>WNGS01001312.1:27628149-27637011 GCA_020271785.1 Procambarus virginalis | reverse complement strand
GAGTCCTCAATAAAGGTAAGGTACCTAAGAGTATTATTCTGTATAAAATGTATTTTTTTAGTTAATATATTTGGGGGGTGGAATGGATTAATTCAATTTACAATGGGGCCTCGACTTACGATGCTAATCCGTTCCCAGAGACGGATCGTAAGTCGAAATATCGTAAGTCGAAGCGATTTTTCCCATAAGAAATAAAGGGTTTGAATTAATCCATTCCCCACCCTCCAAAATATTAACAAATACATTTTATACTGAATACAATGTTTTTTTCTAACTACAATACAGTACCTAAGTTTTATCTTACCTTTATGGAGGGGTCTTGATGGGATATGGAAGATGGTGATGATGGGGGAGGAAGAGAGTTGTTACTGTTTGGAAGGGGAGTCCCCTTCCATTATCACATCAGGCAGTGATGTTTTCTCTGGGGTACTCTCTCTCTCCTATGTTTTGCCTGAATACCACTAGGACCTGGTTGTGGTTCAGTGCTTGTTTGTTGCTTGCAAATTAGTCTCACTACAAATTTGTCAAGAGACATTTGTTTTTCCCTTCGTTTAACATTTGTCTGTAATGATGCATCACTTTAGCACCCATAATGTCCTTTTTCTTAGCCAGTATGGTGGATATCGTTGACTGAGATTTGTTGTACTGCCTAGCCAGTTTAACAACCCGCACACCATCTTCATATTTACGAATGATCTCTAGTTTCTGCTCTATGGTCATCCTTACATGGGATCTCATATGTTGAGCCTTACCACTGACTTTCCTGGGACTCATGGCATGATATATAATAATTACTTTAATGATCAAAATGAAAAAATTCACAACAAAAGCGAAATTTCTTATACAGTAGTTGCGATCGTCACTAAGCGGGCAGCTGTAGTAAACTGAGGCAGGTCGGCCACTTGATCGGGAACCATGTGCTCGGTCGACCCGAACGTGTACCAACAAATATCGTAAGTCGACGACACCATCGGATGTTGAGTCGCATTTTTCGATGAAATTTACATCGTAACTCGAAATTATCGTAAGTAGGGGCAATCTTAAGTCGAGGTGCCACTGTATATTACTTCTTATGGGAAAATTCATTTTGGTTTTCGTACCATCTCTGGGATGGATTAACTACAAAACTGAGGCACCTTTGTATTGTAAAATATGAGTATGAGGGAGGGAGGGAGAAAAAAATAAAGGGGGGGAGGAGGGAGGACAGAGGGAAGTGGGAGGGAGCAATGCATTCCAAGTGTCAATCACCCATTGGAAGTATGAGTACTTCTACATTTCTATAATTTACTTGTGTTTCCAACTTTGATTGATGTCCTCTTGTTATGTTTTCTTCAGTTTACAAGGCAGCTCTTGCCCACCTTGTTTAGCCACCAACAATCTTGTGTTCACATTTCTTGTTCCTTCTCTCCTCAAGGGTTGTTAGGTTGATGTATTTTGACTTCTCCTCATATCCAAATTCTTTTAATTCAGTTAATAAACTTATTGTACATTTTCAAGTTTCTTTACGTGCTACACGAGGTTCAGATTTCATGCTGGTACTTCATGTTCTAGTCCTGGTCTGGTATATGTTGCAAATATTGTTTCAAACAAGTATAGTATAAAAGTACTGTACAGCACATATATAATATATGTAGTACAGAATAAGTACTGTACTGTATGTTCCGGCAGCTTCAGAACCTTGTTTATGTCACTCTTGTCCCAGTTCTTAACCCACTTGAAAACTCTTAATTAATCTATCTTTGTAGGAAAGGTCCCTGATACCAGGTATACTCTACTTCTACTCTACATTTTTTTCTGAGTCTATATCCATTCTGTTTTATGGTGATCAACAACCTGTTTCCTTTATTTCATGTTCTGACGAATTTCTGTCTCTCTGTCATAGAATACTGTTAACCGTGAATCCTGAAAAACGCTTTTGATTTTTTCTACCTAAAATTATATTACTGATGTGGTATATAGCATTGTTGTTTTGCACAATGAAATCACATTAACGTGATGTATCAACGAGAACATCAGTAGGAGCCATAAGGAGAATTCAAATCCGCACACTTGGTACAGTGTACTCCCAAGCTCACCACGCCCTAGACCCCATCACATTACATCACACCACAACATGGTGTGATGTAATGGTCTAGGGCGTGGGCATGGGAGTACCAAGTGCATGGGATTTGAATCCTCCTTATGGCTCCTACTGAATATCTCCATGTTGATTTTCCCTAATTAAGGAATTTGTATTTCTTACCAAACTGTATTTGTCAATTTTCTGCCCAGCACACAAGTTCTTCTGTAGTTCATCAATCTTTATTTTTACATTCACTACATATCCAGTCTTTGTGCTGATATTACTGCTCACACCAGTATCCAGGTCGTTGATGTAAATTATGAAAAACAGTGGGCCCAGTACAGAGCCCTATGACACCTAACTAGTGATATTCATCTACTGACCACTCAGTTAATGCAGACCAATTGTTTTTTGTCATGATCCAGTTTAGTGTGCTTTTTATCAAAGCCGCATACTTCAACCTTCCACAACAGCCTATAGTTCAGAATCTTGTTGAAGGCCTTGCTGAAGGCCAGATATACATCATCATATTTATTATTATTGTAAATTGCCTGAAAAATGATTGAATAAAAGGGTAATCGACTGATGAGGCAGAAATAACCCCTAGTGAACCTGTATTGGGAGTCTTCATCAACCTGTATTTTCTAGGCGAGTTTTATAGAATCTCGTTATTGCTACCATGAACTTTTCTCACAACTGATGTCAAGCTAATTGCTTGGTATAGTACTATAGTTTGAAAAAAATTATCTATCCCCTTGAAAATTAGGAACACATCAGTGACCCTACATGCTGTATTACAACATTAGTTTTGACTAATATATTAAATAAATTGAGCTCTTAAGTGGCCTACTGAGCAGCTCCTTGCATTGTTTTTAAGAGATTTATTTAGGATTGATGGAATATACAATTGTTTTGTGATAAAATAATGTTTATTAGGTTTTGTGTAAGGTGACAAGTGGCTTACTCACTAAGTAGTTAATCTATAGTCCTTGATCTTTCCTCTGTGAGAGATGAGCATTTTGTTAGTAGGTTAAGAGTCCCTGTGGATCAACCACTGAATATGTGATCAGGAATACAGAACAGGTTCAGGTATATATAACATCTTTAGGTATCTTTAATGTCTTGTTCTCCTCCAAGGGGGCAAACATTCAATCTATATCCTGAACATAACCCTCTCTACACATGACCTGGACTGCTCAATCTTCCTTATGCAATAATAAGACCTATTATTTATTCCTCAACTTTAAATTTCATAACAAAAATTGTGGATCCATCACTCTAGAACCCAGGAATATCTGTCTGTTTCTATTTCCTTACAAATTCAGCAATTTGGCATTCTCTGCAGATACAAAAGCAAACATTATGTACTGTATTTTTATTCACCAAATGAACCAACACATTATAATTCTGTCAAAACAATCCTGATATGGCTGAAAATCTTCACTCGTAGCATATCACAACCATCAATCTTTGTCATATGTGTACACTCACAACATACCGTCCTAGATCAGCCACTTGTGTATTCAGTAGAGCTAGGAGGTTTGAGACTGTATGAGTTGGCCGTAGGAGCGTAGCTGGCACATTTTGGGACAAACACAGATACAACACATTTGTATTTAATCTTGTTACTCGTCTTGCAAACTGTTGCTCACTCAATTCATTTCTGCAAAATTCACTGAAAAAAAATGTTCATCAGGTTATAAAAGGCTCAGACATAAAAAAATATTCAAGAACATTCTGATATTTTAGTTGTGCAGACAAAGTTAGTTATGACATTATTAGTACTGTATTTAACAATAGAAAACATGCTTTCAGTAACTCAATTTTATTTCTCTTTTCCTGTAAAACCTGTCTCCCATTATATCCCCAAAGACATTTAAAGTTAAAATATAGTTTTTTATATTTAAATAAAAAAATCAAGAAATTATACATAATTTAAATATACAGTATATTTAAATAATATATAAGAAAGGGATTTTAAAAAATCCCTTTCTTATTCTTATTATTACCCCTTTTATTACACCTTACCTTCCTCTAAGATTTCCTTCTTCTCACCTCTATCTTGCTATTTATTGCCTTAGCCTCCTTCCTCTCATCCCATAGTCCATGCTACATGGACATTTCGTTCTGAGTAGCAAAATCTAAAACAACAACTTCCTCTCATCACAATTGACTTGATAATGGTCTAGGACGGACAGAAAAGTCGTCGTCACTTCACTTTCTAGTGTGTGGTTTGCTCACCATTTTTCAGTCACGTTATTGTGACTCATCATCTGCATGCAAACCCTCATTACCATGGTGCAATCACTGCCTAATCAACCCTAGCTTGTTGGTCAGCCACCTCATTCATGAGAAGGGCATCATGTAAGGTCAACCCCCTTCATTCCTATTGGACTTATGGAAGGGCCTTCTCGGTAGCTCCCTGATGTGGCATCACTATGGAGCCTTAACATAGGAGGCTTTCAAACCTGTAGAGAAGGTAAAATACAAAAATGGCCAAGGGTTTACCATAGAGAGAGAGTGGGATAGGACAGAAGCACTCAGGCTAGATGTCTCAATGCCACACTCTCCCTTATGCCTGAAGTCAGAAAGTCAGTAACAATAAGCATGGTGTGGCTGAGGAACATTATACTGCAGAGGCCTGCAAGTGATGCAACAAGGGCATATGCTTACAGTCAACTACAGGGGGCAGACAGAGGATGCCTCTACATGCAGCAGGTGGAATAGTGACAAAAAAAGAACCAGTGGCACTTAAAAACACCCAATTATAATCTGTGAAGGTGCAACCAGCATAGTACAGACCAAGGTCAGCTGGAAAAACCAACACGTCAAAGCCAACTTTAAACTTGAGGTAAAGAGACCTCCCAGTTGCAGTGATTACTAGCTGCCTGTGCCACTATGGAAGCAAGTAGAGGTGCCAGGTGCAAAGGAAGTTTGCTGGCCAATCGCATACTTAATCTACCCGATTAGTCTGGTAAGGGATGGTATATGTATTCTTCCTTGGATAAGGAAGAATCACCTACATGATGCAATTACTGTATGTGCCCAGCCAAAGTACAAGGCACCAAAATGAACAAGAACCAAGACCATGAGGTAATTATTCACAAGCATACAACTAACTATAGTATATTAAATCCCCAACAACATACAGTAACTCGCTGTGGAAAGCAAGTCCCGTACACTACCTAGAAGTGAGAAAGTTCGTGAGGAGCTAACTTTCAGGGTAGGAACACAAATTCTTCAGCGCAGGTACCTCTAATGGAGCAAGGGAAATGCAAGCCGGCTACCGAAGAATATAACCTTGGCACAAAGCTATAGCAAAATAGTAGACAGGGCATATGCATTTTGGGTGAAATTAAACATAAGTAGAACAAAAATAAAGCAATATCATCTGAGGGAATTACTGTTCTAAGTATTGTCAACACCACTTAGTGAAAATAAGATCAGCTAGTACGATACCAGCAGTGATGCACCTTCAACATACACAAGATGAGTAAGTGATGTGGGTAGCTGGTCAGAATGCTTGGAAACTAAGGCTGCCACCTGGTGGTGCCCAGGTGCCTCAATGTTAATATTATTGCCCCTTAGCAATGATCATTTGCCTTGTTTGCCTCCGAATTTTTGTCTTTCTTTCTTTAGGTAGTAGTTTGTTTTAATTTGCTAATCTTTTTTGGTAGGGGTTCTTTTTTTCCTTGTCTCAAATTTCTAATCCACAAGCATTGATCTCAGAGGCCTGGTGCACATTTCAAAACTTGGCTTTAGCAACGTGCAAATAACAGGGCACTACCAAGTGGGCTTCAAATCCTACCAAGTTTGCAACATTATGGAACATCAGCTGTGCCATCAACACATGTACATTTTGAATAATCTTCAAAATGCCTCAGGGTGTGATGGGAGGATGGGGGATACCTTACCTTGAGGATACCTTGAGGTGCTTCCGGGGCTTATCGTCCCCGCGGCCCGGTCATCGACCAGGCCTCCTGGTTGCTGGACTGATCAACCAGGCTGTTGGATGCGGCTGCTCGCAGCCTGACGTATGAGTCACAGCCTGGTTGATCAGGTATCCTTTGGAGGTGCTTATCCAGTTCTCTCTTGAACACTGTGAGGGGTTTGCCAGTTATGCCCCTTATGTGTAGCGGGAGCGTGTTGAACAGTCTCGGGCCCCTGATGTTGATAGAGTTCTCTCTCAGAGTACCAGTTGCACCTCTGCTTTTCAACAGGGGTATTCTGCACATCCTGCCATGTCTTCTGGTCTCATGTGATGTTATTTCTGTGTGCAGGTTTGGGACCAGCCCCTCTAATATTTTCCACGTGTAAATTATTATGTATCTCTCCCGCCTGCGCTCAAGGGAATATAGATTTAGGCTCTTTAGTCGGTCCCAATAGTTTAGATGTTTTACCGAGTGGATTCTAGCAGTGGAGGGGGAACCTATGCAGCTCTTTTTTTCTAAATGTAAAACAAGAGACCAGGAAACAGAAAACAGGGTAAATGAAGCATAAAGATTGGAAAATCAGCATTCATTTTTAATGGACAATTTTGAGGTGAAGGCAATGTAGCAGACCACCAGGAGGAAGTCTAGTTTGGTCAACAGAATCATTAGCAAAAATGCACTCATGGATGGCTGACTCAACATTTACAACATACATTATTATATATAATTTTTTGTATTAATATAGGGGTATGAAGATTTGTTTGATAATTTCCTTAATATGGTAAAGTATATGGAAATCTGAAGGTTCTCTTACCTATAACATAATTTCTTTGGTAAAGTTACATCTAGGTAAAATGCCAACGTGTTGACGAATTGAGTGAGGTAAGTAAGCCCAGCACACACATTAAAGCCTCCAGCTTGCTCCTCTACATCAATGTCTTCAACTTCACTTCCCATGTTCATGCCTGTTAAAGAAATAAGCAAATGTTATCAAATAAACAGTTCATTTTCAAGGAGGCCTCTCTCCTTCCTGTTGAAACTATAGCAGGCTGCAACAATACTGCACATCAATATTAATCATTAAATGCTGTATGGGTAAAAACTTTAGTATTGTACTCTATTGTCCTATTAATCAATATTTGGTCAAGTTCATTTTAGAACATAAGATCAGAAGACATTTATCCTCCATAAAATAAATGTCAGAAAACATAGGAGGATTCAGCCATTAGCTGAATTAACTTTGGCCCCTCCAAAGGGACATAATGTAATTTTTATCAAGCAAGGCTCCACCACAGTATATACCAGAATGTACATAAATCACATGACAGATTTTGTTTTGTTAACTAGATTTTAGCAGATGAAATATTCAGATTACTGCCTTATAAGAGCTTATTGGAATCTTGAGGATGAACCCTGGATGAGATCGATTAATGATTCAAGTCAATAATAATAAAAAAAATGTCCTGGTGCAAAATTTTACAAACTTCAGTGTCAAAGTAAATTTTCTAGATATTTGATTTTTGTGTCCAGCTTATTTCTCATCAGACATCATGCACATCATTCAATAACATTAAAAAGTATTTGAAAGATATCTATATAAAACTAAATGAATATGGAAATATAGATTTCAACATTGTGAAACACCTTTTAGAGCCTCCCTTGGATGCTTTCCAAGCATATATGGTCTACCCAAGACTTGTATTACCTACCAAGCTCTCAAAGATAATCTCCAATGTAGCAAGGAATATTTAAAATGGTCTTCATCAATTAGAGAAGTGGCGAGACATATTCACGCCACCAAAAGACCAGCCCACTATGATACAACGCCCTTAACAAGGAATGCCATACAGTATATCACTTTGCTATGAAGGAAACCTAAGCATGTAAAATAATAGTATCAAGACAGAAAATAAAGGGAATTTACTCTATGGCTACACAGCAACATTTTGATGAATAATGAGTAGCAAAAGTGTTACTCAACCTCCAGAGACCACTGGCCTAAATCAAACAGCAAGGTATGGCAGAGAAGGGTGTGGGCATTGCAAACTTCCTGCGATCATGTGCACAGGAGTGAGCATGAAGCTGACTAAGCTTAATCACCTTGTGCAGAGGCTGAAAAGCCTTAGAACATGATGTAAAGCTGTGGAGATTTAAAATCCAAGCAACACTATGAGAGGCTCAAAAAAGCACAGATACACCAGAGCAATGCAGCAACAGTAGCGTTTGATGGACATCAGGGTGGACAAACTAAATTGGACTAAGGCAAGGTCCCCTATAAAATCTGGAGACTCATTCTAAGATCATACCATAAGCTCAGGGCTGTTAAACAGTTAAAAGGTACTGTATGTGACTAATTGTTTAGGTTTAATATAAAATTTTTTTTTAGTTCTAACGACAAAATTTTTTTGGTGAAAGTTGTTTACCTATAAAACAAGCAAGTGGTATAGTAATTAGATAAGACAGCAGATTTGCTGTTTCCCATACCTGACGGATAACGGGAGATGGCGGACTCGCTCAAGGTGTGTCATTACACGTGCAATACAAAATCAGAATACTTCAATAGTGTTTAACCTTCCATTTCATACTTATATACCATTATGAAATTATAGTTTTCATAAGTAGGAGTTCAATTTACAAGTATTATAGATGAAGATTGAATAGTGGGTTTATAAAAGTTATCGTGAGATAAGACCTTCCCACAATCCATACAATGCCAGATGCAAAAGCTCTATGTTCTCATTCTCAACCTTGACAGATAACAGGTAATCTATGTGACTGGTATGTGTGATAACCATAATTATTTTCTATAATGATTCTCTAAAACATTAGTCCACATAATGTATAATCATTTATAATGATTACCAATAA
>WNGS01001312.1:27585649-27623149 GCA_020271785.1 Procambarus virginalis | reverse complement strand
ATATATACAAGAAGGTACATTGGGTTTATGAGAGTACTGTATAGAGCATTGAAGTTTTACTGAATTAATCCGTTCCACACTCCCAAAAATATTAACTTCAAAATACATTTCATACATAATACACACAAATATTTTGTACTATAGTATGTACAAGTTATGGCTTACCTTTACTGATGACTCTTGTTGGCATTTGGAAGAAGGTGAGGAGGAGGGGGGGTGTTAGTGTTTGGAAGGGGAATCCCCTTCCATTATAACATCAGGCAGTGATGACTTCTCTGGGGTACTCTCTCCTACGTTTTGCCTGCTTACTACTAGAACCTGATTGTGGCTCCCTGCTTGTTTGTCTCACTAAAAAATTTTCCACAGAGACTAGTTTTTCTTCTATGGTCATCCTCACATGTGTTTTTTTAGGTTAAATCTTACCACTAACTTTTCTTGGGACCCATGGCCTGGTATATAATATTTACTTTCATGTTTAGAAACAAAAAAAGCTGAAAAACAATTTAATTCTTTACAAAGAATTCGAGCACAATCGTCACTATGCAGGACGCACTGGTAAACTGAAGTGCGGCCGCCCGTACCACCAGGAACAACACGCTTGGTCGACCCATACGTGTAACAACAAACTCGCAAAGCAAGGCAAAGCTCGTAAACCGATTCAAATTTACGAAGAAATTGAGCTCATAACCCGATAAATTCATAAAGAGGAACCCTCGGATATCGAGGTTCCACTATATATTGTTTTGTGAATTATATAATGAAGACGAAGTAATATTTTCAGTGTTATTTAATATCTATAATAATCTTTCATCATATTACTTGCCATTAAGTTTTCTGGGCTGATGCCTCTCCACTTCAGGAGAATGAGGAGCAGGGCAAGATAATGAAAATATGATTGTATGGCATGTCAGTATTCTTTGGCACTTTCACTTTATACTTACCTTTAGATAGTTCCCCATCCCCACAATGGCTGAGGACTGTAGTCATCTACAGTACTGTACCTCTATGTTCTGTAGCTCATTCCTTGGAACCAAGACTATACATTAATGTGCAAGGGAGCATGGTGTGCTAGTACATAAAATACCTTGGTTACATTTTCAACTGATTTTGGGAAAATTGTGTTTGGTGAAAGTGATACTTTAGCTTTCAAGTGAAAGTGACCCAGAAAGTGACACTTTAGCTTTCTTGGAACCCATGGTTTCCACCGGTTTTTACCCCTAATGCACCCTTGTTGTCTGCCCTAGTACAATTGTGCCATTTAAAAACCTCACATTGTCTTGAAAACAGAAAATATATTAAAAATAACAGCTTATATCTGATAATTAAACAAATGTTGTTCTCATTATTTTTGTAAAAGGCTTACACATTTGTGGAAACCAATAGTTCAAATTTTTATTCAAACTGTTTCTTACAGGATATCTTTCATATTGCAACATGTTACTGTAGTACACATGAAGTTACCCATATTTTGGGGGTTTGTACTGAAGATGGTAAAGATTTTTTTAGCAGTAGGTGGCTGAGGACCAATGACTGACAGAGTACAGGTGATCCTACAAATTTTGTCTTGTTCCTTAACACAAAGAAATACAATTCTGTAAATATCCAGATTTACAGAAATATTTGAATCTCTTATAAAAGAAACGACAATGCCTAGAAGATAAGACTGCAATTAAGCAAATTTACTTGAGAACTCTCAAACTTTTCCCCCCCTAGATGAGAGTGATAGCACTGATCATGTGTAGCTTGGCCCTGGCTGCTGCTAATTCCTTCACTTCTTGGGAGCTCTTCAAGGTAAGGCCATTATCGAACTTTGGTAGTTGTGCACACTTTTAGATCATGTGTTGCTCATGTCAGCTAGATATTGAGGCACGAGCCGTTTCTACAGCTCGTGACTCGGTGGATAGTGTCTGAGGCAATGTGCTGGTTTCTAGTCTCAGTACAGCTGCCAGTGCAATACTTGTGTGCCATGAATTCTATGCATGTACTGGTCCCAAAAGATTCATACAGCTGTCAGTAATTTGCATGGCATACGTGTAATTACTTAAGTAAAATGACCTAAGTGTAGTTACAAGATGAGAGCTACACTACATGTGTACCAGCTTCCTTATAATGTCATGTGATAATTTGAAGCTTCCTATGGTTTTAGCATACACAACCCTCATTTAAATTATTCTATCCATCTATCACTTCATTTGCAAAAAGAGTATTTAGATACCCTTTTCAACATCTTTGCTTTCTTAACATAAATTCATGTCCTGTTTTTTTTTTTTGATGATGCAGATTTAAAAATTTCAGAAAATGAATAGGTTCTTGATAACTCCACAAAATTACTGATACTGTACTTGCTTCTGAGATGCCAGTATGTATGACTTGGTATCCACAGGCTCAGTATGACCGTCACTATCTAGATGTTGAAGAGGAACATTACCGCCAAAGTGTGTTTGAAAAGAACCTGGAATTCATCAATGACTTCAACAAGAGATTTGAACAGGGAGAAGTGACATTCAACCTCAAGATGAACCAGTTTGGTGACATGGTAAGTATGCTCATAGCAGCTCAGAAGTACATATTTGACTATACCTTTAACAAGTTTCAAAGCCACTTTGGGTCTTTATACTGTACAGTATTAGACTGAAGATAATTACTATCTTATACTGTCATAACATTTTTGAGTGACAGATAAATTGTGAGAATACAAAGGGATTAATTTTTTTGTTTCAAGGGATAACATCCTAATGGTATTAAAGAATGTTAAATGCAATTAATAACTGTTTATCACAGGTTTCCTTGATCTGTGGATAGGAAAGTGCATATAATTGCCCTTCCTCCACAGACATTACCTATTACCTAAGACTATCTGCAAGAGCTTCAGTAACTTTATTTCATGTGACAAATCTTGCTTAACCCCTGCACTGCACACCTGTTTTTGGCAAAAGCTTCATAGTCCAATTGTTAAGGACATATTTTTGCTGTTTTCATAAATGTTCAGGTAAAGTTAATGTCAAAATGTTTCCAAATTCAACTACTGTATTTTCATTTCAAAACACAAAGTGATGAAAACATTAAAAAACATTAAAATATAGCCTACATATAAAAAAAAACGGACAACTCTCAAAACAGCATTTGTTGTTTGGCGCAGTGCAGTGGTTAATGCACTAAGATTACAGCAGAGAGGCACGCAAGTTTTATAATTATACAGCTGTATAACCAATTCAATTCCCTTCTGCATGGGGTTAGATTCTTCGGGTATTACTGGTGAGGAATGTGCACAATTACACCAAAACTTTTCTAAACCTCATTCCTTGCACTCATCAACCTAAATAAACACAGAAACTTCTAGTAATTTCTTTTAGTAACTTTTTAACTTATCTAAATAATTTAGTAATTACTTAAATAATTTCCAGTGGTGAAACATTACACAAAATATTAAAAACTTGACATGCATAAGTTGTGTACTTACGATAAATTTGCTTAAAGTACAGTATGTGTGTGTAGATTACAGAAGTTAGAAAACCATCTATAACTTTTAATGAGTGCAACCTATTCTATTTTAAAAAATATGCATGTTAGTTAGGTTATTTAAAGCTTGTGGTGCTTTTTAAGGTTCAACAGAAAGAAAGAAACGCAGGGAAAATGACTCATACCCACTGACTTATATGTATGTACAAAATTGTATACCGATTAGTGCAGTTCATAAAGTGATTTTATTGTATTGAAAGTTTAATGACTTGTTAATTAATCTTATTATGGGATGACAGACAAATGAAGAGTTCAATGCCATGAAAGGATATGAAATAGAACCTAGACACTCCTCCATGGCCGCACCAAGCATGGAAGAGAACGAAAAAGCAGCTGAAGTGGATTGGCGTGAAAAAGGAGCAGTGAACCCTGTTGTTGACCAGGGAATGCTAGGTGCAAGCTGGGCATTTTCTGCGGTACGTGGTCTGTCTCTTTTATATCAAAATAACAAAGTTATTAAAGTACTAGTACTATAATCAATAGGCCAGATCATGGGTGAATGGAAAGTGCATATAAATATATTGAGGAGAAATTAATACTTATGTCTAGTGTGGAAGACAAAAAAAAAATTCTCAATATTATGCACAGAATAGGAAAAGATTACTATGAACAATTGAATTTAAATCTAATGTCATAACAATTCAAATCATAAACCAGTGAGAGGAGCATTAAAGCATCGGCTCGAGGAAATGGGTAAGGACAGTGAGGGAATAAAATATAAGGCTTAGAATCAATACTAAAATTACCTTTAAGATCAATCGCATTTGACTGTCATAAGGCCAGGATCATACAGTCAGGCAGGATAACATGCTTGCCACCATATTACAGGGAACTTTTCAACCAGTCCCTGCAGGGTTATTATAAATGCTAAGGAATCATTGGAGATAACTCAATCCAGCCCTGGAAGACCAACTGAAGTACATTCGTAAAAATAAAAAAAATAAACACTGAACTCTCCCATAGTGTCACAAGTGACTGTCAACAGAGGGCTCTTGTTAAGTACCAGTTGGCCTGCCTGGGCACTCACACTAACTGCCACCAGACAACAGCACCATGCATATCTTGGAGTTCACAGACCTGGGGCTCTCCTCAAACTTTGATTGAACAATCAGAAGATACACACAGGTTAAGTAGGTCATGAAGGGAGGGACAGGGAGTAACTTAATTATTCTGTTCAGAAGAAAAAAGCTTTTCATATTGACAAATTTTTCTGAGCTATCACATAGATATTTACCTTAAGGAGCAACTATAACACTGAGAATAAAGAACTAAAAGGTAATGGAAATAGTTCACCTCTGTGCAGAGTGGTGCCCAAAGAATGACAAAGATTGAAGAAACTCTAGTTCTGCACAGAAGCACATGCTGGCAGTGCAGATACAAAATCTTGGGAGAATTCACTATGCAAATTTGCAGTTAGCCTCCAGAAATTCTTACCTCTGATTTAAGATCAAAAGATGACAGAAAGAAGGCTTCGTGTTTACCAAACTTTGAGAAAAAGAAGGATAGACCTCAGATTAAGGGAAGGTTTGTTAGATGACCAGGATTGGTTTGGAAAGGAAGAGAAAATCCTAAATGTGTTTGACAATAAGAAACCAAACATTTTGTCAAAAGACCAAGAAGGCTCTACCAGTGTAAAAGATGGGCAAATGTGGAAAGAAGTTTCACTTTGTTGGAGAAAAAGAAGACTAGCAAGATTTTTACAAAGTTTTACAAAGGAATTTAAACAGCAACAAAGCACTAGAACCAAACTAGGCTATCAATTGTCAGTTCTACATCGAATTTATTTATATCAGTTAATAAACTATTTTATATACTTTTTATTTGATTAAAGAAAACTTATTTTGCTTAGCTTGACTGTAAACATTTGCCTTTATTTTTAAAGCCATCATTTTGAGCAATATTAGACAATACAGAGTTAAGTATTTATTAGTGTGATCTTTGTCATGTGTTTATCGACAATGAAATGTAGTCACTACTATGTACTGTAGTAGTGAATCATACAGTGAGAATCACTTTCTCTGATCAAAACTTAAGATATCTCCCAGTGAAGCCTTGTGATCTTCTGACTTTACAGCTCCAGTGCACTGCTTACTTGGCTTCCGATCATTAGGCACTATCACACACAGGCATTTCTTCATTTACTTTCATTAATTCTGTTTTTCATCTAATAGCTTGATGTTTCATTTTTGTTTCCAGTATGTATTACTTTGCACTTAAAAGCATTACAGTTCATTGACATTTGTTAGACCAATTTACTAAGGCTTTAATTAGCTTCAAATCTTTCTAGTTCTGTTGGTGTTGAAACTGCCAAATTGTTTAACAACAGGTAACCATTCAGTACAAGGCTACAGTTAAGGATTGGTACCCAGTCAGTCCTCCCCCATCCGGGATATAAACCCAGGCCAAAGCACTCACAAAGCGCCGAGCAAGTGCTTTTACCACTGCGCCACGGCGACAGAAAGTTTGTTATCTATTTAGTGTCATCGGCAAATTTAAATAATGTACAGCTTAAATAACATCATTGTCAATTATATAAATCACTTTCGTAACTGGACCAAAAACCGACCTCTATGACACTTCACTTGCAATATCAATCTAGTATGATATATTTCTATTTAGAATCACAGTATACATATTAACAGAAAAAGAGAGAGAGAGGCCAGAAAGTGATGCAGTAAATGCCATGCTATCACACATGGAAATTAAAAACAAGTGTGCCTGAAGAGCCTGAATCAAAATTGCCACCACCTGGAAAAGCTCCATGATTTAAGATCTGTATATAGCTTGGAAATGGACAAATAGTCATAAGCTGCCACAGATTATGCAAAATTATGAATATGACCCAAGTACACCTTCGGCTAAAGTGGAAGGCCTCTAACACACACCATGCGCAGGACTAAGCAGTATAAAGATTGTTTCCTCATCAACAGGCCCTGCAGTGGGAGAACAAGTCTCTTGCACTGCCCAGAAAAGGTGACTCAAGAGCAGTCAAATTTGTAGAGGAAGCCTGAAACTCCTCAAAGCAGGTACCTCTGAGGAGAGACTAAGAAACTCAAACAGAACCCCCCCCCCCAAGGGAGACAACTCTGACCATGGTCAAATCAAAATGGAATGCTAACGTGGATGCAATGTTAGCAATATAAACAAAATTGTAAAGCATAAATGAAAGCAAAGCAATGCCTCCCTTTCAAATAGAACTAATGTTCTAAGGAGAGCCAGGCTGGCTGAGACCTCAGGTGCCCTGGGGTGCCATTTGGTGCTCAGGTGCCCTGGGGTGCTCTGATTAAGTCAAATCTGGTCATGGGCTGGGCTTGGGGAGTAGTAGAACTCCCAGAACCCCATCCAGGTACAACCCAGGTTAAGAGCATTTACCCAGGGTACCTAATTTCCTTCAAGCAGTTGCTTGTTTTGACGCATCTATGCTTCACAGTGTCAGCCAGATCCTAGTCCTGGCTTGTGATGGATGAGTCCTGGTGTGATTATGCAGGGCTTGGTGGCACCAGAGCTAAGCTTGTGAAGCTAAAAAGTTTCTCTCCCACAGAGAAGGTTCTCTATTCTCAACTGTACACTACATTTTAGTAAACTACTATTATTATTGTATGAATAGCCTTCTATGTAAATACTACGAAGTGCTTCAATTGTACAATCTTAATTCTGTAATATAATTTCAGTAACTATTGTAGAAGTTTCACACATTTCATAAGCAGGATTGCTTATCAAAAGTTATGAAGACCAAACTTTTCATAACTATATAATATGGAAATTATGAGTCTTTATTACCTCTCTCCACTCAGACAGGAGCACTGGAGGGCCAGCATTTCTTAAAACGGCACCTGGTGAATCTTTCAGAGCAGCAACTCTGTTGACTGCATGGATAGTTATTTTCCAGGAGTGATTGAAGCATTTACTTATGTGCAAGAAAAATGGTGTATTAAACAGATGCTATCTATTCCAGTGGAATTTCGTAGGTAGTATTAGCACTTACAAGATGTTAATGTGTTTAAATGCATGCAAAATAACTAAATCATAATAAATACCTTGATTAAAATAGATTATATTATAATAAATAAACAGTATCTCTCATTCTTGTCTCTGCTCTGTCTAGAATGGGACCTGTCACTACAAACCTGATGTAACTGATGCTACATGCTCTGGCTATGTACACGAGGCAGGGAACGAGAGTGCCCTGGAATCGGCTGTCAGGGACATAGGACCAATCTCGGTGGAGATTGATGCCTCACATATTTCATTCCAATTTATAGTAGTGGTAAGTATACACCTATCACATACATATAATCAGACATTGATTTTAAACAATTCATCAACCAAACACACACACCACACACACACACACACACAACTAACAAAAAAAGGTATCTGGGAGTGGTTCTGGATAATAAGACTGTCACCAGAGGAACATATAAAGAACATTGTGCGAGGAGGATACACTGCACTTCCAGCTTCAGAATTGCTTTTAATTACATAGATAGTGAAATACTTAAGACCCTGTTCATGACTTTTGTGAGACCAAAATTGGAATATGTTGTGGTTGTATGGTGCTCATCTCAAGAAGCATATGAATAAACTGGAAAAGATGCAAAGGCATGCTACAAAATGGCTTCTGGAACTGAAAAAGGAGAATTACAAAGAGAGGCTAGAGGTGTTAAATCTGCCAAACCTAGAAGATAGAAGAAAAAGAGGTAATATGATCACCACTTACAAAATAACAGAAATTGACCAAACTGACAGAGGAATTTCTGAAACTGGCAACCTTAAGAACAAGAGGTCACAGATTCATGTTAAGGAAACAAAGGTGCTGAAAAAATAAAAAGTTTTCTTTTGCAATCAAAGGGCTAGATGGTTGGAACAAATTAAGTGAGAAAGTGGTGGAGGCCAAAACTGTCAGTACAGTAGTTTCAAAGCATAATACGACAAAGAATGCTGGGAAGACGGGACACCAGGAGAATAGCTCTCATCCTGTAACTACATTTAGGTAATTACACACACAAATGCATATACTGTAAAAGCTCTGTAATTAGCATTACAGTACTGTAACCCAAATCTTCAAATAATTCAAATCAAATCATATGGGGATGGGACCCCATATGATTTGAATTACCAAGCACAGACAGAACACACATACCAGCGGCTTAGTAATTCCTGAAATATTTCAAATTAATTCTTTTGCATGTAAATACATAATACAAGTCTTAGGGTTATACACATGGTAATCTAACATACATGAACAACTAGAGAAATGAAAATGACAAAATATTCTGATGAGTTTTAAATAGTTGATGATGGAACAAGATTTATAGATGTAACATGAATAAGAGCAGGAATGGGGGACTGGGGGAAGGAAGAGCAAGAAAATGCAAGTATGATGTGAGTAAAAGATGTGATAAATAAATTAAACCGAAAAAAATCAGAGTCAAGTGTAATGAAAGACTTATTTTGTAGGGCCCTCATTTGCTCCCTGAACTGAGTACTGCTCCAACCAAGGCTTAGTGAGATGCATCAGGCCTGACATCCACCCATGCCTACCAGAGGACAGAAGCAGAAACTGCCTCTCAGTATGAAGTGAGAAGAGGTTGGGGATCAAATATTAACCCGATACCAAGAAAAAATCCACCACAAAGTATGAACGTAACAAAACAAGCTAATGCAGTACTGTACTTGAAAACAAATATTCTCAGGTAACAAGGCAAATAATTGTTGCTGCAGTGTAAACACCCTAAGCTTGATGTGCCTGACCTGGTTAAGTCAGGTGCCACCTTAAGTCAGTCGGCAGCCTTCATCCATGAGCTGCCCAAACTGAATCATACACCCCACAGTGAAGGGAACAGGGTGAGGGAAAATAGGTTACTAAAGGTCCTACCAGAAAAGGCCATTCGTTATATTCAAAGCTTGATTTCAGAGATGGCCCCTCTCAGTACCTTTTTGAGTCAACTCAAAATGGCGTCTCAGTAGGGGGAAAACATTTCTTGAAAGGGGCAAAACAGGCAACAGAAAATTGTGCTGGAGTTTACTCATGAAAGAAGGTGGCAGAGGAAGGGTGTTCAGGGCAAGGTCAAATGCTTAAACTCAAGTGCAGAAAAGTTGAGGAACTTCCAGGCAGAGCCAAGATCAACACCCAGGTGGACCACTCAGAACAGGCCCAAAAAATATACAAGTCAAGCAGCCAGGAAATGCTGAGCAAGGGAGTGATGGCTAGAACTAAAATGGCCAGAGGATCACCAGGAACCAATAGGCAGGAGATCTGGCCACAGGAACCCTAAATCCAGAGCCTATAGAACTGGGAACTTGGCACCATGCCAGAAGACACCAGAGGAACTCTTGACCACTGGGTCCACAGGCAAAGTGATACCACAAACAGCCAAGGCAGTGGGACGGCTGCCATCACTCGGGTAGCCAATGCAAACCAATCCAGCAAATGCATGACATTCTGCCCAGAAATCACTGGGTACCAATCCCAGGAAGCTCCTGGAACCCAGCCAAGGAACAATCTAATACACATTCCAGAAATATCTGGACACCCTAGCCTGAAGCATCTGGAATCATAGCCTGAAACAGGCTGGTCACACGACCCAGGCAGCGCCAGACACATGACCCCAGTCATTTCTGGGAATATAGCTTTGTTAGCTCTGAACATATGGCTCGGTCATTTCCAGGCACTCAGCATGGTGGTGGTCAAGTACATAAGGGTTAGGTTTTTTTACATTGCAGAAATGATTGTTTCCTTGTTACCAGTGGGTACTAAGCAGTGATTTATTTTGTTGCACTTATACTTTTTGGCAAGTTATTTCTTGGTTTAGGTTAAACTTTGAAACTTCTAGCACCCCTTGTCCTGTAGCGGGAGCCAGATTCTAGTCCTGGCTCCCAATTAGTGAGGGTGGGTCTTAGAGGTCTGGTGCATCTCCCTAAGACTTGAATGGACCAGCACTTAGTTCAGGGGACTACTAGTGGGAAAACCTTATAGAAAAATTAAAAACAAATCATAATGTTAAATATCAATAAGAATGCTTGTAGAATGCTTAATATCAGTAGCAATGCTTATAGAATGCTAAACCTCAATAGGAGTGCATATAGAATGACATACAGTATCATATTTTGAAAGGTATGCTTGTACCATAGGTGTGTATTATGAACCTGCCTGCTCACCATCACTCTTGGACCATGCAATGCTGATTGTGGGTTATGGCACTGTAAGTGGGGAAGACTACTGGATTGTCAAGAACTCTTGGGGCACCGGCTGGGGTGAGAGTGGCTACATCAACATGGCTCGCAACAGGGATAACAACTGTGGTATCGCCAGCGATGCTTCCTACCCACTTCCCTAGAGTACAGGACGATGCCCCATAACAAGGCCTGATGAAGCTCAAACTGAGCACAACATTGCCAAAATAAAGACTTTCTTAAATGGTTCTCTCTCCAAATATCATTAACTTTATAAAACTGCTTTGAATATTATTGTTTCAAAAACATTTCTTAAGCTCATCTCAAGGTAAGCTTATTTACCTGGAGAATACCATAACTACTCAATACAAATAATATATAATCGAGACACTGGTAAATGTCCTCTTAGATGTCTGTAAAGTAAAACGTCTTTATTCAAGGAAAGTATATTAACTATTTAATATTATTTATGCCACCCACCTGAATGTACCAGCTGATAGTCGTTAAGATTTGGAATTAAAATCCAGGGAATTCTAGCATCTAATTCTCTCTTGGTACGGCCTGGCAAAGATACAGTATTTAGGAGAGATTCCCACTGGAATTTACACTGTCTTGGGAAGAACAGGATATTGGCCAACAGAGCAACTGTGTGACCAATGCTCAGAAACACCAAAATATCAGTTTCTCTTAATTTTAGGTCTACTTCAATCAAACAAATCTTTTCACAAGAAAAAAAAAGAGAGAGACATCTCATACTTAAAACTGTTTTTGTTTCTTTAGGCATACCTCTAACAAAACTGTAAAAAATAAAAGAACTTACACAACAAATTATATGCTGAGTAGTCTCCTGATCCAGGTAACAAGGGATGGACGATTCGGTATTGTGTTTCATGAGATGTACCCAAGTGAATCCATCTGCCACGTACATATGTTGTCTGTGAAGCTTCTGCAATTGCAGAAACTGTATCTAGATGCTTAGGATCTGTATCCATACTGCAAGAGATGAGACATTACTGCAAGGATTATTTTATAATGATGGTGGTGGTAAAATAATTATATTGAATTTTACAAAATTCTAAGCATTTATCTCGTGCACATGTTTCTACAAATATTGCTAACTTGCATTTATGGACTACAGTGAAGGTTAACAATTATGTCTCTGTTTTATTGACAAAATAAACTTTGATGTGATTGTATACTTCATATTCGTTGTTAATTTCCCACTTTCATGGAAAGGAAGCATTTGCACATAAAAAATGGGAGAGGTATTAGCAGAAAAATGATTAAAGGGATAGTGATGCCTGCCCTCCTATATTACAATACTACCAGTATAATACTTTCTACATCTGACAGTGTTGCAAGAAACTAACACTTTCACGCCAGAAAATTTCACGCCAGAAAATTTCAACGATACTGTTTCAAGTATTTCATAGACTGTATTAAGAATTTCCTATTACAGCATTTCAATATTTCATTCCACTTTAACAAATGGTATTCGCTGGCTGTTCATCAAGACTCCATGCACTGTTCACAAACAAACCATTGTTTTTCATGTACCTATTCACCATATCAGCCCATCTTTAAACTATTTAGTATACACAGTATTAAAAATTTTAATTAATGATACTTAAGCAGCTTATATTAAGCATCACCTTAACAAGT
The DNA here is from genome assembly GCA_020271785.1 of Procambarus virginalis. Classification (NCBI taxonomy): domain Eukaryota; kingdom Metazoa; phylum Arthropoda; class Malacostraca; order Decapoda; family Cambaridae; genus Procambarus; species Procambarus virginalis. The sequence continues at coordinate 27,610,792 of WNGS01001312.1, read as the reverse complement.
AATCAATATTAAATTTAGACATTTGTGATATATTTTACAAATTCATCTTTTTGATATCAGCGTACAGTACAGTATACATGATCTGTTGAAGTTGGCCAAGATTATTTGCAGCTTTATAATTTGCCTAAATACAGTGTATAAAAAAAGCAGTAACTAAACAATAAATTAATTTCAAATCAAGATATAACACACTTTATATGCATATTGGACAAATGGGTGTGGCAGACTGATGAAGAGAATGTATTCATGTGAATCTGAGGGTAATAGGAGAAGAATGTCAGGAAGAATGTGAACAGACATAACGAGTGTGTGAGGACTGAGAATAGATTATGAATAACACACACAGTACGGTCAGAGTATGGACAACTCAAAATGAGTATTGAACACCTGACCTTTAGAAGAGACCTTTGCCGCTGTGCATAAATTCTGGATTACTGTGATGCTTTTTTATCTATGATGCTGTATTGTGTGAATGATAAAATGAATAATCTCTTAAAGAGTAAACAGAATAGCAATGGGCAACAATAAAGATGGATGCTATGATAGGGAGATTACCACAGTGACTAAAACCAGGTAAGATGGTTCCAAATCTGATGCCTGCATCAGGTTTAGAACTGTGAGTAAAACATCACTGGGAATGTTGCCCTTAGTACCAGCTAAGTACCTGCAATATGCTATCACAGACAAAATCCAAGAAGCAACCTCCACCCAGTTCTGGGTTTGTAGTTCAGTTTTGTTCCCCTCTATAAGGTTCCACATTCTCATCATCCTCTGGGTCATGATTGATGGGGCTTGCTTTGAATACTACTTAAGAACATTGACCAAACAATTTACCTGGATCCAAAGGAGTTCACATATGCTTCGGTGCATTGACCTCAGCAGAGGCTAGTTTATCATGTTCCCCTTCTCCTCGCTTAGCCAGTGTTGTTCTTGGTTTCTAGGGAAACTAGTGGTCTTCTCCAGTCCTGGGTGGCTGCTCAACTTTGCTTGTTCCACCATTGTTGAGTTAGGAATTTTTCCCAAAATTTTAGCTATGGTATATGATCCTGGTTTTTGGGTGAATTATGACTAGTGGTTCTTCCTTTTCCTGTTCTCTGTTGGAAAGACATTTTCTGCTCTCTAGTACCACTGACTTAGTGTCATTTTCCTGGACTTTCCATGGCAACTCTTACAGTTTTCAGTTCTCTACCACCAATACTGTGCTTTGGGTTCTCTTCCTTTTCTTTTAAGGGTGTGAGGCATTTCTCCATTGGTTGCATGGAGGGAAGGCCAGACAACCATTGGTATTGGCCGATTGGAAGGGTACTTTTTCTTGTTCCAGCCTACCTGCTCACCACTGTAATTGGGTTGTTATTGCAGGTACCTTTCCTGCATTTTATTTGGGATGGCCCTTTTCAGCTCTTCTCTGGATTTGTTTGAAAACAGATGGTAATTTTTCAGTTTCTTGATGGAGTTGATGGTTATCCTTTGATCTGCCAGTAGGTTCAACTAACCTCCTTTCTGCTGGTGACCACATGGACTACAGGTTGGCTCCTTAGAGCACCTGGTTTGCTTTGGATTTCTATATTTTCTTAAAATTCTACTTTCTTGTTTTTGTGTACACACATATTCTCTTTTTTTCAGTGTTATATAGTTATCCTCGACAGGTGTTTTTCTACAATAAAAATATTCTTCATCATTTAATTTTTTCAACAAGCAATAAATTTATGTGTTCTTTTTAGCAACCTACCTATTTTAATTTTCTCAGCCAACTTACAAGGGAAAGAAACATTTTAAAGTTCCTTTACAATACAATTAAAGCATAAATATATGACACTAATAAGTTATCTTTAACCTCCAGAATTCTTGCCTAAAAATTCTGTTAGGTTAACTTCCTAACTTCCTAAATTCCCTTAACTTCCTTATTCTGACATTGCATTAAGGATCCATTCTCACTAAATTCTAATCAGCAGCATATGATATCTTTAAGCCCAGACAGTATACTGTTACACCACTGACAATGTACTATAAAAGTGCCCCAAACCATATTGTATACAAATATATTTCCCTTTCACCATTTGCTTCTTATGCCTACATGAGTATTTCAACATATATTCTCTTCCTCTAAAGTATAGCTTGCAATTATTCAAGGGTTTGGCATACAGTACTTATAAACATTGACATATAAAAACATCTTTCTTTTCTAGGACGTATACCAAATTATGCTTAATATGCCAATACTGCCTACATCCCTGTGTGTTGCACTATACAGCTTCTTAAAAAAAAAAGGAAAGAATACCTTCTGGCTGGCTTCACTTCTGTGATGGGAAAAATATAGCGAGTAAGCTGACGTATGTTCCCTCGAATAACACCCTTCAGCTGAGCCTCACAGATGGCCAGATGTTCTTTCTTGTCTCGAATCTACAAATAAAGACTCAAATTTAGGGTCATTTCGTTTCAAATTATATCTTTGAATATTTAACAGTTGAAGGCAAGGGATTTTTTTTCTGGGGGGAGGGGGCAGGGGGGAATTTGCTTCTCTATTTTTATTTATTTTCTAATAAGAATATAGTGTGCTCTTTCCATTGATACCATGAAAAATCATTAAAAATGTATAATTATTATTCTATAATAGCACAAATTATAAACCCTTGACACGTAGCCATCATCAAAGGTGCCACTCTCTCAAAGAAAAAACCCTGCAATGAATGTAATGAAATGCCTCTTTCTGGGTGAACTCTGGTGGCTCCCTGAAGCTGAGATGGCTCACAACTACTAGATTACATCAGCCATGAAGTTCTGTTTGGCCTACTGAGGACCAGAGCTAGAACCTTGCTCTCTTCACAAAGGCACATGAAGAAGGTGACAATCTGTCACCTCTCTGGAAAAGCATACAGGAAGTTAGTGAACCGATACAAACCACTGCTGGTTCAAAAAGACCGAAGCCTCAAAATCCGTCAAACAAACTCCCCCAACGATGTAAAACGATTGAATATCTCGAAACAAGTGTGAACTTGTTTGCCCCACCACTCCCACTAGCTCAGGGAGGAAGGGGGGATAATTGTGGCTCACGCTGACCAGCGGTAAAGTCATCAATTCTGTAGTTTGCATACAGTTGCGCAAACCCTCCAATCAACTACCTAGAAGGGAGGGGTATGGGATCAGGGAGCCACCGAGGTTCACCCAGGAAAGAGGTGTTTCATTACATTCAAGGATAGTTTTCTTGGGGAGGCCCTTATGGCTTCCTGGAGCTAACTATCAATGGAGAAGGAAAACAGAAACTTACCAAGAGGGAGGAAAACTACAGGCAATCACAGCGAAGGCAAAATTTCAGGTCGAGACATAAGACCTAAGGCAACAAAGTCCTGACGAGGCCCAGTAATATTAACCAAGAACTGGACCACCAAAACCCTCATGCCAGAATATCAGCCCAGGACACGTTAGTGAAAACTGCCACCAGAACTGTGTATAATATTCACAACCATCATATGCATGAAGGTAAACCACAGGTTGGCTAGACTTTATGGCACTGTGGACAACCTGAGACACACTAGCTTTGGAACAGGGGACCAAGGAAATGGGATCGATCCACAAGCATCAACCAATGCAGAATCAGTGGCATGAAGGCAGTGGCGGGAAATAGCCACTGGACGCAACATATAAACCCCAAGCCTAACCAACTGAGCATCCATTACCAAAGGATCCCTCTGGAAGCTTACCAACTCATTCTTTGCCAGAAAAGCAGACAGCTGCAAATGAGCATAACAGCCACCAGAGCCAAACGAACAAAAACCATGCGTCCAGAGGACAGCATGACCCCCTCCTGGCTCTACAACCAGAGCCAAGTGTCACCAAGAAAAGAGCTTTCAAAAAAAAAAAAAAACCGAAACAAACATCGTAACCTGAGAAGAAGAAGAAACCCGAGAACCTGGTCAAAAGACTAAGCAGGTTGAAACGATACATGAATAAGCCACAGGGCAATCAATGATTGAGTCAGCTTTTGAAATGGCACCAAGGACATATCAATGCCAAATGCAAGCAGCAGCTCCACCAGTCTTGCATGATAAAAGGTAAAAGTATTTGGCATAAGATTCTGATCAAGAAACAGCCACAAAAAGAATAACATAACTACAGTACCTTATTGGAGACCAAAGAACAACGATGAAGAGAAATAAAGTGTGGAAAAGAGCTCATATTGTCTCTGGAAAGACAAACCGCAGGTGATACACCATCAAATTAGCCACCTGTTTGCCATTGAGATGGCAATAAAGATGCATCAGAAATACCAGACGCATAAAGCTGTGGAGAAGTTTGAATCAACGAGGTAGGTCACTGGACCAATCTTTAGAAAGAGGTGAAGCCGCAAACGAATGCCCAACTTTGGACACTGAGTAAACAATGTCTGAAACTAAGACTGAGCTGGACACCAAGGAGCCAGAAGAACCACCTTTCCCAGGTAAGACTTCAACCTGGTTAGGACCCAGAGCTACACCTGGACCAGGGGGAAAAGGTACAGAAACCCCAACTGCGATGATTCCAGCTGAAAGGCATTCACCATGAGGGACTTGCAATCAGGGAATTGAACCTTAAAGAAGAAGGTGCCAATTCCAAGCTGATGCAAAGCCACTACAGCATCAATGGACCACTTCATCATGTAGATGGGGAAGGAACCTGGACAGATTGTCTGCCAAGTTCCTAACCAACATACACCAAGAGTGTTGGTCACTTCCTGAATGCGAACTGTGCAGAGACCCAAAATCACAAGTAGCTAGAAAATGAGCTACCCCACAATGTCCAGCTCCAGGCAACAGATTGAAATGAGCACCATCCCCCCCTCCTAGTTCATAAAATGAACCACTGGATGTGGGGGGGGGGGGAAGTTCCTGGATAGGTTTTTGGGAGTTCTACTCCTCGAGCCCAGCCTCGATCTTAGCATTGGAGGACAGTTCAAATGAAGCCAGAGCATTGGGCCTAGAGAAATTCAAATCCTCCTTGGGGCATGTCACATGACTGCAAACTTCCACACTGTACTGTGTACTCAACGAAAAGAAGCAACCAATGACCCTGAGTGGCCTGGTGAGCACTGGTCACAAAACCCTCAATGGCAAAGAGGAAGGCACCAAGGAGTGGAACCCCCAAAAAGCCTGTGATGCAGCAGTTGGCATAGGGCAACCATGGTCTGAACCCAACGATTGAACCCATGGTCTGAACCCAACTCTGCAATCCCAACCTCTGGGATTGCAGAGGTGGAAAAGGCAAAACCAGAGAAACCAGAACAGCCCCTGAAGCCACACTCTGCCCAACAGAAAACCAAGATGATGTTCAGGCTTCTGCACAACTGCATGAGCAACTGCTGACTCATCTGAGGCTACCTCATCACCAGCAGGCAGTGGCACAGCAGCCTAAGCAATGCTACCAGAGAAAAGGAAAGCGATGTTGACCGAGAGTCCCTTATGAGGCCAAGCCAAATTCTAATTTTGGACAAAACTAACTGGGACTTTCACCAGTTTATCAGGAACCCAAATCCAGGGAGCTGAAAAAACCCAGATCCCTGGCAAACATACATGCAGACTAACTGCGAGCCCATACCATCCAATTGTCGAGGTAGGTCAGAACACAAACCCTAAACAAGCGAAGACAAGTCACCATGACCAGAGCCAACCTGGTGAAAACATGGAGCCATATTCAAGCCAAATGGAAGAACAAAAAAGTGTTAATCCTGATATCCCTCAACAAAACCTAGCCAAGCCATGAACCCCAGGTAAATAGGGATGGGCCAGTACACATCCCTGAGGTCCAAGGAAATATTCCTGGAACTCCCCTCCAATATGAGGCAAACTTGGACAAAAATGGTCATATGGAACATGTGGCATGGAATGAACTTGGTTAACCCCAACAGTTCAAGGATGAACTGGAGATCTGCTGAATCCTGTTTTGGAACCAGGAAGACACGGGACATCCACCGAATAGATGTGTCGTTTCGACCACACTGGAAGTAACCCAATGCAGGCGAGGGGAGGACATCTGCCCCAAACACCCCAACCCCTGGAAAGAGGGAGGAACCATTCAACTCCACTGCAAGCTATGCAAAACTATCTGAAAGGCCCCCCAAATCGTGGAACCAGAAGCTCGAAAACTGGGAGGGCGGCCTCCTGACTGCCCTGTCACACTGTGAATCACAACAGGCTGGAGCCCTCTGCAAAGCACGAGCATGGTCCCAATCAGCAAAAGACGAACCAATAATGGGAGGTGCATGAGAATCCTGGAATCTAAATCCTAAACCTAAATCCTAAACCTGGATTCTAGGTTTAACTAAATATTATCTAGCTACCAGCAACAATGGGTTAATCCTGTGGGAAAAAGAGGTTTAGGTTTATGTCATTAAGATTTGTTCCCAGGAAGGTATTCTGAATGTAAATAGAGTGATTATGGTAATAGGCTGTAAACTTAATAATTATAAAATAACTTTCAGAATGTTTCCTAACATTTTAATACCAGTGTCCAACTTCATGTATACTATGCAAGACACAAAAGTATCCCACTATTATAACACACAACTGGTTTTGGAAGCAAGTTTCTAGTGAACTACAACTGAAAACTTACCTTTTCTTGGTACTGATGCAAAATTTGTTTCACCTTAGAGAGCCTTTGTAGGAAGAGTGGCAGCTGCTTATTCCGTGCTGCGTTGATGTTGGATACCTCTGCATTCTGTGTCTTAACTGCAACATTAATCATTAGCATTAACTGGACAGGTATATGAATAATGAATAATAGAATCATAAAGATGGCACTAATATTTATTTACTATACTAGATTATCATTTTCAGTAAATTATAATTTTTACAATAAAGAGGCATTTATATTACAAAAGTGGGTTACCCACTGCAGTATTTATTAAAAAGAAAATTATGTTATTTGATCATTAGATATTGAATTTTACACTAAGTGAAAGAATAAAATACCCTCAATACTTGGTACAGTAAAAATAAAAGATATCTGCTGGTTGAATGAAATAATACAATACCATGTGTTACTATAGTGTAGTAGAATACTGTATCTACAGCACAACCTAGCTGTTCACAAGTGATATACTGTAATCAGAAGACACCCTTAAATGGTAAAGCTGTAAATGCTGAAACTAAGGTCATATTGGATAAATGGGGATAGGCTTCAAGCATAAAAATAATGCAGAGAATCAGCCACAATAACGTGACTAAAAACAAATAACAAAACTCACACATACGAAATAAAAGGAAAGTGATAAAGCATTAGTCCATCCTGGCCCCCAATGAAATCAAAATTGAGAAATAAAGGAAAGGAGGCAATTAAAAGACAAGACTTGAGGTTACAAAAATAATAAAACAAATGACATGTCAATTCTGATTGGTATTACTGATTGGTATTTCTCAATTCTGATTGGTATTGGTATTATTATTGATAATTAGGCGCAGAAAATCTGCAGCAGCCTGGTTGATGGGTATGCTTTAAAGTTTAAGAGCTTTAAATCCCTTACCAAGCAGCCTCAAACAAAATTTATATCCTCTAACATTAAGTTACTTTAGTTACTTTACGATTACCTTCAGATGTGTTGTTTTTGGTGGCATCGATAACTAGATGCAGTAATTCCACCCGATCCTTTACCTCTTCTATTTTCGCTTTCTGCCAAGCCAAGGATTATTATTATATGACATTTTACAAATTATCCATAATGGTTACCAATAAAAAAAACATACACCTTCCAGGCCTTAATAATCATTTAATACATATGATTTAATGGCTTCTAATTTGCAGAATTTTGTATTAAATTAAAGATTATGGTAAGATTACCAAATTAAAGAAACAATAGACATAGGAACTAGCAATTGAGTCATTCTCAATTCATTTGATTCCCTGTCATATGTGATGAGGTATAACTATTACACCTACTACAGTATTTAACTGCTAGTTTTAGTGGTATTTAACTGTACCTTCCAATAAACACATAAATAAATAAATAATAATTATAATACTGGAGGATACTAATAATAATAATAAATAATAATAATAATAATAATACTGTAATAATAATAATAATTATAATACAGTACTGTACTGGGTAATAATAATAATAAGAAGAAGAAGAATCAGAGAGCAATCACACTAAGGTGATGTATCAATGGTTACATCATTGATTATTAACCACTGATATATCACATTAGTGTGATTGCTCTCTGTGTGTATTGAAGAGGAGCATCAGAGGTAGAACATTCCTAGACAGAGCCAGAGTGCATGGGGGGGGGGGGGGAAAGTGTGAAACCCTTGTTCTGGCTTCAGTGGATGCCTCAGGAATCCTGGAGGGTTCAGTAGAACTCCAGGTTGCAATCCTTTTGACCATCCCATTTCTTAGTTCTAGGGCGAGTGCTTGGGAATACTCACCATATAGGTTCGAATCCTGATCATGGCTTCTATGGATTTTATCAATAATAATAATAATAATAATAATAATAATAATAATAATAATAATAAAAATATTAATAATTATTATTATTATTATTAGATCCCAGTAGAACAGTTGGGTTCGTTCTCGACTCACAATAGAGAATTCCGGGTTTGAATACCAGGTGGGACAGATATGGTTGAGCGCATTTCCTATCACTTAATGCACCTGTTCACCTAGCAGCAAGTAAGTACCCAGGAGTTAGTCAGCTTGTTGTGGGGTTGCATTCTCGAGTTGTGTGGGTCAGTAATTAGACCTTGGGGTTTATCTTGAGGTTATCTTGAGATGATTTCGGGGCTTTTTAGTGTCCCCGCGGCCCGGTCCTCGACCAGGCCTCCACCCCCAGGAAGCAGCCCGTGACAGCTGACTAACACCCAGGTACCTATTTTACTGCTAGGTAACAGGGGCATAGGGTGAAAGAAACTCTGCCCATTGTTTCTCGTTGGCGCCTGGGATCGAACCCAGGACCACAGGATCATAAGTCCAGCGTGCTGTCCGCTCGGCCGACCGGCTCCCTTTTTCCAAACCGACCGGGTTTGACCTCGATATCAGTCTAATGTATAAATACATCCTGGCTGCCTGTCCCCTTACATAATAAATTAATAATGATAATAATAACTGAGGAAATCATGCTGAGCTTGAGAAGCCGGAAGGTGATACCAATGCAAATTTGATACATCAAATTTGCGGAGGTAAATTGAAACTGTGTGTGACAAGTCCTTACTCTCAACATGTGGTCCAGCAGCCAAGAAGAGCAGGAGTGTCCTTCCCTAAACCTGTGTGCCAGAAGTACCAGTACGTTGAGCACACTGTATGTCTTTGTAAGCTTAATTCTTAGCACGCTTTTTCAGATTTTACTTTACAAATTTGGAGAAAGAAACCAACAATGATTCAGACAATTAACAAACATTACTAATTCCTGCAATAAGGTAAATCTAGGAATCGTACACAAAACATGTATACTAATGAGTTAACCTTGATCGCTAAAGGGAGACCTGAGAGCAAGCACAAGACCATCAGGAAAGGCATGCACAAAATATCATGCAGTAACTGAATAAAGTGGTGTATACGTAGGAGAAACATTTAGAGCTGCAGCTGTCAGGATTTACAAAGGATAGTCTGTGTGCAACACAATCTATCCTTACATTGTATACAGGAGCAACACCTGAGGAATTTTAAGCATGTTCAATTCATCAACAATGAAGAAATATAATATTATAAAGAAGTTCATAATCTACACTCGCCAAACACTAAAACATTAAACATAATCGGAGAAGTATCACTATTGTATTATCGTTTGTAAAACTGTTACTGTACTTTGTAAAAATATATTGACACACAAAAATATATTGCGGAAGGGCCTGACAGCTGAGTGGACAGCACTTCGGATTCGTAGTCCTGAGGTTCCGGATTTGATCCCCGGTGGAGGCGGAAACAAATGGGCAGTTTCTTTCATCCTGATGCCCCTGTTCACCTATCAGTAAATAGGTACCTTGGAGTTAGACAGCTGCTACTGGCTACTTCCTGGGGATGTGTAACAAAATGGAGGCCTGGTAGAGGACCGGACCGCGGAGACGCTAAGCCCCGAAATCATCTCAAGATAAGGCTTCATCCCTCAACCCATCTTCATCTCATTTTCTAAGCAGCCAGCCCTGCGTATCTGTAATTCTGATAAAGCCTGACAAGCTATATTTACAGTATATATAAACTGTAAACCACAATATCATGGCTAATAACATTTCATTCACTTGGCCTTCTGTGGTTGATTGTTCAATAAACCCCTGAACTATATGTTTAACACATCTCTAACCCTGTCCATGGAGGACAGAAGAAAATGTATATATGCTGGTTAGCATTGTAAATGTGTGGCCACGTCTGTGGTAAAAAATAATAATAAAAAAAAAACTTGGACCATCGTGGCCTTGAACTGCAGACCACAAAGGCAGCAGCCAGCAGTTCTTGCAACTAAGCCATGAGCACCAGGATAAGGAAGGAAGGATCTCAATGATACCCCTAATACTAGAAGCCTGAATTATCTAGGCACAATAGCGCATACATGATGCAAGGGAAGCCGTGCCACGGGATATGCGTCACGTTTTACAGTACTAGTGTACAGTCAAGTGTCAACGTTTCCGACATCCGGAGTGAGCCGGCACCTCGATCTCTCTCTTGATAACACGAGTTTTCTTTGTGTCTCGCCCAAAAGATACAATATATGTAAACAATATGTAAAACAGTATAATATACATATATATATTTTTATATATATATATATATATATATATATATATATATATATATATATATATATATATATATATATATATATATATATATATATATATATATATATATATGATATAGATTTCATATATACAAATTTTCACGAGTGGTGTCTCATAGAGAGGATGTGTGCCATCCAGCACATCATGATTTAATCCATCTCTCCATCAAATTTATAAGTAAAAGGACAATGGTAAAACAAAAATATATAGAGAATAGACTGTATCATGGATGGCAAAATATAGAACGAATACAAAGCCAGGAAGTTACAAATATTTCGTTACAAGCAGCGATACATGGTGTTAGCTGATACATGGTGACCAAGGTGATGGGCGGAGACGCGCGATGACCTAAGAGATGGATTACGCATCACAACTTCAACCCGTCCTCTCTGCACCTCATTTGACGCGAATACACAAAACTTGACAAGTACAAACGCTTGTCCGGTGGATTCTGTCTACCCAGAATGAACGTAGGATATCCACGTTTCTACCGAGAATTATACCAGAATTTCGTGCTTGCTATGACATGAGGAAAACAATGTCCAATATATAGTAAGTAATTCAATTAACAAACGCACTTAATCGGTACAATTTCGCTCGTTGTCTCCTATCCCAAATTTGCTAATTGTGGTGTACACACTGTAAGCTGCCTTGTGGCCTTCCTCCTCTACCTTATCACCATGTACCGTAGCGCTAACTACAGTAAATTAATTAAGTCACTATTCTTGTAACGTTATCACACATTTCAGGTAATGAAATACCAGAAATATAAATTGCTAAGACAATAATATTGAAATTCGGTTCCCGAGCCCATTTTGTGTCTGATACCTTTCCCACTGCCCTCACAAGCTGGGCAGTGGGTTGTGAAGTTGACAATTTAACTCTCCGAAGTTCATTTTACAATTTTAATGGGCCTGGCGCATTCCAAACCGATACAACTTGGCATCCTCAGAGGCTGAGGGAAAGTAAATTCAAAATGACAAATACAGCAACATATTTTCCACGAGTGTAACTATGAGATCATGCTTTCATAAAATGAAAGTAGCTTTTTTTTTTTTTTTAGTCTTGAGAGGCATAACGTCTACATATACGTTCTGTGCTTCTCAGGATAGAAGCACAGAGAAGATTTATAGCATTTAGATAGATAATATTCCTAGAGGTGATTAGTCAATCCTCTCGTGTCCACTACAATAAAGGCTCACCATAGCCCGCGCTACTTGGAACTTTTTGTTCCGAGTAGCTGAATCTAACACAACAACACACAAGTCGCGTCTGGGGAGGTTACCTACCTTGTGGTTACCTTGTGATGGTTTCGGGGCTTAGCGTCCCCGCGGCCCGGTCATCGACCAGGCCTCCTTGTTGCTGGACTGGTCAACCAGGCTGTTGGACGCGGCTGCTCGCAGCCTGACGTATGAATCACGTCCTTATTGATCAGATATCCTTTAGGTGTGTTTATTGAGTTCTCTCTTGAACACTGAGGGGGGTCGGCCAGTTATGCCCCTTATGTGTCGTGGAAGTGTGTTGAATAGTTTCGGGGAACTAATGTTGATAAGAGTTCTCTCTCAGAGTACCTATTGCATCTCTGCTCTTCAACAGGGGTATTTTGCACATTCTGCCATGCCTTCTGGTCTCATGTGGTGTTATTTGTGTGTGTAGGTTTGGGACCAGCCCCTCTTATTATTTTCCACGTGTAAATTATTGTATCTCTCCGGCTTGCGCTCATGAGAATACAGATTTAGGCATTTTAACCGGTCCCATTAGTTTAGATGTTTTACTGAGTGGATTCTAGCAGTAAAGGATCTCTCCACGCACTCCAGGTTAGCAATTTCTCCAGCTTTGAAAGGGGCTGTGTCATTGTGCAACAGTACTCCACTCTAGAGAGCACAAGCGTCTTGAAGAGTATCATCATTGGTATAGCATCTCTAGTGTGAAAAGTTCTTGTTATCCAACCTGTCCTTTTTCTTGCAGTTATGACCGCTACTTTGTGTTCTTTAAGGGTAAGGTCTTCCGACATGAGTACACCCAAATCCTTTACATTGCTTTTTCGTTCTATGTTATGATTTGACTGCGTTTTGTACGTGGTTTCCGTTTTTATATTTTAATTTTTTCCGTAGCGTAGGAGCTGGAACTTATCTTCATTAAATACCATATTATATTTTCTAGCCCATTGAAAGACCTTATTTACATCTGATTGGAGGTTTGCTGTGTTCTCTATGTTGTCTACTCTCATAAAAATCCTAGTGTCATCTGCAAAGGATGATACAGTACTATAGATTGTGTCCTTGTCTATGTCCAATATGAGGATGAGAAAAAGTACTGGAGCAAGCACAGTACCCTGGGGGACTGAACTCTTCAAGGTTGATGGCCCGGATTTTATTTTGTTGACTATTACACATTGGGTTCTGTTAGTCAGGAAATTGTAGATCCATCTACCTAGTTTTCGGATAATTTCCTTTAAACGCATTTTGTGTGCAATAACACCATGGTCACATTTGTCGAAGGCTTTTGCAAAATCTGTGTAAATTACATCAGCGTTTTGCTCGTCTTTCATAGCATCTAATGCCATGTTATAGTGGTCCAGCAACTGTGATAGGCAAGAGGACCCTGTTGTCCATGTTGGACAACAGGGTTATGGAGATGCTGTGGTTTCAAACCATGTTGTCCAGGGTTATGTGATCCAAACCATGCTGCTGTGATTCCATGAACAAATTGACAAGGGCCGTGACGAGAGGTTCGAACCTACGTCCGAGAGGATCCCAGACGCTGCCTTAATTGACTGAGCTACGACATGGTAAAAGAATTGCAACCGGGAAATCATCCTGATTTACTAACGGATCCTGCATTGTTCATTTGATGCATCACACTATTGTGATTTGTGTATGTGATTCCATGTATTTTGTAATCTTACTTCATAGCACTCTTTCAAAGATTTTTATGATGTGTGAGTGCTATCCGTCTGTAATCGGGAGTAGAAGAACTCTCGGGTACAGTCTGCCTTCTCCTGTGCGAGACAAAATAGAGACGGTGGGGCAGGGTTTAGCAACACCAAACTCACCAGCAGCAAGTGTTGGGTCTTTTCCTGATATAACCGCTCCACCTCCTTCTCTTTCACCTGCAGGTTTCGTCGTAGCTCTAAGTAACGCACCTTCTGCTCTGCGTACCTGAAAACATGTCAAACAATTATACATTAGTCGTGTCAGGAGGGTAATTTGTCTTGGTATGAAATGTTTAAAGCTTCCAACCACATACAGATATGAAGTTTAGTTTTTCAAGTGGACCAAACCACACTAGAAAGTGAAGGGACGACGACGTTTCGGTCCGTCCTGGACCATTCTCAAGTCGATTCAGTTTTTCATGGTTGAAACATAACATGGTCATCTAATTGATAATATAATAGGATTTTGAACCACCCACCCACACACACCAGTTTATTGACAGTTGAGAGGCGGGACCAAAGAACCAGAACTCAACCCCCGCAGGCACAAATAGGTGAGTACACACACTATACATACATATTACCAATGAATTATTAACATAATGAAATTTCTTAAGAACGTGAAAAGCGTAAAAATATGGCCCAATTTTACTGACCATATTTTTTTGTTCATAGAAAAAAATATGATTTCGAGCTAAATTTACCAATATCATATCAATGATATTGGTGATATCTCCCCACAAGCATGACATTTGACCTAGCTGCACATATACACACCTGGATATCCAGACATTACAAATTTCCTTCATTAAATATTATATGCGGGTTTAATTGAGCACTATAAGGTTAATGATGGTTATTTTTAGTGATGGATATTTTATTAAGAAACCGCAAATTTTAAATTATAAAATAGTATATGACGGTACGATCTCGACTCGAATTAATACTTGGATCCATTCCCTCCCTTGCACCCAGTTTGCCAGCGCCTTCAGGGCTGACGATACAACTAATGACTAGTATCAATTGCCTTTCCCGTAACTGGTCGCGGGATGACTATTGGCTTGATTGGATTTAGATGATCAACCTACACTCACTTCATATCCAATGAGTGTAGGATTGTGGTTGTTGTAAGAAGACTGGGGGCAGAGCTGTGGGCAAGATGACCTAAGTGTCTGACGGCTGGCGGCTAGCGTGAAAGGCAGCCCAAAACGTATTCTTGTTTATAGTTGACTTGAAGGATACATGAACGCAGACTCAGTGATGGCCCACATCATGACTTCGTTTAAAGTTTATTTCAGCTGTGCCAGGTATTCTAAGCCGAAATCAAACTAAGATGAAGTACGTCGACTGACGCAAACTTTGATCATTGAGACGGAAGTAGTTCCTGCTGCACGGAGGGTGGCCAACATGGTCCTAATATTAAAAAAGGGGGTACATATCCATTGCTATGAACTTCTGTCTAATTAACCTGATGTTGATCGTGGTTAAGTGCCTTGAAGTTATGATTGTGAATTTAATAAGGTTCACACAATTACACATATAGCCCGATAAAGAGCTTTCATCGTGGTTTCTTATGAGGACGATTTTGTCTAATAAATCTGCTATCCTGCACAACCATATTTGAAGCAGTCTACAACCATATAAATTATAATGTCTTATCCTTGACACTGTACTGCTTGAGAAGCTTATCATGAAGGTTGAGGCGCACAACATTTGAGGGATTGTTCTCAACTGAAACAGACGCTGGGTAAAAGCAAGGAAGCAGATAGCATCAACAAAGTGAAGCCGGAGTGGAGATATCTCATTGTGTTGTGTCCCAAATATGTGTATTAGAGTCTTTATTGTTCATAATACATCTCAACGGCCTAGATGTTGGAGTGAACAACAGATGGGTGCACGACACACAAGAGGGACTAATAATAAACACGACAAACTCCTAAAATCATAAACTTGGGAAATGATAAAGGTAAATAAAATTGCGAGAGGTATTTGGGATGGTGACTGTTAGTGACCCGAGACTTTGCAACACTGCCTTAATGAGTATAAAGTGAAAGGGATGCTTGGGGTTTATACCTAAAAGTTTTAGCAATAAATGCATAAGCATCGCCTTCCAATTATATTTGGTCCTGGTGAGGCCTCAATAGGACTGTGCCATCTACTTGGGGTTTCCGCATTACAGACTGGACATCAATTCCTTCGAGAAAATCAAGCGTAGTATGACCAGATTGCCTGGTATTCGTGACCTACCATACGCAGACATATTGAGGTAGTTGGGCCTGTAGAGAGATTAATGTGTAGGGTACACTTGATCAAAGTTTTCACGGGAATGAGAGGTATAATTTTTTTTTGTTTTTTGATATGGACAAGGTCTTGAAACTATCAGACTAGATCCTAACCCGTAACAATGGCTTAACAAAGTTCTGCTTCAAAAAAGATGTGGGAAAGTATCCGGTGGAGGCGAATGAAATAGATGCCGTCAAACATCATTAGGCCTAAATTTGTTTACATTAAGCCTAGGATTGCTTGTTTAAGCAAAGGTCAGGTTAGGTTAATGGTTAGGCTGTTGCAGCTTTTACTAGCTCTCAAGAACATAAATAAAAACGCAGACTTTTTGGGGGTACAACAGTCTATATTTTGTACAGTCCATCCATAGTAGCCTTATAGATACTACCATTTTTGGAGGACGAGTCGAAATTATCATGAGGCTAAGTGGGATTGTATTAACCTATGATGGGAACTCCTTGGCGAACCAACCCGTCCTCTTAAAAATAATGTCACTTTTGGCTCGTATGCGCGATATGGCCAAATTTGGACGTAATTTGAAATGAAATCGACTCACAAAAGTGACGTTCTGTTCCGTTTTCTATTTGAGTCGTCCGGCGTACGCGCAGAGGTTATGAGAGGACACTTTAAATTAACGTTTTTCATAACGTTTTGAAACTTTATGAGAATTTCCTGCCCACCTAACCTATCAGAGGACCCTTAACTTACTGTTGTTGAAAAAAATTTCCCAAATTTATTTTCATTTTTTTTTTCATTTCAAATTACGTCCAAATTCGGCCATACGAGCAAACGGCCAAAAGCGACGTTCTTTTTAAGAGGATTCGCCTGGCGTTCCGCGAGCGCTATGTCATGGGTTCGTATCCTGGCCGGGGAGGATTTACTGGGCGCAATTCCTTAACTGTAGCCTCTGTTTAACGCAACAGTAAAATGTGTACTTGGATGAAAAAACGATTCATCGCGGCGGGGATCGTATTCCAGGGACCTGCCCGAAACGCTACGCGTACTAGTGGCTGTACAAGAATGTAACAACTCTTGTATATATCTCAAAAAAAAAAAAAAAAAAAAGAGGACAGGTTGGGCGAACAGTTTTGTGTACGAAACGACCTGTATCCCTCACTACATCCGACACACGAATATTTTCAATTAACTTTTTACACGATATTACAGAAGAAGCCGTCAATTTTTCAAATATAAAATAGAGCCAAATTTCACAAAGTAGGTACATGTTCAATATTCCCACATTACGCTGTTTTTAAGGGGGTAGAAATAGCCTATCCCTTTGAGATGTATTTTTTTCTTGTCTCAATAAACATACTTGAACTCTGTTGTGGCAACAAGGCGCTATCAAAATAAGGAATATTGTAAACAAAGAACACGAATATTACCATAAGTCTATGTTAATATCTTATTACTATACAGGTCACGACATCCATCTCCACAGAATTCTACTTCTAGAAAACTAGATATGCATTATTTACACTAACCATTGTATGCGTAATATATGCTATTTGCATACACACAACAGAAGACAATTCTAACAATAAAAAATCTTTCCCAACTGCGCCATGGTCCTTTATTGTGCACTATGAACTATTGAAGTTATGACGTCATGGCCTAATTGTTGTGGTGCAGCGTGCACTACCAGAGTGAATAAAGTAATTGCAAGGATTCAGGTACCTCATGCCAATGGGTCTGAATGGTCTGATAACTGGGCATTCGGTGATGTTTCCTGCTCACAGAGTTTGCACCTGGAGTGCACTCAAGGATTGGGAGATCCGTCACATGTAGCCACCTGCCACAGGTAACGGTAACCCAAGTCGGACTGGGTGACCCGTCACCTGTAGCCACCTGCCACAGGTAGCGGTAACCCAAGTCGGACTGGTAACCCGTCACCTGTAGCCACCTGCCACAGGTAACGGTAATCCAAGTCGGACTGGGTAACCCGTCACCTGTAGCCACCTGCCACAGGTAACGGTAATCCAAGTCGGACTGGGTAACCCGTCACCTGTAGCCACCTGCCACAGGTAACGGTAACCCAAGTCGGACTGGGTAACCCGTCACCTGTAGCCACCTGCCACAGGTAACGGTAACCCAAGTCGGACTGGGTAACCCGTCACCTGTAGCCACCTGCCACAGGTAGCGGTAACCAAAGTCGGACTGGGTAACCCGTCACCTGTAGCCACCTGCCACAGGTAACGGTAATCCAAGTCGGACTGGGTAACCCGTCACCTGTAGCCACCTGCCACAGGTACGGTAACCAAGTCGGACTGGTAACCCGTCACCTGTAGCCACCTGCCACAGGTAACGGTAACAAGTCGGACTGGGTAACCCGTCACCTGTAGCCACCTGCCACAGGTAACGGTAACCCAAGTCGGACTGGGTAACCCGTCACCTGTAGCCACCTGCCACAGGTAACGGTAACCCAAGTCGGACTGGGTAACCCGTCACCTGTAGCCACCTGCCACAGGTAACGGTAACCCAAGTCGTGACCTGGGTAACGACTGGCCAGGCATCAACACCGCCGCCGTCTCACACCCGCGGCATAAAAACTTTCACCAAAATTACCAGGAAAGTGAAGCATGTTGTCAGTGCTGTGAGCCTCCGGAGGTGCTGTTTCCTGGGCTAGGAATGATACATAATTTATTTGTCCACTTACGAAACCAGTACATCTTTCATCCATCATGACGACTTTGTTTAAAATTATTAAACAATAATGACTATGTAGTGAAGTTTTGAAGCTCGTAAACTGTTCAATAAATGTAATCAAAGCCGCCATAATTAAGGACAGATGTACACGTTTAGTAAGTGATTGTGTGAATGCTTGATGATGAATCCTGGCCCACACTCCTAGTCATAAAATGGTTCAACATTGTCAGGCCGAGAATATCCTGGACCCTCTAGGGTGTTCGCCCTCCGAATGCAACCCACAACAGCTGTCTAATTCCCGGTAACCTATTTACTACCAGGTCAACAAAGGCGTGAGGTATGTCGGGGAACGTTGCCCAAACGTTTCGATGTGTCCGGAAATCTAAACCTGAACTATTCGCTTTTAAGTAGATTGCTCTGAACACTGTATACGCTACTCCCTTCACGGGGCTCTAACATGCAGACAGCTAACATGTACAGCGACACTTAATATAACAGACATCTGACATGTGCAGCAACATGCAATATAAGTTCACATCTAACACGTGTAGCGACATGTAATATACACAGACATTTAACACATGTACCGGCGTGTAATATAATCGGATATCTAACATGTGCAGCAACATGTAATATAAGCAGACATCTAATGTGTGCAGCAACATGTAATATAAGCAAACATCTAACACATGCAACAACGTGTAACATAAGCAGACAACTATCATATGAAGCAACATGTACTATAAGCAGACATGGTTAACCTGGTTACTCTATCTCACAGAAATCACAATAGATGCATCAAATGTAACGAAGTAAGGGCGAAGAGGTAGAACAGCCTATTGACATAGTTCGAGTGCATGGGGGGAATTGCATAAAACCCTGGTTTGTGTCTCGGAGAGACTGCAGGATCCGTTGGTAAATCAGGATGATTTCCCGGTTGCAATTCTTTTGACCATGTCGTAGCTCAGTCGATTAAGGCAACGTATGGGATCCTCTCAGACGTAGGCTCGAACCCTCGTCACGGCCCTTGTGGATTTATGCAGAACATGGCACATGTGCTGTGGAATTGTGTTAAGTACCTTACGCACTAAGCTACGGAATCACAAACGCACAGTCACCTATCTGTTATTACATGGAATTCCAACATCGTCATTAATTTTCCCCTAATCCAGGCCAGGTTGTTTTGTGTTACGCAATATTTGTGTCATTCATCCTCACAAGTAAAGGACAAAGCCCAGTGGCCAATCCCCAGACGTGGATGATGTCACACTTTGCGTCCACCAATCATAATACTCCTATAACGTCATTCCAGGCATTCTCCAACTACCGAGGATTATTATACACCAACCATAGCATTAAATAATGAAATCAAAACAATATAAGGAGCTTATAGGTAAATGTTATTAGATAAATACAATGAACAGATTTATCCCCATCCCAACTGCGCGTTAACTCCGAGAGAATATTGCCGTTACTGAGGCCATTGTGTGGCCACAAACATGGCGTCCAACAGTCGCCTGCCGGATCCTTCAAAACAATACGAGTGTCTGGTTACCAAGGAGGTCATCACAACATAAAATCCTATTCTATCATTTTCTTTAGTGACATTGACCGGTGTATGCATGTACTTTCCTATGAGTGTCTCCAGGATCCAGCTTCAGCTCTAGGACTCAGGCCTTTCCAGCCGTCTTTATACTGCTGGATATAAATTAATATTATAATATATTAGCATATTGTGCATATATAGACATAGGTTAGGTTAGGTTATGTGTTTAGGTTCTGTTGGCGATTATTTGTATTTGTAGTACGTGGATGAAGCATTTACAACGTTGCGGTTCGAACAAAATTCGTCAGTGAAGCACTTGTTCCGGAAGTGTTCCAACGAAATCAGTTAACGTGTGTAAACCGTTTTTCATTCATAAACACTGGTTTTGGCGGGTGGATGGAATGTACTTTGGGTCTTTGGAGGACAGGCTCGGAGAATTCTGGCTTAGGCTGGCTTAGGCTGACCAAATCGTCTACTTTAAATCTTATTTAAAGTTTTGAAAATTAAGTAATATTTTGCTATTTAATTTGGATCCAGCCCGTCCTCCAAACAAAGACCCAAAAGTGATTCCATCCACCCGCCAAACCCACCTGTTTATGAATGAAAACGGTTTACACACGACTCAAAACTGACTTCGTTCGAACACTTCCGGAACAAATGCTAATTTTGTTCGAACCACAACGTTGTAAATGTTTCACCCACGTGAAGCTAACCTATGCCTGTATATGCACAATATGCTAATATATTATAATATTAATTTATATTTCAGAAAATTCCCGTTTTGAATGAACAGCATGTTAAAATTTATGAATGCGTCTGTGTGGGTTGACCGCTGGATATCTGACAACCCGTCATCGACTTCGAGTCGATGACGGGTTGCTTTCTTGTTTGATCTCCATCAACCTATCAATAGGTTTGTAAGCAAACATATACCATAAGTGCGCCAATGCGTTCTTATTTTTACATACCTGATCTAGGCAGCTGTTACACTTATCAGTCTATAATAAAAACAGGAAACCTGCGACTTGTGAAGGGTTCCTCTCAAACGTGTTTTGTGATTCCCCACTGCCGGGGACAGGAAGCCTGTTAACTTTAGCGGGGTCTCCCCTATCCAACAACAGACTTTACCATGTAAATATTTAATTTAATGCTAGGTGAACAAAGGCATTGGGTGTAAGAAATTTCCCTATGAAATTAACCCAGAACCTGTCTGGATAGAAGACGGGGTGGGGAAGTAATTTTGTTTTTAACAAGGGTGCGTGTGTAATTACCTAAGTGTAATTACAGGATGAGAGCTACGCTCGTGGTGTCCCGTCTTCCCAGCACTCTTTGTCATATAAACATAATACAGGGTACAAAACACAATCAAATGTGCCCATAGTAGGAAAACAACATGTAAAGGATTTGGGAATAATGATGTCTGACGACCTAACGTTTAGGGAGCATAACCAAGCAAATATTGCGACAGCCAGAAAAATGATAGGATGGATTACGAGAACTTTCAAATCCAGGGATCCCATCACAATGCTTGTACTCTTCAAGTCACTTGTGCTGTCCCGTCTTGAGTACTGTTCAGTACTCACTTCCCCCTTCAGAGCAGGAGAGATTGCTGAAATAGAGGGAATACAGAGAACATATACAGCACGTATAGACGCGATAAAGCACCTAAATTATTGGGATCGTCTCAAAGCTCTCCAAATGTACTCACTAGAAAGAAGACGAGAGAGATATCAAATAATATACACCTGGAAGATACTGGAGGGCCAGGTCCCAAATCTACACAGTAAAATAACAACGTACTGGAGTGAACGATATGGAAGAAAATGCAGAATAGAACCAGTGAAGAGCAGGGGTGCCATAGGCACAATCAGAGAACACTGTATAAACATCAGAGGTCCGCGGTTGTTCAACACCCTCCCAGCAAGCATAAGAAATATTGCCGGAACAACCGTGGACATCTTCAAGAGGAAACTAGATTTATTCCTCCAAGGAGTTCCGGACCAGCCGGGCTGTGGTGGGTATGTGGGCCTGCGGGTCGCTGCAAGCAACAGCCTAGTGGACCAAACTCTCACAAGTCAAGCCTGGCCTCGGGCCGGGCTTGGGGAGTAGAAGAACTCCCAGAACCCCATCAACCAGGTATCAACCAGGTATATAACGCTTTGAAACTACTGACGGTCTTACGGGCTCACCGTAGCCCGTGCTACATGGACACTTCGTTCCGAGTAGCTAAATCTGAAACAACAAACAAACTGACGGTCTTAACCTCCACCGCCTTCTCACCTAACGTATTCCAACCGTCTACCACTCTGCGAAAGTGAATTTTCTTATATTTCTTCGGCATCTGTGTTAGTTTAAATCTATGACCTCTTGTTCTTGAAGTTCCAGGTCTCGGGAAATCTTCCCTATCAATTTTATCAATTCCTGTTACTATTTTGTACGTAGTGATCATATCACCCCTTTTTCTTCTGTCTTCTAATTTTGGCATTTTTAATGCCTCTAACCTCTCCTCGTAGCTATTGTTCTTCAGTTCTGAGAGTCACTTAGCGGCATGTCTTTGCACCTTTTGCAGTTTGTTGATATGCTTCTTAAGATATGGGCACCATACAACCGCTGCATATTCCAACTTTGGCCTAACAAAAGTCGTGAACAATTTCTTTAGTATTTCGCCATCCATGTATTTAAAAGCAATTCTGAAGTTAGAAAGTATAGCATAGGCTCCTCGCACAATGATCTTAATGTGATCCTCATGTGATAGTTTTCTATCTAAAATTACCCTTAGATCTCTTTCTTTATCAGACTTCTTTGAAGATTTCTCACATAATTTATAGGTTGTGTGGGGTCTATGTTCTCCTATTTCACATTCCATAACATAGCAATTATTTCAATTAAATTCCATTTGCCAAATGTGCTCCATATTCTTATTCTGTCCAGGTCTTCTTGAAGGGAATGACAATCATCTAAGTTTCTTATCTTCCCTATTATCTTAGCATCATCTGCAAACATGTCCATATAATTCTGTATTCCATCTGATAGATCGTTTATGTAAACAATGAACATTACCATTGCCTACATAAACGATTTACCAGATGGAATACAAAATTATACTACTGCCGCCGCCGCCGCAGCAAGCAGTAGGGGCTAACTGCCTCAGTGTGTGTACTCACCAATTTGTGCTTGCGGGGGTTGAGCTTTGGCTCTTTGGTCCCGCCTCTCAACTGTCAATCAACTGGTGTACAGATTCCTGAGCCTACTGGGCTCTATCATATCTACATTTAAAACTGTGTATGGAGTCAGCCTCCACCACATCACTGCCTAATGCATTCCATTCGTTAACTACTCTGACACTGAAAAAGTTCCTTCTAACGTCTCTGTGGCTCATGTGGGTACTCAGTTTCCACCTGTGTCCCCTTGTTCGCGTCCCACCAGTGTTGAATAGTTTATCCTTGTTTACCCGGTCGATTCCTCTGAGGATTTTGTAGGTTGTGATCATGTCTCCCCTTACTCTTCTGTCTTCCAGTGTCGTAAGGTGCATTTCCCGCAGCCTTTCCTCGTAACTCATGCCTCTAGTTCTGGGACTAGTCTAGTGTGTGTACTCACCTAGTTGTACTCACCTAGTTGTGCTTGCGGGGGTTGAGCTCTGGCTCTTTGGTCCCGCCTCTCAACCGTCAATCAACAGGTGTACAGTTTCCTGAGCCTAATGGGCTCTATCATATCTACACTGAAACTGTGTATGGAGTCAGCCTCCACCACATCGCTTCCTAATGCATTCAATTGTCAACCACTCTGACACTAAAAAAGTTCTTTCTAATATCTCTGTGGCTCATTTGGGCACTCAGTTTCCACCTGTGTCCCCTAGTGCGTGTGCCCCTTGTGTTAAACAGCCTGTCTTTATCAACCCTGTCGATTCCCCTGAGAATCTTGAATGTGGTGATCATGTCCCCCCTAACTCTTCTGTCTTCCAACGAAGTGAGGTTTAATTCCTGCAGTCGCTCCTCGTAGCTCATACCTCTCAGCTCGGGTACTAGTCTGGTGGCAAACCTTGAACCTTTTCCAGTTTAGTCTTATGCTTGACTAGATAGGGACTCCATGCTGGAGCCGCATACTCCCGGATTGGTCTGACATAGGTATTGTCTGGCTGTGGTCTCGATAAGCACCTTATTATTGGGATCGTCTCAAAGCTCTCCAATGAACGCTCCTCTACGTTGAGAGTTTCATTTCTCTCGTCTTCCACTAGAAAGCGAGACGAGAGACTAGCCAATAATATACACGTGGAAAATACTTGGGAAAACACGGCCAGGTCCCTAATCTACCACAGTAAAAGAACAACGTAGCTGGAATGAACGATATGGAAGAAAATCAGAATAGAACCAGTGAAGAGCAGAGGGCCATAGGCACAATCGGAAACACTGTATAAACATCAGAGATCCGCGGTTCAAACGTCCCTAGACCAGCGAGCATAGAACATGCCGGAACAACCGTGGGACATCTTCAAGAGAAAACTCTGTTTTCTAAAAGAAGTGTCCGGAACCAACCGGGTTGTGGTGGGATGTGGGCCTGCGGGCTGCTTCAAGCAACAGCACGGTGGACCAAACTCTCACAAAGTCAAGCGTGGCCTCGAGCCGGGCTTGGAGTGAGAGAACTCCCAATACCCCCATCAACAGCAGGTATCAAGCAGGTCTCGTACATGTAAACAATCATTCCCTCGGGCGTACCCGTCTTGTATACGATTAGGTAATTACACACACAACACTCATGTTGAGAGGCAGGACCAAAGAGCCAAGCTCAATCTCGCAAGCACAACTAGGTGAAGAGAAGTGTAGTGTGTACACACACACACACACACACACACACACACACACACACACACACACACACACACACACACACACACACACACACACACACACACACCACCCCCTTTAGAAACACACACACACAGAACGGCTTTTAGAACACTTGTGTAAGGAATCTTTCAGAACATTATATACCACAT
>WNGS01001312.1:27570813-27585624 GCA_020271785.1 Procambarus virginalis | reverse complement strand
TACAAGAGTGAAACTAAAGTAATGCAACTAGCACCCACAAGGAGAGTACTCAGTCCTACCTGTTTAATGTTCTATTAATGCTTTACTAAATCAATTCCAACTAGTCCGGCAAACATCACTATCAGCTATGCAATGACATCCTTGTACATACTAAAACCCACCGCGAAATGCAAACAATCTTAAATTGTATACATACAGCTTGTGAAGCCTTGGTCTTGTAATCAACGCTGCTAAAACTAAGTATTTAACAGACAAATGGTAACGCAAAATGGACCACGAAAACTTAAGATAGATACATACCAATAGACTATGTCTCTTCTTTCAAATACCTTGGAGTCTAGTCCCTTGTACCTCAACTGCAGTCAATAAGTTACATCAACAATGTAGAGACAGACTCAAGGCCCTCAGAACTGTAGTGGGGTACAGCCCGAAATATGATGTTAATATTAGAATAGCAAGAATGATGTATTTAGCGTATATAAGGTCTCTGATAGACTATCATGCACCAGCTTTGGTCCTGCAAAATGGCAAAAGTATTGATAGACTTGAAAAAATGCAAAATGAAGCACTCAGAATTATACTTGGCTGTCCTATAACTACCAAAGTTCTCAACATGCGGAAAGAATTAAATATACTTAGCATTAGAGATAGAATATTTGAAATTATTCTTATGATGGGACTAAAGCTTCTGCGTGATAACAAAAACAACATTGTGTCAGTTGCTCTGTTAGAGCACATACGAAATGGAACTAGCGAGTCTAAATGGATTCAAAGAACAGCCACTCATATTAAAATGATGGGGCTGCACGATGTATATACAGATGAAAGAGTAGAGCACTTCCTTCCACCCTGGCAGATAGTACTTTTAACATCCTGACCCCTGCATACCCACCAAGAAACTAATCACAAACAACCCTCATGCTCAGCTTGCTGCTAAATTAAGCACCATAGAACACATTCACAATATACAAGCTGAAAACAACATTGCACAGACCATATACACTGACGGATCACTCAATACAGCTACAGGGAGGGCAGGAAGTGCTGTTATTGCTCATCAGCCCGATGGCAGCACAATTCAAAGGAATATCCGAATTAGTAACTGGCGTCCACAATGCAAGCCGAGTTGGTAGCAATACTGGTAGCACTCGAAATTATTGACAACACTGAAGTAGACAGCTTAATTATTTCTGACTCCCTTTCCTCACTACGAGCAATAAACAGTTTGCAATCAAGTATAACGTGCTTGTCTTGGAAGCTAGACGTAGATATATAAGAATATTTAGCAAGAGGGTAAATATAAAAATGTTGTGGATTCCTTCTCACATTGGCATGCAGGAACATGACAAAGTTGACGCCCTTGCTAAGGCTGCAGTAAATAAAGACAGTATTGAACGGAATCTTGAGTTATCAAATAGGTCCCTTAAAAATGTCATTAGACGAGAACTCCTGGATGAATTTGAAGAAAGTAGAACTGTGCAAACTGGAACTAGCAGGTCCATTGTTCATCACAATGAAATGTGTGAAGTAAAACATGTGTATGGGGCAAGTAACAAAGTCAGTAGACTAACAGATGTTGTCACAGCTCGTATAAGACTTGGCTACAAGTATCTCTGGCAGTTCGGCTTGTATAGGGATCTAGATGAAGTAAAGTGTAAAGTGTGTGGACAAAGACAGGGACACACACTCGAACAGTATATCTTGGATTGTAATAAAATTGAGCCATTTAGAGATAAATCTAAGCTCACTCAGTATGATATGGCAACCTATCTTATTACCATGGATAAATTACCTGAAATCCTTGCACTGTATCCACATTTCGCTTCCAGTAAATGAACGACATATGAGATTCAGATACAAGTAGTGTATTGTGAGGACTAATAATAAACAGAAGCTCCCCTATGACTCTAATGCCCCCATTGGTCAAACTATTATGCATTAGCAATAAGACCTACCATTAATGTATGATAACTTACTGTAAATTTGTAGCTCTTGAAGTAGCACTCACTCTGTAACTAGCTGACATTGTAACTATAAGGTGTGAAGGATAGATGAAATTGTTTATGAATAATCTAAGATGAGGTCTGATAAAGACCTTTTGTGCCCTCTGTAATGCTTTTGCGCTACCGCTCACAGGATGAGTATGGGGTGCACAATAAACTAGCCGCCTTCGGCGGCAACAATCAAAATGAGTCGAGGACGGGTTGCATAAACAGGGGTTTGGCGATTGCATGGAATCACTTTTCGGCCTTTGTTCGGAGGATGGGCTGATTCTCCACCCGGAGGCAATAGTACAAAGACCCAACTGGACAACATACGTTTGAGTAACGTTGATTCAACATTAAATTAACGTTATTCAAGTAAATTTTACCCGAGTATTGCCTATCGTTGATGTTAATGTCACTATTTGACAAACATCAACCAGCTAACCTGACATCATAAACTTTTATAGAATAATAAACGGGGTTTCTCAAATATAAATGACAAAATACAATATTGGGGGGGGGGGTTAGGAGAAGACAATATGAGTGTACGTGGGTGCCCCACAAGGCTCCCCGATGCTACATATCGACGCCCAGGGTCCTTACAAACGCAACCAGAGGTAGTACCCTCTATATAGATAATAATAACAACTATTATTATAGATTTATGCATAGTTAGGCCTAGATAAGGTTACGTAAGGTGTTTGGGTTAGGTTCATTTTGGGTGTTTACAATAAGGCTAGAAAAGAATGAAGCTCGCCTTAAGTTCTTTAAACAAAGTCGGCTGATTTAAAAATGTACAAAATAAGGACAATCACCGATTAGGATAGCCGAATCTATGTTTTGGTGAGGGGCTGGCTAAACATTTACACTGAAATTTAATATCGGCTTTCCTGTTTCAAACATGTGAAGCAATGTTAAGTATGAACATATAAGAACAGTGTACATATAATGAAAGATCTACCGGAGAAAATAATTTACAAATAAGACTGAACCTGTATAGCAACTGCAGCAATAGTGCATTGGTTAAACAAAAATTATGAAACTATATAAGGCAACAGGTAAAAAAATAAACATACTATATAGTTAAACTGAAACATACAATGAGAATTGCGGTGCAACTGTTGACTCTTCAACCAGGAGACGGCGGTGGCCGCGTGTAACACAGCAACATGTCCAAGCTTTAAAACGCTTATTACTTCAGGTAGCCTACTCCATTTCCCCGCTTTATTCATACAAAAACGCTTATTACTTCAGGTAGCCTACTCTATTTCCCCGTTTTATTCATATAAAAACGCTTATTACTTCAGGTAGCCTACTCTATTTCCCCGCTTTATTCATACAAAAACGCTTATTACTTCAGGTAGCCTACTCTATTTCCCCGTTTTATTCATACAAAAACGCTTATTACTTCAGGTAGCCTACTCTATTTTCCCGCTTTATTCATACAAGTGTTAAAGTAATTACAATAAACGTCTGTGATAATCGTGTGGTTGAAGATAACAAAATATTTTTTAGCAGTAGGTCTGTCGAGGCATCATCGGTATCCTATCCCAGTGTACAGTTTACCAGGACACATTTTGGTTTATTAAATATTCTTAAAAGCATATGTTGGAAAAGTTTCTACCATCAGTGCATCGAAGACCACATCATAGTAACTAGGTGTTTTTGTAATTGTAATCTTTGTGAGCACTATAACTTTCTCATTATGTGCAATTATTGTGCTACCAATCTGTGTGTGTATACCTGGAGCATCAATTTCTGAATATAGAATTGGAGGGGGTATGGGTCTAGGGTTGAGTACATGTTATTGCTATCTATAGCTTCTTCAAAGTCCAGAAGAAAGTGAATTGGTGAGATCTATAATGCGAGTAGAGGTTGGTGACACGTTTACGAAAACCGAGTTATCAACAGTGATTTTGTAGTTTCACTGTAACCCTATATTACTGTGACCTCCGTATATCGCTTATTTATTTGTGATCAGGTAATGTTCTCTCTCTCTCAAGCAAGATTTTTATTGCATTTTATAGCATAAAAATACAATTCTAGTTTTACTTTTGATTTTACATGGAAGAAATATTTTTGGTTTTAAATTTTGCCAAGTGCTGCTTTTTGTTTCGTGGATATTGCATTATGCTTTACGTTTTGTCTCAAATTGCTATTTCACTAGTCAGACTACTTTCACTGTCAAGGGACAGAGAAAGAGAGCAGGGTATTTGAGCTGTTTAAACATTTTGCTTTCTTCGCCTGTTAGGCAGTGCC
Organism: Procambarus virginalis; assembly: GCA_020271785.1. Lineage (NCBI taxonomy): Eukaryota > Metazoa > Arthropoda > Malacostraca > Decapoda > Cambaridae > Procambarus > Procambarus virginalis. Next base: position 27,581,380 of record WNGS01001312.1, on the reverse strand, counting down.
TAAGATTATTATTATTATTATTATATTTAGGGGGGGGAGAAGATGTGTTGCATGGAAATTGCCATTTTCATGTTGAAACTACTGTAGTATTTATCTTGCCCTCCAAATATTAAACTGATAAAACATATAACTGTGGTGGGGGTAATATTTAGTCTTTTCCATGGATCTTGTTTCGGTATATTCTCAAATAATAATAATAACTATAATGAACTTTTAAATATTTAGAACGTTCTCAGCAAATCTTTTATAATAAACGTATCAAAATATAAATATATATTTGTTAAACACTTTCACCTCACTTTAAAATTATATCTAAGTTAATAAAAACAAAAATGCACTTTATTAAAACGTGAAGACTGAATTGGCCAGGGGGGCTAAGTAACCCCAAGACCACCACTGCTCCCACCTGTCCAATACAAATAACACTGAATAAGAAAGTGTATATTCGGTGCATAATTTTTTAATAAAAATAATTTAATTTAGAATCTCTTAGTTAAATTTAACAAACTTGCGTCAGCTCACATCAGGTAGGAAGTTCCCGATGTACGTACAGCTATCTACTCCAGCACAACTTTCTCACTCCCTACCTTACCTTGATCATACCTTGATGGGGTTCTGGGAGATCTTCTACTCCCCAAGCCCGGCTCGGGGCCAGGATTGACTTGTGAGAGCTTGGTGCAATAAGTTGGAGCTTGGAGCAGTCCGCAGGCCCAAGTATCCACTGCAGTTGTTCCGGTACGTCTTGAAGAAAACTATCCAGTTTTCTCTTAAAAACTTTAGTTCCGGCAATATTTCTTATAATCGGTGGGAGGATGTTGAACAACCGTGGACCTCTAATGTTCATGCAGTGTTCTCTGTGCCTTTGACAACCATGTTCTTCACTGGCTCTGTTCTGCATTTCCTTCCATATCGTTCACCCTATTATGTTGTTATTTTACTGTGAAAAATTAGGAACTAGCCCGCCATATTTTCCATATATATATTATTTGATACATCTCTCATCTTCTTTGTACATTTGGAGAGCTTTGAGACGATCCCAATAATTTAAGTGTTTTATCTCGCCTATGCGTGTCGTATATGTTCTCTGTATTCCCTCTATTTCAGCAATCTCTCTTGCTCTGAAGGGGAGAGTGAGTATCAAGCAGTAATCAAGACGGGATGGCACAAGTGATTTGAATAGTACAACCATTGTAAAGGGATCCCTGAATGATGCTCTGTCTGGGGGCCGCCGGATCACGCTCCTGATTTTACGTTTTGATACTGCCTTCTGGCGCACATATTGCCATGGATCACAGGAAAGATGATAGATTTTGAACGTTATCTGGCTGGTTCTTCAGGGGCGGGAAAACGGTTATTATTATTAACATCTTTATTGACAAAATTAATTACAATTTTGCCTAATCTGAGGATTTTGATAGTCTGATTAAGGTGAGGATAATGCTAGTATTCACTGTCACGCAGGACAGAGGGTCATACATAAGACAATAGGTCTAAACTGTAGGCTGAAGCAAATATATATCATGGTTACAATCAATGTTTTAATATATGGATATGTGAAAACAACTTTCTATTGTGCACTGCCACACAAGGGCAGGGATGGGTTCATAAGTGATGCAGCTTAGAAGTAATATAGATAAAAACTGTTCTTCATTCTTTAAAATGGACAAGCAAATTTTGGGTAAATTGTTAGGATGTCGTCCAGAACACCTGAGTCAATAAAGTAGTTACACAGTTGGTGGTACAAGAGGCCAGGAGGTCTAAAGTCCTTTACGGTTTCACATTCATCAATGTAGTGTTCTAGTGAATGCATTAAAGGTTTATCACAGAGTTTACAATCTGAGTATTCTGGTAGTGGCTCAGCCTCACTAACCTGCCAGATGTGTCTATAGCCAAGGCGAATTCGTGCAATGACTACATCACATTGCCTGGTTCGGTTACTGTGCTGACCATACAAATACCTATTATTACAAAACTTGTCATAACTTTTAATACTGCAGCTTTCAGGTCTCTGGGCATTTCTTAGTTCTTCTAAATCTGAATTAATTTCTTTAATTTGTATGTTTCTAATAACTGCATTAAATAGTCCAAAGTCATAATCAATGTTTTCTTTCCTGCAAGCCTCATTGGCCAATCGATCTACGAAGTCATGTTTTCCAACTCCAACATGGGATGGGATCCACACGGTGTCCGGTACCGGCTTGGCTGAGAGGTGCCAGGGGATGGCAGGTCTTGGTGGGCTCCCGGTGTCTGATCAGACGTGGTGTGCGGTTGGCTTCTGCTCTGCCTGGGGGTGTGAACTGGAAGATTTTTTTGCATTTTAGGAGGGGGCCGTGTTTTTGCCTTGACTACCCAGTGTTCTGTGTCGGGTGAAAACCGGTGTCTACTCCCTGAGGGACTCTTTGGATTCCCCATTCATCTGTCCATCAGTGTGTTTATTCGCCACATTCGTTTCCGCCGTCATGCAATATTCATTTAGCCGTACGGCTTTGCGATTTACCCTTGAAGCGTACGCCGGGGCACATACAGCACCTCTGCCGTCGCGGCCTTTAAACCGAAAACAACTGGGGACCTGATAGTGAACCTATTGATTATTCACATTCCAGTGAACACTAGTAATGTATGAGAATAGAAAATTCTGAACTTGCTTGCAATGTGTCAAAAGGCGTCTTTTTTCCTATACCCACCTGTGTAATAAAAGTCTTGCTTGCCGATCAGCCCGTTCTCGTGAGCGTTCCCAACGCCAGGAAACTGTCATACTGAAGTGCCATATCCTAACCTTCCAGAGGATTCACGAACAGAAAACGGGACATTAAGTCAACTTCGTGAGCCGCTACTATTTTCTAGTACGACAGATTTTGGCTTTAGGTAAAGTAAAGTATGTCAAAATACAACGTGCTATTAGGAGGTCGAGTTGTGTCAATAATAACGGGAAACAAACAAGTTGTGGGTCGGGTGACAATGCTGGCAAGGCGCCAACCATCACTCCTTCAAAAACCTAAGCTACTGTACACTCCACCCTGCAATCAACCTTTCTCACCACTGACATAATATAATATTATGTACCGCTTGTGTCCCCTGCGTGCATACCAGTCTCCCCTACATTCACACCACGTAAGGTGACGGAAAAGATCACAACACAAGCTGGTAGAACATTTGGTGAGAAGAGCAGTTACACCACATCAGCAGCACTGATTTAGACTAGAACAATATAACTACTGTATGTGAAGGAGACCTCACAAGACAGAAAAGGTTGGGAAGAATGCATGTTTTTTAATTGTCATAAGCCTTCAAAACAACACACCTCATAAGGCTAATGCACAAGTTGAAGAAATTGGAAAAGTATTAAAGTGGAAGAGAGAGAACCTAAGCAAAAGAAGCTAAAAAGTAATAGTGATATCCCACAAGGATCAGTGCTATTTTATTCCCGATTTATGTAAATGATTTTCTAGAACGAAAATACCTCAATGTTTGCTGATGCACAAATTACGAGGAGGATACATACAATGGAAAACTTCAAGAAACTAAAGATAACCTGAACAAACTGAAGGTGTGGTTTAAAAAGTGATACTTAAGAGCTTAACTCAGACAAATGCAAAATAATGAACCTGGGTGCTGGCAACAGGAAACCAGACACAAAGTACCAAATGGAGCAGAAAACCAACCTTTGAACCAGAAATGGGGTTATAACACTGAATCTCTTTCCCGAGGCCAACATAAAACGGAATCATCAATTTTATGTGCAAGGATGTTGTCAGCAAAAAGAAACAATCTTTAGATACCTGAATTCTGATTCATTTAGGATCCTGCACAGCACATAAGTCAGACCAATTTTGGAATAATGCAAGCGGCACGAGTATAGAGTCATTATGTCACACACAAAATATAAGGTGGGCGAGTTCTGAGCCTAGACTAGAGAAATTAAAAGAAGTTTCTGTAAGACACAAGTGCTAGAGTTGATATGATTACAACATGTACAATTTTCAGTGAAAATGACAAAGCAGACAAGGACAGATTATATAATTCATATAATAATAAATCGTGTCAGGGGGACAGGCAGCCGGTTTATACAGTACATACCCCCCAGGATGGCCCCACAACAAGATGAATGACTTCTGGGTACTTATTTACTGCTAGGTAGACAGGGGTATTTGGTGATAGGACACGTACCCAACCATTTCTGTCCTGCCCGGGATTAGAGCCTGGAATTCGCGATTGTGAGTTGAAAATTAACTCGACTGTATTACTGGGACCCAGTTCCTTCATTGGCATATAATTTCTTTGCTTTCACCAAGAACAACTATCCTGCCATTTTTTCTTAATTTTCCAATGCTACACAAAACTGTCATCAACACACTTTTAACCTTACTCACTGCCTTCCTGTCATCTAGTGCTTTGTCATTGTCACTTAAGAGCATACCAATTAAAGATCTAAGATTTAGCATCCAAAATATCAGTTGTCTTGCTCACTTTGTATTCATTATTAGACAATTGTTTTTGGATCTGTCTTCATTTTAATTCTCTTACTTTCTTCACAAAAGTCACTATAGAATTTGTTTATTAATTCTATTAAGAGTAGAATTAATAAAATAGTAAGTGTAGTAGTTTTGATTGGCACAAAACTTGCATTTTGTTCTATAGTGGTACAACAAAATACAGTATATAAATTTGTTTTCTTTAAATCTTAAGAATTCAAGGCTAATGAATAATAGTGCCCAAACCAACCACAAAAACAATACTGGGTTAAAGTACTTGTGTGTGTCATGTGTGTGGGTGAAGTGCAAGTCATGTAGTATTTCTTGGATCTGGCTGTGCCATTTTCACAACTTCAGCTATCCCAATAAATTGCAAAGAAGAAAATATTATTAGTTATAAACACAATGAATAGCTTAGTTTTGTGTGTGCTAAAGTATATCTCATAGCAACCTATAACCACTTTGTGAATTATTTGGAGGTTATAAGTAGGGCGCCGGTCGGCCGAGCGGACAGCACGCTGGACTTGTGATCCTGTGGTCCTGGGTTCGACCCCAAGCACCGGCGAGAAACAATGGGCAGAGTTTCTTTCACCCTATGCCCCTGTTACCTAGCAGTAAAATAGGTACCTGGGTGTTAAAGTCAGCTGTCACGGACTGCTTCCTGGGGGTGGAGGCCTGGTCGAGGACCGGGACGCAGGGACACTAAAAAGCCTGGAAATCATTTCAAGATAACCTCAAGAAGTACTTAGCATACCAATGTTTTCTGAGTTTGTTACTCAAACTGTATTATTCTGTGCATTAAATTGACATAGCTGGTTTCATTTAATAGGTAATTGGGGATTGAAATGGATGACAGAGAAATAAACAAATAATTCGTCTGCTCTTTATTGTATGTCCAAACCTTTTTACTTGGTCTATCCTCAATTTATTTCATGCATCTGATTACTGCAAGTTGTTTACTGTCATTAAAATAGGTTGACAAGCACCAGAAGGAAGGACATATGACAACACAGAATTCTGTAGACAATTAATGACAGGTTTAAAGATGTTCAGCTGCAGCGACTTCCACAATTATTTTTTTTTCTATTTTATTTATTTATACAGTATATACTGTACAAGAGTTCTTACATTCCTGTACAGCCACTAGCATGCATAGGGTTTCGGGCAGGTCCTTATTTTAATATTCCCCGGCATACAACCCGCCAAATTGTTTAACAACCAGGTACCCATTTTACTGTTGGTAAAGAGAATATACAGTTCAGGATTTGCACCCAGTAAATCCCCTCCGGCCAGGATACGAACCCATACCAAAGTGCTCACGAAATGCCAGGCGAGCGTCTTACAACTACGCCACAGGGACTGCTTAATATAGATAATAGCACAACTCTGATTTCTGTGTTACCATGCCTAGGATACAGTGATATAATTCCTGTCTGAACCACCTTCTGGATCACTATAATCACAACCTTAATATAAGGCCGCTACAAGCAATAGCTTGGTGGACCAAGCTCTCAATAGTCAAGCCTGGCCTCGGGCCGGGCTTGGGAAGTAAAAGAACTCCCAGAACCCCATCAAGCAGGTATTAAACCAACGCTGGATCGGCTGTTAACAAAGTACACAGGCACAACAAAGACAGCTTAGGGGAACACTCTTAACAAGTATAGAGGACAAAGGGCCAGAAGAGATAAGATAACCACTGTACGTACAAAACACTGAAAGGAATAAACAAGTTGGATATACAGTACAGTACTCAGCTTCTGTGAATTTAAATAAAAAAAAAAAAGTACAGAAGAGTAAATGGGGAAACAAATTAATCAGAAATTTAAGAAATACATGTACACTATGCACTTGTTCAAAAAGTGGAATGTACTGAAGCAAATGGAAGCACCCTTCATCCATGGGTTCAAAAGAAAATACAAAAAAAAACAACTAGAATGTCAAAAATGTAACTAAAAAAAAAAAAGTACAATAGGCAAGATGTAAGGTCCACCAGACTAATCTCAAGGAAGCTGGTTATTTTGCACCCAAAATGGCTTGTCAACGAATTTTAATTAAAACCTACCAAACCCAACCCAACTTCGCCCAATGATATATATACTACTGTATTTTAACAATTAGAAAATGAATCTGGTCGAAACGCGTGTGTACGATTTGACCGTACCTTGATCACTTGCCTTGGACACCGAGACAGGTAAGCAGCGAGAGATCCTGCGTCATTATACTGACAAGTAACCAGTATCACGACTCTAGCCATCATTAACTCGAAATTCAATACCAATAACTATCATACCATACTTTAGTATAAATTGTAGTGCCTCATTTATAATATGCCTTGATGCAACACTCAACTACTACGTCGTAAACTTGGAAATCCTCACATACCTTACAGGCAGCTTCATCCGAGAATGAAAAAAGTTTCCATTTCTCACGCACTCCTTGCAATAAAATGCTTTCGTTTTCTGGTTGCACAAAGGACATCTCTCCACTCTAAGATTAGTGTTACTTGTGTAACCATTACTATTAGAATTCACTTTAAATAAAGACGGAGCATGATCGCCAGAGGAGGAAGAGGACGCCATCCCGACCACAGCACCCACAACACTGTCCCACCATCAGCTGTTTCATGTAAACAACGAACAAAAGCTCACTAACTACACCGCCAAACTTAATTATTTATATTTTACAGTAGCAATAACAAGTAATAACAATAAAACTAACAAACAAATAATAATAACACATATAAGAACAACAAGAAATAACAACAAACAGTAATAACACTAACAAGTAATACAAAATAACAATAACAACATCCAGACACTCCAACACAGGAGAATACTTTAAATAGGTACCGATGATAGCCTAATTAACCTAACAAATACAATATATATATAAATAAATAATTAAATATATATATAATTATACTATATATATATATATATGAAATCTGTAGTACTAAAAACTATGACGAATAGCCCGAGAAGACATTTATATATGTTGCTAAGAAAATAGACAATGTGATGTGAAATGTGAAACAAGAAGATATAGACGCAGGTGACAACACTTACACAACGTTGGGTTTAATTCTTTGTTGTGTAGAATGCTGAGGGAGTGGAAATATCTATAACGTGATGGTACGACTATATAGTTCTACTTCTAATTGTCTCATCATCTAATTGTTATATATAAGTTGTGTCATTATGTCTTACTGCTCTAATGTCAATATTTAAATAAACTCTCACTTTTGTCACTCACTCTATAGACTAAAATGTAAGTATGACTTACTTGTTATACACCTAATTATCCATAGAGTACTGTAATGATTTGTCCGGAAATGAAGAGGGGGTAGACTCCCTCCTGGTGGACAGCGCTTCGGATTCGTAGTCCTGAGTTCCAGGTTCAATCCTCGGTGGAGGCGGAGAAAAATGTCAAAAAAGTTTTTTCACCAAGATCCCCCCTGTTACCAAACAGTAAATAAGTACTTGGAAATTAGACAGCTGCTAGAGCTGCTTCCTGTGGTGTGTGTATAAAAAAGGAGGCCTGGTCGAAGGACCGGGCCGCGGGACGCTAAGCCCCGAAAGTCATCTCAAGATAACCTCCTTGCTGTGTTGATGGTGGGGCAGAGAGATATTCCTCTCCTCTCTACCCTCTACTTTATTTTGCCTCTGCTTATAACTTTACCCATTTCTTGCGTACTTGCACACTCCCCTACTTCCTCTCATCTTGCTACCTAGTAGTTTATGTTCCAAGCACAGCTGCTTGAGCTGGGGGCCTTAGGTTTAAGCTATATTCCCTTCCAATACATGTCCTTGGAATTTGTTCATATCATTTACTGAGGCAACTCGATCTCTAAAGTGCGTACTTAAGGTGTGAACTCTGTCATTATGTTCATTTTTGCTGATACTTTATACTTTAGAGTACACTCGTGTTTTTATCTACTGGTTACTTTTAGTTTACCGAGTCATATTTACTTATGTCATTTCTGCTATTACTTTAGTTCATAAAATTGTCCATTCACCATCTTAGTTTACTTTTAATGAAGTAAATGTGTTACTTTTTCCCATTGATGTGTTTCATTTGACCCTCAGAAATCAACGCATCAGCAGATTTTCACTATAATTTATTGTTTGGATCTGCTTAAATTTGTGACCTCCATACATATATTATTTGTTTAATGGGTAATAGCATTTAAATATTTGGTTGGCACCGCGACTTTGTGTCTTGGGAATCCAGTGAATTTTACATTTTTTACCTTGTGTTTACATGAAATTTGTGATGCCAGATCTGTCAATTGTTTTAAATCAAAATAGACTAATGAATATCAAGACTACCACCTTTATCGTATTTAACACCAAAATATCACACCCATTTTTCCATAGCTCTTATATACCTTTCAGCTGTATTAAGTCACTTGACTTACACCTCAACTTTTTTTTTTAACTTGACTCACAAAACATTATTCCACAGTGTTAGGAGAAAAAAAGCTAAAAAGCATAAATGTTGGTAGAAAATATATTTCCTACAGGTACATCATACATATATAGTTACATACTAAGATCTATGTAATGGTGCCATTTCATTTGTCAAATGCAGTTCTACCTGTATTTACAATCATCAAAATATGGCAATCATATAGAAGCAAGGAAAGTACTACAGTACTATTAACTGCCAAATAGAAAATAAAATAATTTATAGCAAAATAACAGCAGCTAGAAAGAAGGTTCTAGATATACGTCAAAATCAGTATGCAAGAATTACAATTCATTAACATTTGTTGAATTTCCTGTAGTGTTTATCTATACATGAGCATATCATATATTGATGTGTGTGTGTTTAGCACACTGTGCATGCAGCATATAAAGTATCCAAACGTTCAATAGAATGCAGGTTCATTATTTAAGAGTGGCTTTTACAGCATTTTATCTCCCACAAGGTTTACTGCAGTGTCTTATAGTTGTGTGGTTTAGATCTTAAAAGTCAAGTACACGCATGTGACCGTTTTCATAGTACATTTGAGTTCATGCCACTCACTGTCAAGAAACAACAACATTAATAGGCATATATATCCTAACATGACATAAAAGTTAATTTTGTTATTGGTTCTTCAAGATTTTACACTTATTACAATTTCTTATGGGATTAGCACAAAGAACCAACACAATATTAAGACACTTAAGGATGACATGTATAAGATATTGGCACATCTAAAAACTGTACTAAATGGTAACTGTACATTTTTGGTTAAAAATACTTGCACATCGTTACTTTTGAGTTTACGGTGATGTATTTATACCTTTTGAAATTTAAAATACTCTTGTACCCATTCATAAAATATTTTTATTTACTGTAGCTATTTACTAATACAGTATTCACTTCCAATGTACAAAACTAAGCCATCCAAATATTAAAACTTTATATTTAATTTTGCTACAAGACAAATTGGCCATTTAGTGTTACTGTATATGGAATGAAATGAAGTGCTGGAGTCCATGTCTGCGTGGCTGACAAGCTCTCTCATATTCCATTATGTACTATGTAGTCATAATATGACAAATCCACAAGGGGCTCTCGAGCGTCTGGGCGTCTGCATTTGGCACCGAGCGTCTGGGACGCTCTCCCGGACGAGGATTCGAACCTCAATCACGGCCCTTGTGGATTTGTTCATTTGATGCATCACGTTATTGTGATTTCTGTGTGTAGTCATACTATACTGGGTTAGCACTTTTCTTATGATAATTACATCCAGTCATTGAGATGGTACACACACTGATACTTTGCAAGATTCTCCTGAGATTCGTATTTTATGGACACAACAGCAGACGAAAGACGAGAGCTCATGGAACGAAAACTCATGGAAACATGTCACTGTTAACTGTCAGCAAATGGGTGAGAAGGCTTTGGTTTTATTAAAATAAGTGAGGTTGAGAGGGGGACTTCTATGCTAGTCTTAACTGTGAAAGACCACAATTCAATTAACATAAGGAAAGTGGAACATTGAGGGAAAAGGATTTACAAGAGGACCTTAGAGATGTGTAACGTTTATGAATATTTGGGGAAGAACTTGCATGACTCAATTAAGAGTAATTTGCCGACACACA
>WNGS01001312.1:27519022-27570788 GCA_020271785.1 Procambarus virginalis | reverse complement strand
CGTCCTTAACCTAATGCATTAGGGTGGTATTTTATAAACTGCTGCACAAAACGCCGTTGAAAAAATCCTGTTATCACGATATTAAAAAAATCAATTATTCGACGATATTAATCTGGTTAAAAGTAGGTGTTCACGGTACGTAAGTGAGAACGAGAAAACTAACAACCCTACAAACCTTTAAAGGACCAAAGCCAAAAGTTGGCCACTGCCATCACCCAGCTGCTATACCTAGTTCACACTCCAAGCAATCATTGAGATACATTTTCTTTTTAAAAGTAGTCCCAAGACTACTAGTACAGTAAACTGAAAAATCTTACTAGGGTATTATGTGGCCGCATAACATAAGCGTGCACAGCTTTCTCGTTTTGCAAAGCCAATGAGCACAAGATAGTTTCAAAATATTATGTGCAGCGATAATGACGCATGTTAACAGCTCACTCGGAGAGAGATGCTAGCCCTGGAAACACAAACCGAAACTGTCTAAATTTTCCGTTTGTTACAACTTGTAAAAAGTTGTTATATCTTGGCTTAACATGTTTATGACGTATTAGAATGTTGTTACAACTTGACTTATTGCTGTTATTACTGGTTAGGAGGTGTTTAAAACTTGTTCGAACGTTGTACCAACGTCGTAGTTTCGGTATGTGCTTGGCGGGAGGAGGACACCTTCTTAGGGATGATAACAAACTTACATCACATAATCAAAATGTTACAACTTCATTAAAATTTAAAGCAAAATATTACTAATTTTCAAAACTTAAGGGTTACTTGGCTATTTGGTTAATCAGCCTAAGCCAGAATCAACCCGTCATCAGACCAAGTCCATTCTATCCTGCGGCCAACCCCAAAGACGCATTCATCCATTTTAACATTCTGTTCATTCAAAACAGAACTTTGCTCAAATACAAATTAATTTTATAATACATTAGCATATTGTGCATTGTAGGAATAGGTTAGGTATTTAGGTTCTGGCGCGATTATTTGTATGTGTAGTACGTGGGTTGAAGCATTTACAAACCCGTCCTCGACTCAAGTCCATTACATTCAGCGGTCAAACCCACAGACGCATTCATACATTTTACATGCTGTTCATTCAAACGGGAATTTTCTCAAGTATAAATTAATATTATACTATAGATTAGCATATTGTGTATAATAGGAATAGGTTAGGTCAGTGTTTAGGTTCTGTGGCGATTACTTGTATTTGTAGTACGTGGGTGAAGCATTTACAGCGTTGTGATTCGAACAAAACTGGTCAGTGAAGCACTTGTTCCAGAAGTGTTTGAACGAAATCAGTTGTGAGTCGTGTGTAAACCGTTTTTCATTCATAAACAAGGGGTTTGGCGGGTGCATGGAATCACTTTTGGGTCTTTGTTTGGAGGACGGGCTGAGCATTTACAGCGTTGTGGTTCGAACAAAACTCGTCAGTGAAGCACTTGTTCCGGAAGTGTTCGAACGAAATCAGTTGAGAGTCGTGTGTAAGTCGTTTTTCATTGATAAACCAGCCCGTCCTCCAAACAAAGACCCAAAAGTGATTCCATGCACCCGCCAAACCCCTTGTTTATGAATGAAAAACGGTTTACACACGACTCACAACTGATTTCGTTCAAACACTTCTGGAACAAGTGCTTCACTGACCAGTTTTGTTCGAATCACAACGCTGTAAATGCTTCACCCCACGAACTACAAATAAAAATAATCACCAACAGAACCTAAACACTTAACCTAACTTATGCCTATATATGCACAATATGCTAATATATTATAATATTAATTTATATTTGAGGAAAGTTCTGTTTTGAATGAACAGAATGTTAAAATAGATGAATGCGTCTTTGGGGTCGACCCCAAGATGCAATGTACTTGAGATGCAGCCCTCTCCAGGGGCAGTAGCACTGCTCCTGGTGAGGACGGTATCACCTATGATATTCTAAGACTCCTACATCGTGTACCCGGTAACCCATTATTAGAATTGTTTAATGCGAGTTATGACAATGGGCAGTTGCCAGTATCATGGACCACCAGTCTTACGGTACCTGTACCAAACCCTGGCCAACCTGATGCTTTCCGTCCCATCTCACTGACCAGTTGCATGTGCAAAACCTTTGAGAGAATGGTGCTTAATAGATTATTGTATAGAGTTAAAGAGCACATGTCACCTGATATCAATGGTTTCACACATGGTAAAAGTGTACACAACTGTATCACAACCTTTCTCACTGTTCATGGAGATAAAAGGCACAAGTACACAACATTTCTTGATTTAAAAAATGCCTTTGATATTGCTAATAGGGAAGTGATTATGTATGAATTAGCGAGAATGGATATAGGGGGACATTTATTACAATGGATACGAGGCTATCTTACCAACCGGAAGTCCTCTGCACTGTTCCAAGGTTACAAGAGTGAAACTAAAGTAATGCAACTAGGCACCCAACAAGGAGGAGTACTCAGTCCTACCTTGTTTAATGTTCTAATTAATGCTTTACTAAAATCAATTCCAACTAGTCCGGCAAACATCACTATCAGCTATGCAGATGACATCCTTGTACATACTAAAACCCACCGCGAAATGCAAACAATCTTAAATTGTATACATACAGCTTGTGAGAGCCTTGGTCTTGTAATCAACGCTGCTAAAACTAAGGTATTTAACAGACAAATTGGCAACCGCAAAAGTGGACCACGAAAACTTAAGATAGATAATATACCAATAGACTATGTCTCTTCTTTCAAATACCTTGTAGTCTAGTCCCTTGTACCTCAACTGCAGTCAATAAGTTACATCAACAATGTAGAGACAGACTCAAGGCCCTCAGAACTGTAGTGGGGTACAGCCCGAAATATGGTGTTAATATTAGAATAGCAAGAATGATGTATTTAGCGTATATAAGGTCTCTGATAGACTATCATGCACCAGCTTTGGTCCTGCAAAATGGCAAAAGTATTGATAGACTTGAAAAAATGCAAAATGAAGCACTCAGAATTATACTTGGCTGTCCTATAACTACCAAAGTTCTCAACATGCGGAAAGAATTAAATATACTTAGCATTAGAGATAGAATATTTGAAATTATTCTTATGGTGGGACTAAAGCTTCTGCGTGATAACAAAAACAACATTGTGTCAGTTGCTCTGTTAGAGCACATACGAAATGGAACTAGCGAGTCTAAATGGATTCAAAGAACAGCCACTCATATTAAAATGATGGGGCTGCACGATGTATATACAGATGAAAGAGTAGAGCACTTCCTTCCACCCTAGCAGATAGTACCTTTTAACATCCTGACCCCTGCATACCCCACCAAGAAACTAATCACAAACAACCCTCATGCTCAGCTTGCTGCTAAATTAAGCACCATAAAACACATTCACAATATACAAGCTGAAAACAACATTGCACAGACCATATACACTGACGGATCACTCAATACAGCTACAGGGAGGGCAGGAAGTGCTGTTATTGCTCATCAGCCCGATGGCAGCACAATTCAAAGGAATGTCCGAATTAGTAACTGGGCGTCCACAATGCAAGCCTAGTTGGTACCAATACTGGTAGCACTCGAAATTATTGACAACACTGAAGTAGAGAGCTTAATTATTTCTGACTCCCTTTCCTCATTACGAGCAATAAACAGTTTGCAATCAAGTAATAACGTGCTTGTCTTGGAAGCTAGACGTAGATATATAAGAATACTTAGCAAGCGGGTAAATATAAAAATGTTGTAGATTCCTTCTCACATTGGCCTGCAGGAACATGACAAAGTTGACGCCCTTAAGGCTGCAGTAAATAAAGACAGTATTGAACGGAATCTTGAGTTATCAAATAGGTCCCTTAAAAATGTCATTAGACGAGAACTCCTGGATGAATTTGAAGAAAGTAGAACTGTGCAAACTGAACTAGCAGGTCCATTGTTCATCACAATGAAATGTGTGAAGTAAAACATGTGTATGGGGCAAGTAACAAAGTCAGTAGACTAACAGATGTTGTCACAGCTCGTGTAAGACTTGGCTACAAGTATCTCTGGCAGTTCGGCTTGTATAGGGATCTAGATGAAGTAAAGTGTGTGGACAAAGACAGGGACACACACTCGAACAGTATATCTTGGATTGTAGTAAAATTGAGCCATTTAGAGATAAATCTAAGCTCACTCAGTATGATATGGCAACCTATCTTATTACCATGGATAAATTACCTGAAATCCTTGCACTATTTACATTTCGCTTCCAGTAAACGAACGACATATGAGATTCAGAAACAAGTAGTGTATTGTGAGGACTAATAATAAACAGAAGCTCCCCTATGACTCTGTAATGTCCCTATTGGTCAAACTATTATGTATTAGCGATAAGACCTACCATTAATGTATGATAACTTACTGTAAATATGTAGCTCTTGAAGTAGCACTTACTCTGTAACTAGCTGACATTGTAACTATAAGGTGTGAAGGATAGATGAAAATTTTATGAAATAATCTAAGATGAGGTCTGATAAAGACCTTTTGTGCCCTCTGTAATGCTTTTGCGCTACCGCTCACAGGATGAGTATGGGGTGCACAATAAACTAGCCGCCTTCGGCGGCAACAATCAAAATGAGTCGAGGACGGGTTGCATAAACAGGGGGTTTGGCGATTGCATGGAATCACTTTTCGGCCTTTGTTCGGAGGATGGGCTGATTCTCCACCCGGAGGCAATAATACAAAGACCCAACTGGACAACATATGTTTGAGTAACGTTGATTCAACATTAAATTAACGTTATTCAAGTAAATTTTATCCGAGTATTGCCTATCGTTGGTGTTAATGTCACTATTTGACAAACATCATCCAGCTAACCTGACATCATAAATCTTTTATAGAATAATAAACGGGGGTTTCTCAAATATAAATGACAAAATACAATATTGGGGGGGGGGTTAGGAGAAGACAATATGAGTGTACGTGGGTGCCCCAAAAGGCTCCCCCGATGCTACATATCGACGCAGAGGGTCCTTACAAACGCAACCAGAGGTAGTTCCCTCTATACAGATAATAATAAAACTATTATTATTGATTTATGCATAGTTAGGCCTAGATAGGGTTAGGTAAGGTGTTTGGGTTAGGTTCATTTAGGGTGTTTACAATAAGGCTAGAAAAGAATGAAGCACGCCTTAAGTTCTTTAAACAAAGTCGGCTGATTTAAAAATGTACAAAATAAGGACAATCACCGATTAGGATAGCCGAATCTGTTTTGGTGAAGGGCTGGCTAAAAATTTACACTAAAATTTAATATCAGCTTTCCTGTTTCAAACATGTGAAGCAATGTTAAGTATGAACATACAAGAACAGTGTACATATAATGAAAGATCTGCCGGAGAAAATAATTTACAAATAAGACTGAACCTGTATAGCAACTGCAGCAATAGTGCATTGGTTAAACAAAAATTATGAAACTATATAAGGCAGCAGGTAAAAAAAGTAAACATACTGTATAGTTAAACTGAAACATACAATGAGAATTGCGGTGCAACTGTTGACTCTTCAACCAGGAGACGGCGGTGGCCGCGTGTAACACAGCAACATGTCCAAGCTTTAAAACGCTTATTACTTCAGGTAGCCTACTCTATTTCCCCGCTTTATTCATACAAAAACGCTTATTACTTCAGGTAGCCTACTCCATTTCCCCGCTTTATTCATACAAAAACGCTTATTACTTCAGGTAGCCTACTCTATTTCCCCGCTTTATTCATACAAAAACGCTTATTACTTCAGGTAGCCTACTCTATTTCCCCGCTTTATTCATACAAAAACGCTTATTACTTCAGGTAGCCTACTCTATTTCCCCGCTTTATTCATACAAGTGTTAAAGTAATTACAATAAACGTCTGTGATAATCGTGTGGTTGAGGATAACAACATAATATTTTTTAGCAGTAGGTCTGTCGAGGCATCACCGGTATCCTATCCCAGTGTACAGTTTACCAGGATACATTTTGGTTTATTAAATATTCTTAAAAGCACATGTTGGAAAAGTTTCTACCATCAGTGCATCGAAGACCACATCATAGTAACTAGGTGTTTTTGTAATTGTAATCTTTCTGAGCACTATAACTTTCTCATTATGTGAAATTATTGTGCTACCAATCTGTGTGTATACCTGGAGCATCAATTTTTGAATATAGAATTGGAGGGGGTATGGGTCTAGGGTTGAGTACATGTTATTGCTATCTATAGCTTCTTCAAAGTCCAGAAGAAAGTGAATTGGTGAGATCTATAATGCGAGTAGAGGTTGGTGACACGTTTACGAAGACCGAGTTATCAACAGTGATTTTGTAGTTTCACTGTAACCCTGTATTACTGTGTCCTCCGTATATCGCTCATTTATTTGTGATCAGGTAATGTTCACTCTCTCTCAAGCAAGATTTTATTGCATTTTATAGCATAAAAATACAATTCTAGTTTTACTTTTGATTTTGCACGGAAGAAATATTTTTGGTTTTAAATTTTGCCAAGTGCTGCTTTTTTGTTTCGTGGATATTGTATTATGCTTTACGTTTTGTCTCAAATTGCTATTTCACTAGTCAGACTACTTTCACTGTCAAGGGACAGAGAGAGAGAGC
The DNA here is from genome assembly GCA_020271785.1 of Procambarus virginalis. Taxonomy (NCBI): domain Eukaryota; kingdom Metazoa; phylum Arthropoda; class Malacostraca; order Decapoda; family Cambaridae; genus Procambarus; species Procambarus virginalis. The sequence continues at coordinate 27,564,191 of WNGS01001312.1, read as the reverse complement.
AGGGTATTCGAGTTGTTTAAAGATTTTGCTTTCTTCGCCTGTTAGGCAGTGCCTGAGATTATTATTATTATATTTAGGGGGGGGGGAGAAGATGTGTTGCATGAAAATTGCCATTTTCATGTTGAAACTACTGTAGTATTTATCTTGCCCTCCAAATAATATTAAACTGATAAAACATATAACTGTGGTGGGGTAATATTTAGTCTTTTGCATGGATCTTGTTTCGGTATATTCTCAAATAATAATAATAACTATGATGAACTTTTAAATATTTAGAATGTTCTCAGCAAATCTTTTATAATAAACGTATCAAAATATAAATATATATATGTGTTAAACACTTTCACCTCACTTTAAATTATATCTAAGTTAATAAAAACAAAAATGCACTTTATTAAAACGTGAAGACCGAATTGGCCAGGGGGGCTAAATAACCCCAAGACCACCACTGCTCCCACCTGTCCAATACAAATAACACTGAATAAGAAAGTGTATATTCAGTTCATAATTTGTTAATAAAAATAAATAATTTAATTTAGAATATCTTTAGTTAAATTTAACAAACTTGCGTCAGCTCACATCAGGTAGGAAGTTCCCGATGTACGTACAGTTATCTACTCCAGCATAACTTTCTCACTCCCTACCTTACCTTGATGGGGTTCTGGGAGATCTTCTACTCTCCAAGCCCGGCTCGGGGCCAGGATTGACTTGTGAGAGCTTGGTGCAATAAGTTGGAGCTTGGAGCGGTCCGCAGGCCCAAGTATCCACTGCAGTTGTTCCGGCACGTCTTGAAGAAAACTATCCAGTTTTCTCTTGAAAACTTTAGTTCCGGCAATATTTCTTATAATCGGTGGGAGGATGTTGAACAACTGTGGACCTCTAATGTTCATGCAGTGTTCTCTGTTTGTGCCTTTGACAACCATGTTCTTCACTGGCTCTGTTCTGCATTTCCTTCCATATCGTTCACCCTATTATGTTGTTATTTTACTGCGAAAAAATGGGAACTAGCCCGCCATATTTTCCATATATATATTATTTGATACATTTCTCATCTTCTTTGTACATTTGGAGAGCTTTGAGACGATCCCAATAATTTAGGTGCTTTATCTCGTCTATGCGTGCCGTATATGTTCTCTGTATTCCCTCTATTTCAGCCATCTCTCTTGCTCTGAAGGGGAGAGTGAGTATCAAGCAGTAATCAAGACGGGATGGCACACGTGATTTGAATAGTACAACCATTGTGAAGGGACCCCTGAATGATGCTCTGTCTGGAGGCCGCCGGATCAAGCTCCCGATTTTACCCGTTTTGATACTGCCTTCTAGCGCACATATTGTCATGGATCACAGGAAAGTTGACAGATTTTCAACGTTATCTGGCTGGTTCTTCAGGGGCGGGAAAACGGTGTCCGGTACCGGCTTGGCTGAGAGGTGCCAGGGGATGGCAGGTCTTGATGGGCTCCCGGTGTCCCCTCAGACGTGGTGTGCGGTTGGCTTCTGCTCTGCCTGGGGGTGTGAACTGGAAGACTTTTTTGCATTTTAGGAGGGGGCCCTGTTTTTGCCTTGACTACCCAGTGTTCTCTGTGTCGGGTGAAAACCGGTGTCTACCCCCTGAGGGACTCTTTGGATTCCCCATTCATCTGTCCATCAGTGTGTTTATTCGCCACATTCGTTTCCGCCGTCATGCAACATTCATTTAGCCGTACGGCTTTGCGATTTACCTTTGAAGCGTACGCCGGGGCACATTCGGCACCTCTGCCGTCGCGGCCCCTAAACCGAAAACAACTGGGGACCTGATAGTGAACCTATTGATTACTCACATTCCAGTGAACACTAGTAATGTATGAGAATAGAAAATTCTGAACTTGCTTGCAATGTGTCAAAAGGCGTCTTTTTTCCTATACCCACCTGTGTAATAAAAGTCTTGCTTGCCGATCAGCCCGTTCTCGTGAGCGTTCCCAACGCCAGGAAAATGTCATACTGAAGTGCCATATCCTAACCTTACAGAGGATTCACGAACAGAAAACGGGAAATTAAGTCAACTTCGTGAGCCGCTACTATTTTCTAGTACGACAGATTTTGGCTTTAGGTAAAGTAAAGTATGTCAAAATACAACGTACTATTAGGAGGTCGAGTTGTGTCAATAATAACGGGAAACAAACAGGTTGTGGGTCGGGTGACAATGCTGGCAAGGCGCCAACCATCACTCCTTCAAAAACCTAAGCTACTGTACACTCCACCCTGCAATCAACCTTCCTCACCAGTGACATAATATAATATTATGTACCGCTTGTGTCCCCTGCGTGCATACCAGTCTCCCCTACATGCACACCATGTAAGGTGACGGAAAAGATCACAACACAAGCTGGTAGAACATTTGGTGAGAAGAGCAGTTACACCACAACATCAGCACAGAATTAGACTAGAACAATAAAACTATGTGAAGGAGACCTCACAAGACAGAAAAGGTTGGGAAGAATGCATGTTTTTGAATTGTCATAAGCCTTCAAACAACAACACCTCATAAGGCTAATGCACAAGTTGAAGAAGAAATTGGAAAAGTATTAAAGTGGAAGAGAGAGACCTAGCAAAAGAAGCTAAAAAGTAATAGTGATATCCCACAAGGATCAGTGCTATTTTTCCCGATTTATGTAAATGATTTTCTAGAACGAAAATACCTCAATGTTTGCTGATGCACAAATTACGAGGGAGGATACATACAATGGAAAACTTCAAGAAACTAAAGAACCTGAACAACTGAAGGTGGTTTAAAAGTGATACTTAAGAGCTTAACTCAGACAAATGCAAAATAATGAACCTGGGTGCTGGCAACAGGAAACCAGACACAAAGTACCAANTGCTGCACCAAGTGGCAGCCTTGTTCTCCTCATCATGTTGTTCATTTCTTTCTTTCAAGCAATAGATTGTTTTGTCTAAACTTTCTGGGTGGTTTTCTCAGTTTTGGGTAGATCTCTGACCCCCCAGCTCTGCTCATCTTATAGAGCCAACTTCTGATTCCAACTTCATGGGTCTGAGGCCTGGTTTTCTTCTTAAGACTCCATATACCAGTGCATAAAGCAACAAGGAGCTGCTGAGCAGATGGACCTTCTTCAGAAAATATCTTTGATATACTGTACAGTATATACACAACAAAAATGAAATAATGGCAATTTCTTGAATTTTGTTATGTACCTGCAACAGTTTAGGTAAGAATGGACCTATCAAACTTGGTTGACTTCCCAAGTGAATTAGCCCTGGATTAAGTCTGGTCTTGAATCCTTAGGTGTTAATAATTATCTGAAGTAGGTGGGTGTGCACATGAATGTATATTCTTACCTGTATGCACTTGCAGATACAGCAGAGAATATTTTCTCAAATCTGCCTCTTTGAATAGAGCTAAGACCTGAGAAAAGTTTGATTTGTCTACATCATTGCTAATTCCTAAGTTAACAAACTTAATGCAACCCAATCTAATACAAAATTACATTTTGTGTTTTATACAAAATGTGACAAGGTGTGTGATATCACTATGATGTAATTTTAATGCTGGCACAGGTTTTAGATACTTTTGCCCTCTTCATTTTTAGTAACTGGTGCAACACTACTTACTCACAATTTCCTGTAACTCCTTGTATCTATTTTAAAAGCTGTTGACTGAAATGTTCTCAATCATCTATTTATGATCTTGAATGTGCAGAAGTCATGCTTGTATTGGCTACCTTCTAAATTTAATTTATGATTATCTTGAACTATTTACAGTGGTTTCGGAATATATTGCTTCCTCATGAAGTCATAACACAACCTGTTACTATCTGTAATGAAGTATTTCCTATTGTCTTCCTATAATTTTTATTCGTACCTTCAGGTATGTCCTCTTATTTTGCATGTTCAGGACTTCAAGAAGCAATATCTTTTAGTTATCATAAATGTGGATATCATTCCTTCAGCCATTCTTTCGAGTCCATAAATCTATTCACGGTGCATTACAGTGCAGTGTATGTACGTATATACTGTATATTCCTATGCATGTGTGTGCGACTGAGTTTCTTTATTTAAATGCAATCATAACATAGTGTATATCATACCTGTTATGCCACTAAGGATACAAGAATTAAGGAATTATATATTAGGTTTCAATAAACCCAGAAACGTATGAAGAGCTTAACAACTCATTCTACACATAAAATTACAAAAGTCATACTAAACTTTTGAACATACAAAGCAGTTATATAAAATTCCTTCAAATAGATGACATTATCTATAACTAAAGTGCTTAAATGTATCTCAGATTAATTGCTTAATCTAAATTACATATGAAGTCTAGCCAGGAGATAGAATATCTTAACAAATGTTCCAATAATTGTTAAAGACTTATAACAAAGATCAAAGAGAAGATCAAAGGAAGATTGTATGGATGACCACCCCTCAAGTTACATAGAAAAAGAAGAGGCATAACAATATAGAACATGATTATGTTTATTTGAAATTGTACTATAAAGCACTTTGTCAAGGACCTGCGCATAACAGTTCCATCATTTATACACTGTTGCAATATGGCGATAATTAAATTACAATCTTTGTTATTTTAATGCTAAGTAAAAGGCATCTCTGATATGCTTAAACATTTCTTAAAGCTTTGATCCAAAACTTTTAGCTGCATGTAAAATAATTTTTTCAGGATTCTATGCACTACTACATAATTCAAAATCAAAAGCAAATTACTTTTCTTATATGTTTACAATTTCAATTTTACATGTACAGCATATAAATTGAGTCAAATACTGGAATTACATATTTTCAAAACCAAACATTCTCAGAATCCAGTACACACTGAACTGCAGTGTAGCAAAAGGGAAATGACTAATTTGTGCTTCAGGGAGCAAGCTCATTGAATTAAATTAGTTAAACATTATTGATGTGTTTCAAGGTCAATCAATAATTGGAGCAGGAACATTTGCAAAATTTTCCTTTGTTATGTGCTAATAAAGTACAAAGACTTCTGGGTTCCCTCATAGCTACAACCATTAAATGACCTGAACCTATTGTGCTAGAATGCAGAAACATGAACGCAAGATAAAACCATTAACACTGGGTGATAAAACGATGTTTTGTCAACCCATGAAAGAAAATCAAACTAAAATTATCAACACAGTACATACTTCCCTATAAATGTTTATTTTTGTTGAGTTCCAGCAAATCCTCTAAAGAGTGACATCACCGATGCAGCTGCCGAGGAGACTATACCACCTGCTCCCATACCTAGGGCACCCATGCCCATGCCTCCTTGCCCAATCTGACCCATTCCTGTCTGAGAGTAAATGGCTGTTGAATTAAAAGTAGAAAAAGCCTGATGGGGTATAGATGGAGGCTCTAGAAGGGAATGTTTGGTACCTGTAATAAGCCAAGAAAACTTTATATTAGTCAGTTACAGAAGGAAATCAAAGATATCCACACTACATTTAACCTGTAATATATATTACAGGTTAAAAGTAGGAACCTTTACTAATGATGTATTATGGTATGATGTATTATGGTGAACCTTGTATTATGGTGTGAGTGTGAGACATGGGTTCCCAGATATAAAACTATTTAAGGATATGGTGTTATATGTTCAGCCAAAATCATAATTGGCACAATTCACTCTCTTTCTACTTATTCAGGATCAAAAGTATTCTTCAATAAAATTATATCACACCTGCGTGAGAATTATCTTTGCTTTCTGGCTTTCTCACAAATGATGACCTCTGAAACACTATCACCTGCTAACTCCTTGTTGTGTATCCAAATTAATAACAACTTTTCCACTTCCTCAAGTGTTTGTGGTCTTTGTTTCGTGATTGTTGAAGCCAAAAAGGCCCTTAGCGATTTAAGGGTTAACATAGATTGTCTACCTTGTGCTTTTTCTATAGTCAGAGACAGGAAGCCTGTTAAGCATATCAAGGTTCCATAGGTCAACTACAGTACTAGCCTTTCCCAGGATGCAACCCATAACAATTGCCTAATTACCATGCACCTATTTACAGTTAGATGAATAGAGGCATCAGATAAAAGAAAACATGCCCAAAGGACAAAGGTATCTGTCCTACAGTGGGAATCGATCCCAAGACCTTACAGTTGTGATCTGATTGTGCTTACCACTGCACCATAAGACCCTAGATAAATGACAAACATAGGACTGAACAAATCATTAGTAAATTTGCTGACAACACTAAAATATGGGTAGATACCCAATTCAGACAAATAATGAGAATAGGATTCTGGGACNTTCATACATACATTATCAGTACCCGTTCCTTTGCGATATTGTTGCACGACTGTGGTTGTCGAGAAACAGACATTGCAATTCATTCACAATGTAATTAGTCATTCACAAAAGTAATTCAATGTAATTAGTCATTCACAAAAGTTATTCAATTTAATTAGTCATTCACAAAAGTATGACTAGGTTAAACATTAACTTTGCAGCGAGGAAGCAATATTTCAACCCATTCTCAAGCAGCGGCAGCCGTCCTCACAAGCCCATTCATAATTTTTTTTTCTGTACTGTGTAAACACGTGTAAATTCTTTAATAAATGCTGCTAAAAGATTAAATTATATTTATAATTTATTTAAATTATATATATAATTATAAAGATTTAGCAACGCTGCTAAAGATTAAAAAAAAGACGTTCGTAAAATAGATGCATAAATGCTTTATTGAATGGACGGCTCCCCCAGGAAAGGTGGGAGCCGTGTATGTAACATTGCACAGGAGATGGTGGACCACATCAGGCCCGCTCATGTGACAGGTAAGTCTACTACGGGCTCACCATAGCCCATGTTATTTGTCCCGCTCCTGTGCCAGGTAAGCTACAGGCTCACCATAGCCCGTGCTACTTGGAACTTGTTCAGAGTAGCTGAATCTATAACAACAACAACATGGTGGAGTACCGTACTTACCGGAGCCATTGTTAGTGTGGTGTCCCTGTTGCCCTGTCGTCCGCGCTCGCAAATTTCCCATACACTTCACAAACTCAAAATTCACTCAGAATATCATTACAAATGGAACATTTGTAAGTCAAAATATACTTATATATATAAAATTCAGAGTTTTTACGAAACATTTCGATAAAATCCACTAATTATTGCAAGTCGTCATTCGTGTTTACGGGTGATTTAGTAACACTAACACATTTGAACGCGGATATCAGAGCGGCTTTTGTTGTATAAAGATGCATTTCAACACAATTTTAGTTTCATATTACTACACTGTCAAAAGTATTTAGGAGTACTCTATCAACAAGTGATCGTTGAGAGAGCAGCCACTTGTCCTCTCCGGCAATGTGGCGTCCACACACACAAGACCTACTCGAGGTGTACATACTTTGGAATGTTAAAACCGCTCCGTTACTGCCGACAAAAACATGCTCGAGTTACGTTTATTCAGCGTAGGATCAACGTTTCATCAACGTAACATCAGCGTTAATGTTCAGAACTGAAAATAATATTTTTTTCTGGTTAACAATAACCCTTACGTAAGCCGAACACCCCAAACAAAAGGCGAGCGACATCAGCCACCTAGCTTGTATACTCATTTATTAGTTATATTGCATTAATTCATAAGTTTTTGTTTTTTCAATTCATCTTTTATGCGCTCGATATTCGTAACGTTTTTTTATGCAGGATTGCTCCAGGTTAAAATTATTTTTTTTTATAAACTTCAACTGTTTTCATTTTGTTTAGGAAACTACCATTTCAAGGTCACTTTCAGGTTGTGATCCACCAAGTAAATGAAACTATCTGTACTCAAGCTAGGCTCGTCCAGGCGGCGGCCGATCCCAAAGACGCATTAATTACTTTTAACGCACTGCGTATTCAAAAGAATTTCTTCTCAAATATAAGGTAATATAATTTCAGACTAAAATGTGTTGAATAGTTACGGCTAACTTAGGTTCCGTGGTTAGGTTCTGTTGACCATTACTAGTGTTTGCAGTACATGGGTGAAGCCAACCCGTCCTCAGACCAAGTTCATTCTATCCAGCGGTCGACCCCACAGACGCATTCATAAATTTTAACATGCTGTTCATTCAAAACAAGAATTTTCTCCAAAATAAATTATTATAATATATTAGCATATTGTGCATATATAGGCATAGGTTAAGTTAGGTTAGGTAAGGTGTTTAGGTTCTGTTGGCGATTATTTGTATTTGCGGTAAGTGGGTGAAGTATTTACACAACCCGTCCTCGACTCAAGTCCATTACATCCAGCGGTCGACCCCACAGACGCATTCAAAATTTTAACATGCTGTTCATTCAAAACAAGAATTTTCTCAAACAAATTAATATTATAATATATTAGCATATTGTGCATATATAGGCATAGGTTAGGTGTTTAGGTTCTATTGGCGATTATTTGTATTTGTAGTACGTGGGTGAAGCATTTACAGCGTTGTGGTTCGAACAAAACTCGTCAGTGAAGCACTTGTTCCGGAAGTGTTCGAACGAAATCAGTTGTGAGTCGTGTGTAAACCGTTTTTCATTCATAAACAGGGGTTTGGCGGGTGAATGGAATGGTCTTTTGGTTCATTCTAAAAAAAATGGACCCGAAGCACTAAAAAAAAAAAAGTAGTTTTTATATTAACTTTGAAGTTTGCAACCAAAATTTGCATAGAATTTAATGAAAGTTTTTATTCTTCATAAAATAATTTATATTAATTCCACGGCCAGAGTTAATGCAGAGAGAAAGGAATTAGTTATAAAGTAAATCGCAATTTATGCAATAAAAAATAGAAAATGTGTGGTTGAAAATAAGTCTCCTCACTCAGACATTAAATTTATTATGAAGATGGGTTCAAAACGTCAATATTACGGTGCTTTAATTTGTACTAAAATTTCGAATTCCATAACAAATGCGATGTATTGTGACGGAACAGGTTGTATTTTATGAAGAAAAGTGGCCTGCATTCTTTGTGTATATATTCCCTTTTGACTTTTCACTTAGTGTAGGAATTGACGCTCGTAAAACAAATGCCGTTCGCTGACAAGTAAGAACGCCAACCATTTACGCAAGCACTTGCGAAGCCTGTGCACCTTTCCTCAACCGTGGCAGCTTTGTGTAAATGTATTCACAAATTTACAAGCTTCGAAATTTTACAATCCAAGGTTATTATTAGTTTAAACAACCTCCTAGTGCTTCGTAGCTCATAAACGGCTTAATAAGTGTAAACAAAGCCGCCATGATTGAGGAAATATGTGTAGGTTTCTAAGTGGTTGCATAAATTCTTGAAGAACTTTAGCTCTGAATTTGCATTATGCAAACACCGTTGCTTAGAGCCGATGGCCAATTTTTAATTCTTAATGTGGAGTTAGCAGCCCTGGGAACCCCATTAGAGGGCTCGAGCATGCAAATCACCTCGCTGGAGGCCAACAGTCATTACAGCCTCGGTACCAGGCGCCAGGAATAACTTAACGGTAACTGCCTCTTAAATTACCATAAGCCAGTTAGGTGAAGCTCGTACGATGCGTGATACCGGTGAGTGAGGGAGGGCAGTTTGGTGGAGGGCAGCCAGGTAGTTGGCACCCAGGTGGAGGGCAGCCAGGTAGTTGGCACCCAGGTGGAGAGCAGCCAGGGGGAAGGCAATCAAATGGAGGGCAGCTAGGCTTAGGGCATTCATGTGAAAGGTAACTTAGTGGAGGGCAGCAGAAACACAAGACATACGAGGCAAAACATGGTGGTACTGCGTGCAGTACTGTTAAAAACAGTAAATTGTTAGTATAAGAGTTAAACTGTTGGTAACAAATGAGGGATGACACAGTCAAGTAAACATTGCCAATAGGAGGCAGGAGCTAGAACACTGAACAAGACGTCTTGGCAACGCTTTCTTACACCTGATACCTCTGATCACCTAGCAGTGAACAGGTGCCCGGGAGTTAGCAGACTGTTGGGTGGTTGCATCCTGGGGCTACGTAAGTCAGTCGCACCACGGTAAGTCTAACAGCCTTCCTGATGCAGAAAAAAAAGTGAAACCAATTAGAGAATGTGCGACAGACAAAAGAAGTACTAGAACAGAGGCAGAGATTGGGGGTGGAGATGTGGAGAGGAGAGGAGTGGGGGTAGAGAAAGAGGAGAGGCGGAGGGATAATTTAAGCCACTCCACATACCCTGCTGCAGGAGTCAGGGACCGTCTCACCAGACACTTAAAGCCAGGAGCCAGGAAGATTATACCATGGGGCTCACCATAGCCCGTGCTACTTGGAACTTTTTGTTCTAAGTAGCGAATCTTAAACAACAACACAAGATTATACCTTCCCTCTCCCACACCCTGATAGCTGAGTGAACAGCGCTTTGGACTTGTAATCCTAGGGTCCGGGTTCGATCCCGGCTGGTGGCAGAAACAAAATGGCGGAGTATATTTCACCCTGATGCCCCTGTTACCTAGCAGTAATAGGTACCTTGAAGTTAGACAGCTGTTGTAGGATTCCTGTGTGTGTGGAATTTTTTTTAGTAACAGTTGATTGATTGACAGTTGAGAGGCGGGCCGAAAGAGCAGAGCTCAACCCCCACAAGCACAACTAGGTAAATACATTCACCTTCCCTCTCCCACATCCAACACGACATCGCCCAATTTAGATAACATTCAGTTTCATTTTCAGTCACTTCCACGAGCCGCTCGGCCATGATGGGCTCCATCAGTTGAGTGAAGAAGACTAAGAGTGATAATAGTGCAGCAACGACTGGCGGGGACTGTGGCGAGTGGGTGGTGACTGGCAGCGACCCGCCCACCCCGCCCCGCCCGTCCAACCCGTCCTCACATTATGTTCATCCCATCCAGTATGAACACATGTTCACACGACCACATAGACGTATTCATCATTTTTTAACACGCTGTTCATTAAAATACGACTTGTGTCAATTATAAATTAATCTATATATGAGAGAATGTATGTTGTTCGAATGAGGTTGGAGACTAGATGCTTGCTAGATTTGTATTTCCGTGGGCAGCCTGTCGTCATAAACAAAGGCCAAAGTCCATTCCATGCACCGCCAAACCCCCTGTTTATGAATGAAAAACGGTTTACACACGACTCACACAACCCGTCCTCGACTCAAGTCCATTACATTCAGCGGTCGACCCCACAGACGCATTCATAAATTTTAACATGCTGTTCATTCAAAACGGGAATTTTCTCAAGTATAGATTAATATTATAATATATTGGCATATTGTGTATATATAGGCATAGGATAGGTTAGGTCAGGTGTTTAGGTTCTGTTGGCGAGTATTTGTATTTGTAGTACGTGGATGAAGCATTTATAGCGTTGTGATTCGAACAAAATTCCTCAGTGAAGCACTTGTTCCGGATATGTTCGAACGCCAGCAGTTGTGAGTCGTGTGTAAACCGCTTTTCATTCATAAACAGGGGGTTTGGCGGGTGCATAAAATCACTTTTGGATCTTTGTTTGGAGGACGGGCTGACTCACAACTGATGACGTTCGAGCACTTTTCGAACAGCTAACTGCTATGCTGACGATTTTTGTTCGAACCACAACGCTGTAAATGCTTCACCCGCATACTACAAATACAAATAATCGGCTAAAGACCCTAAACACGTAACCTAACCTATGCACAGTATGATAATATATAACAATATTAAATTATATTTGAGGACATTCCTATTTTGAACGAACAGAATGTTAAAACTGATGAATGCGTCTTTGGGGTCGACTACTGGAAGAAACGGTCTGAGGACGGGTTGTTTTGAGTCGTGTGTAAACCGTTTTTCATTCATAAATAAGGGGTTTGGCGGGTGCATGGAATGGACTTTTTCTTTGTTTATGAAGACGGGCCGAGTACATAGATGAAGCGTTTACAGCGTTATGGTTCAAACAAAAGTCGTTAGCGAAGCAATGTTAGAGAAGTGTTCGAACCTCATCAGCTGTGAGTCGTGTGTAAACCATTTTTCATTCATAAACAGGGGGTTTGGCGGGTGCATAGAATCACTTTTGGCCTTTCTTTATGAGGGCGGGCTGAATAATTATTAACAATTATGTTCGATAATCCCCTGTGCTATTAAATTGTAAACAGTTTATCAGTTAGCATCTCCACTCACCATACGATGAATAGTTTTAAATAAATTGGCAACTCAGCCAGCGCATTCATTACGTAAATGGTAGGAAGTTTCCACTCCTACTGTTATCATAAAGAGACGTGGGACCAGGCTGCTCCGGCTGCTGCCTGCAAGAGGGTACTTGAAAGGATAAATAGTCGTGTGTTTGTGTGTGTGTGTACTCACCTAGTTATGCTTGTGGGGGTTGAGCTTTGGCTCTCTGGTCCCGAACACCCGTCAAGAGAGAGAGAGCTCAAATGCCCATGCTGTCTACCCGCGTTTGAGTGAATATCTTCACTTGGACATCACTTCGGAACGGCAGGAGGAGTACCAAACCGACCCCTAAGGTTAAAGTTCTTCCTACTCCGCACGGGGCTACAATCCTTCATCCTTACAGCAGGTCTGGAGGCAAGACGCTGCCCGCCCGTTCGATGAGTAGGTCGCTCAGTACCCGTTGGTCGCGCAACACACGCTAGGGTCACTCTTAAACATGGCGTCTCCTCTCTGATTTGCTCATGTTCTGGGCTTAAGGGGGCCCGTCGCCCAGTTATCACCCCCAGACCTTGACCAACTGGGATACGGTATGACATCCCTGGAATAGTGGTTCCCGTGACGTGGTAAGGAGGCCGGTAGGGTGTTCCGGGGGGATGAAGAGCACCTAGGCTTCCATCATTCATTACCCGGTCCACCGCATTCACCGAGGGACGCCCTGCAGGGTCTGCTTCACTACCGCCGAGAGCTCCTCAGGGCGGGGTCCCACGGCGCAGTACCCGTGATAGGTTGCGTCCCACCGTTAAAAAAATACCGGATATGGGGTCTGGTACTTCCTCGTCATCTTCACCTCGGGGGCACACAGAACGGCCCCCTTCGGCGCCGGTGACCCTCCAGGCCTGTAAGGAGGGGCCGGTAGTGGTGTTTGCCGGGGTTGTATTTGTGGATTGCCGGGGGAGCAATCCGAGCACTACTACCGGCCTGGACCATTCTCACAATCGACTTGAGAATAGTCCAGGACGGACCGAAATGTCGTCGTCCCTTCACTTTCTAGTGTGTGATTTGGTCAACAATCTTAATACGAGTTTTCCTGGTGGTGCTGGTGATGGTGGCGCTGTTGGTGATGCTGGTGTTACTGGTGATGTTAGAAGTGTAATGACGGGAACCCGCTATCACCATTTTAATAACCGCTACTCCTTGCTATTTTTTCCATATAAGAGTGTTCTTACATTCTTGTACAGCCACTAGCACGCATAGCGTTCCGGGCAGGTCCTTAATCCTAATTTTCCCCCGGAATACGACCCGCCAAATCGTTTAACAACCAGATACTCAACCAGTAGCTGGCGGTGCTACTGATGATGCTGGTGGTGATCTTGGTGATGTTGGGGTGATGCTACTCGTGATGCTGGTGCTTATGTCGCCCCTCTCTCGTTGCGGGCACTAGTGCCCACCCCCTCCTCCTCCCCAAGAAGGATAAAAGAAGGAGGACCCAGCTCCCTGCAGCCACTCAAGCGTGTCAAGACCCAGACACCCCCTACCACCCCCCACCCTCCTCACGGATATCACAGCCTCCAGATACAGCTTAGGAGCCTGTTTGTGAAGGCCGCTCTCGCCGGAGAGACTTATTACGCGTCTAAATCCTCGTTGCTCCCGAAACGGAGAAAAGTGATGTGCTTGTCCCCGGAAAGCAGATGGCTTGAGAGAAGACCCAGCATCTCTATCGTCATCTCCGCGAATACGGGGAGGATCATGCCTCCACGATAACATAGGGAGGATCATGCCTCCACGATAACATAGGGAGGATCATGCCTCCCTGAGAGTATGAGGAGGCTGTAAGCAGCACTTAACAGCGGAATAAGTCTAAAAGCAGAAACATATGCAGGAATTTTCTTCCAGTCCTTCAAATTCTAAGAATATCAGGAACTTGCAGTTGCACCCGATCAGAACAGCAGGCGTGCGGCGATGGTGTCTGCTGCTGTTTCTACTGTTGTTACTGCTGCTTCTACTGTTGTTACTGCTGCTTCTACTGTTGTTACTGCTGCTTCTACTGTTGTTACTGCTGCTTCTACCGTTGTTACTGTTGTTTCTACTGTGTTATTGCTGCTTCTCCCCGTTGTAACTGTTGCTTCCACTGCTGTTCATGTTGCTACAGCAGCAACGGAGTCCTGAAGCTGCCAGTTACAACGCCTCCCCGGGTTCCTACTGGCATACCCACGTCGGGTAACTTACCCGCAGCTTATTTCACGCTAAGCTCTCTCTCTAAGCCCTCTCAATCTTCTCTAAAACTTCCCCTCACCCCTTGTAACTCAACATTATGTCTCCCCTTAGTCCCTCGGCACACTCAGTACCAGCTTCCTCACTCTCAACCTCTGGCTTCCACCTACCCGAGACTCTGCCCTAATTCAAGAAATATCGGTATCTAATCTCTCTTCCCCTCCCCGAGCGACTCTCATAAAGTCAAACCGGAAATATTGGTTGTGTTGTCGGTAGACTTATTCACCAGTTTCAGTGCTTTGTTATGTAATAAATTTTTCTGAGAGAAAGCGAAAGAGGCGGGGGAGAGGGGCGAGAAAAAAAGAGAAACGAGATATTTGAAGAAAGGGAAGGAGAGAGAGGAGACAGATGGAGAGGTGGCAAAAGGAGAGGAGAGGGGTAGATTGGGAGAAAGGCAACACAGTTACAGCCCCGCTCCTGTGCCAGGTAAGTCCACTACGGGCTCACCATAGCCCGTGCTACTTTGGAAGTTTTGTTCCGAGTAGTTGAATCTAAAACAACAACAACAAGGAGAAAGGGTGGAGAGGGGAGAAGAGTGGGTGATAATGGTAGAGAGGAGGGAGATGAAGGTAGAAAGAGGGAGATTGGGAGAGAGGAAGGAAGGCGAGAAGGAAGAGTGGGGGATCGTGGGGAAGTAAGTTGGAGCGGGGGAAGATGAGAAGAGAGGGGCGGATAGGGAAAGAGCAAAGAGAGAGGGGGAGTGGGGAATGGGGGGAGAGAGAGACTTGGACACATCTATACATGTGCTATTCTTCACATGTATAATTTATACATCTGCGGCGCTCTTCACATCTGCTACCAATACACCTGCACAGCCCTACACATGTGAACCGTCAGCTTTAACTCCCTCCTGGCCTACACACTGACTGATTTTCGCGTTTAAGAATAATTCATGAGAGCCAGAGGACAGAGCCGCTACACACTATCTACCTCGGAGAGAGGCTCACGCTGAGTTCCTTGTCCCCTGTCTTCCTTACCGCTGACCAAGTGCTTCTTAATGAAGGGGTTCCCTAATAAGGAGTTTCTTAATATTATGCCTAGGAGAGCAATTGCTGAACTGAACATGATTAAATATGTTCGACTCTGCGTTCTTAATTAGCAAATGTTTACACACATTTCTGCTTTTGTTCTGTTTTCGAGATGAATTCATAGTATGAATTTAGGGTAGGTTAGATTAGTCAAGAGTGAAAGGTTCACTTAATGGACTCTTGGATATATAAGGCAACTTTTCTATACTGAGCCATTTAGATAAAAGCCTGAAACTCCTTGGAAGGTAAGAGCATATTATCATCCCCAGGGAGGCGAGGCAAGGCAAGACTCTCCGATTATTAGATTAGGTAAAAATGTACGCGATGACTGGTGACTGTATATGTTAAGTTGTGGTCACTGACGCTAACATTGTTTACAACTTGTTTTCCAGAGTCGACCATGCGGTTGTGCTCTGGGGGGTAGAAATAGCCTAAGCTATATTTCTTTCTTATCTCAATAAACATATTTGAACTTGAACGTGTATTGTACAGTCAATACGAATTAATCTTTTATATAAATTACAAATACAATGAATAAATAACATAACATTATTCACTAACCGAGGAATTTGAAAATTTGAATTTGAAGTTATGCAGTAGGAAAGATTTAATCACTTAGGGACCTCCCAAGAATGCAAACCCACAACAGTTGCCTAACTCCCGGATATCTATTTACCGCTAGATAAACAAAGGCATTAGGTGAAAGGAATTGTACCCAATTTTCTGTCCCGCTCGGGAATCGAGCCCGAAATCCTCGATTGTGAATCAAGAACGAAGCCAACCGCAGTACGAGACCTCCAAAATTACAGGGCGTATATCAGCTACTGTTCAAACGTACCGATGGACTGTTGTGCCAAAAAAATTTCGTTTTGTACTATTATAATATTCCAAATGGCTATTTAGAATATTCCCAAAAAGTGGAACAATAACTCTACAGCCTAAGTTACCATGTTCTAGGCTTAAATAAGCACACTAGGTTTAATATAGGCCATCATACGCCTAATTTAGTATATTCATGTGCTATACTAAGCCTAAGAATGTTTACCTTTGGTTGTCGCCTTTTATATCGGGCTTGTATAAAATTTATAGTAAAAAAAAGTGGTCTTTTTTTGAGTGCAACAGTCCATTGTTGTATGTTCGACCAATAGTTGCTATACATATTATCAATATTGGATAAAAGTATTCACAAAAGTATTCAGTGTGTATTTACCACACTGTCGTGGAATGTATGTTGAGAAGTTCAACTGCAGTAGCTAGTATCGTTTCCCTGTACTTACTGTTTACGCTTGCCAGCAACCTTCGATGAACTCTTTTTTGTAGCCGACGACGCTCGATACACACGTGTGAGTCACATTGTACTGCACGCGAGGTTCTGCAAGTCTCTGAGAATTCTCAGTTTAATACCGCGTGCACTCTCGGGGAAGATGTATTTACCTAACAGTATCTACAAGGAAGTCTAGCTCTTTATGCCCCCGCCTACTAACCTTGCTGTACCTGTTGCGCTGCAATTTAACTATTCTGATGTTCAAATTCTTTGTCGAATTTGCCTTGAAGTTGTGGATGGAGGTGGCTTCCACAACGTTTTTCAGTGAATACCACTCGTTGATTACTTTTAGAGAATATGAGTATCTCTTTACATTCCTCTGGCACTTTTGCTTTTCCAGCTTCCACCTGTGTCCTCTTGTCATACTTTCTTTCAGTTTGAATAGGCTATCATTGTCCACCGTGTCTATTTCCCTCAGCATCTTGTATGTTGTGATCATATTACATCTATCATCTAAGAATGTGAGAATTAGTTCCGTTAGCCTATGCACGCAGCTTTAGCCCTCTTAGCTCTGGAACCAATCCTGTTGCAAACCTTTATAGTTTTTCAATTATGGTTTTATGCTTCACAAGGTACGTATTCCATGCAGGCACTGCATATTTTAGTACTGGCTAACAAATGTTGTGTAGATTGCCTAGACGGAGTTCTGATTTAGATTTCTAAATGATGTTGTTATATTTAACGCCGTGTGGTTTAGGGGGTGAAATTTGAAAGGAGAATGTAGCTTCGCATCACTTTTACACTGATTCAAGTAAATTTTTTCCTCCTGGGGAAAATACTAATCAGTGATAGATACTAACGAGTGCCTCGAGTTGCCACCAGTAACGCAGAGGTATTAAATAATTCAGGCACCTCCACTGCCGAGCTGGCTCCACTTACTTTAGGGTCTAGTTCAGCTCTCTTCAAATGAAAGCTAGCTCTTACTGTTGTATATCAGTATAAAACTCCATTTTATTTTCGTATGCAAACTGTACCGTGCAATATGGTCAAAAATCGTATTGCCACCTAACAGCCATAACATACAATGTTCTAACTCTACAGTTCATTGTATCCTAGTCGCCAACCATGAAACCACAGCTTAGTCCTAAAACTGACCTTCACAATACAGCAATAAATTAAACAAACATTCGATCTTTGTGTTAGGGTCTTTCGGGATCAGGGTAACGTTAGTTTTATATATTTTGAATAGAATGCTGATGTATATATAACGAACTCATCAATATTGTAAATTAACATGGTATAGGTAAAGGAATTCTGGGGTTCAGTTTCAGAGCCCAATATGTGGCTATCCCATTACCGTTCACTGGATGGGTATGATGGGGTGCATAATAAATAAGCTAAATTAAAAGCCCTTCAACTTACACGACCTCCACAGCACAGGCTGCTCAGGGTAACACTGCCAGCCAGGAAATCCAACCCATCCTCTGACTATGCTTGCCTAAGCTTGAATTGAAAATGTCCATAGAGCTGGCAAGCAGGGGATGGGAGAACGGGGCGAGGATGCAGAAATCTTGAGCGAGGAACTGGAGACGAGGTGAAGAGGGGAGTGCCTAAGCTTCCGTCGATGATTGATTGATAAAGATTAAGCCACCCAAGAGGTGGCACGGGCATGAATAGCCCGAAAGTGGTACAATTTTTTGTTTAGTAAATCTTTTCAGTGTTCTGAGGTTGCATTTAATCTCCAAGCTGCTATCGTGAGGGAGGATACTGCTTGACAATATTGATGACGGTGTCCAGCAGCTGGACACCTTTTTTTAACCAGAAGAGTGGCTATGTTGATGGCTTCAGGGTGGTTACTGCAAGATTCGGGGACTCTTAAAGCTCTTCTAAGGTCGTTGGTTGCTTCACATGCCAAGAGATAGTGAAGTAGTGGCTTTTCTGCGACAGTTTGGCAGAAGACGCATTCTCTCTGTCGGGATTCACCAATCTCCTAGTTGCATCTGTAACCTAGACGTAGTCTATGTAACCTAACTGCTATTTCCCTGTGGATTAAGCTTCCGTCACTATTTTCTGTTGTTGTTGTTATTATAGATTCAGCTACTCGGAACAAGTTCCAAGTAGCACGGGCTATGGTGGGCCCGTAACTTACCTGGCACAGGAGCGGGGCAAGAAGCACGGGCTATGGTTAGCCTGTCTCTCCACTATTTTCATATATATATATATATATATATATATATATATATATATATATATATATATATATATATATATATATATGCAAACAAGCCTGAATGGTCCCCAGGACTAGATACAACTGAAAACTCACAGTTGCAAGTTGCAGTTGCAACACAAATGCAAACCTTGTTTGCATTTGGGTCGTGATGGTCAAGTGGTTTAAGGCGTCCCTGTACATACCAGTTGCGTTGCTCCTGGCAGTATGGGTTCGAGTCACTTTTGGGGTGTGAGTTTTCAGTTGTATCTAGTCCTGGGGACCATTCAGGCTTGTTTGCATTTGTGTTCCTCACGTGTTGCCCCAAAAAATGAGGTGATTTGATAAAATGCTATGCCCAAGATTACCATCCGAGTGCCGGCGGGAAGTGGTTCAAATAGCTTCGGCTATCACTTCCTTATGTCCGGTCGTGATGGTCAAGCGGATTAAGGCGTCCCTGTACATACCAGTTGCGTTGCTCCTGGCAGTATGGGTTCGAGTCACTTCTGGGGTGTGAGTTTTCAGTTGTATCTAGTCCTGGGGACCATTCAGGCTTGTTTGCATTTGTGTTCCTCACGTGTTGCCCCAAAAAATGAGGTGATTTGATAAAATGCTATGCCCAAGATTACCATCCGAGTGCCGGCGGGGAAGTGGTTCAAATAGCTTCGGCTATCACTTCCTTATGTCCGGTCGTGATGGTCAAGCGGATTAAGGCGTCCCTGTACATACCAGTTGCGTTGCTCCTGGCAGTATGGGTTCGAGTCACTTCTGGGGTGTGAGTTTTCAGTTATATATATATATTATATATAATATATATATATAACTTTATATATATATATATATAAACTATATATATATATATATATATATATATATATATATATATATATATATATATATATATATATATATATACATTGCTCGTCTCACAGCAGTAGCAGCCCCACATGCAGGGGATTTCCTGTTAGCAACCCCAATGTCGGCAACTGGCACGCGTCTCACACCACACGCCCTCCGAATTGCTGTGGCCCTCCGCCTTGCTGCCCCAATCCACACCAGATATAGGTGTATTTGCGGCGAGGTGGTGGCTGACAGGTACGGCCACCATGGCCTACTCTGCCAAAGCACAGGAGGATGGCACTCGAGGCACAGTGAAGTTAACGACATCATCAAGAGGAGCCTCACCACAGCTGGATGCCCAGCTGAAAGAGAGCCCCGTTACCTAACGCCCCGTAACTCTGATGCTCTTATTGGTCGCCCGAATGGTATCACAGTGAACCCCTGGAAGAATGGCAAGCAGTTGGTATGGGACTACACGTGCGTATCAACCCTGGCTAACACCTACATTGACCTCAGTGTTGCACAACCAGGTGGCGCTGCCACCCACAGGGAAGCAGCCAAATCCCGTAAGTATAGAGAACTGGATCACCACTACAATTTTGTCCCCATTGCTTCTGAGACACTCGGCGCCTGGGGTAAAAGTGCTACCAGTTTTTTTAAGGAACTGGGTTCTAGGCTCATTGAAACAACAAGGGACCCTAGAGCTGCCAGCTTTCTTTTCCAGCGCCTCAGCGTGGCGATACAGAGGGGAAATGCGCACTGCATCCAGGGTTCCTGCCCGCCATCTGAGGAGCTGGAGGAACTCGACAACCTATGATAACCATCTTTGTAACCTATATGTAACTCCTTTTTTGTAACAAAGTTCAAATAAAGCAAATATATATGTGTACATACAAAAGAATGGGGGTGGTAGAAGAAAATATTAGTGTTCAGTGAGAAACCACAAGGTCTCCTCTGAATACGTTTAATTTTCTTCTCCGAGGCTATGGGTCCATATATTGGCACCAGAGGTGGTACCCTCACAAACCCTCTATATATATATATATATATATATATATATATATATATATATATATATATATATATATATATATATATATATATATATACACACACACAAAGTGCCATGGAGCGAGATAGCTTAACACGTACTCATGCCAAGGCCACGCCCTGAGCATAATAACCTTTTTTTTTACAACAACTTAATCCCTTCAATACGATAACTTTATTCAATCCTATTAATGTTTATTTTCCCTGTTCTTGCAGACTGAACCGTCAGATCACTAAAGGAGCCATATATGACTACGAGCAACTGACCTGCGACCAGAAGGTAAGATCCATCCCACACTACTTTGTCCTGCAGTTTTCCAACAGATCGTTCCCTACAGCCATAAAATTACCATATCCCCACTCGACTGAGAAACCGAAACTTCCTAACATGCGGGAAAGTTCAAGCCAATGCCTAATTACAGTACCATTTTGGAAGATAATTATATAGCTACACTCTAAAAAAATATTAAATTCCTTTAATTGTAAAAACAAATTATCAACCTAAATTCCGGCCTCGCCTTTTCAGGAACTTCTAATTATATTAATCTGTGCTTTCTAACCCTATAAACATTACAAATTCAAATGTTTATTCAGGTAAAGTACAAGTATATACATACATACAAACGTGATACATACAAAATGTATTGTATGTGATACATACAAAAGTATGTATCACATACAAGGTGTGATACAAAACATTGATGGATTTATAGACAGAACTAGTACATACAATGCCTAAAGCCACTATTACGCAAAGCGTTTCGGGCAGGAAAAACACTAAAGACTAAAACTTAAAGACACAAACTAAAGACTAAAATTACAATTACAATTAAAATTATTCATTACAATCAATTACACTTCCTTTACAGACTGCTAAGTTGGTAATAACCCCCTAAACATTTGAACTACCTTTGAAATTCCACATTGCTTCGTGTTATTCATTTTTAAAACCGATATTTGCCTGTAGAAGTTGTGTATCCCTTTATAGCTGCCAACACTCATAAGTAAGCCTCCAGCCTTATTTGAACACTTCAACACTGCCATCTACACTCAATTTCGAAACCTCTTGTTCCTCGTGCAGTAATTTATTCTAATTTCAAAACTCATTTGTATCTTCGGAAACTCCAATGTGAAATCTCAGTTGACGACAACAACCAGTGTTAAGTAGATACCACGAGAGGTCAAGTCGCTTCTCATATGGCCATATAGGGTCCGTAGTTACCCAAAGCCACTCAAAAAGACAACATATGGTAATCTCTGCACTTATTGATGGGGGGGGGGGCGTAAATAGACCATAATGTTTGCACTATTTCTGCCAGTGACACTCACTCCATTACCATCTGTAAGCGCCAGAGAAGGTGCACCAAGTCTGTCAGAAGCTGCAATAGTTATGCAACATAAATGTAATAACTATAAATGTTATGTAAATGATGGTGATGTACCCGATGAAGTGCCTTTGCCTGACTAATTGCACTTTTGCTAGGTCGAGCTTCAACTCCTAAGTCCAGCATTCCAAATATCGATTGGTCAATCCAATGTCTCAAGAAATATAACATAATTTGCCTCTGAGGCAATATTTGAAAATACGTAACTACTCCTTGGTGTAGTTACTTATTTTAAAATATTGCTATTAGTTGATCTTATGTAACTGACATCATATTTCTACCCTATACAGAAGCTACTCAGTCACGTGTTGACCTGTCTTGACCAGAGAACGCAGTACTTGAAGATAAATTTGAAGGGGTCCCGTGGCCAGATCAACACACCAGGATATGCCTCAGCCGCACCAACCTCCAGGGAGTTGACTTCAGTGTCGCCGGAAGGGGTGGCACTGAAGGAGCTGAACAAGTGCGTAGAGGTGCTCCAGACTATCAGCAGGATGGTGTCCAAGGCCAGGGTACCGGTGGTGCTGGTGTACCGGGAACGGAAGCACCGCACTCACCACCGACACGAGGAGAAGGGTCAGAGCAATAAGGTTGTCTTTGCCAAGGAAAAACGTGACTTTCTCAGCTTACTGGGTCTTCCTGGTGCCATGATCTCCGAAAAGGGCATCGACTTTACTGTCAGGCCAAACACAGCTTCAGTCAACAAGCGCCAGCGGGAATCTTTGAAGAATAACAATGCAACAGATGCAACTGATGTAGGTGAAATGGAACCCGACGAGAAGAACGGTGGAGCTGCTGTTCAGACCGATCTGGATGATTCCGAGTCCCCTAAAACGACGCGGAAGATTCTGCAACAATACCTGCCGTTCAAGAAAAAGGGTTCAGTTAGTCCGCAGCCCGATGACAGCACTACAGAGGATGCGGAATCAGACACGAAAGAAGAAGAAGAAGAATTTGCAGACGTACGTTCCACGTTGAGCTGCGACAGCTGCAGCTCGGATGAGAGCAACGAAACTGACGACGAATCTGACATCAATACTGACACAACGGTGTCGGAGATCTATGCTCACCAGGAGTCCGTGAAGCCTCCGCCCTTCTGCGAGATGGGCTTTACCTACGTCGTCCTGGCCATGGAGAAGTTGGGCGTTAAAAATACAGCCCGTCTCGTCTCTCCCTTTGTCAGAGTCTCCATTAGGGGTAAGTATTCAGGGTTTGTGGTTTATTAATGGTCGAATCCCTATTTCCGATTGTCTGACCAAATTGTTCTATAAATACAATCGTTTTATGAGGAGTGGCTGATGTAATGCATTAAAAAAAATTTACTTCTTCACCACAATATTTTAACTTTTTTGGCCAATCACTTTTAAATAAATATTTATACATTTCTTTAACATTTGTTATAGAGCCGTCTCTAAACTCACGTATCTTCCAGCACTCCCTCACAGTGAAGGAGTGTCAGGGTGTCAGATGGTCAGGGGACACTATTTTGTAAATACATTACTTTTGTCTCCTTTCCTAAAGATTCGTCTCACAAACATACTTACCGATTTGAATATTTCCTAGTTCTTATACTCTATACTCTAATAGAGTATAGAGTCAAGATATAGATATATACACACGCTCAGGTGAAGCGTGTGTATATATCCTAGCCTCTTTATGTAAACCACATCATTCTAACCACCTTCATTCTGAGCTATTGATACGTAACTTGTGAAGCTATGAGTGTATATGTATGTGGGTGTATGTTACAGACCCCCAGGGCGAGCTGGTGGGGGCAGGGGCGATGCAGGACACGGCAGTATGGGAAGTGGTCAACAAGAACTACCTGAGAGCACCGTCGCAGGTCCACCTTCAGAGGGCACTGGAGGAACTGCCTGACGGTAAGTCAGGTCACGTGACCTGTTGTGTGCTCATTGGTTCCAAGTTATATAAGTAAAAGGATAACAATTAAAGAAAATCCATGGAACTGCCTACCCGCCGAAGCCGTAAATGCCAAAACTGTTGAATTTTAAAATCTAGCTTGAACAAAAATCATTAGGACATATGGGGGACCTTTAACAAGTCGCCGGCTTCCTGTCCTCGTTGAGGTCACTCGAGTGTTGGTGGCCTCGAGTCGGCCTCTGGTAAATTCACGTAAATTCAGAAAGAATGTAGATGGATAAACAGTCGGATAGATAGGTGGATATATATGTGGATAGGTGGATATATATGTGGATAGGTGGATATATATGTGGATAGATGGATAGACAGATGGATGGATGGATAGATAGATGAACAGATGGGAGAAATAGCCAATGGTCACTTATTAATGTATATAAAATGAATATAGAAGTACTGATATCTATATCTATCAAACAATGTCTGTATGATTGGCAGTCCAAAGTAGCCCCAGGCTAACCTGAGGCCAGCCTCGCCCAACTTTCCAAGATGACATGTGACGGACTCAGACATAAACCAGTCTGAGTCCGTCTCTCAGCGACCCCCCCCCCTGCAATTTTAATAATGAAGTCTGAAATCGTATTTACGTTTTAGCCGTAGAGTGGTGGCAGTTTCTTCCGTTCTTCGTAATATGAAATTTTGACAGTTGGCTCTCACTACTACAAAGTTCTTTCTCATCACTACAAATCTCTCTTTCCTCTCTCACCACTGTACAGTTGCCTAACCTGTAACCGTCCCAATAGATATGGCCATCTTCCTGGAACTGCGTCATCACCGGCCGGAGCGAGGAGTCGTCTCAACCCTCTGTTACACCTTCCTCGAGCGGCAGGACCTCTCCAATGGCGAGTTCGTCTGTGAGCTGTAAGTCAACCCCTCTCTTCTTTTTTTTCTGATGTGTATAAATCTCTCTTCGTAACTGAATAAACTTTAATTTCTCTACCATTATCATTATATATTTTTCTCTCTCTCTTATGTCTCCCTTTATCACCGAGTCTGTTTTTTCACTTTTATCCTCCTTCCTCCATAATTAAGGCGTTCCAAAGCTATTAAATCAACTCCATCATCCTGCGCAACACTTGTACTTCCACCTCAGGTCAATATCTGAGAATAACACTAGCATCCCCTATATTTTGAAAGTATTTTGCATGTTCGATTACTACGGTTTGTTTAAGGTTAATCCCCCTGAAAGTTAAGCCTCTCTTCAAGAATGGAAGATTAATTAAGTTTAGCAGAAAACTACAGCTCCTGGTTGGCAAGGAGGGTCTCAGACACCTGGTGCATTTTCTTTTTTTAGACGGGTGGGTACAGGAATGGACGACTTCTGACTTATGTTAGTAAGCCAAGAGCTTCCCCGACCCATAGCTCATGCTAACCCTTACCCATTTATTTTCCCCGGAACACGACCTACCAATCAGTTTACAACCAGGTACCAAATTACTGCTAGGTGAATAGGGGTGAACAGCTAAGGATTGGCATTCAGTCAATCATTTTTAGCCAGGAATCCAACACTGACCAAATCATTTGTAAGGTGTGGGGCGATTATGTTACCATACGCCACCAGGGACTCTATCAAAGGTTTGACTGGACAAGCACTTGGTCCAAGGAGCTACCGAGGAAGTCCTCCCAGAAATCATAAGCTGGTGCTCGTGATTTATGATTGGCAGCCTATAAATATCCAATTCTTTGTACTTATGGGACTTTACTGATTCCTAATACATGGCAGCACAACCCAGATGTGCATCACTGAAGTCAATGTAGCTATTAGCCAGGGTTGATACACATGTGTAATTCCACACCAACTGCTTGCCATTCTTCCAGGAGTTCACTGTTATACTATCTGGGCGACCAATAAGAGTAGCAGAGTTAAGGGACGTTAGGTAACAGGGCTCTCTCTCAAGCTGGGCATCCAGCTGTGGTGAGGCTCCTCTTGATTATGTCATTAACTTCACTGTGCCATCTCCCTGTGCTTTGACAGAGTAGGCCATGGTGGCCGTACCTGTCAGCCACCACATTGCCGCAAATACACCTATATTTGGTGTGGATTAGGGCAGTGAGGCGGAGGGCCACAACAATTCAAAGCACATGTGGTGAGAGACATGTGCCAGTTACCGACATTGGGGTTGCTAACAGGAAGTCCCCTGCATGTGGGGCTGCTACTGCTGTGAGGCGAGCAATGTCATGTAGTGTTGTTGCAGCACCCATGCGCTCTTCAGCAGCTTGGTCTACAGTGGGGCCATCCCAGCTGGATTGTTTGTGGGCTTTTGATGGTGGTAGTTGAAGTGCTTGGCCTGCACGAGAGGCCCACTCAGTAACACAGCATATAAAATTGAGATCGTGTATGCCTGCCAGCTGATCTAAGTAGTCAGGTAGAACTTTCTTCACAAGATTGTCAGATGCTGAAGAGGACAGGAAGACTGGTACAGCAATTTGTGTTGCTGTTGCTGTATAATTCGACCCTTGGGTGGGTGGGGGGGAGGGCCTCGATATAAGCCTAACATGTAATGTATGTATAAACTAGCTGCCTGTGCCCCAACACAATAAATTATTCACTTTGGCCATCGAAGTCTTGAACACACAACCACAGAAGCATCTTGTACATTCCATTGCTAGTGTTGATGGTGTTATTACAATAAACAATGGACCCAATTGATAAAAGTTTTGGTTTACGATAAACCAAACACGTTTTGGCTTTCAATAAAAGCCAAAATGTGTATAAACCCATTCCTGGTTTCCTGTTCCCCTGACACAATGAATTATTAATTATTACTGCTAGGTTAACAGGGGGGGTATTAGTGAAAGGAAACATGCCCAACCATTTGTGTTTCACCTGGGATTCCCAATTGAGAGTTAAGAGCAAACCCAACTGTACTCAAATCTACTTTTACATCTCATGCTCTTCTACTATACCACCTGCATCATTATTTCAAAACATCCCAACTAATTACCACCTACAATACATAATTACAACCCCCATAACCTACTGCATTATATTACAAACAATATTACTGTTTCTCCACAATCCATCTACGTTTTACACAAACTAGACACCTGTACACTGTACTGTATTTAAAGATGATTTGTAATTTGCAAAAAAAAAAATCTTCTATAATCAACCTATGTATGTACAGTACCACTTACACCATGTGAACCTTCCACCCACTTGCACTTCACTTGCATTCTGATGAAAATACTGCTTCCTTGCAGGTACAACCCTCCTGTGGACTATACAAGAAAGGCTCTCAACACCTACACTGAGAAGGCATTCTTTCTTCACCTCGAGGTCATGCTCAAGATGGCAAAGTGTGAGGTTGAGTCTTTGGAGTCACCCCAGTCCCTGACCTCCAGCTGAGAGGCAGCATGATACACTCAATATAAATAGCCAAGAGTCTTCAGGTGAAAGTCTGTATTCAGATTTAATTTATTAATTGTCACTAGTTCTTATTTCTTACAAAATCCTTATAATTAAATTTTTCATTTGTGGATAAGCCAGGTGAATAATGGCACTAAACAATTGTAATCTTCCTGAAGTATTGTCAGTGGCTTCATTTTTATGAAAAAGTCACTTTGTTAAAAGTACAGTATTTACAAACACCATGAACATGATTTATATACTGTAATTCTGTATTCAGCAGCAAAAGATATTACACTGATGAAGCAATGTTTTGGAATAACATTTAACAATATCAAATCAAAAACTGATGCCCTGAATGTTTAATGATATTTTGGAGAAACTTTGTTAAAAATTTATCTTTAAATCTTCAAGGACATAAACTTATTTTACAATTCCAGTCATAGTTATGTAAAGGCTGACCACTGCGTAAGTAAAGAAATACAAAATAATTTAACAAAATGTTTGTCTTAACAAATACTGTACCAAGTTTGGGCTGTTTTCCACAAAAGTGTTCACAAAAGCAGTGATATTCATTGGTCATAAGATTAAGACTGGTGCTGGACTACAGACATACTAGTAGAGACTATAAGCAAACAACTGACAAAGCCATTGTATTTTAGCAGAATGTCAGTTATCTATTTTTAAGAAATGAACAATATTTTTATCTACATATTTAAATTTATATATCATCTGCAGTGGATGTCAGCTTTGTTTATCTGTTGTAAAAGTGATATTTCCTAAATATTTTAGAATTCAAGGCAGATTTTAATAAGTGATTAAATGAAACATAATTAAATTCAGCTGTCATGGTAGAAATGTCTGTATGAACTAAATCACCTTTTTCATTAAATATCAGTGTATACAAATAACGGTTGCATAATTTACAATCCATCTCAGTGCCCAGTAAAAGCTTTGTATGCAGCAGACCAGAGTGATTGGCTGAGACCTCACTGAGCTAAGACACTTAAGTGATACACGTCAGCCAGACCGAGTCCAACATTATTTTAATTGTGAATACTCATTTCATGAGAACAATCTTCTGCCTTGAAAACTTATTGTTGTCTGTTATAAAACTGTTATCTTTGAATATGTAAAGCTGTCATGATGTCCATTTGTAAATAATTCTCAGAGTTAGTTCATGACTTTTCATAACCCTTCACAACACATTGTGCTGACCTTGTTCATCCCTAAGGCTAGAACTTCAGATGCCATATTTTACACTTCTGTGATATCCTAAAAAGCTGTAAAATATATATATATTGTAGTATGGTGCCTCAATAATAGTTTTTGGCACAAGCTACTTCTTTGATTGCACAATTAAAGATGTTCCACTGATGAACACCAATAACTTTGCCTTCATGCAGTGTGAGTTTGGAAACACAAGCACCATGTATTGTTGTGTCTCAAGGTTAAGCATATCACTGTTGATGATTGTCTTTGTACAGCACTATGCTGTATAATGAAACTAAGGATAGACTTTGTACTGTACAGTACTACTGTAATATGAAAGTAGAGATTGTACATTTGCTAAAATCCTGAGTGTAAACCTGTAAATAACATTAATTTGCAATAATTATGCTAATGATAATCATGTATGGCAATTATGTAACTGGTATCATTAGTAAAGAAAATTACCTCAAATCAATATACTGTACATATGGCATTCGAAGATTATTAGACATATGTATGTATTAGTGTGATTGTATGTGCATATGTGTGTGTATGTGTGGGCAATTACTTAAGTGTCATAATAATAAGAAGGGAACTATGCACGTGGTATCCCGTCTTCCAGCATTTACAGTATTTATCACTTTTAGTTTTAAATTGGACTACAGTATACTGTACTGTTGGCACCATTGATAGTGCTTGGTAACTCATTCCACATAATAACCACCCTATTGGTTAAACAGAATTTCCTCATGTCTCGTTCTACATCTTTGTTTCCTCAGCTTCAGATGATGCCCTCACATTTTATTTAACCAAATTTGTATCCCATCCTTATCCCTTCCAAGTGCTATACAGGCATACCTCAGTTTAAGAGTTTAATTGGTTCCTGGAGACGCCTCGTATTCCGAAAACTCGCATTCCGAAGCTAATTTCCTCATAAGAAATAATGGGAAATGAATTAATCCGTTCCTGACTACCCCAAAAACCCCATATCAAACTAAATTTTTATACCTAATTCATCTAAATAAACCTACAAAACTATGTTCAAGTTATTACTTACCTTGCTGTTGAATGCTGTAGGCGTATGGAAGATGGTGAGGAGGGGGGAGGAGGAGAGGAGTTACTGTTTGGAAGGGGAGTCCCCTTCCATTATCACATCAGGCAGTGAGGACTTCACTGGTATGCACACTCTGGCACATTTTGCCTGCATACCACTAGGACTTGCTTGTCTAAGAATTTGTCTAATGACACTTGTTTTTCCCTACATTTTAACACTTGTCTGTAGTAAGACATCACATTATCATTTAAAAGGTCAATGCAACGGCCTGCTACAGCTTTATCTGGGTGAGTTTTTTCAACAAAACTTTGCAGTTCTTCCCATACTTCACACATTTTCTTAATCAAGAAGGGGCATCCTCTACTGCCTCTACTCACAGCTATTTTCTTAGGTTGAACCTTACCAATGGCTTTCTTGAGATCCATGGCAAGATATATAATGACAACTTTTATGCTCAAAAGGCTAAAAAAACAACAAAAAACTGTAAATCCTTGTGAAGAATTCAGGTGGGATAGTCACTGGGCACGAGACACTGGTAAACTGAGGCACGATCGCCATGCCACCACGCGCTAGTCGGCCTGTACACGTATCAACAAACTCGCGTTCCGAGGTAACCCTCGCCTTCCGAGACATATTTTTCGAGGAAATCCTGCTCGTATTCCGAAAAACTCGCATACAGGGACACTCGTGTTCCGAGGTACCACTGTATATATATTTGTAATGGCTTGAGGATTTTCTTCTTATAGTTCTCTTCCCTTCCCCCCTTTCAAGCATCTCACAGCCTGCAAGGATTCTGAAGGTTGTGATCATGTTCTGTTTTAATTTTCAGCTTCTGCATATCTAAGTGCTGTGATCTCTTTTTTTTTTTTATTTATATGCTGCTTATGATGTGGGCACCACATTGCTGCTATGTACTTCACCTTAGGTCACAGATAATATATTGTATACATAATAATTCATTGTGTTCAAGAACAGGCAGCCAGTATACATATGTATGCTAGGCTTATATCGAGGTCCCCCGAATCAAATGTCGACCTACTGACCCTCCCCCAACCCCACAACAAGCTAACTCCTAGCTACCTATTTACTGCTTGGTGAACAGGTGAATTAGGTGATAAGAAATGTGCCCATTTCTGTCTCGCACGGGATTCAAACCTGGAATTCCCAATTACGAGTCGAGAATGAACCTGATTAACTTGTTTAGCCTATCCCCATTAATAAGCATGAATGCCACCCTTCACTTAGTAAGCATTGCAGAGGATTCACTCACCATCTTATTTCTGATTGTGTGATTTGAGGGTTATATTATCTATATGCCCTCAAGGTCTCTAATTAAAATTTTTGAATCCCTCAATCATGTCACTATCTGGCTTATATCTGCTTTTATCAAATGTACATCATGTGACATCTGGCATCATTAAAATCCACTTGCCACATTGTGCCCAGTTGGTAACCTTGCCTATGTCACTTTGTAGTACTTTAAGTCACAATCTTTTAGAACTTTCATTTTCCCTAAAATTTTGGCATCGGTAACAAACTGATTTATAAAATTTATGAGACCATCTAGTAGATTGTTTATGTAAATAATAACAAGGCTGCAACTGAATCTCATAGGAATCTGTTGATAACCATTCTTCAAGGTAAACCAAGACCTTGGATTTGAACCCTTGAAGATGATTTGAATCATCTTTTCTATTATGAAGTTCTTATCTATTCTAGCAACTTCATCTCTCACTATTCTCATGTTCAAGCATGCAGAAGAGTGGTTTGTGGGGCAGCTTATCGAAAACTTTTAATGTAGATAAATCCAATCTGTCCGTAAGTCCCTCTCTTAGATAATCTTCATGAATACACAAAACTTAACAGGCTTCTCAAATCCATTTTGCTTACTGGTCAATATCTCATTATTTTCTAGGTGCTCCTCCTATTTCAATCTCACCATCATCTTCTGTTTACAATAACACTTGCTAAGGAAAATGGATTGTAGTATATGAGATCCATTAAAAGCCTTTTTTTCTTCTTCTTCTTGCATAAATGCATACAGTATTTAATAAAGCCACTAGTACGCAAATAATTTCAGGTATAACTTAAAATAATTCAGATCAATTATTTATAACTTAATGGGGTGAACACATTATATTCATTATATGTATTCATGAATACATTATATTCATAACACAGTTCAAATAAAGCAAATATATATGTGTACATACAAAAGAATGGGGGTGGTAGGAGAAGAAAATATTAGTGTTCAGTGAGAAACCACAAGGTCTCCTCTGAATACGTTTTATTTTCTTCTCCGAGGCTATGGGTCCCCACATTGGCACCAGAGGTGGTACCCTCATTATATTCATTATATTCACATATATAGAAAATCTGTCTTGTATGAATTGTTCAAGAAATTTAGCAAAGATACAATACTTCAGTGACTTGTGTGTTTACATTGTCTCTGAGTGCATAGCTTTATCTCTAAAATCCTGAACTCACCCTCACTTGTGAAGGCACTGATATATATTACAGTACTGTACTTAAAACATGTAGATTTCAAGTTCAATCTACACTATTGTATTCTCATCTATCAGTTTTTGGCTTGTCATTCTTTTGCACTTTGCTTCTTACAAATTTGAAAAAAAAATGAGATTGTATTTGTTTGAATTTCTCCAAAATGTATAGAAAAAATCTCTCCTAGTAGTTGTGTATTTGTTTCTTGTTCTTTTTTAATTTATTATAATTCTATACATATTGGTCTGATACTTGGTCTCTCTTTAACATCTTTATCCAAGTCCTCTCTTTTTCTTCTTTCACTTTTCAGTATATCATGTGGTAACATTATTTGTAACAGTCATTCCAAGACTCCTTCTGACTTCTCATCCATTTCAGAGAATGTACAAAAAACTCTGTAAGCCATTTAGTTGCATGTTTTTGCACTTTTCCAGTTTACTGATCAGTTTCTTGAGATATGGGCACAATACAACCACTGCAAATCCCATTTTTGGTCTCACAAAGATCATGAACAATTTCTTTAATATTCCATTATTCCTTCTGAAGTTGGAAGTGTAGCATGCGTTCCTCGTAAAACATTCTTTATGGTCGTCAGGTGATAGTTTTCTATCCAGCACCACCCTGAGATCTCTTTCTTTATTAGAGTTTTTTAAAGCTTTTTCACATAATTTGTTGGTTGTAAAATCTCCTATTTCACATTCCATAATTTGGTATTTACATTAAATTCCATTTGCCAAGTATTGCTCCAATGCACTTATTTTGTCCAGATCTTCTTGAAAGGCTTGACAATTGTCTAAGCTTCTTATCTTCCCTAGCAGTTTGGCAATCATCAGCAAACATGTTTATATAATTTTATATTCCTTCTGGTAGATCATTTATATAGACAATGAACATTACTGGTGCTAAAACTGAATCCTGTAGCACTCCATTAGTAGCATTTCTTCAGTATAATACATTGCCTCTGATTGGTGCCCTCAATTTTGTCAGAAAATTTATCCATGTGAGGAGTTTTCCCACCCCTCCAGTACATTATGTCCCACTTTCCAGAACATCCTCTTATGTGGGACTGTCAAAAGCCTTTTCTTTAGGTCCACATAGATGCAGTCAACCATCTCTTTCCTGTAAAATCTCTGTTGCTCTACCATAGAAACTAAATACATTTGTTACACAGGATCCCCCTGTTCAAAAACCATACTGTCTGTAAATTCTCTCCTGATGTTCTACTCATTTGGAATTCATTATTTTTTCAAGTGTTCTGACTACTATCATGATTGTCAATGATACAGGTCTATAATTAAGAGGGTTTTCAAGTCTACCATTTTTGTAGATTGGAACTATGTTTACATTTTCCATATATCTGCCAAGATTCCTGTACATAAAGATTTCTGATATGTCATTTCAGACAATCTTTATGTACAGGAATATATATGTGTGCATGCATGTGTGTGTGTGTACCCACCTAGTTATCCTTGTAGGGGTCAAACATCTGCCCTTAAGTATATTTGCCTAACTGTAGTGATAGGCTAAGAGCCACTGTGTGTGTGTGTGTGTGTGTGTGTGTGTGTGTGTGTGTGTGTGTGTGTGTGTGTGTGTGTGTGTGTGTGTGTGTGTGTGTGTGTGTGTTGTTATACACAGTATACTGTATAAATTGTACATCATGCCTAGTAATGCCCATGACTAACAAAATCTAAATGATAGACAGAAATTTTAGTTGAATGATACACAACAAGAATAATGATGGCACAAGTGCGAGATATTGGTGAGTAAGGAAAGCGGTAGTAGTGACTGAATACTCATACAGCTTGCTAAGAGTAAGAAAATGGATGTTAAGAATAGAAATTAATATTTCTGAAAATAATGAAAATGTTAATTATTTACCGTTTGATATAAAATGCTAGTGAAATACAAAGTGATGACAAGATAACTTACATTAGAAAATATATAATTCCTCATGTGATTGTTAATCAAAAGATTAAGTTACATATTATAGTAATACAAACTTTTAATTTTTTTTTATAAGTACAGGTAGTAGTAGTTGTAGTGCCTGTATATCAAATTTAAGAGTAATTTGTTAAATGTAGAGTGAAAAACAGAAGAGCCCTAGTGAAGAAAAAAATATGAGGGCTGAATGAGAAAATGGATAAATATAGTCTAAAAGAGAAACAAAGGAAATAAATAGTATAAGTTGAAGACAAATTTAAATTTAGGGAGTAGTGGAGAACAAATTAAATGGGAGACAATAATAAAATTGTTATTGAAGACTTATAAAAAGGCAATCACAGTACAGATATTGTACTGGGATTTGATGTAAATGATTTAAGAATTTAAGGATAGCGTGTGGCTCATTATGCAATAATTCAGATTAGTAAGCAAAGCCATTGTGCAAGCCTCCACAGTACCACTAATGATATCAAGAGCTACTAATTCTGCTCGCTATAGTTGTACAGATCATCTCATTTCTAGTTTAATATCAATACTTCTGCTTTATAGCAAATTGTTTAGTTTTTAGAAAAATATTTCAATTTTGATGCACATACTAGGTATAGAAGAAGAATTTAATATGTATTAGATTAAAATACATATGCCGGTAGATTTAGGAATACTGTAGTATGTAGTCCAGACTATTTTATCAAAATTAGCCCTACCTCATAGAATCAAACATAAATTTTTGGCAATGATTTAGATATATTAGTTACAAAGAACGAATGCTTAGATAACATAGATAACATTAACTAATCATTAAGTTGTTCTGAAGCTGTAAACTGAGCTCAAATATTTAATGCCAATGATAACTTGCCTCATCCTGCTGATGTTTGTTGAACTTGTATGTTGTTGATATCATTATTCAGAATATTTTCATTAACCAATGTGAATGTCCAAAATAATCCATCAGTATGATGGCAAAATAATATTTCTAATGTAATTAATTTTCAGTAGTACAGTACAATAATCAACAATTACCTATATATGTGTATATACAAAAATACACAGGATTGGAATAACTTAATTACAGATAAAATTTCCTGTGGATAAACCATAAATCTTAAAATTCATTACTGCATTAACTAAATTGTCTTATAACCTTTAACAACTTGGAATTACTCTTTGGTGTATGTATGTATGTACTGTATATACAGAAATAAATGAGTCTTTACAACTTAAAATTATCTTTGGTGTATATATACACAGAAATAAAAAAGATGCACAATACATTTGACTAAATTCATATTTTTAGGAAAAAAATTGCTAAGACTTTTACTGATCAATGGTACTTCTCACTATTTCGAGATGTACTGGTAATTCATTACAGTATAGTACTGTACTGTGAAATAATATTAGTATTTCGTATAACTTGACTTTAATATTTGTTTTTATAGTTTTAATTGGTTTTCATTAATTGTTTTTGTTATATTACTTGTGAATTTCTGAACGTTTTCTGTAACTCAACAAATCTCATCTGATTTAACCTAACAAAATACTCGTAGCTAAATCATTAACATTATTAACAGAATCTTTTAGCCAAATTAAAGCCAACTAGCCAACAAAACACTGGAGAACTGGCCCAGTGAACCTAACAATCAATATTCCCATGCTATGTAACATGGTATCTGTCAAGCTACATTGACTGCGGGACCTGGGGGACTCGCTAATTGTAAGATGAGTACCACATACAGTACCAGTATTGTGTTTTGGTGCTTCTGGTATACAGTGTGGATTTCTTTTGAATTCATAATAAAAATGTTAAAAATAAAATTGCCTGTGTTTTATGTAGCCCTATCACAAAAGCTGAATATCAGTTTTAGAGGCCTAGGACTGAGTTACATCTTTATTCAGAATAATCATGAGAGTAAGAATGGATTCATTGATATCTGATATCCTCTGATCAAGTTAATTCTTCAACCAACTAAAGCAGATTCCTTTGAGCTATCTATCCCTTTTGGTTGCTTCCTAAGAAATGGGCCTTTCTGGTTCTGTTGGAAAAAAAGCACAGTCAGACTGGTCATACAGACATTCTGCACTTAGTGCAGGAAGGAAGTTTTACATTTATCCCGAGTCAAAATAGTGCCAATATTGTCTTGGGTCGATATTTGGGTGTGGGGGGGTTTTGGGTGTCAAACTGGGTCCTAGCAGCCAAGTATCTTGTCAGTGTTAATCCTTATTGTCAGACTTGTGTAGCCTTGGGCTGTGTGTCGTGGCCCTTGGCTTCTTCATTTGATACCCTACTCCCTGGTATGTCCCATTATTTTCCTTCTCCATGGATAAGTAACTTCAGGAAGCCACAAGGAGCTCCTTCCCAGAGAACCAGCATTGAATATAATGAAATATCAATGTTACACTTAATCTTGATTTTTGTTTTTTGACATGATTTGTACATTGGTCTGGAATTGGTGCTTTCCTCTTTCTTTATGCGGCTTCATTTCCCAATTGCGAGGCCCTCACAATGGATGCTGGAATGATCATGGCAGGAGATTCAGTACCTTCTCACCTCTGTCCAGCTGTTGCTCTAGGCTTTGGCTAGGTTTGAGTCCTACCAGGGAAAAGTGGTTCTTCTGACTCCTTGATTTTAAGGGTCCCCGTGGAACAGTGGTAAGACATTCGACCGGCGCTTCATAAGAGCTTTGGCCTGGGTGCGTATCCTGGCCTAGGAGGATTGACTGGGCACTAATCCTTAACTATAGCCTCTGTTCACCCAGCAGTGAATGGGTTCCTGGTTCTTAAACGAACTGGCAGACCATATTCCATGGAAAAATTAGGATTAATTTAATTAAAAACCTGCTCGAAATGTTATGCATGCCAGTGGCTTTAGAAGAATATAAGAACTTTTGTATATATAAATAAAAGGGCACGGGTATTTCACTTGTATAAAGGCACGAGTATGATTCATGTAGGGGCACGAGATTGACAGGTGTGTAGCTTTATGAGTATCGAGTATAATGCTCACAAGTATGAACATTATTCACAACAGTAGTACACCCCCCTCTATAATGGGTGGTCCTCATTAAAGAGGGGGGGGGTAAAAGGCACAGTTGTAACAACTAAAGATGGAGCCACTCCAAGTGATGAGGTAGTCACCACTTGGAGGCATGGGGTTTGACCCTTCCAAGGCAGTGGGAGGGAAATAGAAAGGATCATTTGAGTATGCCAAACATGTAACCTGGTTTAGGCCCATTGTAGCTACATAATCCAAACACATGGTTTAGTCTCCTGCCTCAGGAGCCTGTGTTTGAGAAGTAGTTTTGTTATCTATATACATAATTTTTTCAAAAGGTTGGGCCCAAGACTCCTTAAGATACTACCAGGGCACCAAGGAAGGCCGAGTGCTGGCTCATGCCAGAAAGGGTAGTCACAAACAGTGCCCCCTCCTCTTTTTACCAGTAGTCTTACTGCATCTTACATTCTTCTACACTGGAGCAAAGACCTATTCCTCCATCTTGCCCCAGCCTGGACACCAAGCCAGGATCCAAGGGTGGCTCCCCCCTCATGAGTAACCTCATGAACAGGAGCCCTATGTTGGTTTCCTTTGCATACAGGTGAGGGGGCCAAGCAAGGCCACACACACACACACGCCCAGGTAGTCATATGAGAGCCATAAGTCTCACTACAACAAGGCAAGACCTCTTAGGGTGGTAGGGCAGCCTCCCTAAGACTCCTTCCTCGCTGCCTTAAGACCTCTTAAGGCAGCGTCTGGGATCTTCTCCGACGTAGGAGCGAACCCTTGTCACGGCCCTTGTGGATTTGTTCTTAGGGGGTACTTAATACATAAAAATATTACTTCAAAAGTTTGCTACTATGTCATGCACAATCTTCTGAGATCACTTTCCCATTTACTCTAAGTTATCTTCATTATTCTTCATCTTCTCATGTCTTCTTTTACATTGTTTTTTCCTGCCTTGCTTCTTGAGTTCTTTAGTATTAAGCAGTAGAGACTCCACCCTTTAAACACTGCTGCAAGGCTTCTTCAATTATAAAGGGAATAATGAAAACCCCAGTAAATGATGCAATTTGAGAGCATTTACTATGTCCCAGTCTTATTTCCAAGAAAGGGAAATACAATGAAATAAATCCTAGAAATGATACTTGTAATTATTATTGTGCTATAAAATACGAAGCTGTGTTCTGTAGACTTGCACTTCACAAACAATCCTTTATTATTATATTTTACCCAGGATATCTATTAATTATGAACCTTTCTTTAGCTTAATGAGTTGGTTTAATCATAAAACACATTTCTAGAATGGACAAATGGAGTAGTAGGAGGAGGAGGAGGAGTAATACATCATTAAAATATTGTTTGTTTGTAATTAATCTAAGTTTACATATGTTGGTAAAAAACGTACCTTTATTAGATTGGTAGCAAACTTCTATATTAAACATTTTAATATTGAGCAAAAAAGTTAACCTTAAAAGGTATATATAAAATTACAAAACATTAATTAGTACGATTTAAAAATGAATTATACAAGAAAACAACAAAGCATTTTATGTACTGTAGTACTATGCTTCTCTTCTAAATCTCTTAATACTAAATTGGTAAACTGAACAACTTTGGTTTACCTTGTCAGCTTGCATAAAACTTCGGAGTAACTTATCAATATTGCTCATACTTTATATGGCCATGATGTTTTGTAAGTGTGATAGAGTTACTAAAGGAAATAAGAGGAAATGTTTACAAATATACATACAATACTGCAATTAATGAAAATTTGAAGTTTAAATGCTATTTAAAAAGATGAAAAATTAAAGCAAAATTAATAAATGTAAACAAATCTTTGGGAATGCATATCTTGTGTAAACACGTAAACAAGGATTAATCACTCACAGACTTAATGTACCACAACACCCAATTTAAGTCACTATTTTTTTTAAGTCTTCATATTCAAATGGAGGCAAAAATTCTTTGTGTTACAATCCTTCATTAATCAGTATAATGCCTTGTATGTATTTTTCTCTTGAATTACAATGTCCTTCACACACACACAAAAAAAGTTAAGATAAAATGCAATAATAGAAAAACCAGTTGTAGATCATGTTTGATAAACAAAAGCTAACCATTAATGTTCTTAAATTTAAATCATGAACATATCATTCTGGTTTTGGTATCATTTTGGCCTGAGATGTATTACTGTACAGTATTTCAAAGGGATCCCTATTTGCTGTTGCTATAATCTGTGAGTGCCTATAGTTCCACATGTGAGCACTCCTACAAAAACTAAGCATTGAATGTAATGAAACAGCCATTTCTGGTATGCCCTCTGTAGCTTCCTAGTGCTTATTCACTAGTATAGTAAGAATTAATAATTGCACCACACCTCTGAAATTCATGCTAACTTACTGGGAGCCAGAACCAGCATCTGGTTCTCTCTGGAAATGAGGGGCGCTTGAGAATCAGAGATCTACTTAAAACTTCAGTGAGGTTACCACCTCACCATACAGCTCAAAACACACCATCATTGACTAGAAGCAGTTCTTCTGTCCTGTGGAGTACAGAGGGAGAGGAGAGACTAAAACATGGGAAAACTACTCTACATCACACTAAAATAACAATCTCACCCATACACAATAAAATACTTGCAAACACTAAAATACAAATTAAATTAACATTGTTTTATTTTCACTTTTATTTATAGCAAACTGAAATTAATAACTAATTATTGAAACTAATACAAATAAATGCTAAACATTGTTAAATGTCTAGACAATGTCTAGATGTCACTGTCAATGTTTAAATGTCTAGACAAATGCTAGACAATAATAAATGCTAGCCAGACACATTGGTACTACACACACACAACCCTAATATACAACTCAATTTAAAACTGACATTTAATAAAATAATACGTTGAAATTAATAACAAATAAAAGCTAGACGTTACATGAAGTTACTGCTCGTAAAAAAAAATGTACAGTATTTCAAGAAACAAGTCAACTGATCATTACACTGGGCAAACAACCCTAACTTTTTTGTGCCTAGCTGGCACTAGATGACGACTCAGGTCATCTGAGGTCCTGGTCTACCACCCATTTCACTTACAAACCACCAGCGTTGAGCCCAAAACTCCCCATTGGAACAATGGAACAGAGCAGACACTGAAGGCTACTGAATGCCTACCATAAAATTCTGTTTCATGATATTCACTGCTTAATTTTTAGAAGGCATTCACCTCAATAGTTGACTCCAAAAAAATCTCTCAAGAAAAGAGACTTCTTTGAAAAGACAAAAAAAACTTATTTACCTGTGGAAAATGACAGCAGTGGACCTCAGGTAACAGAGCATCAGATGCCCAGCAAATGCCTCAATGCCACACAAGCACATAAGTTAAGACCTATCACCCAATAAGTAGTGAGAAACCAACACAGTGTGGACACCCAAAAATCCAGAGCTCAGATATTAGCCATGGACACATTAGCAAAGAAAACTGCCAAACCAGCACACTTCTGCACATCATGAGTGCTAGGATAGATAGNCTCATAGGAGGGTACAAGCTGTACAATAATTAAGTACATTAACAATTCTAAATACATGGATTTTCCAAATGTTACACTCAATTATTCTAAATATTTATTTTAGGCCTTCTGCTCGAAGAGCGAGCGTGTAAAAACAAATTTGGCAGGAAGCCGGTGGCAATGTTTATACATGTCACGTCACAAAGTTTTAGCTTTGTTCCGACTACTGAGCCCAAGGTGACATAAAACATCATCTCACAAGGAATTCTAATGTCGAGAGTGGCATGTCGACATAATACTGTGTTGCCTGCGCAGTGCAATAATCCATTTTTTTAAGGAATTCTAAAGTAGATGGAAGGTAGAAGCACACCCCCCCCCAAAAAAAAAAAGTTAACCTAAGGGGTTAGCGCTGTGGTTTATGACCCTTAAAAGTATACGAGAAAGAGATAACAGTTGGAATGTCCTCAATCTTTTCCGACTTTTTCTGTAATATGCTTGGAATGACTGACGAAAGCTGACAGTGTCAGCCAAATAATAGGCATGCTGCCTGAACTGAGATGAAGAACGACTACATTAACTGATTTACCGACATTATAAGTTCGGTCGACTGTAAATTGTAAAAAAAATTAATAGGTGGAAATTTATCTTGAAAAATCAATACTAGAAGAGGTTATTGATTTTGACTGCTAGAAGTGAATTGCTAAGATATTCGAAATTACTCGCCATGACACTTAAAAATATATTCTGGACAACTTTTATCCAAAAGCCTTTCAAAACTCTCCGACAGACGCTTATTGGAGTGGAACTATGAAAAGGAGGGTAGAAATAGCCTAGGTTACTCTATCCCTTTGAGATGTATTTTTTTTGTCTCAATAAACATACTTGAATTTGAACTTGAACAATGAAAAACACCCAATGAAACTTCATACAGTAGAATGGTGTTAATCAGAAATAATGAAAGCATTAGACATCACAGTAGAAACCAACAGTAATAAGATACACATAGAGCAGTATAGCTACCCCCGCGTTCATTATAGGAGGTATAAGCATGAAATAATACAAACTGCTGTCAACTGTGAAAGATTATTGGCATAGTCTAATGACGGGATCATCCTCGACAAGCAAATTATATATTGCAGAAGAAACACAAATATTTGACTTGCATGACAGCTGGTCACGAAGAACTGTCGTACAATTGTTTTTCATATCTAAAGTGCAGATGTTTCGAGAAGCACAATCTATTATTGATATAAAGTACTGATGATGATGAGACGTTTGAACACGCCAGGCTGCTGAGGCTACTTGGACACCTACTGGGTCTTTATACGTCGCAACGGGTAACAAATGTTAATGAAATCGTTATTACGGTGATATATATATATTATATATATATATATATATATATATATATAATTAGATATATATAATATATATATAATATATATATATATATAATACAGATTAATATTAGCGAGGCATAGATGATTTTGAATAATCGGCGTATTTGTTGCATAGATGTGTTTCATAAACGACGCTGAAGATATGTGGTGAAAATTTTATGTATTCATACATACATTATCAGTACCCGTTTCCTTTGCGATATTGTTGCACGACTGTGGTTGTCGAGAAACAGACATTGCAATTCATTCACAATGTAATTAGTCATTCACAAAAGTAATTCAATGTAATTAGTCATTCACAAAAGTTATTCAATTTAATTAGTCATTCACAAAAGTATGACTAGGTTAAACATTAACTTTGCAGCGAGGAAGCAATATTTCAACCCATTCTCAAGCAGCGGCAGCCGTCCTCACAAGCCCATTCATAATTTTTTTTTCTGTACTGTGTAAACACTTGTAAATTCTTTAATAAATGCTGCTAAAAGATTAAATTATATTTATAATTTATTTAAATTATATATATAATTATAAAGATTTAGCAACGCTGCTAAAGATTAAAAAAAAGACGTTCGTAAAATAGATGCATAAATGCTTTATTGAATGGACGGCTCCCCCAGGAAAGGTGGGAGCCGTGTATGTAAACATTGCACAGGAGATGGTGGACCACATCAGCCCCGCTCCTGTGCCAGGTAAGTCTACTACGGGCTCACCATAGCCCATGTTACTTGTCCCGCTCCTGTGCCAGGTAAGCTACAGGCTCACCATAGCCCGTGCTACTTGGAACTTGTTCAGAGTAGCTGAATCTATAACAACAACACCAACAGATGGTGGACCACATCAGCGCCGCTCCTGTGCCAGGTAAGTCTACTACGGGCTCACCATAGCCCGTGCTACTAGGAACTTGTTCAGAGTAGCTGAATCTATAACAACAACAACATGGTGGAGTACCGTACTTACCGGAGCCATTGTTAGTGTGGTGTCCCTGTTGCCCTGTCGTCCGCGCTCGCAAATTTCCCATACACTTCA
Organism: Procambarus virginalis; assembly: GCA_020271785.1. Taxonomy (NCBI): domain Eukaryota; kingdom Metazoa; phylum Arthropoda; class Malacostraca; order Decapoda; family Cambaridae; genus Procambarus; species Procambarus virginalis. Next base: position 27,521,140 of record WNGS01001312.1, on the reverse strand, counting down.
CAAACTCAAAATTCACTCAGAATATCATTACAAACGGAACATTTGTAAGTCAAAATATACTTATATATATAAAATCCAGAGTTTTTACGAAACATTTCGATAAAATCCACTAATTATTGCAAGTCGTCATTCGTGTTTACGGGTGATTTTCGTAACACTAACACATTTGAACGCGAATATCAGAGCTGTTTTTGTTGTATAAAGATGCATTTCAACACTATTTTAGTTTCATATTACTACACTGTCAAACGTATTTAGGAGTACTCTATCAACAAGTGATCGTTGAGGGAGCAGCCACTTGTCCTCTCCGGCAATGTGGCGTCCACACACACAAGACCTACTCGAGGTGTACATACTTTGGAATGTTAAAACCGCTCCGTTACTGCCGACAAAAACATGCTCGAGTTACGTTTATTCAGCGTAGGATCAACGTTTCATCAACGTAACATCAGCGTTAATGTTCAGAACTGAAAATAATATTTTTTTCTGGTTAACAATAACCCTTACGTAAGCCGAACACCCCAAACAAAAGGCGAGCGACATCAGCCACCTAGCTTGTATACTCGTTTATTAGTTATATTGCATTAATTCCTAAGTTTTTGTTTTTTCAATTCATCTTTTATGCGCTCAATATTCGTAACGTTTTTTTATGCAGGATGGCTCCAGGTTAAAATTATTTTTTTATGAACGTCAACTGTTTCCATTTTGTTTAGGAAACTACCATTTCAAGGTCACTTTCAGGTTGTGATCCACCAAGTAAATGAAATTATCTGTACTCAAGCTAGGCTCGTCCAGGCGGCGGCCGATCCCAAAGACACATTAATTACTTTTAACGCACTGCGTATTCAAAAGAATTTCTCCTCAAATATAAGGTAATATAATTTCAGACTAAAATGTGTTCAATAGTTACGGCTAACTTAGGTTTTGTTGACCATTACTAGTGTTTGCAGTACATGGGTGAAGTCAACCCATCCTCAGACGAAGTTTGAGCTACCTCATCCCTTTGTGTTTATTTTACCTCAATAAACTTATTTCAATTTCAATTTCAAGTTCATTCTATCCAGCGGTCGACCCCACAGACATATTCATAAATTTTAACATGCTGTTCATTCAAAACAAGAATTTTCTCCAAAATAAATTAATATTATAATATATTAGCATATTGTGCATATATAGGCATAGGTTAGGTGTTTAGGTTCTAATTGGCGATTATTTGTATTTGTAGTACGTGGGTGAAGCATTTACAGCGTTGTGGTTCGAACAAAACTCGTCAGTGAAGCACTTGTTCCGGAAGTGTTCGAACGAAATCAGTTGTGAGTCGTGTGTAAACCGTTTTTCATTCATAAACAGGGGGTTTGGCGGGTGAATGGAATGGTCTTTTGGTTCATTCTAAAAAAAATGGACCCGAAGCACTAAAAAAAAAAAAAGTAGTTTTTATATTAACTTTGAAGTTTGCAACCAAAATTTGCATAGAATTTAATGAAAGTTTTTATTCTTCATAAAATAATTTATATTAATTCCACGGCCAGAGTTAATGCAGAGAGAAAGGAATTAGTTATAAAGTAAATCGCAATTTATGCAATAAAAAATAGAAAATGTGTGGTTGAAAATAAGTCTCCTCACTCAGACATTAAATTTATTATGAAGATGGGTTCAAAACGTCAATATTACGGTGCTTTAATTTGTACTAAAAATTTCGAATTCCATAACAAATGCGATGTATTGTGACGGAACAGGTTGTATTTTATGAAGAAAAGTGGCCTGCATTCTTTGTGTATATATTCCCTTTTGACTTTTCACTTAGTGTAGGAATTGACGCTCGTAAAACAAATGCCGTTCGCTGACAAGTAAGAACGCCAACCATTTACGCAAGCACTTGCGAAGCCTGTGCACCTTTCCTCAACCGTGGCAGCTTTGTGTAAATGTATTCACAAATTTACAAGCTTCGAAATTTTACAATCCAAGGTTATTATAGTTTAAACAACCTCCTAGTGCTTCGTAGCTCATAAACGGCTTAATAAGTGTAAACAAAGCCGCCATGATTGAGGAAATATGTGTAGGTTTCTAAGTGGTTGCATAAATTCTTGAAGAACTTTAGCTCTGAATTTGCATTATGCA
>WNGS01001312.1:27507373-27517784 GCA_020271785.1 Procambarus virginalis | reverse complement strand
TTCAAGACGACACATGGGTGGTTTGTGATTGTCATAGGCTATGGTCGGGGTTGGACACATTGCCTCCAGTTAAGAAATATAGGCTTCTTACCCCACCTGCAATTTTGATGACATCTGAAAACGGGTAATTGTTTTTTTCGTGATTTTCAGCAGTTCTTCATTTTTTCGTAATTTACATTTTCAGAGAGAGAGAGAGATGACTGGGAACGCCTGGGTATCCCTCCTAGTGTGTGTGTGTGTGTGTGTGTGTGTGTGTGTGTGTGTGTGTGTGTGTGTGTGTGTGTGTGTGTGTGTGTGTAATAAATTGAGGCTGTGATGGAAATAAGAGTGCATGAAATAGTTTCCCCGCGTTGGAACATGTTTTTCCCCGCACACAGCAAGTGTTGCCAGAGCAAAAACAATACAATCAACTTTTTGTTTAACCGTTGAATTTAAATGTTTACATTTAATTACAAAAAAAAAAATATAATATTATATATATATATATATATTTCTTGAGTGTAAGGATGATGTTTTCCTGTCTCTTCTTTTTTTGTCTGTCTGTTTTGCTGTCTCTGACTTTCTAAATTAGTATATTGTCTGTAAAGGTGTGCTTTTTACTGCCCGTCACTCTTCATCTTGCAGTCTTGAATCTGAAGCTTACAGTTTATCTGTATCTTACTGTCTAAGGACTGTTTACTGATATCTTTCTGTCTACCGTCATCCTACTCTGTACCGACATCTTACTGTCTGCCAGCACACCACTGTCTGCCGACACTCCACTGTCTGCCGACACACCACTGTCTACCTACATGTTACGGCATCGTGTCACCCTCTGTTTGCCCTCCGTGTTGCATAAGGTCGCAGTGTTGTTGCAGACCGCAGTCAATGAGGCTCGCGTGAGCTTGCAACACGCACTGCGGACCCGGGCGCCGGCATCCTCACCTTGTCCTCCCCCGAGGCCGTATACAGCAGCACGCGACACTCTTCCACTCTCCCCTCTACACACTCGGTATCTGTCTCCTTCCCTCCTCCTCCAGCTGGGAGACACTCCTCCACCTGGGAGACACTCATCCACCTGGGAGACACTCCTCCATCTGTCTCCCCCCTCAAAAACTCCTCCTCCAATATCCTGAGCATCACCGTCACATCTGACCTGTCCCGCAAACCTGGAATCTCTCAGCAGTTGTCAAGATCCCTTAAAAAAAAGTTGGGCATCCTCTTTTGGCTCAAAATTATTTAATCTCAGCTCTACAAAAGCCTTATTTGCCCCCCCCTTGCCTAGCATACTGGTCTCACATCTGTGGTAGTGTTCCCTCCACCAACATTTTTTGATGAAAAGCTGTTGAATGGACCAGTCCACCTCGCAGCTAACATTCAGTATTTTGCCTCCTGCTGCAGGAGGCAAAGTTGTTTCTCTCTCTCTCTCTTGTAACCTTCAAACTAACTAACCTACCAACCCAAGAATCTCCTGGCTGAACCACTGTCTCAACACTGCTCAAGATGAGTGTCTGGATGGGATCCTAATTGGTAGCCAGTGTGTGTGAGGCTCTTGGTCTTGTCAACTAATGGTCTGACAAACGAGCCCACAAAGTGCCTCAAGCATTTTTTCCATAACCCAGCGCTAGTAAACCCGGACGTGACGGGCTGCTGTACCGGTGCTGTACCGGACGTGACGGGCTGCTGTACCGGACTGCTGTACCGGACGTGACGGGCTGCTGTGGGTTGTCGTGAACACCCACAAGCACACATCAATGTACCCACACGCACATATCATTAATGTACCCACAAGCACATATTAATGTACCCACAAGCAAATATTAATGTACCACAAGCACATATCATTAATGTACCCACAAGCACATATCATTAATGTAGCCATAAGCACATATCATTAATGTACCCACAAGCACATATTAATGTACCCACTCTTCGCTATCTGTAGGAGCCCACCCACACAGAATTTGATGTTAATAATAAAATTCTTGAAGCCTAAAAATAATGTTGATAATAATAAGAATAATAATAAACAAGGAAATCACACTAATGATACATAAAAATGAGAAAATCAATTGGAACAATACGGGGAAGCTTGGGAATACCTGGGTCGAGGGTTCGAATCCCCCAACTCATTGCTTCAACAGATTTCCTCAATAAGAATACTGTAATAACAAGGTAATAATAACCATTACGTTGCCTGGGTGGATTCGTAAAGCTTGAATTATTCCCCCATGATCAAGGGGGACTAAAGAATCAGATGAAGCTGTTCATCTCCACGATCAGTGCCCACACTATACAAAAGTATAATCAACGTTTAATCAAAGTTATCAACGTTTAATCAAAGTATCAACGTTATCAACGTTTAACAAAGTTATCAACGTTATCAACTTGGATACTGCACTAACTTGGTTATAGGACTGCTGTGCATGGTAACAAATACACTCTGATTACTTAATGCACCTGTTCATGTAGCAGTAAATAGGTACCTGGAAGTTAGACAGCTGCTACGGGGTGTTCTTGAGGATGTGTGGGTGTGTGTTAGAGAAATATATGTAGTAGGCATAACAGAGGAAAATTAGATGGGTTAAAAAGGCGGGGTTCAAGAGCTAGTAGCTCGGTTCTGCAGATACACATAGTAAATACGCACACATACACACCCACCTTGATATTATGGAAAGATACAGCGACACCTTCCCTATCTGACCCGCATTACCTGTGCATTATTCTCGCACACGTGTTAGTCCATGACACGTGGATCAACTGTCATGCGTTACTGTCAGTCACGTGCATTATATGCGTGGATGTTCACCCATGAAATATGGACCGTCACAACTAGCAGACTTGTGTCCGTGTCATGACAATGTTTGTGTCGTATGGATTATCAGCTGTAACACCGATGTAGCCCCCGGGCCTGACATATTTAACAAATGTATTTGTGCGTGTCATATCGATCACATGACACACGATATTCTGGGCTGACGGGTCGTCAGCGGTGACACCCGACAACTTCCTGGTTGCAAGAGCCACCAGCGCAGGTTCTTCCCGGTCACAAACAAGATTATTGGTGAACTCGAACAGTACTCGACCATTGCATTCGCACCAGGCTCTTTCTTACAGGTCGGCTTACCAGGGGGTGCAAACAATATCAAGCACGGCTTGCAATATAATGATAATGGTTTGTGCAGCAGGCCTTACTGGCGCACGCCAGGCTGCGACCGTTTATCCCCAACCACTCCTGCTCTTATTTATCCTGCACTGAGTCACGCGAGGGGAGGGGGACGTGTCATAGAAGGACAAGGGGGCAAAGAATGGCAAAGATGGGGGGGGGGGGGTGAGGTAAAGTATGGCAAGGCGGGCAATGAATAGAGAGTGGTGCAAGAAAGCTACGAGAATAGGGGAAAGAATGAGATGGAGGACAGAGCGCCCAGAATTCAAATTAACGCGGCAATGTACGCAACAGTTTCCCATAGTCGAGGCCAGTAAGCCTGTTAGGTTTATCGAGGTCTCCCTTGGGCCACCTCCCGCGAGGGAAAAAAACAAACTCCCAACAGTTGCACAAAGGCATAAGGTACTAAAGAAAACGTACCCAGATATTTCTTTCCCGCCGTGGGAAATGTAACCCAGGACTTTGTGGGTGTGACTCGACTGCGTTGACCATTGTGCCACGGGTTTGGCACAAAATAGCCGGGAGTTTAAACAGAACTCGAAGCCAACAGATATTCAAGAAATCTACAAAAAAATAAAAGCCGCCAACAATATTGGAGAACCTAGAGAGAAATCAGAACGTGCGGAACCGGAGAGAAGCAAGAAGCCTCTTCTTGAGGTTATCTTGAGATGATTTCGGGGCTTTAGTGTCCCCGCGGCCCGGTCCTCGACCAGGCCTCCACCCCTAGGAAGCAGCCCGTGACAGCTGACTAACACACAGGTACCTATTTTACTGTTAGGTAACAGGGGCATAGGGTGAAAGAAACTCTGCCCACTGTTTCTCGCCGGCGCTCGGGATCGAACCCGGGACCACAGGATCACAAGTCCAGCGTGCTGTTCGCTCGGCCGACCGGCTCCCTCACGCAATAAGGTACCCAGAAACCCGAGAGAAGCAAGAAGCCTCACGCAACAACGTACCCAGAAACTCGAGAGAAGCAAGAAGCCTCACGCAATAACGTACCCAGAAACCCGAGAGAAGCAAGAAGCCTCACGCAACAACGTACCCAGAAACCCGAGAGAAGCAAGAAGCCTCACGCAACAACGTACCCAGAAACCCGAGATAAGCAAGAAGCCTCACGCAACAACGTACCCAGAAACCCAAAAGAAGCAAGAAGCCTCACGCAACAACGTACCCAGAAACCCGACCAAACCGGTCTTTCTAATACCCTTCGCAATATTTAAAAACTGAACCATTTCAGTTTGATGTGTGAGGATTTAATGTTGTGTTCGTGCAAGACTTTTTTTTTTGTTTTGCAGATTATGACGTAATAGCTTCCAATTCTCAGTGCTGCTGATGCCTTGACGCCCATCGCCTTGCTGGCTGTCTCATGGACATTCTAACAAAGCACTTCACAGTTTACTTTCTAATACCGAATTTTTGCATCCAGCTACCTCAGATAAGCTCTTGCTTTGTAGTTAATGTCTTTGGACGGATCACGTCATTCAAACTACCAAAGTATTTCTTCATCATGAAGAAATACTACGAGGTATTACTTTGACAAAGTATTTAGTTTTTTGTTTTGTTTTGTTACCACATTCCTTCATCTGGGATGGCAGCATTCTTTATCTGCAGTATTATGACGTCATGCGGATCACTTCCCTGTGTTTATAACCAATTATTTGGCCGCCGGTTGGATTAATGCGGCGATCATGTAGACGAACGCAGCGTTCATCACACAATCTGTCTGGGCAAGTCAAAAATATATATCTTGTTTCTGGGTAGCCTTTTGTGTATAGCCATTTATGAATAGCCTTTTATTCATATCTCAAAGTATTACAAAATGGTACGCGAGGGTTTTACGAACACGCCAAGGTAGTCGCCGATTCCAGGTACATGACCTGGAAACACTGCTAGGGGCCTCCCACACTAACCCCCCAGCCCGTCCTCATAAGGCTTCCCAACGTCAAGAAAACGGTCAATTTAAAGTGTCCTCTCCTAACCTACCAGAGGACCCAAAACAGAAAACAGGACAGCACGTCACTTTCGCGAGCTGCTTCCATTTTCATTTGATTATTTGAGTTTACTAACTCCCATAGCATTTGAGTTAGTAAAACCGCATGTTATTCTATATTCATTAATTGAAAATGACACCTTTCCCCATATAAGAAGATCTCCACAGAGTGGGACACTATTAGATTTAAAATACTAAGATATTAAGTCATTTAACTAAACAAGTTCTAACTTGCAGATGCACTTAAACATTCATAATGTATGGATTAGAATAAACAAAAAACCAGATTATAAATATCTAGGAATATGGATTGACAAGAAGAGAAAACGTTGACAGGCAAATACGATATATGAAGTAAACAACAATCAGTAGGCTTTACTTTACAAGCCTACAATCCGTAGGCTTTACTTTATAAGCCTACAATCCGTAGGCTTTACTGTATAAATCTACAATACGTAGGCTTTACTTTATAAGCCTACAATCAGTAGGCTTTATTTAGCCTACAATCAGTAGGCTTTACTTTATAAGCCTACAATCCGTAGGCTTTACTTTATAAGTCTACAATCCGTAGGCTTTACTTTATAAGCCTACAATCCGTGGGCTTTACTGTATAAGCCTACAATCCGTAGGCTTTACTTTATAAGCCTACAATCCGTAGGCTTTACTTTATAAGCCTACAATCCGTAGGCTTTACTTTATAAGCCTACAATCGGTAGGCTTTACCACCCTCTGCCCTGCCCCTAATTTATCGCTCAAAAAACGAACCCGACCCCTCGATTCTGTCCAAGGCATAACAGGGACACCAAAATGACCGAAACCCAAAAATCTATGCCTCTAAACACATCTTGGATCTAGAATCCAAACTAACAGCATCACTAGTAGTCAGGGTCTTCAAAAAGCGATACCGGATGCAGCTTCCAAGATTCTCCCAGGATTCGTAGATGTCCTCAAAAATTATTTACAAGACAAGACATTTCAGAACAATGAAAAGTAGACCACCACACATAAGAACTTAAATTTCGTTAGGAGAATAACACCAAACAGAAAGGACCTGATCCACCCGTAATAGACTATATTGTATACAAAACTGATAGCACACATCCCCAACACCTCACTAAATTGGAGAAGGTTCAGAGGTTTGCCACCCAGGCTAGTGCCCGAACTGAGGGGCATGAGCTATGGGGAGAGATTGCGGGAATTAAACCTCACGTCGCTGGAAGACAGGAGAGTTTGGGGGATATGATCACCACATACAAGATTCTCAAAGGAATTGATAGGGTAGACACAGACAGTTTATTTAACACAGGGGGCAGACGCACTGGGGGACACAGGTAGAAATTGAGTGAGCCATAAAGACATTAGAAAGAATTTTTTTAGTGTCAGAGTAGTTAATATATGGAATGCATTAGGAAGTGATGTGATGGAGGCAGACTCCATACACACTTTCAAGTGTAGATATGATTGAGCCCAATAGACTCAGGAACCTGTAAACCTGTTCATTGACGGTTGAGAGGCGGGACCAAAGAACCGAAGCTCAACCCCCGCAAGAACAACTAGGTGAGTATACATCCCCCACACCTCACACATTGAGGCGTTTTGCCTGAAAACGCATTGCTTAATAGTTGCTGGCTTCATTATAAAATTAGTAAGTGTAACTCCTGTCTCTACAAATGTACATCACTCTTATGTTCCTTGTACACGCATTATGATTATGATGACATTCCCCACACCGCACTCCCCACATATCCCCCTAACACCGCACACCCCCACATATCCCCCACCCCTCTTATCCCCCACACCACTCTCCCCACATATCCCCCACACCACACACCTCCACATATCCCCCACATCCCCTCACACCACACACGCTCGATCCATTCTTCCCCACACAATATCGACTCTGCCCACGAAGCTCGTAAACCGTGATCGTAATACTTTCTGACACAGCCTACTCACCAGCAACATTATCGTTCCCTTCAATTGGAATTTCCCCATTACTTGGCTACGGACCGTCGCACGCATCTTAGTGCAATGCACCATTAACGTAATACTAAAGAATTCTAGCACCATCTAAGGTGGGCCTCGTTATATCGAGGTGTTTACCACTCAGTGTCAGTGCTCATTTATATGCACATTTAAGTTAAAATTGGTGAATGGGTCTTGGGAGTTGAACGCCGGATGGATAAGCATTGCCTGACGACAGGTTGAAACAAAGTTTTTATTTTTTAATTAATAAACAGGTTGTTTGGCGGCTGGATTAACGAGCATTTGGCCATTGTTTATTTAGAAGGGCTGTCTTCTTCCAGACACGCAAGCCATCGTTCTTTCTGGGAACTATCAACACAGCCCCATGCAGTTTATTCCAGTCCTAGCACAGCTTGTTAAAAAATTGATTTCAATTCAACATGTTCTCTCTGTGTTTTCATGATATTATAAATCCAACTGCATATTAAATACCCTTAAAGTACAAGGTGGTACAGTCTTGTCTGGAATCCTCGACAAAAAGAGATAGTTCTTCGGGAACTTGCGCATCATGACATCCTAATCCCAAACAATAAGTAACTGAATAACTTTCAAGGAATGTTGCTCGGCGTTTTGTAATAAATTTCACACTTTATAATCATATTACATAGCAAAATACCATGGTCAAAGATCATTAATTTGCCTTAGGGAATCTGAGGGATAAACTGACCACGTCAAGCTCGTAATAAAAACAGTTATAATTTATCGGTACACTGAAAATAAAAATATATAACGAACGGACACACCTTAATGACAGCAAAAACATCAGCACGGTGTCTTCAGGAATGTCATGACCATTACTGCCATCCCTACCTTGCACCGCGCAAGGTAGCAAAAGGCAGTAATACATTCTCTACCCAACAGCATTCTCACTCTCGCTATGTCGTGCCTTGACCGTTACCCCTCCTGTGCGCCGTGTCCCCCTTTCACCACCTATCTTTTCTGTGAGTACAAATAGATTTTGAAATCTTTTGTTGACGGAATTGGATTTTTGTTGTTGGCGGATGTGGATTTTTTTTATTGCAGCCTTCGGCAAGCGAGGGAGCCGGTTGGCCGAGCGGACAGCACACTGGGCTTGTGATCCTGTGGTCCCGGGTTCAATCCCGGGCGCCGGCGAGAAACAATGAGCAGAGTTTCTTTCACCTATGCCCCTGTTACCTAGCAGTAAAATAGGTACCTGGGTGTTAGTCAGCTGTCACGGGCTGCTTCCTGGGGTGGAGTTCCTGCTTCAATCCTTCATTCGTGGTCTGACACTGTCACATTTTTTCCTCACGTGTTAATTTTCGTGATTTACACACTTATGTATATCATATGTATGTATGAATTTATTACTAAAAATTCATTAGTTACCCCCCCCCCCTGCAAATGTAAAGGATGCATCTACAATCCCTAACCGAAAAAATATATAAAGAAAACTAGAATGAATCAAGGAAGCTCATTTCCAGTATTATTTGTCAAGAGAGAACTGTGCTCACCTATTTGGTCTTGCGGGGGTTGAGCTTGTTCTTTGGTCCCGCCTCTCAACGTCAATGACGGTTACAGGTTCCTGAGCTATTGGGCTCATCATATCTACACTTGAAAGTGTGTATGGAGTCTGCCTCCATCACATCACTGTGTGTGTGTGTCTGGGGGAGTGTGTGTGTGTAAATAATAGAGGTGTGTATCACAGGCGGAGAATAAGCCAGCGAGGGCCAGGTGGATGAGGCCGTTGTACTCCGCACCTCGTAAACCTGAGGGGACCACTCTCATCTGCAGGTGCTGTAACCTCCTCCCATGAGGCGCCCAAATTTGCCATGATGCTCCCAACTCTGTTAGTTGTTTTTTGGTCTAGTCTGGGGTAGTTTTGGTGGTGTGGTTTGGTTAGTGTGTGTGTGTGTGGTGTAATTACCTAAGTGTAGTTACAGGATGAGAGCTACGTTCGTGGTGTCCCGTCTTCCCAGCACTCTTTGTCATTTAACGCTTTGAAACTACTGACGGTTTTGGCCTCCACCACCTTCTCCCCTAACTTGTTCCAACCGTTAGGGGAGAAGGTGGAACGTAACAAAATATATTCCACAGACACACACACATATAGTACTTGAAACACTGGAATTCTGTCAGTTTGTGAGATATTATTATCTGGTGTACGCGGCCCAAGGGACTATCTCACGTCTCACACTCTTATGATCTCATGATCTATCTAAAGTTTGCCAAAGCAGGTTACTGATCCCCTCCTGTATGACTAACCGACCTACAGGGGGGTAGAAATAGCCTAAGCTACTCTATCCCTTTGAGATGTATTTCTTTCTTGTCTCAATAAACATACTTAAACTAACCCAGAAACCTCCCCGAAACGCTGCGCGTACTAGTGGCTTTACAAGAGTGTAAGTACTGTACTATGCTATGTATTCTCACAAACCCAATATTCCTTCTTGTATATAAATAAATAAATAAATAAATAAATAAATAAATAAATAAATAAACCGTCCTGCGGGATTTTAGTACCACATAACAATAGCGCTTGACAAACTATGTTTACCCTTCATATATAATTTGCGATAGCGACATAAATGCTAATGAACCCAATTATTTTAATAAAAAGAAGTGTTTTATTTGTTATGGGGTTCCGAAGTATTTAATTGAACCGAGTCATTCACTTTCCATCTCCCCCTTCTCTTCCAATAGTCGTTCTCTCCCTTATTCCGTCTCTATCCTTCCCATCCGGCTGTCATCTCTGGTACACAATAAAGGGAGCTGCTCCACAGGGGGTCGCCCCCCTCTCACCCGCCAGGTTGGGTTGTTCCATCATCTTTCTCAATTCACGCCATTGCATCCCAGACTCTCTGCCTCGTGGCCTCTCACTGTTGTAGGCTGGCCATGTCCTCGAGGTCTCCCACAGAGCAAGCAAGAAGCAAGAAAGAGAAGGGTGGGCGGACTGCATTTTTTGGACTGTCGGAAAGCCTTTGACACAGTACCCCATAAAAGGTTGATGCATAAGCTGGAGAAACAGGCAGGAGTAACAGGTTAGGTGCGCTCCAGTGGATAAGGGAGTACCTAAGCAATAGGAAGCAGAGAGTTACAGTGAGGGGTGAGACCTCAGACTGGCGTGAAGTCACCAGTGAAAGTCCCACAGGGCTCTGTACTTGGACCTATCCTGTTTCTGATATACGTAAATGATCTCCCAGAGGGTATAGACTCATTCCTCTCAATGTTTGCTGACGACGCCAAAATTATGAGAAGGATTAAGACAGAGGAGGACAGCTTGAGACTTCAAG
>WNGS01001312.1:27446117-27456117 GCA_020271785.1 Procambarus virginalis | reverse complement strand
TGCTCTTTTGGAAAGGGAAAAAACGGGCTCTTTTGGCGGTGTTTGGCTGACACTCTCGTGACGGAGAGGGTGCCGGTCGGCCGAGCGGACAGCACGCTGGACTTGTGATCCCGTAGTCCTGGGTTCGATCCCAGGCCAGGCGAGAAACAATGGGCAGAGTTCTTTCACCTCATGCCCCCTCTTACCTAGCAGTAAAATAGGACCTGTGGTGGTTAGTCAGCTGTCAACGGGCTGCTTCCTGGGGGTGGATGCCCTGGTCGAGACAGGCCGCGGGGACACTAGAAGCCGCCGATATCATCTCAAGATAAACCTCAAATCTCAAGATAACGGTTGTAAAGTGCCGGACACAACCTTGCTGACCACGTCATGAAGTTTATGTAGTATGATAACTGACTCTACTGATATATATATAGACTCTGAGAGGTGTAGCCCTCACACCTGGAATGAGGTGTGATCCTCGGGTAGGTCCCCCTTGACTCTTCATGTTCAGTGTAAACACACCTCACACACACACACGGGTCACCAGACATAAGCAACACGTCACAGTGTACCACACATTCCTTCTCTAACACCCGCAATTAACTGTGTTCCAAGAAAGGAACTGGTTGGACTTGCTCACTGGTACAGCCCATGAACAGGCCTACCACCAGCCACTAAGGCAACTCCGCCTGTGGTGCAATTCTGAATGCTCAAAACATAATAAACATGTTTTTTATTCCATTTCTGGAGGTGTGAGGTAGCTTATGGGAGGCCGCCGTGCGTGTGATGGGCCACAGCATCACCAGACATGTAAAAGAATCCTGGTAAGTATGGAGGGAGGTAATGTAGCAAGCATCTCATCTCCCGGACAGATGAGCCGGATGCTGCGTGTTGTTCCGGCTACCGCCACTGCTGCAAGGGTTAACCTAACTCTCCCTCACCTAGTCCACCACTGCCCTACATCACTCACCACTCCCCATTTCAAGCAGACGAGCAATAAACTGGGCTACAATTACTCAACAAATGAGACAAAATGTGAGGGGGGGGGGAGAGGGGTTTACAAGAGGTTTTGATAAGCAACCTCGCCTGGGCAATATGGCACCGCTGCCACCCCACCCCCATCGCCGACGCCTGATGCAACGCTTCTCCTGATTGGTTCGCGCTCGGGAGAAGTTAGTTAGATGAGATGAGATTGGCCGAAGCGCTTCATTAACGCTGATATGCCTGGCGGCTGGCAGATAAATAGCCCGCGGTCAATACTACTCAGACGAAAGGGAAATTCTCCCTGTTTGGGACAAAGACTCACACTAACTTGTAAACTTTCTCTCTCTCTCTCTCTCTCTCTCTCTCTCTCTCTCTCTCTCTCTCTCTCTCTCTCTCTCTCTCTCTCTCTCTCTCTCTCTCTCTCTCTCTCTCTCTCTCTCTCTCTCTCTTCCTCCTCCACGTGCGTCTAAATCTCCCATTCTACACCCCTCTTTTTCCCTGGAGATTTCACAACTTTTATCTCTTTCTCTCCCTTGCTAACCCTTCCTCTTCCCATTTGCCCCTTCCCTTATGTTTTGCCCTTTCCTGTAATGTTTCCACTCCACTCTACCTACCCTGCGGCCCGGTCTCCGACCAGGCCTCCGGGATGAAGGCTTGACTATCCACACTGTTGGTGTTGGCAATTTCTCCATCCTATCTTTTCTTCTGTTTTTTCCAGACCATCATTCCCTCTATCTTTTCAATCTCACCCTTTCATATAATAAGTTTCCATCCCATTTTTTCGCTAACATCTTTTCCGTCTCATCCTTGATCTATAATCTTCTCCATATCATCGTTCCCTATAATCTTCTCCATATCATCGTTCCCTATAATCTTCTCCATATCATCGTTCCCTATAATCTTCTCCATCCTTATATATATATGGAGTCCATATAGGAATCCATGGCAGAGATTCCCTATAATCTTCTCCATCCCGTCCTTCCCTATAATCTTCATCTCACCATTCCATATAATATTCACCATCTCACCCTTGCCTATAATTTTCACCATCCTATCCTTGCCTATAATCTTCACCATCCCACCCTTCCCTATAATCTTCACCATCCGATCCTTCCCTATAATCTTCACCATCCCACCTTCCCTATAATCTTCACCATCCCACCCTTCCCTATAATCTTATCCATCTCACCCTTTCCCTGAGCCACCATGTCAACGGCTCCCACCATGGGAGGGGGACAACCCCACACCCATGCTAAAACTCGTACCGTTTTAAACCTATAAGGCACCCTCTACACTAGCTCCTTACACTATATGGGGTGGTGTTGTTTAAGATTCGCTACCTGGAACAGAAAAGTTCCATGTAGCACGGGCTATGGCGAGCCCGTAGTTAGGGGAGGGGGGTGGGTGGGGGTGTTGACACTAGGGAACCTGCAATTAGTCTGAGACCTGGTTTAATGCTTCTGCAACGAGGCTTTTCACCCCCCCCCCTGGTCGTACAGGCTGGTGACAGTACGACCAGTTGCTCACCTAGTTGTGCTTGCGGGGGGTGGGGGTGGGGGGGTTGAGCTTTGGCTCTTTGGTCCCGCCTCTCAAATTTTGTAACGATGTGGGAGCAGCGTGTATATGTATATTGACGTAATGGGCAATTTAGACAGTAGAATTTGGGTACTATTTCCCTTTTTCGGAGCCCAGGAAAAAAATATACATATGTGTGTATATATATATATATATATATATATATATATATATATATATATATATATATATATATATATATATATATATAGCTAAAAGCCAAACGTAAATACCACAAGGCTTAATATAGCACATACAAGTACTATATTAGGCTTCCAATAGCGTATATTAGGCCTAGATTGGTTAGGTTAGGTTTTATTACCAACTTAAATACAGAACCTTTTTTCCGGTTTGTCCAAATTCAATAGCAGCAAATTCTACTTTCAAATTGTCCATTGCATCAATACACGCGCCACCTAGTGGCCACGGACCCTCTACCGCAAGACAATATTAGAACTGGCGTGGCAGAGCTTGACCACAATACTCAAGTGACCTATTTGGAGACTACTTGGTTCTTGTACTCTAACAAGCCTGGGGGGGGGGGTCATAGATTCACGAAGCAGTTACGCAAGCACTTACGAACCTGTACATCTTTCCTCAATCTTTGGCGCCTTTGTTTATAATTATTAAACAGTTAATGAGCTCCGAAGCACCAGGAGGCTGTTTATAACAATAACAACAGTTGATTGGCAAGTTTTCCTGCTTGCAAACTGTTTGATAAACGTAACCAAAGCCGTCAAGATTGAGGAAAGATGTACACGTTCGTAAGTACTTGCGTAACTCTTTCGTGAATCTGGCCCCAGAGGTCAGTATTGCACCTTAGCGACGATCTACGCTTAGGTCAAACTTATTTTAAACCAGAGGCCGCATAGCGCACAGTCTCCATGTCCTACGCTAATAAGACCTACGCCGGCGGGGGGGGGGGGGGGGGGGGCGCCGTCGCCACCACATACGGACACCGCACAAATGATTCAAAGAGAGAGAAAAGTGTTTACCTGTTCGGGACTTGAGAGCGGCGAGGGCTTCGGCAAACGTACCTGCAAGACAAGAGCGGCCGAGAATTACAACACAGTCCACTGTTTGTTACCCACCCTCACAGTAACTGTCGAGTGTGATGAGTAGAGGTGTGATGAGTAGAGGTGTGTCGAGTGTGATGAGTAGAGGTGTGTCGAGTGTGATGAGTTGAGGTGTGTCGAGTGTGATGAGTAGAGGTGTGTCGAGTGTGATGAGTGTGATGAGTAGAGGTGTGACAAGTGTGATGAGTAGAGGTGTGACGAGTGTGACGAGTGTGATGAGTAGAGGTGTGACGAGTGTGATGAGTAGAGGTGTGTCGAGTGTGATGAGTAGAGGTGTGACGAGTGTGATGAGTAGAGGTGTGTCGAGTGTGATGAGTAGAGGTGTGACGAGTGTGATGAGTAGAGGTGTGATGAGTGTGATGAGTAGAGGTGTGACGAGTGTGATGAGTAGAGGTGTGACGAGTGTGATGAGTAGAGGTGTGTCGAGTGTGGTGAGTAGAGGTGTGTCGAGTGTGATGAGTAGAGGTGTGTCAAGTGTGATGAGTGTGATGAGTAGAGGTGTGACAAGTGTGATGAGTAGAGGTGTGTCGAGTGTGATGAGTAGAGGTGTGACAAGTGTGATGAGTAGAGGTGTGACGAGTGTGATGAGTAGAGGTGTGTCAAGTGTGATGAGTGTGATGAGTAGAGGTGTGACAAGTGTGACGAGTAGAGGTGTGTCGAGTGTGATGAGTAGAGGTGTGTCGAGTGTGATGAGTAGAGGTGTGTCGAGTGTGATGAGTAGAGGTGTGTCGAGTGTGATGAGTAGAGGTGTGTCGAGTGTGATGAGTAGAGGTGTGTCGAGTGTGATGAGTGTGATGAGTAGAGGTGTGACGAGTGTGATGAGTAGAGGTGTGTCGAGTGTGATGAGTAGAGGTGTGTCGAGTGTGATGAGTGTGATGAGTAGAGGTGTGACAAGTGTGACGAGTAGAGGTGTGTCGAGTGTGATGAGTAGAGGTGTGTCGAGTGTGATGAGTAGAGGTGTGTCGAGTGTGATGAGTAGAGGTGTGTCGAGTGTGATGAGTAGAGGTGTGTCGAGTGTGATGAGTAGAGGTGTGTCGAGTGTGATGAGTAGAGGTGTGTCGAGTGTGATGAGTAGAGGTGTGTCGAGTGTGATGAGTAGAGGTGTGTCGAGTGTGATGAGTAGAGGTGTGTCGAGTGTGATGAGTAGAGGTGTGTCAAGTGTGATGAGTGTGATGAGTAGAGGTGTGACAAGTGTGATGAGTAGAGGTGTGTCGAGTGTGATGAGTAGAGGTGTGTCGAGTGTGATGAGTAGAGGTGTGTCGAGTGTGATGAGTAGAGGTGTGACGAGTGTGATGAGTAGAGGTGTGTCGAGTGTGATGAGTAGAGGTGTGTCGAGTGTGATGAGTAGAGGTGTGTCAAGTGTGATGAGTGTGATGAGTAGAGGTGTGTCAAGTGTGACAAGTGTGACGAGTAGAGGTGTGTCAAGTGTGATGAGTGTGATGAGTAGAGGTGTGTCAAGTGTGACAAGTGTGACGAGTAGAGGTGTGACGAGTACAGAGTGCACGGCGGACATACATACAAGTTACAGTATATCTAAACCAGAAATAACTTCATATAAAAACCGCATATAAATAAATAATACGCAAATAAATGGATACTACAAATTACGAACTATGAACCAGGAGGACTAAGTTAAGTATACAATCCACACAAGAAGGTGTCAAGGCGGAAAGATGGCCCACCCTACACCCAGGAGGAAGGTTAGAAGGTACTTGACACATACCTGAAGCCTGGAGAAAACCTGGAGAAAAATAGCAAACAACCAAACCACAGTCAGCATTATTAGCGTGAATAGGGTAAACAGATTAAGACAAGACTCTTGAAAGCATCTGCAAATTACCCAGGAAAAACAAACTGCGTCAAGGGAAGGTCCCCTGGCTACTGTTTATTAGGGTGAATTGGCGTCGTCCTTCACACTACACAAACTACCTAAAGCTACCCCCCGAATAATGCTGGAAAGACAATCGGCACACTTTTTGGTTAGTAAGGATATCAAGGACATTCCCGCATTGTTGTGTGGCGGCGCGGCGGGCAGCCAGAGATGGCAGGCCTGTCGCGCCGGCCGCGCGGCGAAGGGGAGAGGGTCTACCAACCCTTTTATGATATCATTTTTTGTGAAGTGTAACGATATAAAGCGAGTGTATAGGAGCCTCGTAATCGCGGCTTTTGTCACGGTAATAAGCCAGCCCCGTGCGCTACACCTCCCAAACATATTGTGCCTCGCCCCGTACCCAATATGGTGGACGGAAAAAATATATGTGTATAAATTCCTGTTTGTATATGACCACCGCTGCTTTTGATGATCAGACTGCTTGTTATCAGTAACATATTCCAACTGTATAATGTGTACAGTAGGATACTGTATACACACACTATACACACGTATGTGTATAGTGTGTGTATAGTGGTGTGTGTGTGTGTGTTGTGTGTGTGTGTGTGTGTGTGTGTGTGTGTGTGTGTGTGTGTGTGTGTGTGTGTGTGTGTGTGTGGTGTGTGTGTGTGTACGTGTATATTTTTGTGCTCTTGTGCGCTATGCCTCTTTGTGCTTGCAAGCTAAATTATCTTAGGTACTGATTCTCGATCTATTTTCTCTCTCTAACAAATCAACTATAAATTTCACACACACAACAGGAGACACAGGTGGAAACTAAGTACCCACATAGAGCCACAGGGACAGTTAGAAAGAACCTTTTCAGTGTCAGAGTAGTTAACAATGGAATGCTTAGGCAGTGATGTGGTGGAGGCTGACTCCATACACAGCTTTCAAAGGTAGATATGATAGAGCCCAGTGGCTCGGAATCTGTACACCAGTTGATGACAGTTGAGAGGCGGGACCAAAGAGCAAAGCTCAACCCCGCAAGCACAAATAGGGAGTACAATGTGAGTACACACACACACACGCGCGCGAAGTCACAAAAGCAAGACTCCGAAGCGATGAGAGCCAAACAAGTAAAGCAACATACACCAACTCTACAAGTGTTTGGGCGGTAAGATATACAGCCATAAAAGAAAGGCATCCGAACAAGATAAGAACCCCTTACAAGCCATCAACATCAAACCTGAGAGAGTAGAACCACCCCCTCATCTCTAAGGCTTCTCCTTCCCTTCCCCCTCCATCCTCTTCCCCTCTCCCTATCCTTCCCCCCAGCTTCCCTATCTACCCGCTTCCCCATCCTCCACTTTCAGCGACACGTGTACTCAGCACTCTTGCGACAGGTGCTGATATATCAGCTTATTTCACTGCAATACAAAGACACAATGTCAAGCTGCAGCCAGTAATACAACGATACCCAGTACTGTAATACAACGATACCCAGTACTGTAATACAACGATACCCAGTACTGTAATACAAAGATACCCAGTACTGTAATACAAACGATAACCAGTATTGTAATACAACCTCCAATTATTAGATATAAACTACAACAGCGCCCACTACACGATATACAACAGGGTTCAGTGGCGGTAATATAACGACTAATACAAGATATACAACAGGGTTCAATACCGGTCATACAACAGCCAGTACAAGATATACAACAACAACACCGGCTCAGTACTAGATATACAGCAACACCGGCGGTATACCGCCCAGTACAAGACATACAACAACGGCAGTATACCGCTCAGTACAAGACATACAACAACGGCGGTATACCGCTCAGTACTAGATATACAACACCGGCGGTATACCGCTCAGTACAAGACATACAATACCGGTGGTATACCGCTCAGTACAAGACATACAACAACGGCGGTATACCGCTCAGTACAAGACATACAACAACACACCGGCGGTATAAGGCTCAGTACAAGACATACAACACCGGTGGTATACCGCTCAGTACAAGACATACAACAACGGCAGTATACCGCTCAGTACAAGACATACAGCAACACCGGCGGTATACCGCTCAGTACAAGACATACAACAACACCGGTGGTATACCGCTCAGTACAAGACATACAACAACACCGGTGGTATACCGCTCAGTACAAGACATACAACAACGGCAGTATACCGCTCAGTACAAGACATACATACAGCGTCGGTATACCGCTCAGTACACGATATACAACAACAACGGCGGTATACCGCTCAGTACAAGACATACAACAACAACACAACAGTATTAGGCATACAACAACACCGGCAGTATACCGCACAGTATACTCCCTTCTATTTCAGCAATCAATTTAGTAACGTATCGACCAAAACGGGTAATTACTAGTAATACAAACCAATATATATACACTCGGTATACATATATACAATATATAGACCACCATGGTCTACTATTTTAATAAACAGAATAAAGTTAAATTAATATATAATTCATAATTTTTAAGTGTTACTAGTTCAAAGCTGAACATATAATACAACGGGAAGGTTAATCTTATCAACGCTAATATTTCTTCAAAAGAACTTCTTTATAAAAACATAGGCTACTCAAAGTAGATCAAACAAATTCAAGAAAGTTATCCATGGACGCAGGTACAAATAAGTAATTCTTTAAAAGAAGGATGAGTTTTGTTGTTTAAGATTCCCTACTTGGAACAAAACGTTCCACAGTAGGCACGGGCTATGGTGAGCCCGTTGTGTGACTTACCTGGCACAGGCAAGCCGGGCTGTAACTCCTAAAAGAAGGAACTTAAACCAGGGGAGACTATGAAGCACCATCAGTATTGGTAAATTTAAATATCAAACAAAACAAACAGACTCGTAAACACTTACAAATCACATAGGCTGACAAAGCCTAAAAGAGCACCCCCCCACCCCGCAACGCCCCCTCGATCACCGCCATAACGGCCATAAAAAACTAATATTGTGACATCATGATAAAAGGACTGCCTGCCATTTTTATCAATTGGAAAGCTGTTAGCGGCTTGTTTTCCAGGATCAAATGACGCTGCCCGACACCCACCCCACCCGCCCCCGAGCGCGCTCTCCTCCCTCTCACCTACACTCCCATATTTTCCCCCCCTATCACTAACCTTCCTTCCTTACCTTAGCTCTCCCAAGAACATTGTAGTAGAGACAACGTAAATATTGCCCCCCACCTCCCCCACCCTCCCCCATTCACACTAAACGAAGCATTAACGGGTGATATAATGGCGAGAAGGGGAAAAGAAGAAAGGAGGGGTTAAAAAAAAACGAGGAAGTAATTCGGTGTTCTCTCTCATGTCTTGGCATCCCAAGAGAGGAGACGGACGATAGATATAGAGAGCAGAGTTACGCCAAGTGGCGTAATTATAGATCGATAAACATGAGTCTTCCTCGCCCGCCTGTAGATTCCCTATTTAATTATTTTAGACCTGAAATATCCAATAACAACATTTGAGCTAGGCATTTAGGAACTATAACTTAACCGTAAATGAAGTATTTTGTTTATTGTAACGACCGATTGTTAGACCTACATCTTCAGGAATGTGAGCAGAACATGTATGTGTGAATTCCTCGCTATCAAAACATTTATCTAAAAAGTATCTAATAAAGTGAATGTAAAAAGTACCCAATAAAGATTGTCTAAAAATTATTTAATAAAGATGATCTAAAAATTACTTAATAAAGATTATCTACAATGTATCAAATAAAGACTATTTAAAAAGTATACAATAAATATTATCTAAAAACGTATCTAATAAAGCTTATCTACAAAATGCCAAATAAAGATTATCTAAAAAGCATCAAATAAAAAGTATCTTAAAAGATATCAAATACAAATTATCTAAACGATATCAAATACAAAAAAAGGCATCAAAGATTATCCCAAGTTAGTTTGTGTGTTACAAATTCCATTCCACTCTTGGCTTCATAATGAGGAAGGAAGAGAGAGGGATGAACCACACACACAAGCTAAGTCCCAGATCGATCTCTCCTTCCTTACACACCACACACACACACCACACACACACACACACACACACACACACACACACACACACAACCACACACACACACACACACACACACACACATTACTATCCACTGCCCGGCCTAGGCTACGAGTAATATATTTTTCAAGGGGAGGAAAGGGAGATGACGTTTGAGCTAGAAGATAAGAGGTTTATTCAGGTACAGGTACATACATTGAAAATGAGTTACAAACCTAATGCTGGATTTATAAATAGAGCTAGTACGAACTAATATGCCTGAAGGCACTAAATACGCACAGCGTTTCGGGCAGTGAGAGATAAATAGGGGGGGGGGGGAGGGTGAGCTCGAGTCGTACTCGATCTGAGATGGACAAACGGTGTATGCATAGTCTACTATATGTACTATAGAGATACTTTTAAATCATCCTAAAACGCCGTTAGTTAGATGTCAATGTTCCTCTTGGGGATTAAAACAAGAGGGAGGGAGGGAAGGGGTTGTCCCGTCCCT
>WNGS01001312.1:27440161-27445341 GCA_020271785.1 Procambarus virginalis | reverse complement strand
ACAAGAGGAAGTACTGCCTACGACAACAAAAAAGTGGTTGGTTAGAATGAATAAGTTACATAATGCCTCTTTGGCCATGAATTTTGAATTTGTGTGTGTGTTGTGTGTGTGTGTGTGTGTGTGTGTGTGTGTGTGTGTGTGTGTGTGTGTGTGTGTGTGTGTGTGTGTGTGTGTGTGTGTGTGTGTGTGTATGTGTACAGACGCACACACGTACACACACCAGTTGATTGCCAGGTGAGAGCGGCGGACTAAAGAACCGAAGCTCAAACCCCGAAAAGCACAACTAGGTGGGTGAGCACGGCACACACACACACCACACACACACACACACCACACACACACACACACACACACACACACACACACCACACACACACACACACACACACACCACACACACACGAAGGCTGCCCGGGCGGTGCTGCCGCCTGTCGCCGCCATGCAGAACCTGCTCCCTCTCTGTGCTCCCGAGGACACTTCCATCATCCTTCCCCACCACATCTTCCCCCCTCCCTCCCTCGGACTTTCTCCTGGAGTTTTGGAAAGGATTATGTGACCCCAAGACGAGAGGTGGGTCGTCTGGTGAGGCCGTATCAAGGAAGATGGACTCCAATACACTCCTGGGTAACATAATACGAACACCAACATTATCAATACAATACTGAAAATACCTTACCACGTGTAACAGGACATATTATTTTTGTTATTTTATTTAAATACACAAGAGTTCTTACACAAACAAAGCTGGTGCTACGCAATCAGCGCCATCCACCGTAAATCGAAAAAATGTGTTTTTTTTCGTCAATTGACAAATGTTGCCGGTGTATAGGTGCTAGATATTACGTCATACTAGATATAAGGAGCCACTCTGTCCATCTGTAAATCTTTCACGACGACCTTGACTGGAGCCTGGCCGCACCCACGCCCATACAGACCAGATAGGAAGGTGTGGCCCCAGCACTGAGGCCAAGACGTGTCCCAGAAGGCGGAGGTGGGCCACTGGCGAGGCCCTGGTCAGCAGGAGTGGCCCCGCCAGGCCACAATGAGCGGGTTGCAAGTGATGTACAACAGGTGATAACAGGTATTACCTGGCCCAACACCTGAGCCCCTACCGCCACCACGGGACACGTCTGCCCGCCCCACACCGGTAGCACCAGTAGCTCCACCACCACCACCAGTACTACCACCTCAGTACCACCAACCGCTTCTAGTACCACCATCTCAACCCGCCCGACACCAGTACCTCCGCCACCAATACGACCACCTCTAGCACCACCACCATCCCTAGAGCAGCACCAACACACCTAGTAGCACCAGCACTACTCCCAGCAGCACGACCAGCAGTAAAGCTTATCAGGAGCACCAGCAGAATATGGGATGCGTCAGTAGTAGCAGCAGTAGCACCAGCAACAGCAGCACCTATATTACTTCAGCAGCAGCAGCGGCAGCGCCACAAACAGAAATATGTCCAGCTGAAGCTGTTAACAATGCTAGTGATTGTTTTTATTACTGCTGTTCCTTCAGGCAATGCTGATAGAATACTACCACTGCAGGTGTGTGTCTGACGCTGCAGGTGTGTGTCTGACGCTGCAGGTGTGTCTGACGCTGCTGGTGTGTGTCTGACGCTGCAGGTGTGTGGCCTGCCACAGTGGTGGCGTTGGTGACCGCTGTCCGCAGGGCTGTGGTACTAATATGCCACCACGGCCTACCACACCGCCGCTATCATCACCTCAAGTCGCCAACTTGAACCTCTATCCAAGCCCGGGAACTTTTGCAAAGCAAAGAATGAGGAATTATAATTGAAGGCGAAGGATGGAAGTGAGAGAGAGAGAGAGGGCCCGTGTGGGAGTGTGTGGAGGGAGGTGTGGGAGGTGGGAGAGAGTGGAAGGAGGTGTGGGAGTGTGTGTGGAGGGAGGTGTGGGAGGAGGATGAGACTGGGGGTGACTGCAGATCGCCACGCCCACACCATCAGACCACTGTCATCACCTCCACCACCGCCCCAAGTCATACCTCGGCCCGCGCCACACTACACCACACGCCCGCCACCACACTACACATCCTGCCCCAGCCACATCACACCCCCTGGCACACCACAGGCCCTGGGTGTGGATATACTTCCAATCTTAACACCATGGGGGGGAGGGGGGCACACATGAACAGGATAACATCGGCAGCATACGGGACGCTGGCAAATGTGAGTCCGTCATTTATGAACCTAAAAAGGAGCTCTTTCAAGGCGATCTTTACCGCCTATGGTTGATCCTTGTAGTTACCTCAGATAAGCTCTCAACTGGATCCTACCACATGGTAGGATCCAGAACCCTACATGGATCCAGAACCCTACATAAAGAACCCTACATGGGTTCATGTAGGCTACACATGGCCTACCCTGCCACACCACATGCCCGCCACACTAAACACTGCAACACCACACTTTCCCATCCCACCGCCACACTTTAAGACACTTCGTAACACATTGGGCATCTTGGTACACCGCTGCGGTGTACCACACTCCACACCCGGCCATATCACAGCATGTGTCACACTGTAAACCACTGCCAGTGTAAATGCTGCCGCACTGTAAACAGTTCCACACCGTAAACCATGCCTCACCGTAAATTATGACCCAATGTAAACTCTATCCTCGCCATAACCCTCTCCACTCTACACCGTGTCTACCTATATAGCCATACCAAAACACTAATTAAGTAGAGGAAGAGATCATTTTAACTCCATTCTAAAAAAAAAAGATGATTTGAAAGGCCCTATATACCGTGGTTAAGGCGATCGAACGCCACAACAACAACAGACACCTGCAAAGGCGGGTCCCACGAGCTGAACCTCAACTCGGACAAACTCAAATAGGCAAAGGGTAATAACTAGCAGTGCCAGTAGGGGGTCTCGTTCATTGATAATTAAACATTGAAAGCAGGGGGGGGTCAGACAGGGGAAGAGGGAAGGGAAAGAGGAAGAGGGAAGGGGAAGAGGGAAGGGGAAGAGGGAAGGGGAAGAGGGAAGGGGAAGAGGGAAGGGGAGGGGGGAGTCACAGCCCCTATTACCTCTGGCGACCCGGGACCGCCCAAACTGGCCGGGCTTGGGAGTAGAAGAACTCCCAGAACCCCATCAAGCAGGTATCAAGAGGTGGAGAGGTTGTGGAGGTGGAGGGGTTGTGGAGGGATTGTGGAGGGATTGTGGAGGGGTTGTGGAGGGTTTGTGGAGGGATTGTGGAGGGGAGGAACTGGTACACGAAGGATTGAAGGACACGATGCAGGGCGGCGTCCGTATTTACTGGATACCGACTTAATTATAATTATCGTTAGGCTACGGTAACTTATAACTTATTTATAACATTATTATTATCGAGGAGATAATCAACCTGAGCTCTCAGGCGACTCGAACCCGCGACCAACACACTGTCAGCCGCAACCTCTACCACTGTACACCTTAACCCGTTATCAATTATCCAACCTGGGATTTTATTGAATCGACAGGAAATACGGAGGCCTCTCCTGAAGCCATACCAAGTTTTACGTATAACTCGGGGAGGGGGGGGGGGAGGTATACATAATTTGAATTATCATTATTGGTCATCGGTGTTGTGGTGCATATCGCCAACAATGAGGATCATTCCCTCACACCCCCGAGGATCACACCTCATTCCAGGTGTGAGGGCTACACCTCTCAGTGTATATATATATCAGTAGGTCAGTTTATCATTCTACATAAACTTCATGACTGGTCAGCAAGGTTGTGTCACGGCCTTAACAACCGTTATCTTGAGATCTTGAGGTTATCTTGAATGATATCGGGGCTTCTAGTGTCCCCGCGGCCCGGTCCTCGACCAGGCCTCCACCCCCAGGACAGCCCGTGACAGCTGACTAACACCCAGGTACCTATTTTACTGCTAGGTAACAGGGGGCATGAGTGTGAAAAACTCTGCCCATTGTTTCTCGCCTGTGCCAAAGTTCCAAGTAGCAACGGGCTATGGTGAGCCCGAAGTGGACTTACCTGGACAGGAGCAGGGGTGTCGACACATTTTCTTTCCTAGTGCTATATAATCGCAATGCCTTCAAGTTTTCTCCTGATAATTCCTTACCTTGGTACTGAGGTGCTACGGAGACACGCGGGCTGAGGAGCGGATAACATACACACGGTGACTCAGGCTAGACATTACGCATGCAGGTTGTGATCAATACCAGAGAATAAACTCAGTGTAAAAAACTATTGAGAACGCCCAAATAAACATGCCCTAAACCACTGTGCTTGTTGTACTCTAAATCTTTCCAGCAGCCTACGAATCCCCTGATTTAAAACAGGTGCAGAAATGAACGACATCCACACGGGCCGTGATGGGATTCGAACCTTCGTCCGAGAGCATACCAGACGCTGCCTTAATCGGACTGAGCTACGCAAGCCGTTCCTCCAAACAAAGATCCAAAAAGTGATGCCATGCACCCGACAAACCCACTGTTTTAGAATAAAAAACGGTTACACACGACTCACAACTGATGACGTTCGAAATTCCGGACAGTTCTGCTGACAACTTTTGTTCGAATCACAACGCTATAAATGCTTCACCCACGTACTACAATACAAATAATCGCCAACAGAACTAACACCAACCTAAAAACCTGCTATATATACCACAATTATGCCACTCTATTATATATTAATTTATACTTGGAAAATTCCCGGGTTGAATGAACAGCATGTAAAAATTATGAATGCGTCTGTGGGGTTGACCGCTGAATGTAATGGACTTAGTCGAGGACGGGTTGGAGCTACGACATGGTCATCGGTTCTCGGCGTAGGTTCGAATCCTCGCACGCCCCTTGTGGATTGTTCATCTGATGCATACGCTATTGTGATTTTCTGTGTGTTTGTGTAGGTGCAGAAAGTTCGCTTGTAAGTGATAAGCTTAACTTCTAATGGGATCACATAATTTCATAAAAATAACTATATACGTAAATCAATAAATAATCTGAAAAAACGGTAAAACACAACGTTATTGCCATACTATAAAAGTACAGGAGCCAAAAACAACAGTGGCAGGGTCGAGCGCGCCCGAAATATACAGGGAGAACTGACTTAGCTAGACTAAATATTCTAGAATCTAGAACACCAGAACATTTAGTGTCTCGGGAGAAGAACCCCTACACGGGACTCATTAAACAAAAAGC
>WNGS01001312.1:27396372-27409504 GCA_020271785.1 Procambarus virginalis | reverse complement strand
ATGTATCAAATAAAGACTATTTAAAAAGTATACAATAAATATTATCTAAAAACGTATCTAATAAAGCTTATCTACAAAATGCCAAATAAAGATTATTAAAAAGCATCAAATAAAAAGTACTTAAAAGATATCAAATACAAATTATCTAAACGTATCAAATACAAAAAAAGCATCAAAGATTATCCAAGTTAGTTTGTGTGTTACAAATTCCATTCCACTCTTGGCTTCATAATGAGGAAGGAAGAGAGAGGGATGAACCACACACACAAGCTAAGTCCCAGATCGATCTCTCCTTCCTTACACACACACACACACACACACACACACCACACACACCACAACACACACACACACACACACACACACACACACACACACACACACACACACACATTACTATCCACTGCCCGGCCTAGGCTACGAGTAATATATTTTTCAAGGGGAGGAAGGGAGATGACGTTTGAGCTAGAAGATAAGAGGTTTATTCAGGTACAGGTACATACATTGAAAATGAGTTACAAACCTAATGCTGGATTATTTCACAGGATGGATAATTCTGGCTTGCAGGATAAACCAATGGTGACATGGTACTGTCGGGTGCCATAGGCATAATCCGGTGTCATAGGCACAATCAGGTGCCATAGGTACAATCAGAGAACACTGTATAAACATCAGAGGTCCGGGATTGTTCAACGTCCTCCCAGCGAGCATAAGAAATATTGCCGGAACAACCGTGGACAACTTCAAGAGAAAACTGGATTGTTTTCTAAAAGAAGTGCCGGACCAACCTGACTGTGGTGGATATGTGGGCCTGCGGGCCGCTCCAAGCAACAGCCTGGTGGACCAAGCTCTCACAAGTCAAGCCCGGCCTCGTTCCGGGCTTGGGGAGTAGAAGAACTCCCAGAACCCCATCAAGCAGGTAGCCTGGTCGGGGACCGGGCCGCGGGGACGTTGAGCCCCGAAATCATAGCAAGGTAGCAACATCTCCACATGATTGTCTGGCTATTACCTGTTAACGATCTCAAGAATTCCTGTATTTCGGCAGCCAGCCAAAAAAAGGACCTAAGGGTTGACATCCCACCCAACTTGTCTCCCGGAACCAACCTCAAACGAATATCATCAGCTGCGTATGCAACGTTGACGAACGTAAGAATTGAATGTAAAACCTGAATACGGAGTCATTCTGAATCTTTTGTACCACATAAGACAGATTCTGGAATATGCGGCACCTATGTGGTCCTTATCTCGTTAATCTCATAAGACAGCTGGATAAAATCTAGAGGTACGCCACTAGACTAATACCAGAGCTGAGAGGTATGAATTATGAGAAAACTAAATGCAAGCTTACTTTACTGGAAAATATACAACTTAAAGGAGAAATGATTACCACGTACAAAATTTCCAGGAAAGCTCACACACGTCAGACAGACAGATTGCTTGACACGGGTGATACATGCATATGGGGACCCAAGCGAGTACCCTAGTACCCGAGTACCCAAACGAGCCACACAAACATTAAAACTACTTTTGTCGCTGTTACACTGAAAACAAAATGAAGTATACTGAGGCGTACACACACCTTCAAATGAGGCTACGAGCTCCCAGAAGCCTTGGAGAACCTAAACTCCAGTAGAATACAAGTTGAGAGGCAGGTTGAGAGACAGCTGTAGCTCAACCCCCCGGACTAGCACATTTACACGAATGTACACACTGTAAATTTAACTTGTGAAACAGTCGACCTTTCACGAATAACGTTAATTGCTTGTGGCGGCTTGGGGGAGGGCGGTGTGACGTCACCACCCACAACTGGTTGTGCCAACACTGGTCCTACTTCACCTACACCACCACAACCTCATTACCACACCTGCACACTCAACCACTCTACATCATGGTACAGTTCCACAGTGTTCAGATAGAGCGGTAAGGTAGAATGAGTGGACGAGCATGAGGCTAGACACGCAGACGAGTTCAGTGAGGAAACACAGGGTGAGGTCAGTGAGGAAACACAGTGTGAGGTCAGTGAGGAAACACAGTGTGAGGTCAGTGAGGAAACACAGTGTGAGGTCAGTGAGGAAACACAGTGTGAGGTCAGTGAGGAAACACAGTGTGAGGTCAGTGAGGAAACACAGTGTGAGGTCAGTGAGGAAACACAGGGTGAGGTCAGTGAGGAAACACAGTGTGAGGTCAGTGAGGAAACACAGTGTGAGGTCAGTGAGGAAACATAGTGTGAGGTCAGTGAGGAAACACAGTGTGAGGTCAGTGAGGAAAAACAGTGTGAGGTCAGTGAGGAAACACAGTGTGAGGTCAGTGAGGAAACACAGTGTGAGGTCAGTGAGGAAACATAGTGTGAGGTCAGTGAGGAAACACAGTGTGAGGTCAGTGAGGAAACACAGTGTGAGGTCAGTGAGGAAACACAGTGTGAGGTCAGTGAGGAAACACAGTGTGAGGTCAGTGAGGAAACACAGTGTGAGGTCAGTGAGGAAACACAGTGTGAGGTCAGTGAGGAAACACAGTGTGAGGTCAGTGAAGAAACACAGTGTGAGGTCAGTGAGGAAACAGAGGCATGAGGCCAGCCAACACGTGGTACCACCACCAACCATACACAAACCATCAAAACCACTTTCACCCACGAAAGCAATTCAGCAAAGCACAAAAAACACCCAAACAACACAACAGAAACACTTTCCTAAGCTCTTATATATACCATAACAACCAAACACTGAAACAACAATACAGTTTCAAATGTAGATATGACAGAGCCCAGTAGGCTCAGGAATCTGTACATCAGTTGATTGACGGTTGAGAGGCGGGACCAAAGAGCCAGAGCTCAACCCCCGCAAACCACAACTAGGTGAATACATCCAAACGCGTACTTTATTAAATATGCAAACAGATCAAACACCATAATAGCAAACAGTCATAATGAGATATTCAAGCAGCTCAACTGGCGCACCTCATTAAGTATTCAAACATGCAAAGAAATATCGAGTAAGTTAACAGGCAGTAATTACATAATCGGACGGGAGGTCAGCTGAGTGGGTAATTGATAGGGTGTGTGGGATAGGGTGTGTGGGGGGAGGGGAAAGGTGCGTATGCTCACCTAACTGCGCTCGCCTATGTTACGCACAACGAGGCTCAGTTTTTTTTTGGTGCGTACACGTGTGACTGACTGACTGACACACACACACACACACACACACACACACACACACACACACACACACACACACACACACACACACACACACACACACACACTGGAGAAATGTCCACAAGTCCCTTATCAATTAAAAGGGAAAGTCAAGCAGCGTAAATACAGACCTGGGGTCCTGTACACCCACGCCGGGCGCGGGCTCCCCTTCCTCCAATCCAGCGCGGCCACGCACGTCCTCTCTCCAACCATTCAATTATACACATGCAAAGTCAGGTGTGTGTGTGTGCCGGGGAGGGGGGTGAAGAGTTGTGCAGGTGTTGTTTCACGCCTACCTCATGTGAGTAGGGGTGAAATCCCCCCACCCTCCAAACCCCTCCTAGTCCTTCTCTATCATTACCCACCCTCCAGCCCCCTACCCTCACTCCTCCCTGTCCATTTCTCACGTAACTCTTCCCTCTCCCCCCAAATACTCTTCCCCGTCACAATAACGTGGCTGAAATATGTTGATCAAACCCCACACTAGAAAGTGAAGAGACGACGACGTTTCGGTCCGTCCTGGACCATTCTCAAGTCAATTGTGAGAATGGTCCAGGACGGACCGAAACGTCGTCCGCCTCTACACTTTCTAGTGTGTGTGGTTTGGACAACATACTTGTATTTATATTATCTGAAATTTTAAGGCACATTCGAGTGCACTGATGCTTCCCAAATCAGAAAACGCTGCTGGTATTTGCAACATGTGCCAGAATGTTTCACGAACAATCGTACAAGTACCTTAGCCAGGGTTTTATGGTGGGGGGTCAACAGGTCGTCAGGTCGTTACTATTGACACAAGAGTGGTTAATGGTATTTAATCACCAATGTTATTAAGAGCAAATTGCCAGGTATGGCTGGTGGTCTCTTGGACGGCCCGTCATACTCGCAGCGTTGGCGGCTATGAGCAAAGACGTACAATACGACGTATTTAAAGTGGTTGCTGGATGTGCGTATGGTGACACCGCCACCACCATTACCCTACACGAGACAATCACCACCACACGTCACCAAGAGGAGCACCCTATCGGCAACTTCCCCCTCTAACCTTCGTAAGGGCGAGAGCCAGGTGGCAGCAGCCCGGAAAGACGGACCATACGCCTCAGGGTGGGTGTGTGTGAGGGTTACAACGCTACTGCCCCTGGAGGCCTTATCACGTCTTGGCTGATGACCTCATCTGTGTCCTTATCCGGCCCGCCCGCCCAGGTTATTGCAGGTCAAGATTTCAATTTGGTGTTATCACTGGAGGGCAAAACGAGCCAGAAATGACCAGGAGGAGGTTCGCCAGTGACTGTGGAATGAGAACACCTGTCACAGCGAGATGGGAAGAGGGGGGGTGGGAAAGGTGGGGGTTAGGGGCCGAGGAGGGAGCGTGGGTGGGGCCTTATGACCCCCATTCCCCCCTCCCCTCTCTCCCGGTATGCTAGACGTAGGGGTTCCTTCAACAACCCTAAGGCCTTAAAAAGGGGGAAAGGACCCCAAAGAGGACAGTGCAAAGATGGCAATAGGCCACATAGGTAACGTAGGGCCCAATTTTAAATTGCTAATTATTTTTGTAATCATTGCTAAATACGTATGATTTATGTATGGGTATATAAATATACATGTAGGGACATGTAGTGTACACGATGTACTTACAAGTAACACCATACAATACTAGAACTAGAACGATAGAAAATAATAGTGCAAGCAATTTGATTAAAGTAGGCACCCTGCTGACCACAATGTAAGGTGAGGTAACTCCTCAAAATCGTTGGTTCTTGCCAACTGGCCCGCCTTGCCCTTCCCTGCTTGACCAGTCCAGCAACGAGGAGGCCTGGTCCAGGACCGGGCCGCGGACACGCTAAGCCCCGAAACCATCTCAAGGTAACCTCCCCCTCTACACAGGCCTGCTCCCAACCACACCAGACTACAAGCTAGGCCTGATCATCACACACACACACACACACACACACACACACACACACACACACACACACACACACACACACACACACACACACACGCACGCGCTAAGCATTCCCCGCTAAAGCTACCGGATGATAAGCATCCATTCTCCTGACGCGCGCGGCAGCGTCTAGAGAAACACATCGAGAAGTATTATACACACGACGACAGAGCATCATACACAGGAGTCCGCGAGCAGCGACAGCCTAGTAAATCAATTAATTACCCCGATCCTGTTCTTTTCTCTCCACTGTAGCAAGTTACAGCCCCGCTCCTGTGCCAGGTGAGTCCACAACGGGCTCACCATAGCCCGTGCTACTTGGAACTTTTTGTTCCAAGTAGCGAATCTTAAACAACAACATCTACTACGTCGTGATCATGTGTGTGGACAACTTCGGTAGTCACAAGTCAATTGCGTTTATCATACACTGTCTCCAGGGAACTTTTCAATAGCTTTTGTGGTCAAAGTCCTCGGCTCACATGCGAGAGACCTGGGTTCAATCACCGGGCCGAACAGAAACGATTGAGCACGTTTCTTTTCACCTGATGTATCTGTTCCCCCAGTAACAAATAGATGCTTGGGAGTCAGACAACTATTGGGGGGGGGGGGACTGAGTACAAGCTTCCTGGCCCCTTGACAACGGGAATTATATTTTAACTAGCAAATCAAGTAATTGTTTCGACCCTTATCGTATCTTGCTATTCATACCTTCATTTCTTCACAAACGATCAATTGAACCATCAATATCACATACTTATTATAACATTTCTATGGATAGACCTAGGATGGATAGACCTAGGTCTATCCATATGGATAGATTGCACAAATGGAGGAAATTAGCAAGCCTGGGGAATAGGAAAGAATAAAGCAGGTGACTATCAAGAACAAGAGCAACACGTGCAAAACTCTCGCCACTAGGCCTACCATGACCCCCCCCCCTCGCCATCCCTGGGTAGGTGAAGGGGGGAGGAGGGGGCTGCTTCCCCCATCTCTCCAGGACAAGATCATCACACCATCTTCACACTGACTGAAATCATCCAATTTGTATGCAGTCTTCCAGCCGACTAACTTGAACGAACACACACACACACTATTATATATATATATATATATATATATATTATATATATATAAGATAAAATATCTCTTGGCATGGCGATGGTAATATTTCCGTATACGCAACAAATATAGCAACATAATAATAATATAGAATACACAAAATATTTCTGCCCGAGTTGACCTGATTGCCTCACGAGCAGCGCTGAACCTTCCAAATGAAGACGGCTCACAAACCGTGCTCATTAATAATACACAATCCCCACACACACACGGCTCCCGCTAACGAACTGTTCAGGGAAAGTGCGGGTCTTGCCTGCAAACTACAAACTTATTTATGATAAAACAAACAGCAGTAGCAAAAAGCATTATGGGGGGAGGAGGGGGGGGGGAGGGGGAGGAATAGCTCCCAACATAGTATTACCTCTGCTGCATTCCTTCTCTCTTTTTTTTCTTTCTTTTGAAACCTGGCCATCTCTTCTTTCCTCTTCCTTCCCATTTCGGAATTCCCCCTCTATTGCCTGAGGGGACACTACTCTTCTGACCACGGGTCCCCTCACTCCCATACATTTTCATACATTTATATTCAACGTTTTTTGATATTCAAA
Organism: Procambarus virginalis; assembly: GCA_020271785.1. Lineage (NCBI taxonomy): Eukaryota > Metazoa > Arthropoda > Malacostraca > Decapoda > Cambaridae > Procambarus > Procambarus virginalis. The sequence goes on along the minus strand of WNGS01001312.1, from coordinate 27,402,705 downwards.
TGACTACTTGAGGAAGGAGGGGAGGGGGGGGTGGTTCACGAAACTTGTGGACCCTCCAGGCATATACACCAAGTGATTGTTATGTTATCGTCTCTACTCCCAGTCAAGCATTTCACACAAGCAAACACTGAGTATACCTGCTTGATGGGGTTCTGGGAGTTCTTCTACTCCCCAAGCCCGGCCCGAGGCCAGGCTTGAGTGTTTGCTTGTGGAGCCACTAAGCCATGATCAACTAGCCATGGTGAGCTGGAAGTTTACAAAGCAAGGCATAAGAATGCAAGAATAAGGGAAACTGTAAACTTGATTGGTACTCCGGAGTCTACATTGGTCATCTGTGTATAACCTAGTCATATACTGTAGTCACTATAGTAATTTCTGACTCCAGAGAACATCTCGAGACCTTCATATATAACCAACAGTATATATATATATATATATATATATATATATATATATATATATATATATATAACTGGTCTTTAATGTTTGTCATGCTATATCCTGACTACAATTAAAGTAATTTTCATAGTACATGTAATAGCCAAGAGCAACACTTGTTTATATATTAGTATTCCAGTACGTATAGTAAAAAAATGGTATTAATTAACGATTGTCTTTCATTCTCAGCCCTCTGAACTATATGTTTAACTGATCTCTAACCCTGTCCATGGAGGACAGAAGAAAATGTATATATGCTGGTTAGCATTGTAAATGTGTGGCCACGTCTGTGGTAGAAAAAAAAATAAAAAATAAAAAAAAATAAAAAAATTCTCAGCCCTCTTTTTTTTCACTGCAGCTATGACAGCAGATGGGTCATTAGATATTCATTGTCCTTTTAATCGGTATTCGTTATTTAGAAACTAAAATATCTGGGTAATCGCTGATGAGATTCACGTCTCGTAACTCCTCGTAGGATGTCGGGGTTTTCACGGTGATTAAAAACGTTGATTTTCCAATTTTCTGTTGAATTGCCACTTGATACCATCCTCGGTGGATCAGATCCCTTCGACGTCGCACGTCTTGTACCATTCCGCTCTGATATTGGAGTGGTGAAGGACTAGGAACTGTTAAACATTATGCCACAGACGGTGGCACAAATCAACCTGATCTCTTGATTTGCCACTCCGAGAAAAAATCCAAGCTTTTAACCTAACAAGAAACAAACGAACCCAAGCAACCCACCTAACCTACCGAGTCCGCTTGAAAAACGTAAATATTTGAGTCGTCGCATTTTCTAGTACTTTGAATTTGTAACGTTGGCGTCCATACCGTAAAACAATGAGCAACACAGCCGGGGGTGTGTTGCTCATCATTACCCAGTGAACTGGGGTGACAATCATCAAACAAGAGGGGGGAGGCAGGGTAGGGAGACTCCTCAGATCCTTCCTAAGAAACAGGAGGTCCTTCCTTTTTTCCTTCCCCCAATATTCAGTTCGCCCGGACAGCCATACAGGGAGTTTTTGATGCGGTAACTGAATTATGTATTAAATCTCTCTTTTTTGTTTTTGTTGACTGAGGGCCCCCCCAAGACCCCTCACTTCTCAAAATACACACACATTACATATGTGAATGGACGTCGAGCATGTTGACCCCAGGAACAAACTAAGATGTAACAGACAGACACACGCAGCTGGAGAATCGTGTCTCCTGTTAACAACCACCACCACTGCCGCCGCCACAGGACAGTCAAAGCCGCACACTAACAAGCACAATCAACAATCCCTGGATCTTTCTCTTTCCAGGTTCCAAAAAGGAAAAACGGGAACATAAGAGGAGAGAGAGAGAGAGGGAGGCAGGGAGGGAGGACACCAACTGGAAAATATTCCGAGCCAACTTGTTTCCTTTTCCATAATGCCAGCGGCCGCCTGGAACCTTTAAGAAGCCGAGAGCTGGAAACTGCCACAAGGCTTTCCAGGGGGTGGCCGTTGGTCCTGCTCTGGGCCTCGGGCTTCGGAAGTACCCGGAGGAGGTGACCTTATTATATAATGGTACTCTTATTATGATATATATACACTGGAAGAGTTACTGGCTGTGTGTCGACAGATGGCCGTCGTCCTGTCCATGGCATCATTCAGGCTCTCCAGGCGTCCAGGTTTGTCCCTCGGGTGTTCCAGGACGCCACCAAGGACACACCACAACCCTCAGCTGTACTCTTGGCACCTGTGTGTGTGTGTGTGTGTGGTGTGTGTGTGTGTGGTGTGTGTGTGGGGTGTGTGTGTGTGTGTGTGTGTGGTGTTTGTGTGTGTGTGTGTGTGTGTGTGAGTGAGTGAGTGAGAGAGAGAGAGAGAGAGAGAGAAGAGAGAGAGAGGAGAGAGGAGGGGAGATGGAGAGAGGGGGGGGCGGACAAGGGTCCCACGTTTGGTGGTTGTCAACAAGGAATCAATCTGCTGGCGGCCAGTGTCCACCACGTGGGGAGAGAGGAAGGGGGAGGGATAGGGGAAAGGGGAGGGAGGGGCGAAGGAAATGTGATGGAAAAGTTTTTATTCCTTCGCGGGAGGACATCGGAGCAACGCCGGCCTTCGTGGCGGCAGCACACTGTCCAGGAGTCGCCCACCGTGCTGTCACCCCTCCACCACGCCCACGCTACCACACACTCCCACCCGGCACGCCCACGCTACTTTTAGCAGCATTTCCGTGACATGTTCCGCCCAGCACGCCTGCGACGAAACTAGCACGCCCGTGGCTAGTCCAACCCCTCCCCCACCTTGCAGAACGTTTAAAAACTCATTCTTTAATGTTTGTTTTCTTCGTATTCTTCATTTGTTGTGAGTTGGTCCTCATCTAATAAAGTCAGCGGACTGCTAACGCTTCTACTGTTCGTTTATGATCAATGTAAAACCGCCAGAAGTCATTTTTACGCGCCTTCAATCATACCTGAATCGCCACTCATCCTGTGAGTGGACATACCGCCATAACAGCATGTACAACACTCCCCAATAGGAAGAAAACCCGCTGGGTTGTTTATCCTGTCACCTATCTGATATCCTGTCACCATGTGATGGAATGTGAACAAATGAAGAACTTTAGCAGAGACAATTATTTCACTGTTATCCAAGAAATGTCTAACCATTTCTCTCACAATGGTAAAATTCGCCAAAGCCTCACGTGGATATGACAAGCTGGCCCAGGTACAGGCCTCCGGCGCCCCCCCTCCCACGCGCTCGGTGCACACACACACCAAAACACTGCGATTATTCCAACCAAAATGTAATAAAAGTTTAGCTTTAAAAACATTCCTGAACCCAGCTGAGTGACGGCAAAGCCTTTATGCGTCACCTTTCCCCCTCCCCCCCCCCCCCCGGGACCGGTATGGCCTCCGTAGCGTTGTAATCCAATGTAATCAATTCCGTACACACAAAACGTGTATAATAAAGTATCTACTCACATTTGTTTCACATGTGACGGCGGCCACATGTGAACGCGCTCACACGCCCACAAGTTGATTGACAGTGAGAGGCGGGACCAAAGAGCCAGAGCTCAAACCCCCGCAAAGCACAACTAAGTAAGTGCAACTAGGTGAGTACATGAACAGGCCCACGTACTCACCACTCGACTGCCGATAATCCTCAGCCGTATTCTAAGAGCACGCACCTAAGTCTCGTTTAGTATCCCTAGGGGGAGACATCTTTCCCCTCAGTCACGTGACCATCACTCCTCCCCCCCCACCCCCACCCCCTCAACTATGACGTCATGGCTCGTCGTTTCACTTGACCACTGTTCTCTCCCTTCAATCGTGACGTCACGTGCTTGTTAGCACTACCCTCAGTTGGATGAGCTTGTCCTTGCCCCCTCCTTCCAAGACAAGGGGGGTGGTACCTTGGGTCCACCGTGTTTACTTAGAATTGAGGACACTGCTGAGCCTATTGGCCCATACGAAGCAGCTCCTAGTTGTATCCAACCGAAACATTCCTATATATTCCATTCACCTGCACTATATTATTATTAATATTCACATATATCGCCTAGTATTTTTTAATGCATAATGGCTTCATGAGACAGAAATGATTAGTTGGCCAGCCAGAGGCGTGAGGCCCGCGCAGGAATATATTCTGCAAACTAATAGAGAGAATATATCTACAAGATGATATCGAAGCCCTACAACGGGATCGAACTCCTCGTGCAATCTTAAACTTGTTAGTTGAGGAAGGGAGATAAGAGTTACTGAACTGATCCCTATTATTACCATACAGAAAAGTCAAAGTGCGACTCCAAGAGCAAATTTCTCAATACCAGACCGAGGAAAATGCACACCGCATGGTAGGGTTCTCAGGCCTACCTTACCTTGAGGTTGCTTCGGGCTTAGGTCCCCGCCGGCCCGGTCGTCGACCAGGCCTCCTGGTTGCTGGACTGATCAACCAGGCTGTTAGACGCGGCTGCCGCAGCCTGACGTATGAGTCACAGCCTGGTTGATCAGGTATCCTTGGAGTGCTTTGGCCGGCGCTGTTCAACACCTTAGCTTGCCTAAAGCACACATCCATCTCTCTACAACGGATGACTCGTTCTCATGTACGTACCTAATTTCAACCTAAGTGTGTGCTTGCAGGGGGTTGAGCACTTTGGCTCTTTGGTCCCGCCTCTCAACTGTCAATCAACTGGTGTACGGTTACCTGAGAACAAGTGGAGTGGAGGTCATGTCCAACAAGATCTTAACACCATATGACGCAAGTTCTCAAGAACAAGGAGTCAGGCAAGCACACCTACTTAAGAACGATGAAACGTGGATGTGTAGTCTGCTTAACGATCTTAAGCACGTACCCGTGTTAGTAGGCCTACAAAAGAGGGGCTGCGACTGATCCTATTACAATCCAGTAAGAAAATGCATAATCCATAATACGTACCTGTAAGTCTAATCAGGTCACAATACATTGACTAATTGATTGATCCATCCATGCTACATCAGCTTCTGCTCTCCCATTTCAAGAGCACGACAATAATACCTTCACACCAAATATGTATTATTAAAACTGTCCCTAGAACCAGACCAGTCTCAATGATAATCATGTATATGATTATCGTATTTCAAAACAGCCCTTTAAAACCCAATCAAACTAGCCAGAGAGGAAACACGTAGAGGTCAACACCACTCACTTGTTGTTTGTTAAAGATTCGCTACCCTGGAACAAAGTTCCAAGTAGCACGGCACGGGCTATGGTGAGCCCGTAAGACCACTCCACTGCCAGTCCAAGTCAAAAGCCTAGCCCCAGGCGGCCGCGCTTGGGGAGTAGACAAACTCAAAGACCTCCTCCTCCCCAGATACAAATCCGGCTCCAGGCGATCTGTACTGTGCCTTCTAGTGTCCTCTAGTGTCTAACATGCCCCATCAGCTGCTTGCTACTGAGGTCTTTCCTCCGTTCCATCCAGAAATCCTCGTCGTCCATCCCTTGTTGTGTTTGTTACTAGGATTCAAGCTACTTCGAACAAAAATTCCAAGGTAGCACGGGCTCCTTGGTGAGCCCGAAGTGGACTTTCCTGGCACAGGAGCCGGGTCGACACATTCTTCCCAAGTGCTATATAATCGCAACTGCCTTCAAGTTTTTCTCCTGATAATTACCTTACCTTGGTACTGAGGTGCTACGGAGACACGCGGGGCTGAAGGAGCCGGGATAACAACACACGGTGACTAGGCCTAGACATACGCATGGCAGTTTGTGATCAATACCAGAGAAGAAACTCAGTGTAAATAGTTGAGAACGCCCAAATAAACATGCCCTAAACCACTGTGCTTGTTGTACTCTAAATCTTTTCCTCAGCCTAAGAATCCACCTAGATTTAAAACAGGTGCAGATAATGAACGAATCCACACGGGCCGTGATTGAGGATTTCGAACCTTCGTCCGAGAGCCATACCAGATGCTGCCTTAAATCGACTGAGCTACGCAGCCCGTCCTTCCAAAACAAAGATCCAAAAACGTATTCCATGCACCCAGCAAACACCCACTGTTTATGAATGGGACAAACGGTTTACACCACAGACTCACAACTGCTGACCGTTCGAACATATCCGGAACAAGTGCTTCACTGACGAATTTTTGTTCGAATCACAACGCTAATAATGCTTCACCCACGTACTACAATACAAATAATCGCCAACAGACCTAAACACCTAACATCACTAACCTATGCCTATATATACACACATATGCCACTATATTATAATATTATATTTATACTTCGAGAAAATTCCCGTTTTGAGATGAACGCATGTAAAAATTTATGAATGCGACGTGGGGTCGACCGCTGAATGATGGACTTGAGTCGAGGACGGGTGGAGCTACGACATGGTCATCGGTTCTCGGACGTAGGTCGAATCCTCGATCACGCCCCTTGTGGATTT
>WNGS01001312.1:27376564-27390295 GCA_020271785.1 Procambarus virginalis | reverse complement strand
ATATGAAATAAATTTAGGATTTTTTTTTCAACACCACGAAGTTAAGGGTCCTCTGATAGGTTAGGTGGGCAGGAAATTCTCATAAAGTTTCAAAACGTTATGAAAAACGTTAATTTAAAGTGTCCTCTCATAACCTCTGCGCGTACGCCGGACGACTCAAATAGAAAACGGAACAGAACGTCACTTTTGTGAGTATTTCATTTCAAATTACGTCCAAATTTGGCCATATCGCGCATACGAGCCAAAAGTGACGTTCTTTTTAAGAGGACGGGTTGATCTCACACCCACACCCCTATCTCAAGAACGGCGAAGAAGGCTAGGTTATCTTGAGATCTTAGGTTATCTTGAGATGATTTCGGGGCCTTTAGTGTCCCCGCGGCCCAGTCCTCGACCAGGCCTCCAGCCCCAGGAAGCAGCCCGTGACAGCTGACTAACACCCAGGTACCTATTTTACTGCTAACAGGGGCATAGGGTGAAAGAAACTCTGCCCATTGTTTCTCGCCGGCGCCTGGGATCGAACCCAGGACCACAGGATCACAAGTCCAGCGTGCTGTCCGCTCGGCCGACTAGAGTAGAGTAGAGGCTAGGTAGAGAAATATAAACAATTGAACTAAAGCTACAAGAATCGTACAAAATCCAAGAGAGACAAAGCAAAAGGCCATCAGTGAAATAGAGAGAAATTCGAAATATATTTCTATGCAAAATCAAGATAAAAACTACATCTAGTATCGGGCCCCTGCGAAAGAGAGATGGCACTTTCACAGATGACAACAACGAAATGAGCGAAATTTTGAGGAATCGGTAAGACTTTCCAGCGAGCCACTAAACATTAAAGCTTAATAACCCAAATGAATTTTTCATGGATGTGATGCCAACATCAACCATATATCAGATGTCACCCTATCCCCACTGGATTTTGAAGAAGCCATAGACAGTACGACTATGCACTCTGCCCCAGGCCCTGATTCCTGGAACTTCATATTCATCAAGAACTGTAAGAACACACTGTCGCAGACCCCTTACATTCTTTGGAGACAAAGCCTACATACTGGCCTTATCCCTGACATATTAAAAACAGCAGAACAATGAAAATGAGCACCGCTCCATAGAAGAGGAAATAAGGCAGAGGCAAAAAATTACAGACCGATAGAACTTTCACACACATTAAAAATATTTGAGTGCGCGCTAAGAAATAAGATCACACAACACACAGAATCCCATCATCTCCATAACCCCGGACAACATGGGTTCAGAACAGGGCGCTCTTGCCTATCACAGTTGCTGGACCACTATGACATGGCATTAGATGCTATGGAAGACAAGCAAAACGCTGATGTAATTTACACAGATTTCGCAAAAGCCTTCGACAAATGAGACCATGGTGTTATTGCACACAAAATGCGTGCAAAAGGAATTACCGGAAAATAGGCCGATGGATCAACAATTTACTGACTAATAGAACCCAATGTGTAATAGTCAACAAAATAAAATATGGATACTTACCATGGCCCTTGTGGATTTGTTCATCTGATGTGGTGGAGGCCGACTCCATACAGAGTTTCAAATGTAGATATGACAGAGCCCAGTAGGCTCAGGAATCGGTACGATTGGTTGACGGTTGAGAGGCGGGACCAAAGAGCCAAAACTCAACCCCCGCAAGCACAATTAGGTGAGTACAATACCCCCCATTGAGGAGCAGAGGTGCAACAGGTACTCTGAGAGAGACCTCTATCAACATCAGAGGCCCGAGACTGTTCAACACGCTTCCACTACACATAAGGGGCATAACTGGCCGACCCCTCACAGTGTTCAAGAGAGAACTATCAACATCAGAGGCCCGAGACTGTTCAACACGCTTCCACTACACATAAGGGGCATAACTGGCCGACCCCTCACAGTGTTCAAGAGAGAACTATCAACATCAGAGGCCCGAGACTGTTCAACACGCTTCCACTACACATAAGGGACATAACTGGCCGACCCCTCACAGTGTTCAAGAGAGAACTATCAACATCAGAGGCCCGAGACTGTTCAACACGCTTCCACTACACATAAGGGGCATAACTGGCCGACCCCTCACAGTGTTCAAGAGAGAACTATCAACATCAGAGGCCCGAGACTGTTCAACACGCTTCCACTACACATAAGGGACATAACTGGCCGACCCCTCACAGTGTTCAAGAGAGAACTATCAACATCAGAGGCCCGAGACTGTTCAACACGCTTCCACTACACATAAGGGGCATAACTGGCCGACCCCTCACAGTGTTCAAGAGAGAACTGGATAAGCACCTCTAAAGGATACCTGATCAACCAGGCTGTGACTCATACGTCAGGCTGCGAGCAGCCGCGTCTAACAGCCTGGTTGATCAGTCCAGCAACCAGGAGGCCTGGTCGACGACCGGACCGCGGGGACGCTAAGCCCCGAAAACACCTTAAGGTAACCTCAAGGTACCGAAAACCCCTTAAGGTAACCTCAAGGTACCGAAAACACCTTAAGGTAACCTCAAGGTACCCAAAACACCTTTAAGGTAACAACCTCAAGGTACCGAAAACACCTTAAGGTAACCTCAAGGTACCGAAAACACCTTAAGGTAACCTCAAGGTACCGAAAACACCTTAAGGTAACCTCAAGGTACCGAAAACACCTTAAGGTAACCTCAAGGTACCGAAAACACCTTAAGGTAACCTCAAGGTACCGAAAACACCTTAAGGTAACCTCAAGGTACCGAAAACACCTTAAGGTAACCTCAAGGTACCGAAAACACCTTAAGGTAACCTCAAGGTACCGAAAACACCTTTAAGGTAACCTCAAGGTAAGGTTGCGCTGACCACCGGTGGTGACGTCACCAAGGGGGCGGAGCTTCAAACCGCTGCTAGTGACTTAGCTCCTCCCCCTGGTGACCTTATTACACATCTCATAGGCAAAGTTCCAAAGTCCATGTTCAATGAATATTCAATGAAACATATAACAAACCAAAATAAACACTTACCTATGTTACTGTTGTTGATTTAGGGACGACGACGACATACACGCCAAGCATCGTACAAACCGGACCGTTGAATAGCAATGCCAGACGGCAGTATCAAATCCCAATGTGTAAAATCGCGAAACGGAAGGAGACCCGGCGGCCCCCCCAGGCGGAGCACAGGTGCCCGCACGTCCGCTCGTCGTCAAGGATGAACCAAGAGTCCCAATACTTGCCAACGGAACCCACCCTGTGATTGGCTGTTGTGGTGGATGTAAACACACAGTTTCTACCAATCACATGCTAGCGCGGGAAAGTGCCCTTCAGTACAATAACCGACCTCGAGTCTCGCTGTTGTTGGCCTCGTGGTACATATTCTGCCACGAGATCTCGCCGCAGACTGCTAAATATAAATAAAATTCTTAAATATCCCAAGAATTTTTCTTAAAGAAACAAAGAAAACGTTAAAAAGTTGATAAATTTCCAAACTACTGTACTGTTGTGAGCCTCTTGTTGAATCACTTGTGATACAAAAGGTTATTGATCTGTGTATTTGTGTAGGTGATTAAATATGTATGTGTATGTATATATGTATATGTATATATATGTACATGTATGTATGAGTATGTGTACATGTATGTATGAGTATGTGTACATGTATATATAACATTAATAATTGTGTAACTAGCGTCAAAAGATTGTTATTAGCTTAGCTAAACGAACTAGAGGGTTCAGTTCCTGAACCGATTATGTGCCTCTGTAATCCTTTACAATACCGCTAACGGGATGGGTATGGGGTGCATAATAAAGAAAGAAATCGAAATATAATTGTATTAAAATTATTGCATGTTCTCTACAGAGAACTTTAAGTATACAGCATCACTCGGATGATACTGAATAATGCCAGCATTTTAACTTTAATATTCAGATTAATACAGTACACTGAACCTACAGTGTCACTCGGTCGGTACAGTGTCTGTCAGGTTCACACAGTGCAATCAATATATATACCTACCCATTATCACCAGTAACCTCACAGTGTCACCAGTAACCTCACAGTGTCACCAGTAACCTTACAGTGTCACCAGTAACCTTACAGTGTCACCAGTAACCTTACAGTGTTACCAATAACCTTACAGTGTCACCAGTAACCCCACAGTGTCACCAGTAACCTTACAGTGTTACCAGTAACCTTACAGTGTCACCAGTAACCTTACAGTGTCACCAGTAATCTTACAGTGTCACCAGTAACCTTACAGTGTTACCAGTAACTGTGGGGTTACTGGTGATACTATAGAAATACTGATGAGAGCAAATCCTTTATTATCCTGTAATATCGAAAATTGAAAATTATTTTAGGCATTAACAAAATGACTTGTCTCCACTGTATAATACAGTAATATATTGAATAAATCCACAAGGGCCGTGATGAGGGTTTGAACCTACGTACGGTATGATCCCAAACGTACCTTAGTCGACTGCGCCACGACATAGTGAGAGAATTGCAACCTGGAGGGGTACTTACCCTCACAAGGCTCACACAGCTTCTCCGAAGCACAGACCGGGGAACACAATTCCCCCATTCCTCCGTGTAGTGTAGTGTAGAAATATATTGTAATATTAAATATTCAGTTTGTAGTTAAAACCTACTGTGCCCATTGTAATCCTTCTGCCTTTCAGCTCACATGAGTATGGGGCCACGCTGTTGGTGGCAACACTTAATGCAGATTAATGACAACTCTAAGGACATATCAAGCCCGTGTTCAGTATCTTCTGCATCGACAGAAGGAAACACATTGGTAAGGAGTCTGAGTGGAAGTTAAGACGAGATCCTTGCTCAGATAAATCGTTTGGAACATCTTGAGTTAGCGGATCACCTTTGGTTGTTGTTTCATATTGGTTAGGTTGCCTTTCATTAACTTGAGAATATTAATATCTTAACTCCTGGAGAATCCACTGACAGTTGATATACAGTTCAGTAATTGGGGGGGGGGGGGGGAATACGTCATTGGGATCTTTCCTCCACTTGCGAGATTAGACTCAGTGAAGACTGATGGATGGATGGGATTAGTCACCTTAGTTTACCTTAGTTACACCTTAGAATTTATTTTTTTATTGATATAATCGTTGGTTATTCAATAAATTCCAGTGCTTCACTTGATTAATTCAGTGGATAGGGGGTTTGAGGTCCACAGGAAATACTGTCGAGAAACTAGAGTAATGAACTCTGGTGCAATTGCAAAAGGATAAGGTTTTACTGTTAGTTATTATTACACTTCTAGCAAACTCAGATGGGGAGGCTTGTATGTGACCATGTGCAATGTTGTGAATGGAAGCTGGTCTGGTTGCTCTCCTGTCATGATGACCATCTCCAAAGCTCTGTAGTTTGAGTACACTCAATTATGACTAGTTATCTAATGCATGTTTACTTGGTTGATTTGTTAAACTGTGAATATAGCACATAACCTACTTACTTTTACTCAAGCCATTCCTGATGTGCATGACTTCGTCAATTGTTACCACAGTGTTAAGTAAGTCACTTAGGGTACACCATACTCCCAGGTAGAGAGAGCAGGTGCTGTGTCGTCCAGAGGGATCATCTGCGGTGAGGCCTCAGTAACGTCGGTGAGCTAAGTCAAAGCACTGTTTAAAGAAGAAAATTCAGCTGTAAGCCTGAATATTTTTGCTGACGAAGGAAGGTCATATAGCGTTGAGGCACAGTTATTTAGCCGTGGGGAATATGGGCCCAACATTGTCCGATTCCTGTGTAGTTCTGTCTATACTTTATAGTATCTGTGCATGGAGGTACACTTAAGAGGGTTGACAGTAGCCCAGCAGGGGTTTGCCAGGCTACTATGTGGGATGGAAGAGAGGTGCTTAGACAGTTCTCTTGGATGACTGTGCCATTCCTAAACAAGTCACACTTGGGCTTCCAGGCACCTAACCAGATTATTACTATACCATATTAGAACAAGGGAAATGAAAGCCATTTTTTGCCTTCTAATTTTTACACCTCTTTATTTGCATCTATAAAATGATTGATAACAAAAATCATTTCCTTTGTACATGGCGCTATACAGACATTATGAGAACAGCTCGTCTCCCTACATACCTTCGGAATCATCATAAATTTTTTCAACACTATTACTTTTATAGTGTCTTTAAAACATGCTTGTGGGCCTTGGGCAAACACTTGTAGTTTATGATTTAGCCTGTACACAGACACCTTGTGCCATTCTGGCCTTTCAAACCAAAACTGTATAACTTCCTCTGTTAATACAGGAGGATGAATTCATATACTGGTCACAACTTTCACAGTAAAGAAATGCACTACATTTTGTTGTATAAAATGTAAACTGGCATTATTCCCTCCACAAGCCTACACTGAACACCTCCCTAGAAGCCAAAAGCCTAAACTGTTTTTGCCCAATTCAAACTTATTCCAATCTAACATATTACACCTATTATAAATACTGTAGTAAAAAAAATGATAAATAACTTTTGACACAAAAGGAGATAAAAAGTATTAAAAAAATATGGAACACCTTAAATCAATCAGCTGTTACAATTTATTGTGATGAGTGAGCAATCAAACTAAAAGACTCAGGCTACAACTATATTTACATACTGACAGTCTGACAGCTCTTCCTGCAGGAGACAACAGAAGATAAAGATGGCAGGTTAAGACGAGCTATAAAAGTATGGACTAGAGCTTAACTGTATGGTCAGCTTGTTGAATAAATGGTGAAAAAGATAGGACTAGACACAAAAAGAAGCAAGATATTGAGAAATTGAGAAGAAACCAGTAATGGAAACATTTATATATATACTAAAATAAGATGACAACAAGTCAAACATTTTTAAATAACTACTAGATATATAGTGTAAACAAGTACCAACAATAACAAAACAGTTGTTCCAAAAGTCTGTAAACTGAGCTGAATGATTCAAGGCGTTTCATTTCCAGGTTTTGTAGGGTGGTGACATACAACAAAATATTAAATAGAAAAACTATAATGGAGTTGACCGTACTCCCTCCAGTAGAGTATCACATATGTAACTTGGTACCTCTCACTCACTACTGAAGAGGGAGAGACGTATCACACGCTGAACAACACTCACATTATTTAAATAAACGCTTTACATTGGAAGTGTTAAGAGGGTCACAGTTTGTCTGCGTTTAGTCAATGAACTCCACAATTTGTAGCGAGTAAAAGTCTATTTTAAATTAAGGTTTTAGTATTTATTAATGACTGACTGACTGGACAGGATATCTGTAAAAGGACTTTATAATCTGCATTTTGCTTGCAAAGTAGAAAAAGTTATTAGTTTATGGCTGGTGGGGGATATTAATTACTGTTACATGGAATGTCAACTGCAAAATATTTAAAATAACAAATGCTGTATGCAGTGCAATCAAAATAAAAAAAGGGAAGTCATTCTAATCTATGCTGCAAGAGTGCGTTCATTTCAGGTGTTTGCATAATGCCCAACAAATATAATAATTATGGAAAACAACACAATTTCACCAGAAACCATCCACCATTTGTAACTATGAAACCGGGATTTAAGTCGAGAAAATCTAAAATGCTCCAGGTAAATGCAACAGGCATTTTTGCCATATCTTCTGCTCGATCCATGCAGTGTCAACCCAAACAAATAACCACAGTTTAACACATTATAATATGCCAATTGTTATTAATAGTAATTCATGCTTGCTAATGATAACATGACTAAGCTTTAGGTACAATAAACAGAGTGCAACCAAGTTATATTTAATAACATAGTGTACCATTAATCTTATGAAGTGACCAAGCATGAAATACAACAAAGTTAATTCAGTTATTCCACTCAAAATAATCAGCAAGTCACAATGGAAAAATCATTCTAGTACCTACCAACTCTTGTCAAACACAAGCTACAATAGTGTAAGTACGTGTCAGCTCTCCTCCAATCAGGACTATTGCAGCCATGATGACAGTGCACATCCCCCAATGTTTTATGCTATAATTTAATACTCCTGAGTTGAGACGACTGGAGGATATTCACTGTCTGGAAGGCATGACTTTCTGGTGGATCTTTTTACACCTTAAAGGGATACGCATTTTTTGTTACCACACATCAAAAATCTTAGGTATGTTTTGACTGGAAAATATACAGTTTTCTAACTGCTTGAACAACCAACATTGACAAAGACGGGGATGAATGTTACATGGTTGTCAGTGACGGAAAGTACTGGGTACTGGCAAGCTACAGTAAAAATGAGTTATACATCTGTACACCAGATATAAACTGATCATCTGGTCAATGTATTGCACACCAAGATTTGGTACGTATCACATTAACAGATGACCAGTCTATATAATCAGCACATACAAATCCTTTTCAGTTTAAGTGACCACATGTGCCTACAACGACCTGCTGATAAACATGCTCAACGTATACCAGGACTTTCAGTAATATATGTGTATAGCCCACCAACAATAATAGACAAACTGTACACATGTAATTCACTAGTCCTAGTAACCAGTTACACTTGCATCATGTCCAGGTTCATCATGTTCAACCAGCATACATACATACACACACACACACACACACACACACAGTAATGAGTTTTGGGAGAGATGACAGATCACACGGCAACCTATACAGGCAACAAGGTCAGGGTGTTAAGGTTAGGATGGGTTATGCATGGATGACATTTGGGTCTGATATTGGGTTAATGAGAGGGACAATTCTGGATGGTGAACATGAGACTGGGCAGGAGCATAATAGGAACTATCCCCCCCAACCCAAGATAAGGCCAATATTATTAACCTGAAATCAGCCAGTGACCAACATTAGGGAAGGAGGGGACAGTGGACCCACAAATTTTAGTTTGCTTCAAAAGCAACTTCTTATTCTAGAGATTTGCAGAAGTCATTTAAAATATATTTATCACCATTAAATGTGCCATTTTAAACTGTGACACAGCTGATGTGCCTTAAACGAAGGACTTGCAGTCCTCACTTGATCACTCGAGTGACTTCTTCCTCTGGAAGACAGCAAAATTATCAGACATTAAACCAGGGCATCTTGTGGGGTCTCATGTACTAAGGGCATGATAATATTGTTTTTCTAAGAATGGGTTCATTTTAAAGAGTGATATTGGTGGAAGTATTCAATAGATCAAGGAGAGATATAAATCCTTAACACAAGGAAAAATTATGGGGTAAGGGGGCACTGGAGAGAAGATGACCTCAAGATCAGGATGAAGGGAGCAAACAACCTCAAGATGAGGGTATGTACACTGTTTCGAGGGGGCAATGATGATACAATAAGCCCTTAAAAGTCTAACATCATGGATCCACAGAAAATATAATCCTCAACTACACAATCACAACGTCAGAGTAAAGAACACGCAGGGGAGCAGTCAGACAAAGTGAGGGACCACGCGACCTATGCTACAACAGTAAAAATGCACCTTGGATATGTCCTGCTCTGCGTCGTCCAACCGTCCCAACACCAATGTTTGGTTGAGGTATCTTAATAATTACGTACTTCATTTTATATGCAGGAACTTTCATTTCATATCAGGCAAGATCGTTTAAGTAGACATTACTAGAATAATACACTAGTACTCATAGATAAAATAAGCCACATAGACAGTATTCCAATGATAATACAGAAATCAGTCGTTTATCTACACACTACACATAAAAACACTTTCCCATTTTACCCCATTCTTCTTACAAGCTATTGCCAAGGTTCTTGCCTGCCTTTTGTGGCTTGGACCCCCACTATCAGAAACACCAACCACTTTCTATAGGGCCCTAATTTTCAAATATAAGTTATGTAGTTAAACTAAGAAAATACTAGATTGGTAAGCACTGAGGCCACAGTTGCTGATATTAGTAGTCCCGGTAAGAGACAGGTACGTGAGTGGGGAGCCTAGCCACTGGCTGTAATTTGCTTCTGTGTGCGAGATGACTCAGGAGGGACGAACAGATTACATACCCGATACACATTTGTTCATTTCACATTGCACTCTGGCAACTTTAGTTGTCTTTCACTTTTCACTTTACCAGTTTATCTAAAGTACCACTTGAATATATGTTTTCTCTCATTTTAAGTCTCAAAGGTATCACACAATCAATTAAGTCTTGTGGTGTACACCTGTGTCCCCTGAGCAAATCTCCTCACCACTGATATGATCGTGCCTGTTATTTGCAGCCATGATTGCATGTGGCACTGTAAGCTTAGACAAGTTTGTGACAGTCATGATGCCACCAGCACATACCAAACACTTACAACACTGACATAGGATCTCCTTAATGGAGTTGAAGATAGCAACAATGGCCTGGTGATACCAACTTGGCACTACCAATAAGGTAGGTGTTGATATTGTTGCCTCTTGAGACTATAGTTGATATGCCCCATACAGCCGCCATTTACCGCTAAAAGAAAGGTTGGGCATTGCACTAAAGGAGCGGGCAGGGCGGTCAGGGGAGGGCTGGCACTAGGGTGTCCCTGCCAGGCAGACTGTGACTCACAGCCCAGCAGCCCTAAGCACTGACGCCCAGCAGATAGCTACTCTGATTTTGTCGAAGCAGTTTCAGGAGGCGAAGCTGGAGGATAACTGTGAGTGACCAAGGAAAGCGGCGATGGAAGGGGGCCCCCAGGAGAAAGTGGAGGCGCCCCCAAGCTGGTGAGAGTCAGGGCCGATGAAATTGGCGGCCCAGAAAACATATTGGTGCTGGTCAAACTCAGTGGTGGACTGATCATCCCACTCGATGGTGGGTTTATTCGTTTCTCCTTCTGACGTCTGTGGGAGAAATATTTTGTTAGTAATCATTCATTCATTTATCTATATCTAAATCACCTTATCATACTGTATATCAAAAAAATTTCACTATGAATATACAGTATAAATATATAACAAAATAAATCTAAATCTACTAAAAGGTTGAAGGCTTGATAGTGTTAAGATTCTACTACAGGATCACTTCAAGCAGCTGAGCTTAATTGCTCAAGGTTATCATAATTTATTAAACTTAACTTACCACTATCATCACCCATAACCTGCAACTGCAAACCAGAAAAATAATACGTACTTACCTGTTACAGAACCAGACCCTGACTACCTCTTTTTCCATTGAGAGGTTATCTGCAAGCATTGAGATCTCCTCTGAGGTGGGCTTAGGGTTCTGGATGAAGGCTCGCTCAAGAGCGACACGTACACTAGTTTCAATAGAGGTACGCTTCTTTCGTCGACGACCAACTGCATCAGGTGATGAAAGGGAGTTGCTAACAGTTGTTGGATCAGAAATAGTCTTGTCAGCATCTGTTAGCCACTTTTGAAGCAGTGGTTTCAGTTTACACATATTCTTGAAGGAGAGGTTTAGTGCCTCAAAGCGGCTGATGGTGGTTTGAGAGAAGTCATTGCCATACAATTTCCCCATAGCCAATCCTACATCACCCTGGGTAAAACCTAGTTTGATGCGTCGTTGTTTAAAGGTTTTAGCAAATTGTTCCAATTCCTCCAAATCTGTTGGCTCTTCTGGGAGTGGTTCCCAGTGGCGAGGTGGTGGTGGTGGTGAATGGGGCATTGGAGGCCGAGCCATGTGACCATGTGGTGGCAAGTGAGGTGCCAGTGGTGAACCCGAGATATGCGAAGGCTCAAGAGGTGGTGGCCGAAGTGGGGGCTCACGAATATCTCTCATATCTCGCATTGGTACTTCCCTCAGGTCTCTAATGTCTCGCAAATCGCGTATATCTCTCAAGTCTCTTATGTCTCTTGGAGGTTGCTGGTGCTGGTGCTGCTGTTGCTGTTGTTGATGCTGCTGTTGTTGATGTTGCTGGTGAGCCTTCTGAAGCTGCTGGAGTTGCTGAGCAGCTTGTGCTACGGCATGTTGCACATTACGGACCTGTGCTGCTTGAGAGGGTGCCTGGGACACTGGTGGCTGTAGCCCTTGCATGCCTGCAATCCCTGGAGATGCTAAGAGGCCTTGCTGCAGTAAATTTTGTAAATACTGCAACTGCTGCAATGTATAAAGCAGTTTATTAATAAAACTATATATAGATTAGTTATTTTGGGTTTGATTTTAGCATAATAAACAATGAAACTTAAAGGACATTTACAATATGTTCTTCATTTTACCTCACAGAAAATACATATTCCACTTAAAATGAGTGACATACTGTACTCATTTACCTGACTCTGAAGGAAAAGTTGAGCCTGAGGTGGCAATTGTGATGCTGCACTGGGCTGTGAGAATAACATAAATTGCTGCAATTGCTGCTGGATCTGTTGCTGCTGCTGTGACAGAGTCTGCTGGAGAGCCTGTAACAGAATACATATGTCCAAAAATTAAGATCCATTAATATTAATTATTTACATTTGATTACATGACAGCAACCTATGAGTCTCACTGGGCTGGTAAAATTACCTGAATTTACCTGGGGGCCATCATCTCCAGTGGCCTTGATGGTTTGTTAAATGTCCTCATATTGTTCCTAAGGATTTTTTCCAGCTAAATTGTAATTGAAGTACAGTGCTGTATTGTCTTGGCATTTAAGGCTTTGGCAGATAGGCAATTCCATATGTTAATTATCCTATGGGTGAAAAGCATCTTCTGTTTTTTGTTCTCCATTGTGGTTTTGTGAACTGTTACTTCTTGTTTGTGTTACTTTGGACTTTTAAAGTGGCAGTTTGGATTTTGACCATTCCTGATATGAGTTAACTTACTTCTGGGATGATTTTTTTTAGCTGTGTTGAACTTTCTCCAAAGCAGGTACAGTATGTCCTTTTGAAGGTCATATTTCCATGATTGGATACAGCAGCCCAGTCATCAGACTGATCTTTTTGGGATCCCACTTGTTTTGCCCCTCCAACTCAACACCTCTCTATGACACTTTGTTTTCTGTCTGTTAGGTATAGCCTTACCCAGTTCAGTATTTTCCCAATTAACCCACCTTGAACACTACCTTTTATGAGGGACAATATTAAATGCTTTCTAAAAGTTTTGAAAAATTGTTGCCCATCCATTCCAAAGTTCATCCTCTCCAGACGTGCCATTATTCTCATCCTGATTACTCTTTCAGTTAACAAGAAAGGCATGTTAGTGATATTAAAACTTCATTGATCTTTCCCACATTTTTGGATCTTCAGATTTTCAGATTTTTATTTCTAAAACACTATGAGTGAAAAAGCATCTCCTGCTTTCAGTCTTACACTCTGGTATGTTGAGCTTGAAGCTGTTGCCCCTTATATGCATTACATTTGACTTTTTAAAGAAGTGGTCTGGATTAATATCCTCCAACTTGTTCAGTATTTTAGAGGTCTTGATGAGATCAGCCCCGTAATGTCTGGTTTGCAGTGCTGTTAGACATAAAGCCCTCAACTTTTTTGTGTGTGTGTTGTATGTTAAAATTGAAACTAAGTCTGTTATCAATATTCAGATATATGAATTTTCCTAATTTTTTTATTCTCAATTTGAATGCTATTTCTGAGAGGGTCACCTTTGAGTTTTCACATTACAGTACTTGAACTTTTTTATTTAAGTTTGTCAGAGAAAACTTGTAATTTAAGTGATTTGTTGAAAACTACAATGAATGGCTGGTACGAGAACATATGCAGTTTATTTTGTAACTCTTGGCTGGTATTTTAAAAATCAAATTTCTATGGTTTAAATAAGCTTGTTGTGGAACACCAAAAAGATATTTGTTTATCATGTGATGCCCATGAGTTACATCCCTCTAGGAAGCACTAAAGGTAAAA
>WNGS01001312.1:27350548-27362708 GCA_020271785.1 Procambarus virginalis | reverse complement strand
ATTTATGGCTACTATATGCTCTACTAAAGTATATAGATAGTAAAGTTAGGTTAGCTTCTGTATCTATATGAATGTACAGATGCAAGTCATCATTATGACAGAGCCAGCGTAATGGTTAAGTTTCATATTCACCGTTGTTTGGTAGTTTTAACATGACTCAATACGTAAACACAGGTGTGGGAACCAAGGGGGAATTCTTAGTCAAATTCCATGGTCAAAATGTCTTGCCAGTTTTAATTTAAAAGTTGTGTTGTGTGTAAGAAAACAAATACAATATTGGCCACTAATGTTCAATGTTAAGGATACTGTTGACCGATTGTATGGGTTATACTGTACATCATTAGTTTAAAATGTAAATTGACTATGATCATTGTTAGATTTTGAAGTGCTTACATCCTTCCATTCATCAGAAAAGCAAGTTATATTAAATTAATGAATTAATTTTAAATAAAAAATTTCTACTGAGTATATGGTGCAGTTTGCGGTCAGTTTCAAGTATATGGACTGAATCTTGAGTAAAATTATTAAAATTTGGATGTGAAGTGTAGACTTCTACACTGTACAAATATTTTTAATAATTTCATATGAATATTTCCGTGAATTTTATGAATGGATGTGGCTGTGCCGGGCTTCAGGCGAAATGACTGCATGATCTGGGAATCCACGAGTGATAGTAATAAATTCAATAAGGATCTACATATATCAAGGGAACAGGATAGATTTTCTTATAACCAAAAGACCCTGTCAAATTGACTCAAATGTCGTAATATTATTTGTAAATGTGCAAAATGTTCTTTAACGCCCATATTTTTGTGTGTTTCTCCTGCATGCTGGCCCACCATTGTTTTGGTTTTTTATTACCAAGTGTGGCAGTGTAGTTATGGAAGCAATTTATTTAAACAAAAATTGCATTCTTCTCTTTTAAAATTTATTGCTTGAAACTAGATCAATGTAAATGTTATATATACATGTAGTGTTAAGTACACATTATTTTATTAGAAGTCTCGGAGAATATATTATTATTTAAAGAAGCAACCTTGTATCAAGGCTGATAAAATGAGGTATTATGTAACACTGTAATATGTGTAATTGTTGTTAAGCTTGTCTTAAAAATTCCTGTCTTGCCATTACAGGGTACAGGATTATTGAAAGTTGAACATGAATATAACCATCTTCATATTTCACATTTCTGATATTTTAGGTTTTACTGTTATGTCATTTATGTATGTCATTTACCTGTAAAATAACAGTACACATACTCAAAGTTTGCGTTATTTTTTTATTATTGGTTATATATAAGAAAAACTTCATTACAATTCTTCTGGTTAGTAATTCTTGTTTAATAAACAAAAATTGTCCATAAACTACAGCTTCTCGGAAATGTTAGTGCTGTAAGGAAGTTGCAACTATAGTATACCTTTATAAATTGACAAATTTGTATTCGCGCTCAAGTGACTTAGAAAATGTGTTTTTTCCAAGGTATTCGTTGGCAACGTGAAAATCAAATGCTGTAGTTCTTAAATTTGTTTGAATAGGACAAAATGGTGGTGGTCTACACATGCATTACCCAGGTAAATTATATATTGGAAAAGCATTCTATTCTTCAATACAGCAACTGTTTTTTTCTATTTTTAAATAATTACAGTACAGTTTATTAATTTATATTTAGGTGGAAAAAAAAGCAAGTGTAGTCAAACAGTTCTAGAATGAAACGGAGTTCTTTTGACTACTGGTATACAGAACATGGGTAAAGTACAGTACTCTTGATATTGTCATTGTACTAAACTGACAATTAAATTGGTCTCTGCCTCATTCCACCTCTTCACAACATGTATGCTAAAAAGAGTACAGTACTTCTTTCCAGGACATTGTATGCAGTTTGTCTCCATGTCCTATTCTGTACAACTATTGGAGCACAGTTTTTGTTCAGTCTCCCTCACTATTATACCTTGTGATGAGTTCTCTGGATTCACTTACCTCTAGTGATCAAAGCTTCATTTTTTTTCTTCTTCTTTTCTCCTTCTCTATATACAGTACTGTATAAAGCTTGTCTACATGCTGTAGTTCGAGTCTCGTGTTTTGAGTATAAGCCATGTAAGAAATTTTTAAGTTTAAATTTTCCTTTTAGTGCTTAACAATGAGTGGGGTTCCATGCTGTTTTGAAGGATTCCTTGTTTAAGTTTTAATAGGGGTATGTTTGTTTACTAACTGCACATGCTGCTACTGATTGAGACTGTAGGTGGGATATGCAATCATGCATGTGTGTGATGGAGGTACATATGTGGTGTGTCAGAAATTAAGCATTGTGTACCTGTTGAATAATGAGCAAATACATTTTACTTCCTCAATCTCTTCCATTTAAATATATTAAAATGATTCGAAAGTATAAATTATTGTGATATATGATAATTAACAAAATTCAGCTTTGTACATACATATATAAATAAAATGTCAGGAGGAGATTATACTTGTGTCCATTGTATCTTAACTGAATAAAAGGATTTCTTAGACTAACATTATTTTTACCGTTCTCAGTTACGTAGTGTCCATGGCCTGCCGCTGCCTTTTGATAATTACTCGCTTACCATTCCGAGTGTAGCCTTCATATGATTCTATTCAATCAGATTGCTTCACACACACACACACTTCTGTGATTTCCTTGGTAGTAAATCCTAAAACCTTACTTATAAGTCATAAGGGGGTTTGACTAACCTGTTCTTTGAGGATGCTCCGATAAATGTACTTTTTATGATAGATTGAACAATGAACTCGTGCACAATGAAATCACGAACATGGTGCATCTATGAGACTGTATTGAAGCCATACAATGGGATTGAACCCACATCCATGAATGCATCATGTGCCTCATGTATTTATAACTAGTGTTATAAATTGCTTTAGTGCCAATCATGCATCTTCCATATAATATACATCATTCTCCCCACAAACAAGCTTTTGTTTTGACAGCTTTATTTTAAAAAAAAAGATTTTACATAGAAAAGAATTGTATACACATTTTTTCTTGCAAGACTCTCTTGCACATTCCATACTTAGTTGCTTCCATTCATCATTGCTGGTAAAGCATATTCTAAAGCATAGCTATTGAATAGCTATGTGATATATTTTGATTTAGTGGCATCCAAGATGTTTGCTTTGAAGACACTTAGTCTTCCCTCTACCACTAAAGAATGGTTAGTGTTTCCTTTTATTCTTCCGGGTTAGCAATCTTTCCTAGCTAATCATATATTCCCAATATGGATATTTTATTTTTTTCTTCAACCATGTTTTCATTCAAAATATAAATTACTTAAGTTTAATGTTTTAAGTTCTTCTGTATTTAAATTAAGCAGTGTTATTGCATAGTAACTTTGTATTTTTTGTGTAAATCATGACAGCTTTGTATTTTATTACAATACCATAGACCTGAAGCCTTGCATCCTGGAAATTCGCCAACCGCGGGGAAAAGGGGTGAAGCACAAGTTTTTTAATGTGATTCAGCACACAAACTTTTTACTTTAAAGCTCTCAATTCTTCCATCAATCCTTTTAAGTTTTGTTCCATTCACCCATTCCAAGATACTGGCCTCTTGCCTATACCATCTGATCCCGTTATTTCACTCTTCCATATGTTGTTGTTTTAGTTTCAGCTGCTCTGAACAATAGTTCCAAGCAGCACATGTTATGGTGAGCCTGTAATGGACTACACTCTTCCATACTCTTCTTGTTAAATGATTCTCTGGTGACAATATTAATATGTCTCATTCACTTAAGTGTAAGGTGCCTCTACCACTTCATGGCTCCTTATTTCATTCCTTTAATTTCACGGGTACCACATTTCCCATATATTTCCTAATTATATCTATCCCACATACTGACTCCTGAAATATCCTCATGACCCTGGAGTCTTTTACCCCTTCCACCCCATGGTGATAGGTCCAATACTGGCTATTCCTCATATTTACTACATACAAGACAGTCAAAATTTGCTAGGATCCCAGCCGTATTGGCAGTGCGTTGTAGTGATCTCATGGATTCTGTAGTACCGATATTATCTTTTGTAAGCAGTTCCCTTTCTCTCACTTCTACAGTCACACCACAGTCTGCAACCATTATAGTAATAAATGGTCAGGTATTACAACTATCAAACCATGTACTCTCAAGTGTGGCCTATCCCTATGACTCTCCTACCACAATAAGAGGCAGTCAGAAATAGCCGACTTGGATGCATATCAGCCACACATACTAAACTTGTGGACACGTTATGAATCATCCTGCTCTTTATTATTCAAACTGCATTGTCTTGCACCTTCTAGTAGGATGTCCTGATATTCAGGATGATCATAAGACTTTTTTTTTCCCTGATGTCTATAAAAGTCAGTTGTTTGACTCACACATTCACATATGATTTCATTTGCAGTTAAGTTTTCTAGTCTGCATACAGCACACACTATCCTTGAAAACCTCCCACATCCACTATATTCCCACCCACCAACCATATCCCCAAACTCACTCACTCTCCCTCCCTATGTTCATATGTGTGTTCAATATTTTAAAAGTGTATAGTGCAGATTCAGGTACAGAAATATTTCTCTTGCTTGGCTGCAATCAAAACTCATCTATTTTACATCCTGTAGTTGTTACACTAACATTTCGGCACTTTTTGTGTCTTCTAAAACCATTTTTTTTTTAACGACTGGTGCATCCTTATCATTAAGAATGCCCCGTTTCATTCAATTGGAAGTTATTCATTCTTATATTTTATAACGAATCATAATACTAAAAGACCCTATATTTCTAGTGATGGAATGTAATAAGCATGAATTTATAAGTAGTTTGCATTCATTCTCTGCTACAAATAGGTTCACAGGTGAATAATGACCATTTTGGATTGCAGTATTTAAAAAGCATTCAAATACTGTACAGTATGTATTTATCAGGACAAAAAATGGCAGTATGCTCTAGCCTTTACTGCTGCTGTAGCCAATTGGGACTTTTTCATTTATTCCCTGCCACTATTCCTTTCAATGTTATTGGTTACATGTAAGGTAGTAATTATGTTTTTTTTTTGTAACCAAGGTAAATCTTGTCTCTAAAATAGTGAGGCACATGTTTACCACCATCATAACTAAGTATTATGTACTTGTACGTACAGCTGTACACTACACATAAGCATGTCCAGAAATTGAGGCATTTGATAACCTTGTGAAACAATAATTCATTGTGTCGGGGGACAGGCAGCCAGGTGTATATAAATAGGCTTGCATCAAGGTCATCCCATTTATATTTAGGTACTATATTGTTCTATGCATCACTGTACTGTTTATCTTCATAGATGACTTCTCCCACAGAATATTTGAATACAGTACTTCAGTTCTGTACAGTAAAACAATGTGCGTGTGCGCACTGTACTGTGTTAAGTGACAGTATAGACTAAAATGGTGATCCTTTGAAAGATTGTGATTAGGCGAGTGATAGTATATTGTACTTAGGCGAGTGATAGTATATTGTACTAGTCATTCATATTTATTCAATATTTATATAGTTATATTTGTTGATATAATTTATAGAATGAATAAAGTACTTAAGCTTATGCTTCTTATGTCGGATGTCTCTTTACTCCTTGAATACTTTGAGTTTCATTCCCAGTGTTTACATAGCTAAACAAGTCACTTTAAATACAGGCCTACCTCATACACTAAGAAATTTGTTAACGCAACATATCATTTTATGCTTCAGGGTAAGGTGTGCAGAACCCAGATTGCTGGTTCAAGTAATCACATTACCCTAATTTATTTTCTATCATGCTGTCTTCTGCCATGATGCCTCGAGAAAAACTAAGTGTGTTGAACTACTGCTGGTACTTCTGTTGCTAATACATTTCAATGCAACAGTCAGCACTAGCTTGTAAATTCTTGCATACAGTATAGATACATTTTTAGACAGGATTATCGGTTAAAGCAGCCATGAGTTTGTCAAGTGCTCAGTGCCTCGAAAACTTGAATAAAAATAGTTCAAACTTGTGTTGGCTCAGGTTGTGTCCTCCCTTCACTCCTATTCTCTTCTGCTTATATTTAATTCAGCAGAATTATTAAATTGGTTAAGCAGGGCAACCCACAATCGAGTTTAGACAGTACAAGAGAGGAATATAAAAAGAGGAGCGCTGCGAGAAAACCTGCTGGGTTGTTCATCCTGTCACTTGTACCCAGACACAGCTGGGACTTGCTTAACTGTTTCAAGTGAACAGCTCCTCAAACAAGAAGACTAACATTCGTCAACCCTTAAAATCTTACGTTATCTTGCGGGTGCAAAATGGGGGAATCTTAAGAACTGTATCTATATTTGACAAATAGTGTTTTCCCTACTCAAACAATGTGGGGTTTATTACTCTACACATTTCTAATGACTGATGATGTCCACACACACTCAGGTAGTGGTCAAGGCGGTGTCCATCACTCACCGCAGATTCTGCAACTCCTCTGCTCAACTGTTGTTTCCATTCCGAATCTTCATGGATATTTGTATCCAAGACGAATTCTTGCTATTACTGATTCTCTCCCTCGTCCTCCTCCTCTTCGTCCATAATGATTGGGATTGCCAGCTGCAACCATGTTGCAGCTGGCATACCAACATACCAGCCAGCTGCAACATGTTGCAGCTGGCTGGTATGTTGGTACAACCATGTTGTACCAACATACAGATTCACTGATTTGTTCTATCATCCTTTCCTCAGTTATCTTGTCATGGTGATGTTGCCTGACAGTGCCTCTAATTTGTAGAAGTCATGGGTATGAAGTATTCAATATGGTGTACTTCTGCGCCTTCAGCAGCCAGCACATCTGCTCGTTCATTTCCACATACTCCAACATGGGAGGGGATCCACATAAATTTAACAATTCTTCCTTGATTGGTTAGTACTCTCACCGCTCTCTTGATCTCAGCGACTATCGCAAGATTTTCTGTCCGATTTTTAGTAAGGTTTTGTAAGTGCTGCTTTAGAGTCTGTGCAGATCACTGCACCATTAGTGCCTCGTTCAAGGAATCTTAGCGCCATAACAATAGCAGTTAGCTCTGCTTGTGTTGAAGAGGCATAGTTCTCAATACAGGCTTTTTCTTCATTTCCACGTTGTAAGGCATTATTCCTAATTACAGTGTATGCTGCACCAGCCTTGTCATTGACAGGGTTAGATGACCCATCAGTGTAGATTTGATCCAACTCATTTCCATCTTAATAGATTTCCTCCAGATAATTGTGCCTCATTTCTTGAGCTATCATGTTGGACTTTTTCGTTGCCATTGCATTGATGATAATCCTGTATGGGTCTTCCACCCAGGGCGGTAACCTCTCTACAGGATGGAGCTCACGGGCTTGCTCAAGCAGGTGAAATTCTTCGAGGTAGCAGACTGATCTGTGATGCCATTTGTTGCTTCTGTTTCCACCTGAAAGTAGCACAGAACTCAAGTTTTTCTTGTCAATATCATTGTAATGGGGATCTCTGGCTATCTTAATTGAAAGCTTAGCATTCAGTTCCTGAATTCGGCTTTTAACACTGGGGAGGGACAACTCCTTTCGTAGATTAGATGTCTTGGCAGTTCTTGGGACTCCAAGAATGATTGTCATGCTTCATTTTGTATGCTTTCAAGTTTTTTCATATCGCTTTGGGAATAGGTGCACATAACTGGTGCGGCATAGTCTATGACGGAGCGCACATAGGCTGTGTACATAATTTTAAGCACCGCATTAGAAGCTCCATGTCCATTCCAGGTCGGACTGTTGTGTCCTCCCTCCCCATCTCCCACGCTCCCTCCATCTAGACACTATGGGGACACCGCAAGGGTCCCGGGAGTATAGTCTGGTGTGTTCTCGACTCTCAATCGAGAATTCAGGGTTCTAATCCCAGTCTGGGCAGAAATGGTTGGGCGCATTTCCTATCACCTAATGCTCTCAAACCTAGCAATAAGTAGGTACCCAGAAGTCGGCTTCTTGTGGGGCTTCGTCCTGGGGAGGGTCAGTAATTCGACCTGGGGGGGGGGGGAGGGGAAGTGACCACGATATAAACCTAACGTTAAAGTACACGCTGGCTTCCTGTCCCCCGACACAATGAATACTTATTAATCTATCCCTCCCGGTCGGCAAAACATTATCCATGTTGAATCAAAGTTAAATCACCGTTGTCGACGTTAAATAATCGTTGTCAATATTGTCAACTATTGTGAAATAAGCTGTAAAACTCTATGGACAGCCAAACCAACATTTCGCAACAGGCCTCCATCTTTCTCAGATGCAGCAATGGGAGCCAGCCTCCCTATACAATCAAGTCACCAACGGATAGTTGCGTCAAGCTAACTACAACAGCCTGGCCACCAACCCTGGACAGACAAGACAGACATTCTCACCTAACTTTCTTCATGGTCGGTGGTGTTCGGTTTGTGACTGTTCTAGTGGGTGGGCGCCGTCCCTTCATTCCGACCTCATATGCCTTCAAAAAGATGTGATACGCAGTACATCCTAAGCAGTTTAAAAACCAACTAATGAAAATAGATCACTGCTTGGAAAACCTCTCAAATCCAGCCCCGAACATCTTCCTACTTGGGGACTTCAACCTGCGCCAACTGAAATGGAAGCACCTGGTGGCTAATACAGTTATATCCGAGAGAATATCAGGAAGTAGCCTAAATGAATAGGCACATGCAAATGACCTGCTACGGATGTGCGACAGATTTGCCTTAAACCAGCAAATAGTAAAACCAGAAAAGAGAACACGCTGGACCTCATTTTCACTAATAATGATTAACTGAACAGGAACATAATGATTACAATTACCCGTAACTCAGATCACAACCTAATTGAAGCTCTGACAAGCATGGGGAGCAGACCTGCACAACCTGTACCGAGACCCAGGGGAGGAGAATTCAGCAAATTCAATTTTACTAATAAACGGATTAACTGGGAGCAAATAAACAAAGATCTCACAGAAATAAGCTGGAAAGAGCAGCTAGTAAATGCAAACTTGAACTAATGCCTGGAAAAATAAACTCGGTAGCTCTAGAAATATGCTCAAACCGCATACCCCTACGAAAAAGAGATGCAGACTGAAACGGGAACATCGTTCCCTCTATAGGCGAAGAAAACGGATCGCGGAACAACTTGAGAGTCACACCCTAACCCTGTCTCAAGAACTCACACACTATCTCACCAACCTGTCCTCTTAAAAAGAACGTCCCATTTGGCCGTTTGCCCATATGGCTGAATTTGGACGTAATTTGAAAATGAAAAAAAATATGAAAATAAATTTAGGATTTTTTTTTCAACAACAGTAAGTTAAGGGTCCTCTGATAGGTTAGGTGGGCAGGAAATTCTCATAAAGTTTCAAAACGTTATGAAAAACGTTAATTTAAAGTGTCCTCTCATAACCTCTGCGCGTACGCCGGACGACTCAAATAGAAAACGGAACAGAACGTCACTTTTGTGAGTCTATTTCATTTCAAATTACGTCCAAATTTGGCCATATCGCGCATACGAGCCAAAAGTGACGTTCTTTTTAAGAGGACGGGTTGATCTCACACCCACACCCCTATCTCAAGAACGGCGAAGAAGGCTAGGTTATCTTGAGATCTTAGGTTATCTTGAGATGATTTCGGGGCCTTTAGTGTCCCCGCGGCCCAGTCCTCGACCAGGCCTCCAGCCCCAGGAAGCAGCCCGTGACAGCTGACTAACACCCAGGTACCTATTTTACTGCTAGGTAACAGGGGCATAGGGTGAAAGAAACTCTGCCCATTGTTTCTCGCCGGCGCCTGGGATCGAACCCAGGACCACAGGATCACAAGTCCAGCGTGCTGTCCGCTCGGCCGACTAGAGTAGAGTAGAGGCTAGGTAGAGAAATATAAACAATTGAACTAAAGCTACAAGAATCGTACAAAATCCAAGAGAGACAAAGCAAAAGGCCATCAGTGAAATAGAGAGAAATTCGAAATATATTTTCTATGCAAAATCAAGATAAAAAACTACATCTAGTATCGGGCCCCTGCGAAAGAGAGATGGCACTTTCACAGATGACAACAACGAAATGAGCGAAATTTTGAGGAATCGGTAAGACTTTCCAGCGAGCCACTAAACATTAAAGCTTAATAACCCAAATGAATTTTTCATGGATGTGATGCCAACATCAAACCATATATCAGATGTCACCCTATCCCCACTGGATTTTGAAGAAGCCATAGACAGTACGACTATGCACTCTGCCCCAGGCCCTGATTCCTGGAACTTCATATTCATCAAGAACTGTAAGAACACACTGTCGCAGACCCCTTACATTCTTTGGAGACAAAGCCTACATACTGGCCTTATCCCTGACATATTAAAAACAGCAGAACAATGAAAATGAGCACCGCTCCATAGAAGAGGAAATAAGGCAGAGGCAAAAAATTACAGACCGATAGAACTTTCACACACATTAAAAATATTTGAGTGCGCGCTAAGAAATAAGATCACACAACACACAGAATCCCATCATCTCCATAACCCCGGACAACATGGGTTCAGAACAGGGCGCTCTTGCCTATCACAGTTGCTGGACCACTATGACATGGCATTAGATGCTATGGAAGACAAGCAAAACGCTGATGTAATTTACACAGATTTCGCAAAAGCCTTCGACAAATGAGACCATGGTGTTATTGCACACAAAATGCGTGCAAAAGGAATTACCGGAAAATAGGCCGATGGATCAACAATTTACTGACTAATAGAACCCAATGTGTAATAGTCAACAAAATAAAATATGGATACTTACCATGGCCCTTGTGGATTTGTTCATCTGATGTGGTGGAGGCCGACTCCATACACAGTTTCAAATGTAGATATGACAGAGCCCAGTAGGCTCAGGAATCGGTACGATTGGTTGACGGTTGAGAGGCGGGACCAAAGAGCCAAAACTCAACCCCCGCAAGCACAATTAGGTGAGTACAATACCCCCCATTGAGGAGCAGAGGTGCAACAGGTACTCTGAGAGAGACCTCTATCAACATCAGAGGCCCGAGACTGTTCAACACGCTTCCACTACACATAAGGGGCATAACTGGCCGACCCCTCACAGTGTTCAAGAGAGAACTGGATAAGCACCTCTAAAGGATACCTGATCAACCAGGCTGTGACTCATACGTCAGGCTGCGAGCAGCCGCGTCTAACAGCCTGGTTGATCAGTCCAGCAACCAGGAGGCCTGGTCGACGACCGGGCCGCGGGGACGCTAAGCCCCGAAAACACCTTAAGGTAACCTCAAGGTACCGAAAACCCCTTAAGGTAACCTCAAGGTACCGAAAACACCTTAAGGTAACCTCAAGGTACCCAAAACACCTTTAAGGTAACAACCTCAAGGTACCGAAAACACCTTAAGGTAACCTCAAGGTACCGAAAACACCTTAAGGTAACCTCAAGGTACCGAAAACACCTTAAGGTAACCTCAAGGTACCGAAAACACCTTAAGGTAACCTCAAGGTACCGAAAACACCTTAAGGTAACCTCAAGGTACCGAAACACCTTAAGGTAACCTCAAGGTACCGAAAACACCTTAAGGTAACCTCAAGGTACCGAAACACCTTAAGGTAACCTCAAGGTAAGGTTGCGCTGACCACCGGTGGTGACGTCACCAAGGGGGCGGAGCTTCAAACCGCTGCTAATAACTTAGCTCCTCCCCCTGGTGACCTTATTACACATCTCATAGGCAAAGTTCCAAAGTCCATGTTCAATGAATATTCAATGAAACATATAACAAACCAAAATAAACACTTACCTATGTTACTGTTGTTGATTTAGGACGACGACGACATACACGCCAAGCATCCTACAAACCGGACCGTTGAATAGCAATGCCAGACGGCAGTATCAAATCCCAATGTGTAAAATCGCGAAACGGAAGGAGACCCGGCGGCCCCCCCCAGGCGGAGCACAGGTGCCCGCACGTCCGCTCGTCGTCAAGGATGAACCAAGAGTCCCAATACTTGCCAACGGAACCCACCCTGTGATTGGCTGTTGTGGTGGATGTAAACACACAGTTTCTACCAATCAAATGCTAGCGCGGGAAAGTGCCCTTCAAGTTCAAGTTCAAGTATGTTATTGAGATAGCAAGAACTACATCTCAAAGGGATAGAGTAGCTTAGGCTATTT
>WNGS01001312.1:27280592-27337753 GCA_020271785.1 Procambarus virginalis | reverse complement strand
CCGTATCATTTTTCGGGCTGACGATATGTTTTATTTTGCCATGTTTATTGAACGTCAGGTCATCTGACATCATTATTCCTAGATCATCGCCATGTCGTTTTCCTTCTGAAGGTTGTGTCTTGTGCCGCGGATATCGTGTAATTTCTTATTTTTACCATACCTAAGTACTGTATCTGGAATTTATCACGGTTAATATTCATGTTAACTTCCGTTGTCGAATCGAAGGCTGTCGGCTTGTAGTTTTTTAGTGTCATCCACAGAGGTCATTTCATGCTGATTGTTTTTAATTCGTCTTCAAAGAATGACGCTCAGTCACGTAACACTCAGCCAAGTGACACTCAGACACTCATGTGACAATGTGGTACTCAGTCATGTGACATTCAGTCACGTGGCACTGTCATGTGCCAATCAGTCATGTGGTAGTCACGTGAAACAGGCATGTCCCCGTGATATGCCAAACATTCACCACCCCATAATGCAGGTATTTGGCATGTCACGTGTCACCGAGATATCACAAGTGACCCCTGATGACCCTGGTGCAGGTGTTTGGCATGTCACGTGTCACTGAGATATTACAAGTGACCCCTGATGACCGTGGTGCAGGTATTTGGCATGTCACGTGTCACCGAGATATCACAAGTGACCCCCTGATGACCGTGGTGCAGGTGTTTGGCATGTCACGTGTCACTGACATATCCAAATCGTCGCTCCGTGCCTGGAATATAAATTGTTATATGTTTAATCACACTAAACCCTTGATACTAATAAATAATAGGTAGAACGCTTCCAGTTTTTCATTCTCGAGAAAGTAGTGTGAGAGGTAGAGTGAAGAGAGGGGAGGGGAGGGGGGTTATGGTACCACGAAGAGTGGTGGAGATAGCGTGAGTAACATCATAAGGTCACAGCCAACCCTGTCTTCCCTACTGATCCAACCAGCTGTCATTACTCTGATTGGTTTTAAGGTCATTTCCCTCCCCCCCCCCCCTTCCATTCATCCCTAGGCAGAGAAAGGGGAAGTAAATAAAAGACACTATTTATTTTATATTGAGTTTATTTGTATTACAAAATGAACACATTCATTGTGTTAATCCCTGTCATTAATTATTTCATAACTCATTGTAGTTTTTTTGTTTTAATCATTTAAATCATGTTATCAGAGGGTAAGATTTGACTAAGTTATCAGAGGCTTTCCGTGTCTGAAGCCTCGCGTCAATATTAAAAAATGTATTCATAACTGCTCGTCCATATATATAATTAGTCATTGCACGTATATAATGACTCGCTTGTTTTGTCACCAAGTTTATTGTATCGCTGTTTTGCTTAATCTTGTAATTTGTATCAAATTGACTGTTTTCGTTAATGACGCTTGTACACAAGACACCTGAAGCAATGCCTAGACTGGGCAGCAAAATAACCAATCACCATAGTTGTCGCCCATTGCCAAATGAACATAAACAATTAAAACCATCAATTTTATACAGACAATTATGTGCGCGCGTGTGTGTAATTACCTAAGTGTAGTTACAGGATGAGAGCTACGCTCGTGGTGTCCCGTCTTTCCAGCACTCTTTGTCATATAACGCTTTGAAACTACTGACGGTCTTGGCCTCCACCACCTTCTCACCTAACTTGTTCCAACCGTCTACCACTCTGTTTAGTGTGTGTGTGTGTGTGTGTGTGTGTGTGTGTGTGTGTGTGTGTGGTGTGTGTGTGTGTGTGGTGTGTGTGGTGTGTGTGTGTGTGTGTGAGTGTGTGTGTGTACTCACCTATTTGTGCTTGCGGGGTTGAGCTTTGGCTCTTTGGTCCCGTGTAATTACCTAAGTGTAATTACCTAAGTGTAGTTACAGGATGAGAGCTACGCTCGTGGTGTCCCGTCTTCCCAGCACTCTTTGTCATATAACGCTTTGAAACTACTTACTTTGAACTAAACTACTAAACTTTGAAACTAAGTGTGTGTGTGTGTGTGTGTGTGTGTGTGTGTGTGTGTGTGTGTGTGTGTGTGTGTGTGTGTGTGTACTCACCTAGTTGTGCTTGCGGGGGTTGAGCTTTAACTCTTTGGTCCCTCCTCTCAACTGTCAATCAACTGATTGATTGTTGCCGCCGAAGGCGGCTAGTTTATTGTGCACCCCATACTCATCCTGTGAGCGGTAGCGCAAAAGCATTACAGAGGGCACAAAAGGTCTTTATCAGACCTCATCTTAGATTATTTCATAAACAATTTCATCTATCCTTCACACCTTATAGTTACAATGTCAGCTAGTTACAGAGTAAGTGCTATTTCAAGAGCTACATTTTACAATAAGTCATCATACATTAATGGTAGGTCTTATCGCTAATTGTGTCCTGGCATGTGTCCGAGTGTCCGGGAATGTGTTCCATATAGCTTGGATCGTATTCGAAACATGGCCGGAATTATCATATCTAAATCCCCCTGCCTTAAGGTATTTAAGATTCAGAGTCGTGCCCAAGCCTACTGCGTGTTGAAGATTCCGGTCTGTAATGCGTTTTGTGTGGGTTGGCTTTATGTTGTCCTTGTTCTCTATACGCGTTTTGTCCAATCCAAATTAACATGCGCTTAATAGCGCAAAACTTTAAACAGAAAAAATTGTAACGGAGCAACATTTAATAATAAGAACTTAGCATATGGAACCAATTCATGGTGCATGTGAAACCAATTCGTGATTGGTGTGGAACCTATTTGTGATGCCTGTCGAACCAGCTCGACAGTTCTATCTATCTGTAGAACCAATTCGTGATACTTGTGGAACCAATTCGTGCTACCTGTGGAACCAGCTCGTGTTACCTGAGGAGCCAGTTGGTGATGCACGGTGGAGATGCACGAGAATAACGTACACAGCTGTACATGAGAAGCACGTACAGCTCCCTACACACACCTCAGCAAGAACCGGATAGAGATTACGAAACATCCTGCTAGCCTAACCAAGCATTTAACGAGCTTCCAGCGTGCAAAAGCACGATAATAAGCTTATACTGTCATTGTGCTGGTCAACAATGTGGTCAACAATAATAAATTGTTTCCAATTGGTTTATTTTAAATATTATTATTATATTAAGAACATAAATTATTGATTTAGTTATGTTAGTTTAGGTTAGGTTAAGATAGGTTAAGTTAGGTTAGGTAGGGTAGGTTAGGTTTGGTCATATAATACGTTGTTTTAACTGAAATTTAAAAAAATTAACTCATACATAATGAAATGGATAGCTTTATCATTACATAAGAAAAGTATCTAAATTCGGGAAAACTTGGCTTATTAGGTAAATCAAGCCAAATCTCTCTTGTGTAGAATGATAGCTAGGCAGTATATATTTGTGTTCCACCTGCGATAACCAATATTTGGCTTAGTATCCCCATGTTAACCTCGCTCTCATGATAAGAAACTGTAAGGCTTATATTTGATTTAATTTGTGTTATTTCATGTATTATTATTATTATTATTATTATTTATTATTATTATTATTATTATTATATATTATTATTATTCATTATTATTATTCATTATTATTATTTATTATTTATATTATTAGTATTATTAGTATTATTATCATAATTTATTATTATCTGGTATTAATTTAATATTATTACTTATGATGAAATACCGAGTAAAAGAACCGTCCATAACTATATAAATTTAGAAAATAAAGAAAGCTGAATCAGGAACAAGATTCATCATGATGCGACCATTGCGTCATGGTTCCCAGAATTACTGGAGGAAGGAAAGCCATGATGATACTTGCGCGCGTGGTGTGGGCTTCAGGTACTAGCACCCAGTAGTTACCTAGGAGTGACAATGGGGTTGATCTAGCTCTTTATCCCCCGCCTACTACCCTTCTTATACCTGTTCCATTTGATTTGACTCTTCTGACGTTCTAATTTGTTCGCGAATCTGGCCTCAGGATTCTGAATTGAGGTGGCTTCCACAACTTCTCTCAGGGCGTTCCACTTGTTGGCCTCCTGTGTAAGTATTTCTTGATATTTTGTTCGACTCATTTGCGTTTCCAGCTTCTACTTGTGTTCCCTCGTCCTACTTTCTTTCAATTAAAAGAGGCTTTCCCTGTTCACCTTGTCGAATTGTTTCCATCGGTATACTGTATACTGTGATAATCTCTCTTTATTCTGTCCAGCTGGACAATATCATCAGGAAAAATGGAGAGAACCTTTGGCAAGTGATGGTTTCTTGTTTCCGTCGAGGCCACTATAGATGGATAGCGGCTCTCGGGTAAATTTAGTTCCCCTAACTATCCTTATAGTATAACCACTTAATTAGCTCTGGTACTAATCTTGTTATATATATCTCTGTACTTTTTCAGTATCAATGCTTCACAAAGTGCATGTTCGAGGCCGGTGGTCAATTTTAATTTTTAGTATTGGTCAACAAATATGGCATAGTTGGACCAATACATTTGAAGAGTCTTGATTAAGAGGCCTAAATGACGTTCTAATGTTTACCAGCGTCCCATATGATGCCATGTTACCCTGTTTATGTGTCTCCGGTGATCATTAGTGTTGGAATTTTATCCTCTCCCAGTTCTTTCTCTCTTCACTATCCCTTCCTCTTATGGTGTAGAGGCCTCCTGGTCTCATTTCGTCCTTTCTCATCTTCATCGCCTTACATTTGTTGGGATTTAATTCTAGTAACCATTTGTTTGCCCACTCCTGAAGTTTGTCTAGATCTCCTGTAATTTTCCACAGTCCTTCTCGGTTTTACATGACTAGTTATCTTTGCGTCGTCTGCAAACATTGTCAAGTACTAGCTCACGCTCTCGTATAAGTCAGTCTCAAAACTGTCGTCTGGGTGGCCTCACTTGTTACAGTCTTCCAGATTGGAACTTCTCCGGGTGTGTGGTCGTGATGGTGTGGGTGTATTGTGTGGACAGGCAGGTGGTGTTGGTGGCTTGTATTGAGGGTAGTTGTGTATGGGTTGGACAGCCATGTATATGGGCATAAGGTTGTGGGCTGGTGTGTATGCGGACACACTTGGTGTGTGTGGTGAGCAAGTATGAGTAACTGTGGGTGGGTGTGGTGTGGCGGGTGTACTCAATTTATGGTATGTGTAATTTAATCAACAACTGCTAGGTGGACATAGGCATTAAATGAAAGGAAACCTGCCAAACCATTTTGTCCCGCTCGGGAACCGAATCCTAGATCCCTATTGTGAATTGAGAACGACGCCAACTGCACCACGAGGACCTGTGTGTGATAAAGTCGTGTGGCGTGGGCGGGCGTATAAGGAAACGTGAAATGTTGTGTACGTGGAGAGGAGCCTGGGAGAAGCATGTAATACATTGTACATGGACGGGCGTGCAGCATGGTGTACATGGGGGGCGTGGTCACCGCCGGACACAAGGACTGTACACGTTCCTCTCCGACAAGAGAGGTGCAGTCTCCGTGGTGTAGTGGTAAGACACTCGCCTGGCGTTCCGCGAGCGCTATGTCATGGGTCGTATCTGGCCGGGGAGGATTTACTGGGCGCAATTCCTTAACTGTAGCCTCTGTTTAACGCAACAGACAATGTGTACTTGGATGAAAAAACGATTCTTCGCGGCAGGGGATCGTATTCCAGGGACCTGCCCGAAACGCTACGCGTACTAGTGGCTGTACAAGAATGTAACAACTCTTGTATATATCTCAAAAAAAAAAAAAAAAAAAAAAAAAAAAAAAAAGAACCAACAAGCCGGCGGGTTGCCTGGCAACGTGTAAACAAAGCTGCGACCGTCCGCTACGACCCTGGGTGTCCTCCCTCACTCGCCGCCTGCAGCCCGCCTCATCCCACCCCTCACTACTACTCCTCGCCTCATCCACTATGGACACGCAGGTGGGCATCCTACGTCTCTCACATCTATTCCCCCAACTTGTAGTCACGCTGGGCGACGAAGAAAGTGTTATGGAGGGAAATGAAGCTATGGGAGAAAGTGGCAGCTGATGAAAGTGTAGCAATCAGCTGATCAAGAGGGGGGAGGGGTTTGTTATTAATGTAACCTGGCGTTGGCACGTGTCCAGGGCGCGTGTGGCCCTCACAGGCACATGGCCCCGGGATGACAGCACGGGCCACACCAGTGCCCTCACCTGCTGCTCGCTATATACAACGTTGCAACATGACTTACAACGATCTTCCGGAGGGTATAGACTCATTCCTCTCAATGTTTGCTGATGATGCAAAAATTATGAGAAGAATCAAGGAGGATAAAGATAGACAGAGACTACAGGACGACCTGGATAAACTGGAGGAATGGTCTAGAAAATGGCTGCTAAAGTTCAACTCGGGAAAGTGTAAGGTGATGAAATTAGGCGGAAGGAGCAGGAGGCTGAACACAAGGTATCATCTGGGAGGTGAAATCCTGCAAGAGTCAGAGAGAAAGATTTGGGGGTTGATATCACACCGAACCTGTCCCCAGAGGCCCACATCAAAAAAATATCATCAGCGGCATATGCTAGACTGGCCAACATAAGAACTGCCTTTAGAA
Source organism: Procambarus virginalis (assembly GCA_020271785.1). NCBI lineage: Eukaryota > Metazoa > Arthropoda > Malacostraca > Decapoda > Cambaridae > Procambarus > Procambarus virginalis. The sequence goes on along the minus strand of WNGS01001312.1, from coordinate 27,331,270 downwards.
ACTTGTGTAAGGAATCTTTCAGAACCCTGTATACCACTTATGTAAGACCAATCCTGGAGTATGCAGCTCTAGCTGGAGTCTATACCTAGTTAAACACAAGACAAAGCTAGAGAAGATTCAGCAGTATGCCACCAGGCTCGTCCCGGAACTGAGAGGAATGAGCTACGAGGAAAGGCTAAAGGAGCTGAACCTCACATCCCTGGAAAACAGAAGAGTAAGGGGAGACATGATAACTACCTACAAAATTCTCAGGGGAATTGGTAGGGTGGACAAAGACAAACTCTTCAGCACGGGTGGAACACGAACAAGGGGACACAGGTGGAAACTTAGTACCCAGATGAGCCACAGAGACGTTAGAAAGATCTTTTTCAGTGTCAGAGTAGTTAATAAATGGAACGCTTTAGGCAGTGATGTGGTGGAGGCTGACTCCATACACAGTTTCAAATGTAGATATGATAGAGCCCAGTAGGCTCAGGAATCTGTACACCAGTTGATTGACAGTTCAGAGGCAGGACCAAAGAGCCAAAGCTCAACCCCTGCAAGCACAATTAGGTAAGTACTTTAAAAAAAAAGAGTATTGAGCTTCGGTTTGAGTGGCAAAGCTTCACTGTGATGAACATTCGTCCAGTTGTGTGTTTGTGCCCAAGACCGCGGGTTTGGTATGTTATATGGTGACTAGGTATGGAAAGACGACATTTATTGTGCTTTAGATTTATGCGCTGTTTTATCTACTGTACCTTAGCATCTCCTTTTAATGTGAGCGTGTATTTAGTGTATGTTTATGATAATTCATTGTGCTGGGGGAGCAGGCAGCCAGTATATATATATATGCAAGTTACTCTTAATTTGAGGTGTCTCCTCTGCCTCCAAGGTCAAACTACTGACCCTTCCCAGGATGTAACCCCACAACAAGCTCATTAACTTTTGGGAACATTTTATTGCTAGGTGAACAGAGGCATTACATGATGGGAAATGTGTCCAACCAATTCTGTCCTGCTTGGGAATCGAACCTGGAAATCCCGATTGTGAATTGAGAACAAACCCGACTGTACTACCAGACCCTACAGTCTCTCGTGACCATCCCTGCTTTCCACTCATTATTGTCTCCAACATCTTGTAGATATGGCTACACTATTTGGCCATGTGTATAAAATTAGAGTACTGTAGTTTGAACAATATATCCTTACCTTAACCTAGATAGTACTCACCTAATTGTACTCACCTAATTGTGCTTGCGGGGGTTGAGCTTTGGCTCTTTGGTCCCGCCTCTCAACTGTCAATCAACAGGTGTACAGATTCCTGAGCCTACTGGGCTTTATCATATCTACATTTGAAACTGTGTATGGAGTCAGCCTCAGTGTTGTTATAAACTTGGTAGATGCTTGTCTATTGGGGGAATAGGCTAACATAAATTGTTCAAGCAGTTCTGTGATTATGTTATCCTACTTCTCTCCAAATAGCACAGTGCTCAATGATTTTACATTTACAATCCTAAGATTTGGGTTATTTTATTAAGCTACTCACTAGTTACTGCTGAGAGTGCCTTGTGCTTTCTAGACGAGATGGTTTCCAATAAAGTCTCCGTTTCCTCAGTCAATAAAGTCTAAAGTTTCCTCAGTCTCCATGGTGTAGTGGTAAGACACTCGCCTGGCGTTCCGCGAGCGCTATGTCATGGGTTCGTATCTTGGTCGGGGAGGATTTACTGGGCGCAATTCCTTAACTGTAGCCTCTGTTTAACGCAACAGTAAAATGTGTACTTGGATGAAAAAACGATTCTTCGCGGCGGGGATCGTATTCCAGGGACCTGCCCGAAACGCTACGTGTACTAGTGGCTGTACAAGAATGTAACAACTCTTGTATATATCTCAAAAAACAAAAAAAATAATGTGTGGATCGCCTGACTTAATTTGTTAAATTTATATCTCTGACTTAGACTGCTCTAAGTTAATCCAAGACCAATTTGATTATAATATTTCCAAGTTATTTTTGGTATACATATAACTGTGGGAGTAGATTGATAGATCTACAAAGGTCTCATTTATTTTTCTGAGTATTGCATTATTAGGTTAGTTTTGGTAAGGCATGGTCAACTGACTTGCCACCTCTATCTTTCTCTACAAATCTTAAGTTGCAAGCAATTGCATTTGATACATGAAAATTCACTCTAGAATGCAAAAAATAACCAAGTCCACATGCCTAGAGCATCATTTCCAAAACTTGCAATGTTTGGCCAGGTCCTCTCGGCTGCACACCTTACCCCTCTACCATGACATGGTATAAGTTATTCTACCTGGGATTCCACTTAATCCACTGGAAGTCGGAGGCTTCTACTAAAGCTAATCCAAGTTTTGCATATAACCTCCGTGCACTCCCAACTACACTTTTCCCTTTACCATGATTTCCAACACCAGAGTGCATGGGGGTTATACATAAAGCTTGGATTTCAGTTAAAGCCTCCAGACTTCCTGTGGATTAAATGGAATCTCAAGTTGTATGGCTTCTACCATGTCATGGTAGAGGGGCAATGTGCGTGGTTGGGAATACCATGATTGCTGGTTTGAGTCACCTCAGTGCTTCAATTGATTTTCTCATTGAAATATATATGTCAGTGTGATTTCCTTGTGTATCAAACAATGTTGTCGTTAGCTTAAGATGTCAAGGCAGACTGGCTCATATTCAATGAGTTACTGGATCGGCTTTGCAGAATTGAACTTTGTTGCAGTTAGTGTACTGCAATGCAAGTTTTTGTGCATAGTACTGCTTTAGCAATTTGTGCAGACCTAAGCTTCAGGGGCAGCTGGCTATTCAGGGCTACTCATTACGATCTAAGCTAAAAGTAAGAGTTCTTGTCCATGTACCAACCATTTGGGCTGGACAGTAGAGCGACAGTCTCGCGCCATGCAGGTCGGCATTCAATCTCTGACTGTTCAAGTGGGTGGGCACCATCCCTTCCCCCCCCCCCCATCCCATCCCAAATCATTATCCTCATCCTTTCCAAGTGCTATATAGTCGTTATGGCTTGGCGCTTTCTCTTGATAGCCCCCCCCCCCCAATCCCTTGTCTATATACTTTTAACCTCTTGTAGAGCAAACTAAGTCAGCTTGTTATAATGCAACTGCCATTTCAGGCTAAGGTACTGTAATTTAGATTTTAAATTTGATTTTAAGCCTAGTAGAAGTTAGACATGACATTAAATTTCTTGTGTTTTACATATTGTGGCAGTTAAAAGTTCTGTAGAATAGTCTACACTCATTTCAAAACTGAACTATGCCTGCACATTAAATACTAAATATGTAATGTTAGAATCAATCAGATATATGATATGTTTTAATATCATTGGTCTGACATAGAAGTGCTGGAGATGATTTTGTTTGATCTTATGTTATTATCATTGCCTTTAACCACACTCACCAAGTGGGTGTTATTTGTGCTAAATCATGCTATTCTTGAAAAATAATTTGTGTGTGTTGTATAGTATTGACGAAAACCACTTNCGTCCATCTTATAACAGGTGTACGGTTTCCTGAGCCTATTGGGCTCTATCTTGTCTACACTTGGGCTGTGTTTGGAGTCAGCCTCCACCACATCGCTTCCTAATGCATTCTTTGTCAACCACTCTGACACTAAAGTCTTTCTACTATCTCTGTGGCTCATTTGGCATTCAGTTTCCACCTGCGTCCCCTAGTGCGTGTGCCCCTTGTGTTAAACAGCCTGTCTTTATCCACCAGTTGTATGTTGCTACTACTGCGCGTGTGCATTAGTACCGTGTTTCGCAGTGGCGTGTCCTTACTCCTGGGGTTTTTATGCTTCTGCTCTTTCGTCCTGCCTCACCCCAGTCGTTTTCCTGGCATCTCCTTTGGTCAGTTTTGCCTGCACTTGCTGCTATGTTGGGGGACGTGGTCGGTTTCCACCACTTCATTGTTTGTGTGTTCCCTTGTTTTCCTCCTCTGCCACAGGGTGTTCTGCGTGTGTTCCTTGGCTTCTTGGGCTTTTTTCGGCCTGTGTCCTGTGGTGTGCTTCTTTGTCTCGGTCTGTTGCTGTTGCTCGTACCTCTTGGTTCGGGTACGGTTCTGGCGGCAACCCTTCCGCCTTCTTTGGTTTCCTTGCTTGCCCTGCCACTTGGTTTTTTGGGTCTTGCGATGTCTCGCGTCGGACCCGTCATTTGTTCTCCTGGCGGGTTTGCTTGCTTTGGGTTTGTCTGTTCGGCAGACGTTCCATCTCCTGTACCACCTGAGTTCGGTGGTCGCGCCCGAGATCTTCTTGCGGCTCCGCCTTTTCCTGGGCTCGGAGGGGCCTTGTCGGGGCTGCTTCCGTCTGCCTCGTGGTCTCGCCTCCGGCTGGTGGTCGGTGTCCCGCTGCGTGTTTCTCTTGGCGGCAGTATGGGGTGTTTTGGCGGTCCTTCCTTTTCCTGTACCTTCTTAGGTGGTTCCTCTTGTTAGCGTCGGCCTGGTTTTTTGGTGGGGGTTGGGGGCCGTCGTCGTGCCACATACTGTCGCCTCTCTCTTTTTGTGCGGCGCTGGCGGAGTCGCTTTGGCTTGCTTTCGGTCTTGCTTCTACACCGCTTAGTAAGCTGTCTTGTGCTTCGTTTCCCCTCCGGCCTGTTCGTGCGCCGCTTGCACCATCCTGGTTTCTGGTCAGCGTGCTCTGTCTTCTCCTCGGTTGGTAGTGCCTCTTCGGTTCCGGTTTGTTTTTCGTCGGCTCTTTTCCTTTTGGGCATTTGCCTCTGGGGGTCGGGTCGCTGTGTTTTCCTGCTCCTTTGTTTTAGCGTTTTGGTTGTTTGGGTGGTGTCCGCCTCCCGGTTCCGTCCCTTTGATCTTCCTCTGTGGGTAGTTAGCTCCGGGGAGCCGACGGGCTCCCCCCAGAAAACCAGCGTTGAATGTAATGAAACGCCATTTTCTGGGTGAGTCCCGGAGGCTCCCCGGCAACCCTCCCTCCCTCCGGTCGGCGTTTTTTCGCGTGTCTTGACATCCAGCCTCAGAACTGATGGGTGTATAGCCGGCGTGGGAGGTCTGGGGCTCCACCTTCCCCTCCCGGGGAGGGGGAGCTGCGCAGACAGCGGCGCGGTGACGTGTGACGTCACACTAGTTTGCTTGTTTTTCTGTTTGGGAGTTCTATCCACTAGTTCGGATTTTGGTAGCAATTTTAACCAGAATAGGGGTTTGTTTGGGGCGCTTACCTTTCTGGGTGCCTGTCCCGGTCGATGGCAGACATAGAATGCTTCCAACCACACGGGGGCTTCTATAGGCCATTGCTCCCCTTGCCTCTCTGAGGGGGCCCGGTTCTGGCCGTGGTCCCCGGTAGGCCTAAGAACTCCATACACATGACTGATGCCAAAGTCTGAAATTAGCATATCAGCCTGGGATAGCTCCGGGGAGCCTCCAGGACTCGCCCAGAAAATGGCGTTTCATTACATTCAACGCTGGTTTTTTATGTATGTGTATGTATTTATGTGAGAAGGTTGTTACAGCCACATTTAGCCAGTAGCTGGCTTTACTTGATACACTGTATATGGGGTCTTGGTGCCTCTTGTTACATGATCCCACCCTGAGTCGTAGGTAAGTTATCCAGAACTGACAGTAACTGACTTATAATAAATTGTGAAAAAAAAAGGGAGTAAACCATGCTAATCAAAACCTTCGCCAAGTGTACTTCTTTAATATACAGTATATACATAGCATCACACTGCTAGTGTCACTTGCACAGGACACTGTAACACTCCCGCAATCTTCTTTTCCCGGCGAGTCCACTTTGTCTTCTATTATACACCACTCAGGTTTCCCCTCCCTGAGTGTCTTTGATGGTTCTCACACTGGTGAGTTCACCTTAATCAGTAAAACATGGGCCAGTCCTACTCAGTATTGTAATGGTGTCCAAAACATCACTTCTACTCTCCAGCAAGATGCTGGCAGATATCTCCAGTAACACGCTGGCAGACGTCTCCAGCAACATGCTGGCAGAAGTCTCCAGCAACACACTGGCAGAAGTCTCCAGCAACACACTGGCAGAACTCCACACAGGCTTACGATAAGCCTTAACAGGCAACCAGTACTTCCGTCTCGTAACTCAATCTAGCCATCCTGGGGTACATCAGTCCAATCAACAATACTTCCCTAACTATCTCCAGACAATTCTCTGTCTATACCGACTCGGCCACTTGTTCCTGTTGGAACACTCTGAGTTCAGGACTGCTCTGGGTGAAATGATTCCTGTTGACCAAGACACTCTCCACATCACTTCTGTGTACAAAAATGTGATTAGCAAGACAGAAACTACACCTCGATACATTCACAATCTTCAACCAGGCACAGAAAATGAGGGTCAGGGGGGGGGGCTCAACAGATGGCGTTGTCATTCATTGTCATATTGGTGGATGCCGAAACTGTCGATATTTTCAAAGTGTCATGTGACAGAGTACTGTACTGAGAAGACAGAACACCACGAGTGGAGCTTTCATCCTGTAATTACACTTTGAAAGTGTAAATAGTTACATAATTGGCACACGCACGCACGCACACACACACACGCACACGCACAGAGAGAGAGAGAGACACAGACAGACTGTATATGAACATGTTTGCAGATGATACTAAGATACTATGAAAGATAGGAGATGCAGATGATTGTAATGCCCTTCAAATTTATTTAGATAAAACAAGTGCTTGGAATGTCAAGTGGCAAATGGAATTCAATGTGAATAAAAGTCATGTTATTGAATATGGAATTGGAGAAAATAGACCCCACATACATCTTACAAATTATGTGGAAAGGAATTGCAAAATTCTAATAAAGAACGAGACCTAGGGGTGGTTTAGGATAGTAAACTGTCGGCAGAGGAACACACAAAGAACATTGTGAAAGAGGTGTATGCATCACTTTCCAACTTCAGACTTGCTTTTAATTATATGGATGGTGAAATACTAAAGAAACTGTTCATGACTTTTATGAGACCAAAATTGGAATATGCAGCAGTTGTATAGTGACCAAATATCAAGAAGCACATTAATAAACTGGAAAAGGTGCAAAGGCATGCTACAAAATGACTTTCGGAACTGAAAAACAAGAGTTACGAGGAGAGACCAGTGGCGTTAAACATGCCAAAACTAGAAGATAAAAGAAAAAAAGATATCACCATTTACAAAATACTCACAGGAATCAACAAAATTGACAGACGAATTCCTGAAACTAGCAACTTCAAAACCATAAGGACATAGATTCGAGATAAGGAAACAAAGGTACCAAAAAAATATTAAAAAGTTTTCTTTAGCAAATAGAGTGGTAGATGGAACAAGCTAAGTGAGGTGGTGTGAGGCCAAAACCGTCGGTAGTTTCAAAGCATATACGACAGAGTACTGGAAAGAAGGGATACCAAGAGTGTAGCACTCATTCTGTAACTATACTTAGGTAATTACAACATGTGAGATTAGTGCACATGTGTGATATGTGCGTGTGAGACTAGTGCACATATGTGACGGTGTGTGGCTTATGGAACTAGTGCGCATGCATTGACTAGTGTGTCAGGATGCCTTGAGAGAGGGTGGGGGGGGAAGGAGGGAATGCGTGACGAAACCAATTATAGCGTCATCACTATTGATCCCCGAGGTCAGGACTTTCCCTGGCAAGGTACCACACTAGCCAGCAGCCTTCCTGGGTCACACATGCACTTGTTTCCTGCCACACACCTGTCTCCCGTCATGCCCGTTACCACCTTTCTCTCGCCAACACCTGTCTCACGGCAACACCTGACGGCTGTCACACGTGTTAATGGGTGGCCGTTCGGAGAAGCTCGCCATATCTGAGGGAACGTGGATCAGCCTCGCCATAGGCTGCAACTCCCAGATAATGGTTAAGCAACTATACCATTTATGTATCTCCGCCCTCACCAAACATCTGTTTTGATGTATGTTTAATTAGATTTGATACCTCATTGATATGGGTGAATGTGTAGTGGTGTGGATATATGTATGTGTAGATATATGTGGATGTTTGGTTATATAAGTAATTACCTAAGTGTAGTTACAGGATGAGAGCTACGCTCGTGGTGTCCCGTCTTCCCAGCACTCTTTGTCAGAGTATGGCTATGTAGGTGTGTGGCTATGAAGGTGTGTAGATGTTTGGGTATGTAAGTGTGTGAGGATCTGGATGTGTGAGAATGTGCAATTATGTGGGTGTGTGAATATGTGGTATCTGGGTGTGTGGATATGTGGTAGTTTTGGGATGTGGATGTGTATGTGTTCCTCGCATGTGTCCCCTCGTCCTGCCCCCCCCCCCCATCTAGGTCTCTCTTTACCTTGTATGTCAATACCACTCATGAGTTTATTAGTTTTGATCGTATCTTTCCTAGTGTTCCTCTCCTATAATTATGAGTGGTTCGGTGCCTTTAGTCTACCCTCTCAGCTCGTCTATTTTAGTCTACCCTCGTTATTTGTGTGTTTAGTCTACCCTCGTAGGTCGTCTGTTTTATGATAATGATAATGTTTATTTAGGTAAGGTATATACATACAAGAGATTTTACAAAATTGGATAAATTTATAGATAGAGCTAATACATACAATGCCTAAAGCCACTATTACGCAAAGCGTTTCGGGCAGCGTTTTAGTCTACCCTCGTTGTTTGTGTATTTTAGTCTACCCTCGTTGTTTGTGTATTTTAGTCTACCCTCGTTGTTTGTGTATTTTAGTCTACCCTCGTAGGTCGTCTGTTTTAGTCTACCCTTGTTTGTGTTTTAGTCTATGCTGGTGTGTGTGTGTGTGTGTGTTTGTGGGACCAGTCTTAGGGCAAGTCTCAATCGTCTCCAGCATCTTTCCGAGGAATCGGCTCCGTGCTGAAGCTGCATATGTTCTGACATACGCATTGTACCGCGTACTGAATAATTACTTGTTAAGATTCCTTAATCCCTACGTTTCAAGACGTGCCAATGCGCCGCCATTGGCGTCCTGTTTATGTATGCCCAATGAAACGAGTTTTGCGTGAGGTTACTTCTTTGTGTATTTCTGTATATGTTTCCAGGAGATGATGGTGTCATTGATACACTTCGTATGGTCTTCCTCCATCATTACTGCCCTGTTTACTGGGGCTGAGCCTCCATAGCCATCTCTAACAATTAGTCTTTATTTTTTTTATTTAGTTCTTGTAATATGATCAAGGTTTCCTGCAAACTCTTGCCTCACACACATTCACACACACGCGTAATTACCTAAGTGTAGTTACAGGGTGAGAGCTACGCTCGTGGTTTCCCGTCTACCCAGCACTCTTTGTCATATAACGCTTTGAAATTACTGACGGTTTCGGCCTTCACCACGTTTGAGTGTGTACGTGTTTGTACATACGTGCATACACTGCTTTCCTTGACACCACCCTCCCCACCTCCCTTCAACACTCACATGACCTTGACCGTTGGGGAACCTCGCGTGACCTGACAAAAAAAAGAGATTCATACAGTTATAATAAATCATTTCATAAGCTGCTATTTGTTTCATAAGCTTTTACGGAATTGTGGTGGGATGGGGGGAGGGTCCTTCTTCCCTCGGATTATTTGTCTTCCTCTTCCGCTACACTTCCTCTTCCTTTACACTTCCTCGTCCTCTATAGTTCCTCTTCCTCTACATCTCAGTATTTCCCCTTCTTGAGCCACCATTTCCTCACCCTCCACAATTCATGTAACTCATCATCTAGAGAAGAGTCCAGACTCTAGAACTCTCATAGATCCTGTTCAAACCCTGAAGAGTGAACTGTACCGACGCCGACAATGTCTACGCCTTGGTCACAAGTCTCTCAGGGATGTCAGTATACGCCCCTCCCGGCATAAGCATCTGCTGCGTAATATTCCACGCACCATTCACATCCTACACAATTTCGCATGCAACAATGAGAGCGGTGGCCTTTATTGCGTCATACAGCGAGCACCAATCAAGGCTCGGAGGAGAAGTGACGCAAGGAGCGCGTCACTGAGGGGGTCAGGGAGGGGGGGTGAGCAGCACTGCGGCAGGAGGAGGATTTCACGGGTCATCCAATTAACCTGTCTGGACCACGCGCTCCGACTTTAATTAATGAACTAAGAAAAGATGCGTTCAAGAATTTTGGGTAACACCTGGCACTGTTTCTGGTTATCACTCCCCCCCCTCCCTTCTGTCTTCACACGTCACTCACTTAACCCTGGGTCCTCACGTCACTCTCAACTCCGTGTCCTCACACGTCACTCAACCCCGTGTCCTCACACGTCACTCAACCCCGTGTCCTCACACGTCACTCTCAACCCCGTGTTCTCACACGTCACACTCACAACCAGAAAATGGTACAATCACTGAAGAAGAGGAAGCACCCGTAAGAGCAGAGTACTACAGATGGAAACAGAGGTGGTGAGCAGCCTAATGAAGCAGCCGTAGGGCGAGTACGCCTGGCCTATTACACGCCTGGCCAGCCTAGGGAGATACTCTCAACAAACTTCTGTCAACGAAGGAAATACAGCCATGTTAACAACTAACGGAAACGAAAAGGAAAGTAGTTAGTTTTCTTTTAACAACTAAAAAGAGAGCCGGCCACTTGTGATGGGTGGCATAATTTCACTATGATATAATTCCTGCCTCCTCGGGCGAGTCCAGTAGCCTCGTGGCAGACGCCAGCAGTTTTTTGGGGGTTTAATTTTAGATAAGATGGATATTGTAAACAAGTTGTGTAGTCTATAAAGCCAAAGGTCATGTTCTTGCCGATCTGACCACTCGCTTGCCAGAGAGCCCCTTGTAAAAAAAACCCTGACTGACAGTGGGTTGCCAGAGTATGCCCAATGATTAGCAGTTTGTTAATAGAAAACGATTGGAAGAAGGCGACTGGCGGTAAATGGAATGCGACTCCCGTTATGAGACAGGTTAGTTTTACTCTACTGTTGAACTGTGTTGTTGAGACAGCAGTGCTGCTGAGCACGAGAGGAACGGCAGACCCAGACAACCTTCCCGTTGTCTGGGCCTGTACTCGTACTGGACCTGTACTCGTACTGGTCGAGGTCCACCGTGTGTGGTTGTCCATCACGCGGGCTCGATCCCATTGTAGATAGGACGCATCATGGTCATTTATAATATTGTCTTTCATAGGATAATATTAGATTTATTGTTTATGGGTTTTTAAGTCACACAACCCATGTCTACAAGAAGCGAAATATGGATGCATTCATTGCAAGTATTTCAGATATTTTAGCATTTGCAATAAAACTCTTAAATGTGGTTAAAAAAAAACTAGGGCGTGGGCTCGAGCACAAGAGACCATCCCGGGTGTGTGAGTCTCACTACAACCAACACACTGCCAGCTATGGACTACATTTTCAAATAATAAGAGTGGTAAAGTGCCCATATCCTAACCTACCAGAGGACCCAAAACAGAAAACGGGACAGTATATCATTTTCGCGAACTGCCACCATTTTCTAGTAAAACAATTTTTGGCCTTAAGAAGAGTATACGTCAAAATGCGACGTTCTATTAGGACAGGTTGACTGATTAAGTATATTTTAATTGCACGTCACACTCGAGGTGCGACCTGACTAACGCATTGTTGAAGCAGTATTTTTGGTGACGTCATATACTGTACTTGAAATTTCCAGCTGTGAAGCTCAGTGTCAGCTTTGTCAGCCTTGTCAGCCTTGTCAGCTGTGGTGAGACACTGGTCTGTGTGCTGGAGGTCTCTCCCGATGCCTCCTCCACGCTCCTCTCTCTTTATCTCGGTTACTGAGTTTCCCGACATTTTGTGTTAATTTATACTATTACTGTAACCCAGGTGCATTGTTCTGCTTGTATCGGTACTGTAGAACTTGTCAGCTGCTCTGACGACTGTGCCACCGTGACCTGCCTACAGGTACCTCTGGGAGTTTGCACCACCTACTGATGTAGATATGAATGAATGGAAACTGTCAGCAGAACTATTCACATACTTTGCGCCAATATGTAACTGAATGCTTAACGATTCGGAGAATTCAGAGGTAACTATCAATGGTATTCAATATTCTTGGCTCTGTTTTTTCCAGTTCTTGACCTTAGGCCTAAATTCTATATCTATCTAATAGGCCTCGTAAGAATGTCTGAACAAATTTAAAAACAGAAAGCCTATTGGCTCATAAGGGAGCTATTTATATCTTCCCAATCAAAAAAATTTGTATTTTTTTTTTTAGAATTTCGTGTCTATATATTTTGAGATTGTTAACACTTGCAATGTGGGTGTGACGGGATCCTTGAGTCGCCCTTCTGTTGCCACGAGATGCATGGACGCCTCTACCTATCCTCGCTCTCTCCCCCCTCAGGAAGGCAAACCCGAGGTCTCAAGTAGCAATGTTTCTCCCTTACCACGCCTCTTCGTGCCTTTTAACTAGCTTGTATGCCATATTTTCTCCGTGACTCTTTGAAAAACATTTAATATCTTTTGCTATCTTGTTGTCCCTAATTCTGTTATATACAGTTAAATAATTCGATATAATTCTATGAGGCTGGTTCTTTTAGTGTGTGTGTGTTGCTGAATATTTGTTATTGTGTATTTTTCAAAATGTTACGGTATGCAGGCGATGAGTCACAATAACGTGGCTAAAGTATGTTGACCAGACCACACACTAGAAGGTGAATGGACGATGACGTTTCGGTCCGTCCTGGACCATTCTCAAGTCGATCATTGAGAATGGTCCAGGACGGACCGAAACGTCGTCGTCCCTTCACCTTCTAGTGTGTGGTCTGGTCAACATGTTACGGTATGTTCCTAACTCCTAGTGCGTCAGGCTTACAGGCAACTGCGTCTGTGACGACGGTGACGTAGCACTCTCACTTGTACCTTTAGAGTACCTTTAGAGTACCTTTAGTTAAAGTGTCCGGCCTTCAGTACTCAAGGCGGGACAGCACAAGTAATTTTTGCATAGTAAGAGTACTGAAGGTTATCATAATCCACCGTATCATTTTTCGGGCTGACGATATGTTTTATTTGCCATGTTTATTGAACGTCAGGTCATCTGACATCATTATTCCTAGATCATCGCCATGTCGTTTTCCTTCTGAAGGTTGTGTCTTGTGCCGCGGATATCGTGTAATTTCTTAATTTTTACCATACCTAAGTACTGTATCTGGAATTTATCACGGTTAATATTCATGTTAACTTCCGTTGTCGAATCGAAGGCTGTCGGCTTGTAGTTTTTTTAGTGTCATCCACAGAGGTCATTTTCATGCTGATTGTTTTTAATTCGTCTTCAAAGAATGACGCTCAGTCACGTAACACTCAGCCAAGTGACACTCAGACACTCATGTGACAATGTGGTACTCAGTCATGTGACATTCAGTCACGTGGCACTGTCATGTGCCAATCAGTCATGTGGTAGTCACGTGAAACAGGCATGTCCCCGTGATATGCCAAACATTCACCACCCCATAATGCAGGTATTTGGCATGTCACGTGTCACCGAGATATCACAAGTGACCCCTGATGACCCTGGTGCAGGTGTTTGGCATGTCACGTGTCACTGAGATATTACAAGTGACCCCTGATGACCGTGGTGCAGGTATTTGGCATGTCACGTGTCACCGAGATATCACAAGTGACCCCCTGATGACCGTGGTGCAGGTGTTTGGCATGTCACGTGTCACTGACATATCCAAATCGTCGCTCCGTGCCTGGAATATAAATTGTTATATGTTTAATCACACTAAACCTTGATACTAATAAATAATAGGTAGAACGCTTCCAGTTTTTCATTCTCGAGAAAGTAGTGTGAGAGGTAGAGTGAAGAGAGGGGAGGGGAGGGGGGGTTATGGTACCACGAAGAGTGGTGGAGATAGCGTGAGTAACATCATAAGGTCACAGCCAACCCTGTCTTCCCTACTGATCCAACCAGCTGTCATTACTCTGATTGGTTTTAAGGTCATTTCCCTCCCCCCCCCCCCCTTCCATTCATCCCTAGGCAGAGAAAGGGGAAGTAAATAAAAGACACTATTTATTTTATATTGAGTTTATTTGTATTACAAAATGAACACATTCATTGTGTTAATCCCTGTCATTAATTATTTCATAACTCATTGTAGTTTTTTGTTTTAATCATTTAAATCATGTTATCAGAGGGTAAGATTTGACTAAGTTATCAGAGGCTTTCCGTGTCTGAAGCCTCGCGTCAATATTAAAAAATGTATTCATAACTGCTCGTCCATATATATAATTAGTCATTGCACGTATATAATGACTCGCTTGTTTTGTCACCAAGTTTATTGTATCGCTGTTTTGCTTAATCTTGTAATTTGTATCAAATTGACTGTTTTCGTTAATGACGCTTGTACACAAGACACCTGAAGCAATGCCTAGACTGGGCAGCAAAATAACCAATCACCATAGTTGTCGCCCATTGCCAAATGAACATAAACAATTAAAACCATCAATTTTATACAGACAATTATGTGCGCGCGTGTGTGTAATTACCTAAGTGTAGTTACAGGATGAGAGCTACGCTCGTGGTGTCCCGTCTTTCCAGCACTCTTTGTCATATAACGCTTTGAAACTACTGACGGTCTTGGCCTCCACCACCTTCTCACCTAACTTGTTCCAACCGTCTACCACTCTGTTTAGTGTGTGTGTGTGTGTGTGTGTGTGTGTGTGTGTGTGTGTGTGTGTGTGTGTGTGTGTGTGTGTGTGTGTGTGTGTGTGTGTGTGTGTGAGTGTGTGTGTGTGTACTCACCTATTTGTGCTTGCGGGGGTTGAGCTTTGGCTCTTTGGTCCCGTGTAATTACCTAAGTGTAATTACCTAAGTGTAGTTACAGGATGAGAGCTACGCTCGTGGTGTCCCGTCTTCCCAGCACTCTTTGTCATATAACGCTTTGAAACTACTTACTTTGAACTAAACTACTAAACTTTGAAACTAAGTGTGTGTGTGTGTGTGTTGTGTGTGTGTGTGTGTGTGTGTGTGTGGTGTGTGTGTGTGTGTGTGTGTACTCACCTAGTTGTGCTTGCGGGGGTTGAGCTTTAACTCTTTGGTCCCTCCTCTCAACTGTCAATCAACTGATTGATTGTTGCCGCCGAAGGCGGCTAGTTTATTGTGCACCCCATACTCATCCTGTGAGCGGTAGCGCAAAAGCATTACAGAGGGCACAAAAGGTCTTTATCAGACCTCATCTTAGATTATTTCATAAACAATTTCATCTATCCTTCACACCTTATAGTTACAATGTCAGCTAGTTACAGAGTAAGTGCTATTTCAAGAGCTACATTTTACAATAAGTCATCATACATTAATGGTAGGTCTTATCGCTAATTGTGTCCTGGCATGTGTCCGAGTGTCCGGGAATGTGTTCCATATAGCTTGGATCGTATTCGAAACATGGCCGGAATTATCATATCTAAATCCCCCTGCCTTAAGGTATTTAAGATTCAGAGTCGTGCCCAAGCCTACTGCGTGTTGAAGATTCCGGTCTGTAATGCGTTTTGTGTGGGTTGGCTTTATGTTGTCCTTGTTCTCTATACGCGTTTTGTCCAATCCAATTAACATGCGCTTAATAGCGCAAAACTTTAAACAGAAAAAATTGTAACGGAGCAACATTTAATAATAAGAACTTAGCATATGGAACCAATTCATGGTGCATGTGAAACCAATTCGTGATTGGTGTGGAACCTATTTGTGATGCCTGTCGAACCAGCTCGACAGTTCTATCTATCTGTAGAACCAATTCGTGATACTTGTGGAACCAATTCGTGCTACCTGTGGAACCAGCTCGTGTTACCTGAGGAGCCAGTTGGTGATGCACGGTGGAGATGCACGAGAATAACGTACACAGCTGTACATGAGAAGCACGTACAGCTCCCTACACACACCTCAGCAAGAACCGGATAGAGATTACGAAACATCCTGCTAGCCTAACCAAGCATTTAACGAGCTTCCAGCGTGCAAAAGCACGATAATAAGCTTATACTGTCATTGTGCTGGTCAACAGTGTGGTCAACAATAATAAATTGTTTCCAATTGGTTTATTTTAAATATTATTATTATATTAAGAACATAAATTATCGATTTAGTTATGTTAGTTTAGGTTAGGTTAAGTTAGGTTAGGTAGGGTAGGTTAGGTTTGGTCATATATCTACGTTAGTTTTAACTGAAATTAAAAAAAATTAACTCATACATAATGAAATGGATAGCTTTATCATTACATAAGAAAAATATATAAATTCAGGAAAACTTGGCTTATTAGGTAAATCAAGCCAAATCTCTCTTGTGTAGAATGATAGCTAGGCAGTATATATTTGTGTCCCACCTGCGATAACCAATATTTGGCTTAGCATCCCCATGTTAACCTCGCTCTCATGATAAGAAACTTGTAAGAGCTTATATTTGATTTAATTTGTGTTATATTTCATGTATTATTATTATTATTATTATTATTATTATTATTATTATTATTATATTATTATTATTCATTATTATTATTCATTATTATTCATTATTATTATTTATTATTTATTATTATTAGTATTATTAGTATTATTATCATAATTTATTATTATCTGGTATTAATTTTAATATTATTACTTATGATGAAATACCGAGTAAAAGAACCGTCCATAACTATATAAATTTAGAAAAATAAAGAAAGCTGAATCAGGAACAAGATTCATCATGATGCGACCATTGCGTCATGGTTCCCAGAATTACTGGAGGAAGGAAAGCCATGATGATACTTGCGCGCGTGGTGTGAGCTTCAGGTACTAGCACCCAGTAGTTACCTAGGAGTGACAATGGGGTTGATCTAGCTCTTTATCCCCCGCCTACTACCCTTCTTATACCTGTTCCATTTTGATTTGACTCTTCTGACGTTCTAATTTGTTCGCGAATCTGGCCTCAGGATTCTGAATTGAGGTGGCTTCCACAACTTCTCTCAGGGCGTTCCACTTGTTGGCCTCCTGTGTAAGTATTTCTTGATATTTTGTTCGACTCAATTGCGTTTCCAGCTTCTACTTGTGTCCCTCGTCCTACTTTCTTTCAATTAAAAGAGGCTTTCCCTGTTCACCTTGTCGAATTGTTTCCATCGGTATACTGTATACTGTGATAATCTCTCTTTATTCTGTCCAGCTGGACAATATCATCAGGAAAAATTGGAGAGAACCTTCGACAAGTGATGGTTTCTTGATTCCGTCGAGGCCACTATAGATGGATAGCGGCTCTCGGGTAAATTTAGTTCCCCTAACTTATCCTTATAGTATAACCCACTTAATTAGCTCTGGTACTAATCTTGTTATATATCTCTGTACTTTTTCAGTATCAATGCTTCACAAAGTGCATGTTCGAGGCCTGTGGTCAATTTTAATTTTTAGTATTGGTCCAACAAATATGGCATAGTTGGACCAATACATTTGAAGAGTCTTGATTAAGAGGCCTAAATGACGTTCTAATGTTTACCAGCGTCCCATATGATGCCATGTTACCCTGTTTATATGTCTCCGGTGATCATTAGTGTTGGAATTTTATCCTCTCCCAGTTCTTTCCCTCTTCACTATCCCTTCCTCTTATGGTGTAGAGGCCTCCTGGTCTCCTTTCGT
This sequence comes from Procambarus virginalis, assembly GCA_020271785.1. Taxonomy (NCBI): domain Eukaryota; kingdom Metazoa; phylum Arthropoda; class Malacostraca; order Decapoda; family Cambaridae; genus Procambarus; species Procambarus virginalis. The sequence continues at coordinate 27,313,740 of WNGS01001312.1, read as the reverse complement.
CCTTTCTCATCTTCATCGCCTTACATTTGTTGGGATTTAATTCTAGTAACCATTTGTTTGCCCACTCCTGAAGTTTGTCTAGATCTTCCTGTAATTTTCCACAGTCCTTCTCGGTTTTACATGACTAGTTATCTTTGCGTCGTCTGCAAACATTGTCAAGTACTAGCTCACGCTCTCGTATAAGTCAGTCTCAAAACTGTCGTCTGGGTGGCCTCACTTGTTACAGTCTTCCAGATTGGAACCTCTCCGGGTGTGTGGTCGTGATGGTGTGGGTGTATTGTGTGGACAGGCAGGTGGTGTTGGTGGCTTGTATTGAGGGTAGTTGTGTATGGGTTGGGCAGCCATGTATATGGGCATAAGGTTGTGGGCTGGTGTGTATGCGGACACACTTGGTGTGTGTGGTGTGAGCAAGTATGAGTACTGTGGGTGGGTGTGGTGTGGGCGGGTGTACTCAATTTATGGTATGTGTAATTTAATCAACAACTGCTAGGTGGACATAGGCATTAAATTTTATGAAAGGAAACCTGCCCAACCATTTTGTCCCGCTCGGGAACCGAATCCTAGATCCCTATTGTGAATTGAGAACGACGCCAACTGCACCACGAGGACCTGTGTGTGATAAAGTCGTGTGGCGTGGGCGGGCGTATAAGGAAACGTGAAATGTTGTGTACGTGGAGAGGAGGCCTGGGGAGAAGCATGTAATACATTGTACATGGACGGGCGTGCTGCATGGTGTACATGGGGGGGGGGGGGCGTGGTCACCGCCGGACACAAGACTGTACACGTTCCTCTCCGACAAGAACCAACAAGCCGGCGGGTTGCCTGGCAACGTGTAAACAAAGCTGCGACCGTCCGCTACGACCCTGGGTGTCCTCCCTCACTCGCCGCCTGCAGCCCGCTTCATCCCACCCCTCACTACTCCTCCTCGCCTCATCCACTATGGACACGCAGGTGGGCATCCTACGTCTCTCACATCTACTCCCCCAACTTGTAGTCACGCTGGGCGACGAAGAAAGTGTTATGGAGGGAAATGAAGCTATGGGAGAAAGTGGCAGCTGATGAAAGTGTAGCAATCAGCTGATCAAGAGGGGGGAGGGGTTTGTTATTAATGTAACCTGGCGTTGGCACGTGTCCAGGGCGCGTGTGGCCCTCACAGGCACATGGCCCCGGGATGACAGCACGGGCCACACCAGTGCCCTCACCTGCTGCTCGCTATATACAACGTTGCAACATGACTTACAACGATCTTCCGGAGGGTATAGACTCATTCCTCTCAATGTTTGCTGATGCAAAAATTATGAGAAGAATCAAGGAGGATAAAGATAGACAGAGACTACAGGACGACCTGGATAAACTGGAGGAATGGTCTAGAAAATGGCTGCTAAAGTTCAACTCGGGAAAGTGTAAGGTGATGAAATTAGGCGGAAGGAGCAGGAGGCCGAACACAAGGTATCATCTGGGAGGTGAAATCCTGCAAGAGTCAGAGAGAAAGATTTGGGGGTTGATATCACACCGAACCTGTCCCCAGAGGCCCACATCAAAAAAATATCATCAGCGGCATATGCTAGACTGGCCAACATAAGAACTGCCTTTAGAAACTTGTGTAAGGAATCTTTCAGAACCCTGTATACCACTTATGTAAGACCAATCCTGGAGTATACAGCTCTAGCTGGAGTCTATACCTAGTTAAACACAAGACAAAGCTAGAGAAGATTCAGCAGTATGCCACCAGGCTCGTCCCGGAACTGAGAGGAATGAGCTACGAGGAAAGGCTAAAGGAGCTGAACCTCACATCCCTGGAAAACAGAAGAGTAAGGGGAGACATGATAACTACCTACAAAATTCTCAGGGGAATTGGTAGGGTGGACAAAGACAAACTCTTCAGCACGGGTGGAACACGAACAAGGGGACACAGGTGGAAACTTAGTACCCAGATGAGCCACAGAGACGTTAGAAAGATCTTTTTCAGTGTCAGAGTAGTTAATAAATGGAACGCTTTAGGCAGTGATGTGGTGGAGGCTGACTCCATACACAGTTTCAAATGTAGATATGATAGAGCCCAGTAGGCTCAGGCATCTGTACACCAGTTGATTGACAGTTCAGAGGCAGGACCAAAGAGCCAAAGCTCAACCCCTGCAAGCACAATTAGGTAAGTACTTAAAAAAAAGAGTATTGAGCTTCGGTTTGAGTGGCAAAGCTTCACTGTGATGAACATTCGTCCAGTTGTGTGTTTGTGCCCAAGACCGCGGGTTTGGTATGTTATATGGTGACTAGGTATGGAAAGACGACATTTATTGTGCTTTAGATTTATGCACTGTTTTATCTACTGTACCTTAGCATCTCCTTTTAATGTGAGCGTGTATTTAGTGTATGTTTATGATTAATTCATTGTGCTGGGGGAGCAGGCAGCCAGTATATATATATGCAAGTTACTCTTAATTTGAGGTGTCTCCTCTGCCTCCAAGGTCAAACTACTGACCCTTCCCAGGATGTAACCCCACAACAAGCTCATTAACTTTTGGGAACATTTTTATTGCTAGGTGAACAGAGGCATTACATGATGGGAAATGTGTCCAACCAATTCTGTCCTGCTTGGGAATCGAACCTGGAAATCCCGATTGTGAATTGAGAACAAACCCGACTGTACTACCAGACCCTACAGTCTCTCGTGACCATCCCTGCTTTCCACTCATTATTGTCTCCAACATCTTGTAGATATGGCTACACTATTTTGGCCATGTGTATAAAATTAGAGTACTGTAGTTTGAACAATATATCCTTACCTTAACCTAGATAGTACTCACCTAATTGTACTCACCTAATTGTGCTTGCAGGGGTTGAGCTTTGGCTCTTTGGTCCCGCCTCTCAACTGTCAATCAACAGGTGTACAGATTCCTGAGCCTACTGGGCTCTATCATATCTACATTTGAAACTGTGTATGGAGTCAGCCTCAGTGTTGTTATAAACTTGGTAGATGCTTGTCTATTGGGGGAATAGGCTAACATAAATTGTTCAAGCAGTTCTGTGATTATGTTATCCTACTTCTCTCCAAATAGCACAGTGCTCAATGATTTTACATTTACAATCCTAAGATTTGGGTTATTTTATTAAGCTACTCACTAGTTACTGCTGAGAGCGCCCTGTGCTTTCTAGACGAGATGGTTTCCAATAAAGTCTAAAGTTTCCTCAGTCTCCGTGGTGTAGTGGTAAGACACTCGCCTGGCGTTCTGCGAGCGCTATGTCATGGGTTCGTATCTTGGCCGGGGAGGATTTACTGGGCGCAATTCCTTAACTGTAGCCTCTGTTTAACGCAACAGTAAAATGTGTACTTGGATGAAAAAACGATTCTTCGCGGCGGGGATCGTATTCCAGGGACCTGCCCGAAATGCTACGTGTACTAGTGGCTGTACAAGAATGTAACAACTCTTGTATATATCTTAAAAAAAAAAAAAAAAGTAAGTGTGGATCGCCTGACTTAATTTGTTAAATTTATATCTCTGACTTAGACTGCTCTAAGTTAATCCAAGACTAATTTGATTATAATATTTCCAAGTTATTTTTGGTATACATATAACTGTGGGAGTAGATTGATAGATCTACAAAGGTCTCATTTATTTTTCTGAGTATTGCATTATTAGGTTAGTTTTGGTAAGGCATGGTCAACTGACTTGCCACCTCTATCTTTCTCTACAAAATCTTAAGTTGCAAGCAATTGCATTTGATACATGAAAATTCACTCTAGAATGCAAAAAATAACCCAAGTCCACATGCCTAGAGCATCATTTCCAAAACTTGCAATGTTTGGCCAGGTCCTCTCGGCTGCACACCTTACCCCTCTACCATGACATGGTATAAGTTATTCAACCTGGGATTCCACTTAATCCACTGGAAGTCTGGAGGCTTCTACTAAAGCTAATCCAAGTTTTGCATATAACCTCCGTGCACTCCCAACTACGCTTTTCCCTTTACCATGATTTCCAACACCAGAGTGCATGGGGGTTATACATAAAGCTTGGATTTCAGTTAAAGCCTCCAGACTTCCTGTGGATTAAATGGAATCTCAAGTTGTATGGCTTCTACCATGTCATGGTAGAGGGGCAATGTGCGTGGTTGGGAATACCATGATTGCTGGTTTGAGTCACCTCAGTGCTTCAATTGATTTTCTCATTGAAATATATATGTCAGTGTGATTTCCTTGTGTATCAAACAATGTTGTCGTTAGCTTAAGATGTCAAGGCAGACTGGCTCATATTCAATGAGTTACTGGATCGGCTTTGCAGAATTGAACTTTGTTGCAGTTAGTGTACTGCAATGCAAGTTTTTGTGCATAGTACTGCTTTAGCAATTTGTGCAGACCTAAGCTTCAGGGGCAGCTGGCTATTCAGGGCTACTCATTACGATCTAAGCTAAAAGTAAGAGTTCTTGTCCATGTACCAACCATTTGGGCTGGACAGTAGAGCGACAGTCTCGCGCCATGCAGGTCGGCATTCATCTCTGACCGTTCAAGTGGGTGGGCACCATCCCTTCCCCCCCCCCCATCCCATCCCAAATCATTATCCTCATCCTTTCCAAGTGCTATATAGTCGTTATGGCTTGGCGCTTTCTCTTGATAGGCCCCCCCCCCAATCCTTTGTCTATATACTTTTAACCTCTTGTAGAGCAAACTAAGTCAGCTTGTTATAATGCAACTGCCATTTCAGGCTAAGGTACTGTAATTTAGATTTAAATTGATTTTAAGCCTAGTAGAAGTTAGACATGACATTAAATTTCTTGTGTTTTACATATTGTGGCAGTTAAAGTTCTGTAGAATAGTCTACACTCATTTCAAAAACTGAACTATGCCTGCACATTAAATATAAATATGTAATGTTAGAATCAATCAGATATATGATATGTTTTAATATCATTGGTTTGACATAGAGTGCTGGAGGTGATTTTGTTTGATCTTATGTTATTATCATTGCCTTTAACCACACTCACCAAGTGGTGTGTTATTTGTGCTAAAATCATGCTATTCTTGAAAATAATTGTGTGTGTTGTATAGTATTGACGACAAACCACTTTGACTGGTTGTTAGTGCGATGTTCTCGCTTCTTACTGGCTCGGTGTTCAATCCCTGATGGTCCTAGTGGTTGAGCACTTCGTCTTCACATCCTAGCTCCTAGTTCTCGTATGTCTTCAAGGTGCTATAGTCGTACTGGCTTAGTGCTTTCGCCTGATAATTACCTCACTTTGCCACCCTTAGTTGTTGTTGTTGTTAAAGATTCGCTACTTGGAACAAACAGCTCCAGGTAGCACGGGCTATGGTGAGCCCGTAGGTACTTATATACCCTAAGTTCAATTTTGCATATCCTCTGTTATCTAATTGATGTTCATTAGTTTCTTTTTTGCATTATTATTATTATTCAGTATGACAAGTAGGATTTACATGCAACATTTGATAATCATCATGATGTATTGGTTTGTTTATATGTCTGAAATGTTGATAGATCCTCCAGTCTGAAGATGTGGCTTAAGTCATATGATGACTTATTAGCCATATTAGAAGTACTGTACAGTACCTTGCTTGTACGACTTTAGAAATGGAGATGTGTAATATACAAAATAATGGATTTTTTTGTTTTAAGCTGTGTATTTTTAATTAATAATTCTATTTGTTTACCTGGAACATTTTAGATTACAGTATTTTTTTTTTTTTTTTTGCAGAATGAGGACAATGATAGGCCACAGCCTTTACTTGTGGCATTTGGAAACCCATTACTTGACATAACAGCTGTTGTCAAAGACAGAAGTTTACACGACGAGTTTCAGCTTCCTGTAGACGGCCAGTTGGAAGTTAGTGAACAACAGAGAGCTTTATTCAACTTGGTAATGAAAAAGTAAGTTAATTCATTATATTGTATGGTTAAATGCCAGACACTAAGGATCAGAGCACATAGGAAAATGTCAGTAATTTCTTTAAGAGTTTTAAGTTTCAAGCCTTACTTGTGACTGTTAGTACAGTACATAGTTTGTATGTTGACAAATGACAAGTCTTATGAATGGTTGGATCTACATAACTATTCTGGTGCAAGTAAAGGCAGTGTTACATAGAGATGGTTACTGCAATACTATACTATATTGATTGATTGCTGGCACAGTATCTACTTTCAACAGAAACGTCTTTCTTGTTGATTTCTTTTTATACTAGTTGAGTTTAGTTGCTATGATTTCCTGCCTGGCTGAAATATCTGGACCAAGTAGTGCCTGGCTGAAATATCTGGACCATGTTGTAATGCTGGTGGTGAGAAGGAAGAAAGAGTGAGGAAAGAAGAGTAAGGGAGAAAGTAAAGGTGATGCATCATTCCCTTCACCAACAAGGGAATGGGGAGAAAGGAAATGGAGAGCAGAGGAGGAATGTGCAACCCTCAACATTTGCCTAACTCGGAGAAAGGATGATAGGGGGTGGAAGTTGCATTATTCAATGATGCAGCTTGAGGGTACAGTTTAAGAGAGGGAGAAAAAGAGTTGATTGCATCATTATTGAACTAGCTTGTACCCACCCATGCCCAACCAGTCTAAGTATTGTGCAGTGTTTTAAATAGTATTGTCAAAAATACTATTTATCAGCATTCTACATATACTGAACTGAACAGCAGTAGAGTATTTAATTTTAAGTATAAAATCCTTTGTTCAGCAATGTAACCTTGTTTATGGAGTACAGTACTTAGGAGTCAGCTACCTCAGTAATATAGAGTAAATGTTCAGCATATTTCAATGTTATAATATTAACCTCCAATTTTTTGTGTTGAATCAAGTACAATTTCAATTAATTGTACAGAATAACACTGTAGCATTAGGATGCATGTATATTTGTGCTTAGGATACGGTCAGTTCTTAACTTTGTATGACAATGCATCTGTGTGTCCATATTCTTAATATTCACAGCCATTGAAAAAAGGTTATATGGTGCAGATAAGGTTAACATTAAATTATTAATTATTATTAGTATTAAAGCAAAATCAGATTAATTACATGGTTTTTTACCTCAGGTACCCTGTAGAATATACAGCTGGAGGATGTGCTCTCAACTCCTCCCGAGTCTTTTGTTGGGTGCTGGGTGAACCAAACAGAGTTGTGTTTGTTGGAGGGATTGGCAAGGATGAGCAGGCTAAAAAACTTTCTGCAATTATAAAAGAGAGTGGCGTTGTTACAAGGTGAGATTAGTACATTATTTTTTATTTTCTCAAACCAATAGTATGTGGTGTAGTGTAGTACTACACATTGCATCTACTTCTGGGTTGCAATGTATATTTAACATTTCTATTATCATGAGTGCCTTCAGAAGAATAGGGAATTATCTTCAGGTTCAAGGGATATTTCACATTTGGATTTCTTCAGCTTGATAAAATCTTTCACTCTTGTCTTGAGGACCTGTTTCATATTTGGGAACGCTCTCTCTGCTCATAAAGTTCTTGATCCAATTTAGAACGCGCAGTTTTCTTATCGGTTCTCCAGATTTCTTTGGAATTTTTGTCTTGTATATTTACAGTATTTTGTCCTGTTCTCGTACCTAATTTATATGAAAATATATGAATGATTCCTCTTTCTTTTGTTTTTACCCTAATATACAGAAGTAAACTTCAAGTTTCTGAAATTACTCTTTTTAGCATCCTTCCTGTATTTTTCAGATTTGTGGATGTAGAGGACCAGCCTACTGGCATATGTGTGGCACTGGTTTTAGGAGCTTGCCGATGTTTGTGTGCAGACATTGGAGCTGCCAATGTTTGCGAGCCAGATCATGTTTTCAATCCACATCTCCTCCCTGTGCTGGAAGCAGCAGATTTTGTTTATGTAGAAGGATATTTCATTACCCACAGCTTTCCTACCACTCTGCAGGTATGTGTGTATTTGATTGTAAAGTTGTATAATAGGTATATTCGTTCACAATTCTTGACAGAGTTGACTTTTGAGTACAGTAATGTAGTGGGGTTATGCTCGAGGAGACAATGCATCTTACCAAAACTCGTAGTATTTAGTTAAAATCTAGGAAAAATATGATGCATTCCAGAACCAAGAAATTTATTTAAACAAAATTAATAATATTTGTACATTAAAATGTTAAGGTATTTACATAGACAACTGCTTTACAATACTGTACAACATTATTCTGATGTGAAGAAGTTGACGATTTGCTTCTGATAGCAGTCATTTACCAAAGGCTTTGGCTTTGTGTAAATTCACAGGCAATTTTCAAATTATACATAATATCTGAAGAACATTAAAAATTTGAATCTTTAAGGCTGAAGGAATTATACATTTGATAAACTGCCTAATTGCTTGTACATAGAAGCATGTCAGCAGGATGCACAGCTTCATTATTTCCCTGTCCTTCATTTTGTTTGGCATTGTCTGCTTGTGGTGGTTCATGGGCCTCTTGGCACATCCCTATACAGCCCAGGTCTCAGAGACTGGCTCAGTTTCATTGTGGGTTGTAACCTTAACAGTTCAAGGCTCTCTCCTTCCTGGGAGGAAGGGGAGAGCCCAGTTTTTTGTTGGGCATTTGACTTTTGTTTTTTGTTTTGTCCTACATTTGGAAGTTTCTTGTTGGCGTTTGGGAATTTTTTTGTTGGGCATTTGGCTCTTTTTTTTTTGTTGGGCGTTTGGCACTTTTTTTTGTTGGGCGTTTGACACTTTTTTTTTGTTCAGAATGCACTTTTTTTGTTCTTGTTGAATGTTTGCCACATTTTTGTTTGGCATTTGCCACTTTTTCTTGAATCTAACCCCCTTACGATGTATTTACCAGGCTGGTGTGGGGTCATTGTGGCCTGGCTGCATATCTTACGGGTTCATGTGTTGATGCTCGACTGGCTTGTGAGGGCACAAAGTCAGGCTGCATCAACTGACCAGGGATTTGGTTCTTTCCCAGTTCACGAGTTCAGGTTCCTGGTGAATTGGAGGAAGTCCTAGACAGTTTCATCCCAGGTTCAGAGTTGTCTAAGCCTTGTTTGGGACTCTGTTGGCTTCTCTGTCCCTGCTACCAGCAGCTTTGCTCCACCCTGCTCCACCTGCAGTTTCGTTGCCATCAGGTATCATATTGGCCTTGGGATCCACTACTTCCAGGATCATTGGGTTTGGGCCCCACCTGTCTTTCATGAGCTCCTGCTTCACCAGCTTCCCCTTCAAGCTTTTCTGGGTTTTGCACCATCCTACCCCATTGCTCGATATATTCGTGGATGACTTGTATCTGGGTTCAGGCTTTGTGGCCAATGCTGATCTGGCCACCCACGGTCGGTGGTTGGGTCTATTCCTTTGGAGAGACAGTACGGTGTACGGTGCATGAGTTTGTGACTATGTGACATGCCGAGGCATGTCACGTAGCCACGTTTTGGCTTTCTTCAGCCTCTGTTTTCCGGCTCCACTCTGATGGATCGTCAGTGGTTCATTGCCTGAACTGTGAGGGGTTTGCTTTGGTCCATCATCCTGTGGATCTGGACACTACAAGTAGCTTGGCTTCTGGATTCTTAGAATTTGGTTCTCCATGTGGTTCACACATAGGAGTGTCCAACATACTCAGGGATGGGTTATCTCACTTGCACCCCATACACATGGAGTGGACCATTAAAGACTCTTCCTTCTGTTGGGTGTGCAAGACGTTTGGTCACACCAAGGTGGACCTCTTTCTATTACTATGGAACTGGCACCTTCCCTTATGTGGTTCCATTCTCCAATTGCAAGGCTCTCGTGGTGCATGCCTTTCCACTGGACTGGTGGAGGTACATTTACTTTTTTGTCCCCCAGTTCAGTTGTTGCCCCAGGTTGTGTCCAGTCTGGCATTGTGCTTGGGGAGGGTGATCCTTTTGTCATCTTAGTGGCTGGTGCAGACTTGGTTTTCAGCTCTTGTCCCGTGTCCAAATCTAGGCATTTTCCCGCTGCTTTGCCCTTTTCGGCAGATTGGCCCAACAGTTTATTTTGCTGATATGACTTCACATCTGGACCTTTTGACATGGATGTTGCCATATGTTTGGTGATCAGGTGGCGTGGTTGTTAGTATCCAACTTGAGTTATTCTTTGCGGTGACAGTATGAAGCTGCCTGGCACTTGTTTGCTTCCGGAGGGGACACTTTTGGTTGTTGTTGATTAGGCCGGTGATGCATCATTTGGCGTGTTCATTGGTGGCTCTTCATTATCTGTGGGTCACCTGTTCTGCCTCAGTGGATCCCTTATTTGTTGACCCTGTTTCCTTGGTCTCCTGTTCCAAGACTCTCATTTCTTTAGTGATTTGCAGTGTCATTAAGTCTAACTAGAAAAGTCTACCCTCAGGCCCATGATGTTCACAATATGTGAACATCACATGGGTTGCTTTGGCCATAGACTATTGCCAAAGCTATTTGCAGCTTTGGCCATGGACTATTACATGTCTTTTGCTCGGAGGTTTTGGCAGACCATTATTTAGTGAATGTTCCCAGTCAGTATTGTTACACTGGGCTGTCTCTTGGTCTGATTTTTTTTTCTCACTAATGCATGCCATCTCTCTTCCCTAGTGAGTCCTGTTGTTCTGTGTGGTTAGTTAGCTTCAGGGAGCCACTGGAAAGTTCTCCCAGAAACCCAGCATTTAACATATTGAAATACCTCTATCTAGATTGCCCCATTGGCTCTCTGATTGCCTCCATTGCTGACTTATCAGCGAGTTGTTCATCAGCTCCAGAACTGACCAGGGAAGCTGGCTGAGGGTAGGAGCTGGGCCACCTGGTGGTGGTGATCATTACTAAAGAGTTTCGATCTAGTTTGAGTGACTCCCTTCTGTGTGAACTGTTTGCCAAGTTTTTGGTGGATTTTTGAGGCTTCAGTTTCCGTGAATCCTCCTGTTGTCTGTAAAGCTTTGCAGACTTTCTAGATGCTTTTCTCGATTGGGTGGTAAACTGTCACTCGTTCCTTGTGCCTCTGTGGTTGGGATGGGCTATGGGGAAAAGGAACGGCGGGGGGGGGGGGCTGTGGTTTGCAGTTGGCCAAACAGAACTTCTATGACTAATGTGATCATTTAGCATGGAGCATTCTGAATAAGATAGCTTCAGGGAGCCACTGGGAGCCTCTACCAAAAAAGACATTTCTTTACATTAAGTGACCCCCAAGAAAAGTATGTGTTTTTCTGGTAAGGATGCAGCTACTGCATATAGTTCCTTGTGATTATTTAATGCCAAGTATTGCCAAGTGGTGTCTCAGGTTTAGGCTGCAAGGTGGCAGTTCATAATGCAAGACAGGCAATTTGGTGCTAGATATTGACAAGAATGATCAAATGTGTACCCACTATATACAGTACGGTAATATCCCCCCCCCCCACCCTGGCTAGTCACTGTGTAAAAATTCCTTGATTGTCTTGCATCAGAATGTTATCACGTGAACTATGATGCATCATATACAAAAATGTATTTGTTTCATTCAAGCTAGAAACATTACATACTAAGAGATGTTAGTTGTTGCATTTCCTCTATATACTGTACATTATAAATAGTTTAGGTTAGCTATGGGGGTAAATTTTTAATTTCTTCTCGAAACAAAGATTTTTTAATAAAAATTAACATAACAAACATTATTGAATATATTTACCTTTTTTTACAGATTGCCAAATATGCACAAAAAAACAAGAAAACATTTGTATTTAATCTATGTGGAAGCTATGTGTGTGAAAACCATCCAAATGAATTGGCAGAACTTTTGCCATATGTGGATATCCTTTTTGGTTTTGTGGAAGAGTACAAAACCTTGGACAAGTTTGTTGACATTGAGCAAGTGTCCTCCGGTCACGCAAACAATCCAAATAACATATCCCACGATATATTGCAGGTGTTAAGAGCCATTAAAGGTGAGGAAAAGATCATAAAGGACAATTTTAAAGGTGTGTCAGAAGGTCTACGGAAAGTGGCAAAACTTGAATCTTTAGAGATATCCGATAATCATTTTGGTCACAAAGATGGTGTTGACATCAATGGAACCACCACTGGTTTATGTAATGGTATTATTAAGGATCATAGGGATTCCAATGGTTTTTTATACCACGTAAATGATAGGAAGCCGAAATTGGTTGTTGTAACAAAGGGTCCGAGTCCACTCTTGTACGTACATAACCATGAAGTTAGAGAACGTCCAGTGCCCCCAATATCCCCTAAAGACATTGTAGACACAACTGGTGCAGGTGACTCATTTGTGGGAGGATTTTTGGCTGCCTTGAGCACAGGTCAGCCTCTTCAAAAGTGTCTGGATTGTGGCACATGGACAGCTCAAAAACTTCTGCAACAAAAGGGTTGTACGCTTCCGTCTTTCCCAGCCACATTTCTTGGTCACAACTGAACGATAAGATCTCTACCTGTAACAACATTTCTAGGACATGCTGCAATTTGTGTTAGCCATAATTGGTGAGAGAAGTTACCATATTAATAAAATCTATATTTACCCTCCATTATGGAGTGTTGATAAATATGAGAATATTGAAAATACTTAGCACACATTGCTTTTATTTGCACTATTTAGAAAGATTGTCAATAGTTTAATATAGAAGCCAGAAGTACTGTACATTTAAAAGGGTTTTTAAGTTTTGTTATAATTGCTCTAGGTATGATTAGCTATGATGACATTTGTGACTTGGATTACTTTGAAATCTATGTTATACATTAATTGTAGTAAAACACTATCAACACTTACTTGGCTACAGGAAAATAGAAAACCTTTAAAACTTTTTATTTACTGTATTTTGATACAGGTTTTTAATTACTGCATTTAGTTACATAATTAGAATTATTACCATTAATAATAATATTTTTACTATTATTTGTATGATTGTTTTTATCCATATTTAATTAAATAATCAAATTAACTTTTAATATTAACGTCTTATTTTTTTTTTTGTTAATCGAAATGGCACCGTGTCAGGCCACAAACCGTCTGCATGTTCAGGAAATTGTTAAGACTTGTACCAAAGGAAGTTAGTTGTACCCTCTTTATCTGACCGAAGAGATAAACTAAGGAGTCCCAAGTAATGAATAAGAATTACAACTCTACGTTCTAGTAGTGCTTGGCAGGGAATGTGTTGTGCTGTTTCATAGTATGTTACTCTTAAAGTTGGAGAGACATGCATAGGAAATATATTTTTGTTAATTTTAATTATAAGCAAGAATGTATCTATGCATAGCGCATGCACACACACACACACTTGCAGGTATACATACTCCCCCGTGACCCCTTTCTCCCACACACACACACACACACACATGCATACTCATACAAATATTACACATCCAACAGGTCATTTCACATGCCCATTAAAATGTTAAATGACCAATCACAACTTTTGAGAATAACTGAAGGATTGTATTTAGATAAACTACAAGTACAATAACTGCCCCCTTATTGATCTCATTTTTAATATTAGTTTTGTACCGTGTATATTTCTCGCCCCGAAGCCAGTTGAGCTTCCAGAATCTCTCCTCCATATCTGCCACTAACGAGATTGTGTAAAAAATCTTCTTCAAAGCTTTAATTGGATTATGAATATTGGTTTGGCTATTACCCAATTGGCTGTGCTTAATTTAATTAGTTAATATCTATTGTGAATTTTTGCCCTTTAGTGAGTGAATCAATAGGACGAGACTATCAGCATATCTGTGGATACCAAGCAAGTTTGAGAAGTTAATAGACATCTTCATAAGTGCTAGAGTTTCACTGGTTTAGTGCAGAATTTAATGAATAAACAGTTTAATGAAGGCAATTTATTTCTAGTTCTACCAGTAATCAGATTGTTCAGTTTGTTACTTCAGAAGGCATATTAAAATGCATAAAGTTGAGTGCATTATTGTAATAGCAATACAATTTGGATGAATGCAAAACTGTACTTTATTATGAAATTCTGCTAGATTTAGGTACAGTATTAAGAAATTTTATTAAATTGAGCATAGGGTGTTTTAAGTACAGTTATAGTACATTAAATTTTGAAAACAACTAATAGGCAATGTAAAGGCTTTATGGATTTCACAAAAAAGGGACCATTATTATTTTTACCATCTATTTTGTATTGACATTCCCATCTGTGAGTCTTGTCTATCTCAGTATGTATTACTTTGTTAAAACTTTTTTTTTCCATGGATACGAAGTAATCACAATTTTGACAGACTAGTCAAGTTTAATATAATGTATCTGTAATGTTGAAATATATTACAATTAATGATAATTGCTGAAATTTGTGAACACTGTGCAAATGAAAATTGCCTGCTTACAGGTAACAGTTATAAGAGTGATTTTTTAGTGTAAGAAGTAAATGTTTGACACGTTCAGAGCAACCTGTCCTCTTAAAAATAACTTCGCTTTTGGCCGTTTGCCCGTATGGCCGAATATAGACGTAATTTGAAAATGAAAAAAAAAATTTAAATAAATTTGGGATTTTTTTTTCCAACAATAGTAAGTTAAGGGTCCTCTGATAGGTTAGGTGGTCAGGAAATTCTCATAAAGTTTCAAAACATTATGAAAAACGTTAATGGAAAGTTTCCTCTTCTAAGCTTGCCGAGTAAGCCGGACGACTCACAGAAAACGAAACAGTACGTCACTTTAGTGAGTCGATTTCATTTCAAATTACGTCCAAATTTGGCCATAGCTCGCATGCGAGCGAAAAGCGACGTTATTTTTAAGAGGACGGGTTGTTCAGAGAACATTTGTAGTTCTTTCAATGTGAAGGATGAATAGAAAGACAATATTTCAAAGGTTTAGGACTATATGCTACGTAAACACTTCTTGCTATGTATAGTATAGACTGATGGTGGTAATCAAGTACATTCTTGCATTAGACACAGACAACTAATGCTATATTTTCCTATTGCTGTAATAGGGAAAAAAGTTTTGGCTATGGAAATTCCTTTGGCAGGAAGTGGAAAAGGTGGTGTGAAGTATGAAGCCAAAGGCAGCAAGATGCTGATTATGATGCTTGCAACTTCTATAAAGCTTCTTTGAAATTAGTTTTCACTATTTAATAACTAGGGACACCATTACCCATCATTACCATTTATAGGAGCTTCCGAGACTGTGCATAATTTGAAGAAAAGTATAATATGTCATATAGATAGTCCTTTAGACTTTACCTAGAAATTAACTGATCCAAATTTGCAGCAAGGCTGGATACTTACTGCTGATACTACCTATATCAAGAATGTAATTTTTTTAGCAAATTTGTGCTATGAGAGTGTAGAAGTACAAAGCTTTTCTAAATTATAAATAGATGTTGCTGGAAGAGACGTGGTTTTGTTCTCTCTCTTTCTAAACCCATAGCTCTTGTGATACTGATTGTTGTCTAGAATGGCTGAAAGTTCATCATAGCTTTGCGGGATCAGTAACAAATAACGATATTATTTTGTACACCTTGTGTCTCTGATGTATGTTCAAATGTAAAATTCATGAAGAGAGACATCAGTATGAAGAAATGCAAGTTGACTGCCATTTTCATATAATTGCGATACACTAACTTAGAAGTTGTCTTTGGTAATATTTAGTATGTGCATAATATAACCATTGTCTAATATGCTAATGAACTAGTAATTTTTTGCAAGTGATGGAATTGTGTATTTAATAAATCTTGTGTAGTATATCCAGTCACTTCAGGGCACTCTTGGAGTTAATGTCAAAGTCATTAACAAGTCATATGTTAATATATTTCAGTGGTTAAAGTTTTATTTGGCAAGTTGACTTAAGTCAACGACTTAATTTGACTTAAGATAACTTAAATAGGCAAGTTGACTTAAGATAGGGAGCCGAGCGGACAGCACGCTGGACTTGTGATCCTGTGGTCCTGGGTNACACACACACACACACACAGACAGACAGACAGACAGAGACAGACAGACAGAGAGAGAGAGAGAGAGAGAGAGAGAGAGAGAGAGAGAGAGAGAGAGAGAGAGACACAGAGTATATGTATGTATATTTACTCAGTCTAACCATATCAATTTAATTCTTGTTATCATATTCCATTATGTCTATGATGGTAAAGAGAAATACGTTTTGTATGGTGTTACCCTGGAGTGGAGATTAACATTTTCACTGAACTGTAGAAATAGTTTCCTTTTGCTGGTAATGGGATTAGTCTTATCACAGCAAAATTTAAATCATAGCTACATTTGAAACACTTTTTCAGGTGTTGATATCCCGAAATTACAGAGGGGATGTGGACATGGGCGTTATTGAGAAGTTCATGCCTATGGTGTTAGAGAGGGAGGATGATGGCAATATGGCACCAATTATTCAGGTAAGATCACTATACAGTATCTGTCCTGATCAAGGAGTTCACTCAAAGAGAAGGTTGTGTGTTGATGTGCACTGAGGAATTCAGGAGTGGGATAAGTAATGTAAGGATGAGGGCAGTGCAGTTTTGTATGTTGTTTTAGAAAATAATTAAGTTTGAGAAACTTCTAATAATAATTTGGTGAATTGATTCAGTGTTGTACTGAATTTTTTTGTGAATTTGTTTTGATTTCTGTAGTGTTTAAAGACTTGCATTAATTCCCAGGACAATATTTTAATAGTGGTAGTAAGACAAGAGGTAAATGCAAAAATAAATACAATAAATTGATACAGTACAGTAAGGTAATGTGGTTTATTATTATTGTTTTTTAAATGTTTGAATGCTTTGCTTTCTCAGAACACTGGAGCACTGAAAATAGTACTGTACACATGATCTTAAACACATGTCTTTTACATCTTCTGCACTAAATTTTGATAAAACACCAATCACAACACATACATTGTACTTAATATTAATCCTTTCCCTGTAACACTCTTTGAAACTTTTTGCCCCCATTAAGGGTTGAAAAGTAATTATTACAGTACATAGTTAATATTTTTGTTGTGCATTTTTTATCAATATTTTCATCTATTCTTTAAGCATTTAAAACTGCTACCAAAAATAACTAAGTTGAAAACTATTCATTCCTTTATATATACCTGTATAATAATAATAATAATAATAGATAATAGATATTATAATAGAAAATATTAAAAAAAACTCAGCATTAGGTTTGATGTTTAGATGTTTCCCTAATTATAGAATGTTTTCTTATACTGTATATATACAGTATAATCAATAAACACAATTGCTCAGGGACATTTTTTATTATTATTATTTTTGAGGGGGGCTCCCACTCTCAGTAGCTCCCTGAGCTAAAGGCTGGTGCAGAAATACCTTAGGAAGATGCACCGAGCCTCTGAGGCCCCCCTCTAGGCTACCAAGACAAGAATGTGTTGCTCTAAAAAACCATGGGAGCTTTAATCAAATCCCCAAATTAAAAAAAAAAGTACAACAAAATGAGTAACTGTTTACAGAAAATTAGGTACCCAGAGTTGCCACAGGGTGAACACTTTAACAGTGAGTCAAACAACTACCACCAGGTGGCAGCCTGAGTCACCTCGGGCACCACCCAGCATGCCTCCTCACTCACCTTTGTAGTACCACCATTAGAAGCATGAAGCCTCTGATGGGGTCCATCTTCTGCTTTATGCATGCAACAAGGTAGTGTTGGCTACCCTGCAACATTAGCTCCACTGTGGGCTGTTGCACTGTTAGTGTTTTGCTTTCCTTTCTTGATTGTGTTTTTATGCCATCCACATTGTATGTGCCCTAGCTTTGAATTTCATTACAACTGTTTGTCAGGGTTACCTTCTTTGCTAGTCAGTTTGTGTGTACCTTGCCCACCTGATATGTACTCTGAGGGGGTTGGTTTTCTCCGGTGTGTGCCGACTCTTTGAGTCACCGCTTCTGGGCATTGTACGGAACTTATTCTCTACTGCGAGGTTGATGGTCAGTAGATTAGTTAGCTGTGTGCTTGTGTTGCAATCACATCTGGCTCTGCTCCTTCTATGTGTTGGGGCTTTCTGGTTTTTTATCAAGGGGTGTGCTTGGATCATATAGGTGATTGTTTTTGTCTGTAACTGCATCTGCCTTCTCTCACTGGCTGTTTATTGTCGGGGGCATTGGGGCTTATTTAGCCAAGATTGTCTTCATGCCTAGCCTGCCTGCCTGCCTGCTTCTTTGTATAATGGCCCAGCTGGCTGATTCCCTTGTCTCTGTGTTATTGTCTTGTTTAGATTTTCATTGAGGTTGTTCTGGCCTCAAAATTTGTTTCTGTACCTTCAAAAATTTGCAGGTGCAGAAATTTGCAGATACAGTACAGAAATTTGTTCTTGCAATTTTGTAGTTGCTACCTTCTTTCCGCCTGTTGATGCTGGGGTGCCCTCCTGCCTTCCCATGAGGGGCTGCTGCAAGCTTCTTCCCTTACCTTGTGGTGGTTCCAGGGATCAATGTCCTTATGGCCTAGTCTCTGTGGCTCCCTTGGGTCCTTGTTTGTTATCTGGATTCCCATTTTCCTTCGGTTCATGTACTGTATCTCTGATTTTCAATGAATTGAGATACTGGTAGTGGCAGTGTCCAGGCTGTTGCTTTTTTTGGTGTTGATAGCAGCCACGGTGCTTACCTTTATTCTGGTGGTCCATTTTTTGTGGTATTTCCGCTGGCTTTTAGGATGGCCTTTGGCCCTTTCCTTTTCCCTCCTGATTTTGGGTCTGAGGGTGAGATTGGTGTAGGATCTGTCTCCAACCTTCCCTTTTTGTCAGCAAGATTGGGTTTTTAAGGTTTTTGTGGCTTTGTTTAGGGAGGCACCAGGTTTTGCCTGTCTCCTTTGCATGCATGGTTCAACTACACCTGGGAGACTTCTCCAGGGAAGCCTGTTTTGTCTTCTGTCCTTATTATTTTTCCTGGCTTCCTTTGCTTCTTTCTTTGTCTGCATTTTTTTCTAGTCCCATTTAAATCCAATAAAAGGCCTATGAGGCCAAAGGAGTCAAGACTTTTTAACCTATGTGGCACCAGTTTAAATAGAATTGTTAAAGGAGATTTTGGATGAAATAATAAGATTACAATACCTGTACCGAAATTGTAGAATCCTACGATAGAAAACTGCTTCGGTATAATGTATGTGACAATTTGTATTTGCAACATATTACATATAATTGTCCTCACTATATTAATATGTTTCAGACTCAGGAGGCAACTTTCTGTTTTGTCAAAGTAAGCAATTTATATGTTGTCTCAGCCACGCGGATCAATGCCAATGTCACACTGGTGTTTGCCTTCTTACACAAGCTCGTAGCTGTTGCTCAAGAATATTTTAAGGTTAGTACTGGTGGAGAATGTTGCCAGAAGTTTTTTGAAAGGGGAAAAAACTTACCCAACCCCCTTTCTTGTTGGAGGGAGCTAGTAACTACATGATAGAGCAGGTGGTTTTAAATACCTGCAGAAGTGTTTTGTCTTTAATCAGTTGTAAAGTACAGCATTTTGTTTATCTGATGTTCAATATCTAAAGTTCAATTTCATGATATTCATTATTCCTTTGGTTGCCTTATAATATATTTGGGTTGTTATGTTCTATAAGTTTTCATGTATTATATATCAGTTTTCATTAATGACAAGTAATAAGATGGCAAGTAAAATAAATAATATAGGAAATGTAGATCATTTTGAAGTGCAAGTAAAGTAAGGCTTCATTGTTAATCTCCCCGGTGTGTCAACTAGACATAATGTTATTCAGAGCTTCTAATTTTCCAGTTCTCTCGTGATTCTCTTGTTCCCTTTCCAATGTTGCTGGACATAATGATTATTAGTTTTTTGGGAAATTATATCAGCTATAAAAAAGGTAATCAAAAGAGAGAAAAGTAACAATATACAGTATTACAGTAGTATATAAAGAAACATAGTATATAAGGAAACTGTTATTAATTCGAATATAGCTAACATGAATTTATTGACAGGAATTGGAAGAAGAAAGCATCAGGGACAACTTTGTCATCATATATGAGCTGCTGGATGAGCTGTTGGATTTTGGATACCCACAGACTACTGACGGCAAGATCCTCCAGGAGTAAGTAGTTCCCATCTCGGATGTTGTCATCGGGTTTTGAAGGATTGCTAGTACAGTAGTTAGGGACCTTGTCGTATATTAATGAACTGTACGCATCATTAGTTAAGTAGCATACAGATACTGAATACAACAACACTTAGAGAGAATTAGTAATGGTGGATATACTGCCTCAGAATAAAGAGAAAGAGGAATCGGTGAAAGAGAGCAGGTGCAGGTGAATTGGTGTCTTTGTATAGTTATACATTTTTTAAGATTAACTATGGTTTCAGCACACTACCTCTAGAGCATATTTGAACTATCTACTACTCTATGAAGACATGATTCTTGTTGTTTTTACTGCAATGGTGCTTTCAGTACTTTACGAGTTACAACTATGGCCTTGTGTTCTGCTTACTTTCGGTGTCAACAAATTCTCTGTTTGCCCACTAATTCCCTTTTACAAAATTGCTTCTGGTTACCATAATTTGTCTTCCCATTTATGTGTATCTCAATATTTCTTAGGTCTGGAATCCATAGTATTGCATGCCCCTTGATTTGTATACCATACTAGTATTTTAAAGATATTTCTTTGGGCGCATACCTTGTGATGATTCCGGGGGTCATGGTCCCCATAGTCTGTGATCAGGCCTCCTGTTTGATGGACTGGTCAACCAGGCTGTATATACATAAACCACACTACAATATATTCCAGTTTAGGTCTGGAATGCCATTTTTGTGAAATTTAAGAGGTCTTTCTTCCATTTTCATCCTGCACTTATTCCACTTGAACTATTGTGATCATATGCCCATGTTTTGCACTTTACTGTTTTCCTGGTTTAGGGAGGTTCTTTTTTGTTGAGGACTGCACTTGTAAGACAACATTCTTGTTGGCGTTATATTTTGGTTGTTGAATTTGTGAACTCTATTCTCTCCAGAGGTGGCAATCACCTTGTTTCTTTTATCCTTGAGATTCTTTTCTTTGATTACAGACATATTTCATGGTGATGGAGTTCAGCTATTTGTGGGGGGGGGGGGGGTGAACTAATGGATGAGGCATGGTTTGTGTGCTCTGGAGTCAATTACATTGAATATTCTAGTGGCTGAACTGTGTAGCTATCTGGAAGCAACTCTAGCTTCATGAGAGTGCACTCGCTTCTTTCATCCTGAGTCCTGATGTTGTGCTCCAAGGCTATACTGTCCCAGATCACCTCCAGGAAGGTTGAATCAAGTCAATGCATTGTGTGCCACACGATCCCTGATTTCTGAAGATTTGCAGCCTTGACTGTATTTTTCTGCAAAATGTCTGTAACTAATATCAGGACCCAGGACATCTGAAGGTTGCTTCTCTATATCATCTTGCTGTACATTCTTCTATGCCCTTGCATCACTCAATGAGGTTTGTCTCTTCCCTGATGTCTGTTGCTTTTGCTCTCAAATTTTCCAACTCTCCAATTGACGGTCTCGGATAAGTTCCCATTTTTACATTTTCCTGTGTGCAGTTAGGATCTTCAAAACCTCACAGTTACCAGTTAGAATCACAGTAAATTTTGTTAGAATCATATAGGGTTTTCAGAACCACTCTTTATGATTAAAGAGAAGTTCAGAACCTTATCACTATCATCTACAGCAAACTGGGATAAAGTGGATCAAGAGACACCATGAGCTGGGAGTAAATGTAATCCAGTGATTAGATGATTTTTTCTTTATGACACTAGCTAACTCATTTGTTATGATACCAGAGAAATCATTGATTAATCTATAAAGCAGCATCATCTATCCATTTCTTAATACAGTATAGGCCTTCTAATACCTGTTTTAAGTTGATCTTTATTCTATTCTGCTTTTTTCTCAGTTTTGCATTAAACTTTTATAATTGTCATAAATATTGTAAAGGTGTTTGAAATTTTGTTTATACTGTACTGTATAATTTCCTTGTAGTTCTTTATTTCATTAAAATTCTTTTAAATATCGACTTAATTCTGCTCACATCCCCTTTTATGGTTCTTGTATGTCAAAGTTTACGTGATTAGTAAGGGTGTGTACAGTTTATACTTAAGAAGCCAGTGCATGAATATTTTTCTTGACTACAATTATAAATGTTTCTTCCAGATATATCACGCAAGAGGGCCACAAATTGGAAATAGCTCCGCGGCCTCCCATAGCTGTCACCAATGCTGTGTCATGGCGTTCAGAAGGCATAAAGTATCGTAAGAATGAAGTGTTCCTTGATGTCATTGAGGGTGTTAATCTTCTGGTTAGTATTATATTCAGTATTCTACATTGAGTTAATGTAGAAAAAGAGAGTAATGCTGTACAGTAATTCTGGTAAAATAATTGATTTGAAAGACAAAGATTTTAAAAATATTGAATATAACTATTTAAACTGTAATTGGTAGTGAGAAAGTCTTACTAAATTAAAGTTGCCCTTGCAGTCTTTGATAATTTAAAAGATGTTCAATATTAAAAAAGCAAGAAGCTTTTTAGAAATTAATGCTTGTTGCAGATTTTCTTAGTAAAACATAAGTTTCATGTTATTCATTATTGATCTTTACAGTGCATTCAGGGCTATCCACTCTTAGGTTGATAGTTCTACTTTGCACTCTTCTTCGTACTTCAGTCATGACCCATTTGCCTCACTTGCTCAATCATGCACTTTACAAACCAGTTTTCTTATCTCTAATTTTAATTCCATTTCTTTGTGGTATTTGTGACTCAGTCAAATTCAAATAGATTTTTGCCTGTTGCATCTCTTGATGTTCACTTTTTTCTGATCCTTTCTCAGGAGCAGAAACACATATTTCAACGTAATTACTAGGTAATCATAAATATACACAACTGTACAAAGTGTGTGTTTACACTCTCCTATAATGTGGACGAGAGGTATCGTGAAAACTTTCATGAACTTGTGGGTAGCAAATTTAACATGCCTTGTATTTAGTGAAGTTTTGTAATAAATACCTATCATGTAGGTGGTGAATTTAACAAATCCCAGGGCTGCAGACAGCGTGGGCTGACTGTGTATTGCCCTGCATTATTCCCGACACATTTGAATGTCATTCTATAGAGATGTGTGATGGGTACTACCTGATATTTTTTACCATTTTCTGTTAGGGAAATATTGCAGAGTTGGCATTTTTGCCTTTGCTCTGGTATTGTTTTTCAGATATACAAATTTGCTAGGCTCCTAAAGACTAACAGAATTTTGGTCTTTATATACGTGCATAGACAACTCACACTTAATGAATAAGATGCATTAACAGATAAGCGTCGGGTACATTTGCTAATTTCTGTACTTGCTCAACAATTTTTTTTATTTATTTATTTATTTATTTTTTTTTTTTTTTTTGCAGGCAAATTCAAATGGTAATGTGCTTCGAAGTGAGATTGTTGGGAGCATCAAAATGCGTGTGTACCTTTCGGGAATGCCAGAGTTACGGTTAGGGTTAAATGACAAGGTACTATTTGAGTCAACAGGACGAGGAAAGAGCAAGAGCGTTGAGTTAGAGGATGTCAAATTCCACCAGTGTGTTAGACTATCCAGGTAAGTTTTGTTAAAATTTCAACCGCTTATAAGTTTAGTAAATGATGTTCGTTTTGAAAATTGTTTCTGCAGTTATGATATGGTAATTGTACAAGGATGGTTCAGAAAGACAATATTTTAGAAGGCTTTAGTTGAGAGTTGATAAGTACAAATGATCAAAAAGGGGAAATTTGGATGGAGAACATGGAGGCAGGTGTTAAAAAAAAAGTCACAGGGTTTTAATTTTGATTTTGCATATTTTAAAAATATATTTTGGGGTTTTCCTTTGTCTTTTATATAACTTTTTGTTCCACTTATCATTTTTTTTTATATTGATAAGTTGTCAAAAGGAATTGACGACATGGACTATGTTGACTCCTTTTGACTATGTCGTAGCTCAGTCAATTAAGGCAGCGTCTGGAATGCTCTTGGACGCAGGTTCAAATCCTCGTCACGGCCCTTGTGGATTTATTCACTTATCATTTTCTTGAGATGGGAATACGCTATCAGTGTAGCGTAATAAATCTGTACATGTATTATAATATTGCAAATTTTAAGGGTTATAATATATTGTTTGATATTGAAGGAGAATTAAAAGATCATGGTTTCTATTATGCTGCAGATTTGAGAATGACCGCACCATCTCCTTTATTCCACCTGATGGCGAATTTGAGCTCATGTCATACCGACTGAATACACATGTGAGTATTAGTTTATTCATGTTATGACATGCTATAAAATAGCATTATATCCAGCAGTGTGGTTTTGAAAGGTGGGCTACTATGTAGCGTAAGCAGCCATTGACAAGGTCAGTTGTAGAGGTGTACCAATGTGTTGGTGGTGTCTGCCTACTTTTGCTGGGTTGGTATCAGTAAAATTTCATCTGATACTTTTTTAATGAAGTAGAGTAGATTACTTCTGATATCAAGCTTAGAGCTCTTCATCTTAATGTTCATAGTTCATCTTAATCTTTATCCCTATCAGTTTTCCCTGGAACACAATATACCAGTCAACTGACAACCAGGACCCCCAATTACTGCTGGGTGAACATTGGTGAATAGTTAATTACCTATGACCAGGTATGTATACCTTCCCAGGGAGATGTGTTGCAAGGAAAGACTAAAGGTATTGAACCTAATGGCAACATAAGACAGAAGAGTTATGGAGGACATGATTACAGCATAGAAAATTGTCAGGAAATTAACAGGGCAGGGAGGTTGAGCTTTAGTTCTTTCCTTTCAATCTAAGTTATAATTTGGATATCTTAAGTGTGTTGTATCACATTGTACTCTGCAGGAAGCTATTTTTTTCTAAGCATACTCATGGTTTTATTCAAGAGTTTCAAACTCAACACAATATGAATGTAAGGCAACTTGACCTGAACCACTTTAAGACTGAGTAACTATACAATATTGCCATGGATATTTTTATTAGGGTTTACTAATCAGTAATCACAGCTGGGGGTGAGTGCTTCATCAGCACCTCTTTCTTCTTCAGTCACTTAGGGTTTAGTTAGGTGATTTCCACCCATCTGTCGCTTGATTTGTATACCGGAACATTTGGGTTAGTTGAGGCTTTGTTCCAATACTCACCAAGCCAGTTGACTTGCCTGATGCAGGCACTCATCACAGTGTGGGAGTTTGTGATGATCTGGATGGTGCTTTAGCACATCTCCTCTGTGACTTGGCACTCTGGCTTCACTGTGATCAAGGGTGAGGTCTACTAGGGCGCATTTTCTATGGGTGGATGTTCTCTGAGAATAGCCTCATCTCTGGTCTTTTTACAGTTTAATCCTCAGTGTTGTCCATATTATTGTCCATGTTAATCTGACAGTTGGGGGGACATCCCTGTAATATCAGTGCAAAAATCACCAGGGAAGCTACTGAGGTACTGCACAGATCTTGGCATCTAATTACATTAAACACCCTTTCTCCAATTTTTACTACAAAATGCTTAGGTCATATGTACAAGTTGAGTCACACCTTGGGCCTTTCCCATCTTACTATTGGTGTTTTATAATTTCATCAAAGCGGCTTTTGTCTTGTAAGGCAGCAAAGGGGTTTTCACACACACTTTTTCCCATCAGCTATCTTTGTCTTACTCTTCATGTTCCTCCTGCTGATGACAGTCCATTACTTCCTCTCCTCCTCATGTACACTGTTATGTAGTGTCTCATTCCCTTCCTTGAGAAGATGTACTTACTTTTTCACAAATTTTTTATTTTATTTTTATTAAAGAACATATTTTGTTTAGTATTCGGTGATTGAGTCGTTGCTGCAATGAGTGCAGCCAAAGGTAGCTCGTGCAACATTCACTGGAGAGGTCCGCTCCTCAACTGAACGCCTATCCCACAACTGTGCGCTCTTGTTCTTGGCTTTACTCTCTTACATTTATTTTCTCTATTCTTTTTTAAATTTATTTGTGGTTTAAGCATCTGCTCTTTTCTTCTGCCTTCCATTTTGCACATATCCAAAACCTTTAGTCTTGCTTCATAGCTCATATATTTTAGTACAGTGCCCCGAGCCACTATGTTGCATGCTTTAATAATTTTCCCTTTTGCTTATACAGTGTGATTATTTAGGTACAGTTACCATACCACAGCTGTGTAATCAATACCTGGTCACTGGAAGATGTGTAAGTTGGCACTAGCTCGTTCCTTGGGGGGTTGGTCTGCAAGGCTCAGTCAGCTTCCCTTTCTTTCCAGTGATCAGTCTCCCTTTCTTCCCTGCTGCCACCCTTGCTTAGACCAAACTCCCTACTACGGCTGTTGCGCTCTTTGAAGTGCTTCCTGCAGATTTTTGCTCCTGTTTGTCCTATTTCAATAGTAGGAGGTAGATCGATCTAATGTGTGAGGGATAGCCCTGAGGTGTCACTGCAGTAATCTTTAGGGAGCTACTGAGATGCCTTCCAGGAAGGAGCATTTTATTATGCAGAACCCATCACTGTTATTTTGGTTAATTTGTCTTTCTTTCTTGTACACGTAATGTGTCCATACTGATGCTACTCTGTTGTTTATAATGGGGTGTGCTAGTGGCTTGGAATCCTCCCATTATGTCAGGACTGTTAATATGATGTCCATTATAAGAGATGTGCTGTACAGTAGAGTAATTGTAACCAAATATACCTGCAAATTTTTATCATAAATATTGCAATCAAATACCTTTCTCTAGTGCAACAAACACCTCTATGCCTCAGAATGGTCCAAAATGAATCATTCCATTGTAGTTGGGTCAAACTGAACCAGTTTAGGATCAGTATTATCTCTTAATAGTTTAGTTGTTGTCATATGTTGATCTATGAGGTTATGAGGTTATCATGATATAATATTTTTATTTGAGTTATCTCTCAGTTTTCATACAAATGATGTAAATGTGGTTATGATACAGATATATATGTATGTAAGGAGTTAACCTAGAATCATGAATAATTGTTGTTTCATTTTTAATTGCTTACTATATGATGAAGTTATCATGTACTGTAATTGGCTTGTGGTTATCATCAAATCACAATTTAGTGTTTCCTGTCAGTGTTAATCTATTTAAAGACAACATTACCAGGCAGAATAGCAGGAAAGGAGTAGGTTGCAAAACATTCTTTGAGCTGTACCAGGAACAGATTTGCATTTAATACAGGTGTCCATATTACAGTGTTAGCCTATTTAAATTACTTAATCACTGTTTTTGTCAAATAAATCATGTTATTTCATGCCTTGTGTAAACTAATGTAAAACAGCAAACCTATAAGCCTTCTAACATAAACATCACAGCCCTCTACCCTTCATGGGAAAGTAACCAAACTTACGCAGCACACTCAATGTGTTTGAAACGAAAAGACTTGCCGGGTAATTTTTTTTCAATTTCCTGACATTTTGCATTCTACAAATATGATATTCTTTTTATGTACACAGGCAGAGTGGCACTGTTAATGATAGCTGCACTTAAAGGATTAATCCTTGTGCCCCATTCCCTCTCTAGTAACTTTTTCCTCTGCTGACAAGTTTCCTGTTACTGTATCACTATTCTTGTTTTTTTTTTCAGACAAGAAGTCTTCCATCCATTTCAGTAATGTACCCTCATTACCTCCTTTACTTTTTTATTTCCGTATTAGTGTTTGTGAAGCTTTCAAAAGCTTTTTGAAAGCTTTTTCAAGTCCAGATAAATGCAACCAAACAAACCATTTCTTTAGTGCTGAATTACCCTGTGGTCCCAGCTCTTGGCTTAGAGCCTAAAATTTTATTAGCCTACTTGCTCAATATTAAAAAAATAATTTGTTAATTACTCCTTCAAACTTAATAGATTTAGTATACGGGATTTTGCTCATCTGAAACCAAATTGTTTTATCAAGTTGTTATTCTCAAGATGTTTTACCCACTTACCTCTGATGGCTTTTGCCAACATCCTGGATAAACTGGTTATTGGTTTACAGGTCCTTCCTATTACTTTCTGTGCTGGTCCTTTCAGTAGTCCCTGTAAAGAGGTATGGGGAGCACATGGGGATGAAGGATTATACCCCACAATTAGGTGAACTGCTTGGGAAGTCAAACAGCAAAGCAAAATCCTCAACAATTCTATGAGAAAAGATTGAAAAAGAAACCCAACTCAATTGATAGTTGGCATAGACTACTTTCTGCCATGAGATGACAGCTCAGGGTACCTGGGGCACTTACTGTCTTCCCTGATGCACTCTGTGCTGTGGACTTCCTTAGGACTTCCCAGGGCAGGATGGGGGGGGGGTCTGCAGTAATCTTCATGTGTGACTTGACCATCTGCCTTGTATGTCCCTTGTTGCCTGGTATTGCTTCAGCTTTTTACTTTTGAGTTTCTCTCTTCTCTGGTGTCATCACTGGAAATGTTAAACACCATCAGAGTTCCGATCTATTAGGCTTTCAGTTTCTTTCCTAGGATCGACTCACTTTATGTTACTCCTGTGCTGGATTGTTCTTGAAACTTTGTGTAAACGTGATGCCTGTAATTGTGAGTGAGTGCAGTAGTTAGTTCTGTGCTTGTGGTGGGTGTTGCAATTGGTCATGATTTGAGCAAGAGTTGGTACCTTTCACTTTTTTCCCATTGTGTGCCTGAGTTATGTTTGACAAGTGATCATCCTTTCCGTCTGTGGCTTCCTTATTTTAATGGTAAAGATGGTTTCAGTGTTTGGGTGATAACAGCTCTTGCTCGTGTTTGGAGTGTCTGGCTGTTGTTTTGTTTGGCACAAGCAGCCAGTTCCTGTTCATCTGGAAAGTTGTGTACTGCATGTGTTAACTGATCATGATATATTCCTCACCCAATTCAGAGCAAGACTTGCATCTTTCCAGAGTACAGTATAAACCTTTGTTTTTTTCACACCAACAGTCATTCCTGTTGCCTCCACTTCATAGATTCAAAGGTTATTTTACCACACATTCCCTCAAAGGGGATGTGTGGTGCTTCAATAATGTGCTTTGTTCTTCCCATAAGCCTTGGGTATCTGGCTTCTTTTCCTACAGGTAAGCCTTATCCAGTTTTTCATTGTTCTCTTATAAATTACTAATAGGCCTTTTTACAAGAAATGCCTCCTCTCTGCAGCATTGTTGTGAGAAAGCTCTGGGAAGCTAATAAAGAGACCATTACAAAAGTAGTATCGAGTGCAATGAAAGTCACTTTTTGCAACACCTCGGTAGCTCCCTGTTCCTGCGCTTTCTTCTTTTTGAGGTTTGGGGCAGCATTAGTAGCCTGACAGTGACTGGCTGGGAGCTAGTGTGTTTTGAACTGCCATCTGGTGGCAGCTGGGAGTCATGTCTTGTGAAGTTACCTGCTCCAACAATTGATTGGATTATGTAGCTTTTTCATTCATTATTTTGTAAGAGTTGTTGAAGATTTTGCTTCTATGTCAAACTTTGAAGAGTTCATTTTTTTTTATGGGTTGATCTCTGAACCCCATGTACTCTCCTTGCTTCTTTGAGGTACATATCAGATATCAGTCCTGGATCCTAGTAGATGAAGAAAGTTTCCATGGCCTAATATTGGGGTGGCAGCTCTGGGTTGTCAGTGACTAAAGCTCTGGGAATGAACTGAGGTGCTGCACACACAGTGATGTCTTTACGATCAACACTTCTTTTATATACTGTTCCGGCATAAATGTTGCATTTTTTGTTTTAACATAGGCATGCATGCATATTACCATTTGTGTATTTTTTACCTGCATGCACATCTTCACTGTTTCCTTTGTTGTGAATTATTCTACAAAATAAAATAATTGCACAGAATAAGCAAAAAAGGGTAAAATGATTAAAGATATTCAAAATAACATTCATATAGTAAGATTATCTCCCACACTTGGCAGTGACATGGAGAACCAGCATCACCACACTCTAGCAAACCATCCACAGCAATATCTCCACTGCTTCATAGGCTAGACATAGAGAAATGTTTGTGAACTGATATGGACAAAAATATCCATATCATTCACCACCTCATACTGTAACAAACTTACTTCATCGATCATTTTCATGAATATTTCTCATGTGCATTGTAACATTTACTCCACAATTTCCCCAAACCCTCACCATCTTAACCCATCTGTCTCTGTCTCTATGGGTTAAGACTCCAATTCATAAACGAGAGGACCTGGACACAAATTTGGGGCAGGGTGGGATGATTGGGCATTGTTCCTTCACTTCGTATACAACCTTGTGCCCCAGCAGTATTTGAGGAAATGAATGCACGGTATTAATAAAATGATTTATGGAACAAAGTTTTTTTTTGGGGGGGGGATGGCACTAAATGTTCTAATTGGTTCCAGTACCATCAATATTACATAAGGTAATTGCACTTTTTTTTATCACTATTATAATCCATTTGTTCAACATCGACATTCGATCTTTGCAGACATTCCTCTATACTGTATAATGCTTCCTTATTTTTGGATTGGCATTCTGTACTGCTCCGACTCGTGATATTTTGTGGACCTGCTATACCAGCATTCTATGTTCATACATAAGGATTAGGACAACATGTAGAGCCATACCACTGCATGTTGCCTAACTAGGGTTTTCATGGCACTTGCTATTTTCCATCCCTGTCTTGTTTCACTCTCAACTTTGCTTGCAAAAATGTTCTTTATTATTCACACCAAGTTTTTAAATTTATCATCAGCTTCAAGCAATTGAGTATTCACCCAGATATTACAGTTTCCTTCTCTCTCCAATATCATTATTTTGCTTTTAATTACGGGACATCACATTTAGCCGTCTTCTCTCCTACATATCTACTAAGATTTCAACTTATCTATATACTGTGTGTGTGTGTGTTTTTATATATATATATATATAATATATATATATATATATATATATATATATATATCTCATTGAATATGACCGCATATTCTGTATTTACTATTTTCTGATTTAGGGCTTCTATCCCTCTAACTATTTTCTTAGCATCAGGGCTTAGCTGAAACAGGAGTTCTCCAAAACTCATTTTCGTAATTTCTGGGTGAAGAAAAGATGTGGATTACTATAGAATGTATTACACTTATTTAAACAATTTGCACGACGTTTCGAACCTCCATGGTTCATTTTCAAGTGAGGAAATGTTACAATGTGGTTTGATTATATACCCGCACTGGGTCAGGTGATAAAACAATAAAGGTGAAAACATAGGGGATACATAGGGGATAAATGGGGTGAAACATAGAGGTAACCGCAGAAGGCCTATTGGCCCATACGAGGCAGCTGGCATCTACATACAAAGATTAATCCAGTGTAATTGGCCTGTTATGTTGAACATTGTCTTCTGTGTTGGCATCGTTATGTTCTGGTCTTGTCCTTACTCTCATTGTGGGAAGAGTAAATAGTTCCGTGATTTGGGTGTTCATGGTAGGTTGTTCTGTTCTTATGTGAATTGCTTCAAGAATTTGTAATCTTCTTGCATCTTGGGTTCTGTCTATTATGCATGTATTCTTGTTCAACATTTCTCTTGTTAGGGTGATGTCATGGGCTTGTCTCATGTGATTCCTAGGGGCACCGGATTGAAGATGGCATGTCAAACGCCTCGTCAGCTTGGTCGACGTCATACCTATGTACTTAGATTGAAGGTTACATCCTTCGTGGGGGCAAGTGTACATGTATACAACGCTTGACTGCTGTAGAGGGTTCTCTGTCGGCTTCGGGCTGTTTTTGATAAGGAGTTCGGAAGTCTTCTTGGTTTTATAGAATATTGTCAGGTTTATGTTTTGGTTAGGAGTAGTGCTTTTTACTCCTTTACGGATTATTTCTTTCATTATTCTTTCTTCTTTTGTATGTTCACTGTGCATGGTTGATTTGTAATATAATTTTATTGGAGGTATTGTGGTTTCTGTTCTAGGTTCTGGATTATACCAACGGTCCAAGTGTCTTCTTATAGCAGCGTTTATTTCTGCGTTGCTATATCCATTGTTCACCAATACCTGAGTTACTCTTTCAAACTCTCTACTCACGTTGCTCCATTCAGAGCAGTGGGTAAGCGCTCGACGAATATAAGCATTGAGAACACTGGCTTTGTATCTTTGGGGGCACTCACTTCTACCGTTCAGTGTTCTCAATGCTTATATTCGTCGAGCGCTTACCCACTGCTCTGAATGGAGCAACGTGAGTAGAGAGTTTGAAAGAGTAACTCAGGTATTGGTGAACAATGGATATAGCAACGCAGAAATAAACGCTGCTATAAGAAGACACTTGGACCGTTGGTATAATCCAGAACCTAGAACAGAAACCACAATACCTCCAATAAAATTATATTACAAATCAACCATGCACAGTGAACATACAAAAGAAGAAAGAATAATGAAAGAAATAATCCGTAAAGGAGTAAAAAGCACTACTCCTAACCAAAACATAAACCTGACAATATTCTATAAAACCAAGAAGACTTCCGAACTCCTTATCAAAAACAGCCCGAAGCCGACAGAGAACCCTCTACAGCAGTCAAGCGTTGTATACATGTACACTTGCCCCCACGAAGGATGTAACCTTCAATCTAAGTACATAGGTATGACGTCGACCAAGCTGACGAGGCGTTTGACATGCCATCTTCAATCCGGTGCCCCTAGGAATCACATGAGACAAGCCCATGACATCACCCTAACAAGAGAAATGTTGAACAAGAATACATGCATAATAGACAGAACCCAAGATGCAAGAAGATTACAAATTCTTGAAGCAATTCACATAAGAACAGAACAACCTACCATGAACACCCAAATCACGGAACTATTTACTCTTCCCACAATGAGAGTAAGGACAAGACCAGAACATAACGATGCCAACACAGAAGACAATGTTCAACATAACAGGCCAATTACACTGGATTAATCTTTGTATGTAGATGCCAGCTGCCTCGTATGGGCCAATAGGCCTTCTGCGGTTACCTCTATGTTTCACCCCATTTATCCCCTATGTATCCCCTATGTTTTCACCTTTATTGTTTTATCACCTGACCCAGTGCGGGTATATAATCAAACCACATTGTAACATTTCCTCACTTGAAAATGAACCATGGAGGTTCGAAACGTCGTGCAAATTGTTTAAATAAGTGTAATACATTCTATAGTAATCCACATCTTTTCTTCACCCAGAAATTACGAAAATGAGTTTTGGAGAACTCCTGTTTCAGCTAAGCCCTGATGCTAAGAAAATAGTTAGAGGGATAGAAGCCCTAAATCAGAAAATAGTAAATACAGAATATGCGGTCATATTCAATGAGATATATATATA
>WNGS01001312.1:27263863-27280582 GCA_020271785.1 Procambarus virginalis | reverse complement strand
ACAGTACATATATACATATACACACACACACACACACACTCTCACTCTCACTCTCACTCTCACTCTCACTCTCACTCACACTCACACTCTCACTCACTCACTCACTCAGACTATAGTATATATAAAATTCTTTGTTAGAACGGGGTGAGAATAGCTTGAGCTACCTCATCCCTTTATGTGTATTTATATCTCAATAAACTTATTTAAATGTCTCTGCTAGGAGAATTGTGTCATCTGCATACATGAAATTTTTATCCCATACTGTACTGCATTTATTCCTATTAAAACTAAGTTAACACCCTTCACTAGTAACAGTAACTTGACCTGCCTCATCACTTCACCCATACTGATCATAAATAACCATTAGGATATTACACAAATCTGGCATATGTCTACATTTATATCAGACCACTCAATTATTATACCATTAAATCTTGTAAGCACTTTACTCATTAAAACTCTTTACCACCAACTTCATGAATGCTCCACACACTGTACATCCCCTCTGTTGATTTTATCATCACTCATTTTATCATATGCTTTTTCCGAATCCATAATGGCCTTGTACACCACGTAGTCTTTCCACTCGTGCGTTTCCTGTTAGCTGTCCGAGTACAAGTATCTGATTCACATAACCTCTTCCTTTCTAGAAACCACCTTACAACTTTTTTTATTGCTGACCAGGTTCTCAGACTTTATGTACTGTGCTACAGTACAGTGTTTCAGTCCTCATCCTGTCATATGCTTTGACATTTACATTCACTAATGCCTCCATAGTTCTTGTATTTGCCACGTTCATCCAAATTTGTATATAATGATCAACCACTTGCATGTAATGCACATCTTAGTAGAAACTAATTTCACATGTTATAAAAGTGCTGTATTGTGCAATGCTTTCTTAACAAATCTGAATATTATAGTATTTCTTGTCCAGATGCTTTATATTATGAGAGTTCTGTACATTTGTAGTGCAGTACCCAAACTGAAATAAAATTACTGTATAAGTTTGTAACGGTTTTCTTACTGTGATTAATATCGGCTCATATTTCCAGGTGAAACCCCTTATATGGATTGAATCTGTGATTGAACGCCATGCCCACAGCAGAGTGGAGTACATGGTAAAAGCCAAATCCCAGTTCAAGAGACGTTCAACAGCCAACAAATGTAGAGATTATTATTCCCGTGCCCAATGATGCTGATTCTCCAAAATTCAAGACATCTGTGGGCTCTGTCAAGTATACTCCTGAGAAAAATTGTGTTGTTTGGACAATTAAATCATTCCCAGTAAGTTTTTTTTTCATGTTAATGGCTTTCATGTTCCAAATAAGTTATAGCATGTATAACTGTAAGAGTCTGAGCTTAGTTCAGATTGTGACTATTACAATCTTAGAAACTCTTGTGAGGATTCAGTTAAATCTTTTACTTGCTACGATGTATTGGCTATTTTTGTACCTCAGCTATGCACTAGATTACAGTTATTTTGTGCTCCTTGATATTATCTCGCATAGTTTTGTGATACATTTCTAGAAATTGTTAATCTGTGGGTTTTAATACTTTTTGTATGCACTTCTCATAATGAAGCAGATAAATGCTAGTGGCAGAGTTTTCCATTTTCAGTATGTCCCTGTAAGGTTAACTTAGATATACAGTACTCTCATAACTTGACTTCATTACTTAAAATTTGTATTGTTAGGGTGGCAAGGAGTACCTAATGAGGGCCCACTTTGGATTACCCAGCGTAGAAGGTGAAGATGTGGAGGGCAAGCCTCCTATTCAAGTGCGCTTTGAGACCCTATTTTACTACTTCAGGCATCCAGGTAAGTACTATATAATGCTTTTCTCTTTCTTGTTTCATTATTTTTATGCTTTCTCCTTCTTCAATGTCCATCCATCCTTGAGAGGTGGCTATGTGGTTTTCCATTATCAGGTACAAGAAACATGTTTGCTTTATTGAGGTTCTCCTAAGGCTAGGCCAGGGTGCCTATTTATTGCTATGGATAGC
Source organism: Procambarus virginalis (assembly GCA_020271785.1). Lineage (NCBI taxonomy): Eukaryota > Metazoa > Arthropoda > Malacostraca > Decapoda > Cambaridae > Procambarus > Procambarus virginalis. The sequence goes on along the minus strand of WNGS01001312.1, from coordinate 27,278,580 downwards.
AGAATCACGTGTGAGAAAACATACAGAACATCTCCATCCTGTGGTGCAGGAATCACACTTGGGGCCCTTTTGGATTTGAACCAACTGAACTGGCCACTACCCTTTGTGAATCTTTCACTCACTGGTGCCTCTGAGAACTTCTCTTTAGTTGAGTGGTCCCTTCTAGAATCTTCTTTGCCTGCTAGAGTGAAAAAAAACACCTTAAACATTTGTCAGAATTGTTTTATCTGGTTGGGCTTATCATAAATGTGAAGCAGTTGATGCATAATTATATTAAAAATAAATTTTTTGTATTTTAAGTAAGGATGAGGACTGATTTCAGCAAGCACATAAATGAATAGGTGTCATTGAGCCCATCCTCTTGAGCATTCACAATGTTCCTAAAATGATGAATTAAATTGCCAAAACCTAACCAAGGACCCCACACATAGAAAAACAGGACATCGCATCAATTTTATGAGCTGCTATGAATTAGTACAGTACATCAGTTTTGGTCTTAGGGTTGCATTATTTTGGACTTGAAACTATGTCATCTGGCAGTAGTATGGGTACATCAGGCAAGGGCAAGAAGAATTTCCTTACCATAGATAAGAAGGATAAGTTTTTGGAGAATCATATTTGAGGCTGGGGATGTAAGCCAGTATTGTTTCAGACAATAAGCAAAGGAAGCCGTTCGAGTTTGTGATTAAAAGGTAGAGCAGTGGTGGTAAGAGATGATGCAGCATCATTATGGAGTCTTTACCTGAGAAAGCACATAAGTAACATAAAAAGGACATTTGTGCAACAAGGCTAGTGCTCAGATTAAAGAGTTTAAGCTATAAGGACACATTGAAAAAACTCAGTCTGACAATTTCAGGGAAGATATGGACCAAAAGGTTGTTGGGGGTCATGTCTAGCCACAGTTTCAAGGGCAAATATTTACGGTATATTATAAATATAAATGTCAAGAGGAAGAAATTTCATTAGATAAGATAGCTTTCAGGCAGTCTCAAAGTGCTAGGAATTCAGTTCTTTCTATGTACATGTATTTAATTTTTCTTGTTATAAGTGGATTAATATTTCAGACGGCTGTAGTTTGGGAAAGTTATTGAAATTCAAATTAAAAAAAAAGTAGAGGTATGTGGACTATCAAGAAATTATTTAATGTGAAAGACTAAGTGCAAATGTACAATACTTGAGTATGGAAGGAAAAAAATCCAAAGAAAGACTGAAACATTTGAATTAAAATTTTCAAGTACTGTAGGTTATTTAGGTATGAATTATTTAATATATTTACTAAAAGTTTAAGACTAATGTAGCACAATGTTTGTTTATTCAGTGATGCTTTGTATCACTGGTTTGTAATGAATGTGTTAGTAATAAATGTATGTATTTGCAACACTTTTTTTTTTTGTAGGTGAGATATCTGAAGATCATTGAGAATCTGGATACCAAGCACTTCCATGGGTTCGTTATATCACCAGAATGGAGACTACCAGTTTGAGAACACACTAGGATTCTCATCTTTCTGTCAACACTCCCAGCCGACTTAAATGATAACGCTCACTTTCAGTTTACAATTGGTATGTAAAACAATCATTTAAGAGGGTGCTCTCTGCTGGACCATCGTGATGTTCNTCTAAACATTAATTATCTCTCTGGAACAGGTTAATGCACAATTAAGAAACAATTCAGGTATGAAATAAAGGAAGAGAACTATTAAGAGAAATCGCCAAGCCATTTCGACTATATACTGTAGTACTGAGAAGGGGTCAGGATATGGATTTTGGGATGGGACGGGGTGAAAGGAATGGTGCCCAACCACTTGGACGGTCGGGGATTGAACACCGACCTGCATGAAGCTTGACCATCGCTCTACCGTCCAGCCAAAGTGGTTGGGTGCAAGAAGTAAAGAAATTCAGTAAATTGAACTAGGAAAAAACTTGCTGAGTTACGAGTGATTTTAAGGGTGATACAGTCTTATGATGTTACAGTGTGCCTGATTTAACATGAAAACAAGTTTGAACCAGTATTTTCTTGTACACTATATATTGAACCACATACTTAACTGAGAAGACACAGAATGATGATACAGAACTTATGGGTATTTCAGAATGATTACTTAATAAAAAATTTATAATAAAAACATTTTAATGAGAAACATACATATTGTACATGGATTTCACTTTAACATAAACAATGGCTTATGTATCTCTATATGTCTGGAAGGATTTTCACCAGTTGTGGCTAGTCTTATGAATATTGAATAAATCATATTTAAACAGCACCCATTGTTAACTTACACATTTCACATCCATGGAAAGAAATACATATGCAATATGTAACAAGTTACCAGGGGGGGGGGTCAAATGACGACAGATATTTTTATAAATATTTTCAAGATTACAAAAAATATTCATACAACCTATGAAAGCTTAAAAAGACCAGGAATGTTCAATACCTTGGCTTGGCAACAATCAGCAAATTACATTACTGTACAGTACTTGTATATGGTTCATTCTTAGCTTTAATCAATCATGGCTATATTATTAATAAATATTTATGCTTGCACATCAATGCATCAAAAATTATACTCTTTCATTAAAGCTTCAATTATACACATCTAAAATGCTAAAATCTATATACCGAACTGTACTGCACATAAGCATCAAAATAATTGTAATTCATACATGAAGTAAAATACAAGTTTGACAGTTTTAATAACAAATACAGTATAAATAATCCCATTAATCCAAATTCACCTTTCAACACACTCGCAACACTTTGCTTTCACCAGCATAGGAAGCATGCAAAATAATACCTACTATACTGCAAAGCAAATCAAAGTGCTGTAATTACTGTATATAGCAAAATCAGTTGCAATTTAAAACTGGAGAATATGCTGCATGGTTAATTGTGGGAGGAAGGGAGGGTTATACGGCAATCATTCAGGGGATGGGTGATACGTGCTCAGCCGACTACGTGGGATACACACGTATTCTGCAATAAATGTTCTGTATATGAATTCTCTTACCCCCCAACCCTATGCTCTGAAAAAAAGCAAAAGCATATTTAGGTTTGTTATGATCAAATTTAATGATTATTTCTTTCAAAAATACCTTAGAAGTATAACATCAAACTCTCACATTACTGCAGATACTGTAACAGTGTCTGAGATAAAGAACTGATACATATAATAATATAAAAAAAATGACTAGTCAATATGCCTTATGTTGCACAGTAATACAGTACAGTACAGTATTCATTAGCAAGATTGAATTTTTCGTTTTATGTACAAAACTGCCAATATTGTAGTTTCATAAATGATGCATAAAACAGAAATATCCTAAATGCCAAATTAATGTTAGGCAGGAAAGACAGTCTTACGAGGCTGTATCTAGAGATCTTGTAATGTGCTCATGTGGATCACACTCTGAAGGCTAGTCAAAAGATGCTCCTGATGTTGCTGCATTTAAAGCGTAATGACTATATGCACACAAACATCTGTGGAAGTAATTAGAGCGCAAAACTGAACATAATACCAGTAATTTGTATGACAAATGGGGCCAAGATTTCTTCCTCTAATATGTAGTATAACAGTGGACTAGAAAATAATAATAAGCAGATGGTCAAGATATTGCACAAAGAAATGAGTGGACGTAAATCGGAGAATTAAAATATTTAATACTGTTAAATAACGTTACGAGATGTTGGACTTGCAAACAAGTCTTGACAGTTCAATGATTTTATATAACTTAAGAGTATTCTTAATAAGGATAAAGAAATAGATGCCAAGCTGGCATACAATATAATGAAAAGCAAGATACGTTTTCAGTAAAACATTTTGGTGTACATGTCAAGATCATTCAAACACAAAAATATTAAATACAAGATAAATGACTATGAAATTTGAAACATGAAAAAACGAAGTCGGTTAAGTACAAAGGGTTAGTGAGAAAACCGAGTTAATACTGAGCATAAAAGTGGCAAGGAGTCAAGGCAGAACAGTGTGGAGACTACCTGAGCCAACCTACCAGAGAGTTTAGGAGTCATACTATTTAATGTACTGTATACTGTACATGTAGATACTCTACACAGGATATGCATGGAAAAGCAATACAATACAAGGATATAAGAGTGAAAACCTAAGCAAGCGCGCACGCACGCACACGCACGCACGCACGCACGCACACGCACACGCACACACACACACGCACACACACACACACACACACACACACACACACACACACACACACACACACACACCGGACAGGCCCGAGTGTTTTCTTAACACTATCAGCACAACTCAATCCCAGTCATATAATCATTGACCACAATAGGTTAGGTGGGCTGTGTACGTTGCAACGCTTTGGGAATTGGGAGCTTCAAACTTGACACACAACTAATCGTGAGCATGGGATGATGTTATCAGTTAGTAGATACATTATTTATAAGTCTTCAGTGGTCTAGTGATACACTATGCAGCTTTGCAATGCCCTGGTCAAAGGTTCGCGCCCACCTCACAGCCCTAGTGGATTTTCACAGTGATATATATTGGAACCCTCCTCACGGCTCTTGTGGATTTGTTTATATAAGACAAGTCTTATCAAAGCAAATGGCATTCCTTAAGGACCCTGGTAAATACCTCACTTTTTTTGGAGCCGGTCGGCCGAGCGGACAGCACGCTGGGCTTGTGATCCTGTGGTCCGGGTTCGATCCCGGGCGCCGGCGAGAAACAATGGGCAGAGTTTCTTTCACCCTATGCCCCTGTTACCTAGCAGTAAAATAGGTACCTGGGTGTTAGTCAGCTGTCACGGGCTGCTTCCTGGGGGTGGAGGCCTGGTCGAGGACCGGGCCGCGGGGACACTAAAGCCTAGAAATCATCTCAAGATAACTTCAAGATATATTCAGGTTGACAAAGTATGTTTGCTGCTCAGTATGGTTGTGTCGCAGCCTTAATAGTGAGTGTCCTGGTGGTTGACACACCCTGGCTACCTCTCCACAGTTGAGAGGCGGGACCAAAGAGTCAAAGCTCAACCCCCGCAAGCACAACTAGGTGAGTACCAAACCAACTACCACAAGCTAAATGCAGCCTTTCTCCTCTTTGGATGGAGAAATACTAAAGAAATTGTTCACGACTTTTATTAGACCAAAGCTGGAATATGCAGCGGTTGTATGGTGCCCTTATCTTAAGAAGCACATCAACAAACTGGAAAAGGTGCAACGACATGCCACTAAGTGCCTCCCAGAAATGAAGGACAAGAGCTATGAGGAGAGGTTAGAGGCATTAAATATGCAAAAACTAGAAGATAGAAGAAAAAGAGGCGATATGATCACTACGTACAAAATAGTAACAGGAATTGATAAAATCGACAGGGAAGATATCCTGAGACCTGGAACTTCAAGAACAAGAGGTCATAGATTTAAACTAGCTAAACACAGATGCCGAAGAAACGTAAGAAAATTCACCTTCGCAAATAGAGTGGTAGACGGTTGGAACAAGTTAAGTGAGAAGGTGGTGGAGGCCAAGACCGTCAGTAGTTTCAAAGCGTTATATGACAAAGAGTGCTGGGAAGACGGGACACCACGAGCGTAGCTCTCATCCTGTAACTACACTTAGGTAATTACACTTAGGTAATTACACACACACACACACACACACAAAAGGGCCTTGTAGCCTGGTGGATAGCACGCAGGACTCGTAATTCTGTGGTCGATTCCTGCACAAGGCAGAAACAAATGGGCAAAGTTTCTTTCACCCTGAATGCCCCTGTTACCTAGCAGTAAATGGGTACCTGGGAGTTAGTCAGCTGTCCTGGGCTGTTTCCTAGGTGTGTGTGTGTGTGTGTGTGTGTGTGGTGTGGAGAAAAAAAAATAGTAGTTAGTAAACAGTTGATTGACAGTTGAGAGGCGGGCCGAAAGAGCAAAGCTCAACCCCCGCAAGCACAACTAGGTGAATACTAGGTGAATACTAGGTGAATACACACGCACACACACCTATATATGATATTGACATTCGATTCTCTTTTTTCACACTTGTATACAGTACAAAGAACTACAAGAACTACAACATAACTCAGATCCAAATACAACATACACAGCTTAAATAATAACACTGTGCTCACAGGGAATACATTAGAAAACATGAACTGGCTGAAAATATAAAACGTGATTACAGTACCTTTATGTACATGAACTATGATATTCAGTACAGTACATAAATTATTAGTTCATAAAGTGGAAAATTATATAAAGGAACTCCCATCATGAGTAAAAATTAAACATGCTACATCCACAAATGCACAAATTATATGTGTATCTAAATTGTAAATGTAATTTGTTTCCACATCAATAGTGCCGTGTGCTCAACTTCTACTATCACAATATAAAATTTGGTAACATACCTTACAATGTAACAAATTTCAACCTATGGCCACTTTCTTGATTTACTTCTTAGCCAGCCTCCAGTTGCCCCCATTCCATAACAAATCGAAGTTTATTTTCAGCATGACCACCTTTAATACTGCCATATTTTGTAAATTGATTGGCAGAGGACCAATGGGGGAGGGGGAGGAGGGTGTCTTCTCATTGCCAGTGGGAAGGGGCTGGAAAGCAGAGGGGGGAAGGGGGAGGGTTTAGGGAGGAGAGGGTAGATGTGGAGGATGAGGATTAAGAAAAATGAAGAGAAACATAAGGGAGGCCAGTTATTTTTATATTTTTTTAATCAGCATTGTGTTAAGGAAAGGCTACTGATATAAGGGTAAAACCATGATACATTGCACATTAATATTAGATCTTAACACTCAGTGATGCCCAAGGAACAAACCACCGAACACGGAAATGGCAATGCCAGTTCTTGGATACAGGGGAGCTGTTCAAAAGTGCCACAAAGCATGTCTCCATACACATACCATGCTAAAACACACAGTAATGTCAGATCTTAACATTCACCAATTCCCATGATACAAGCCAAAAACCATTTGGGGGGTGGCCAATGTTGTTGCTTGGCCAGAGGTCAGACTGGTACTCGGTCATGTAGATTTTGAACCAATGGGTACCAAGGTAATGTTAACATGAATATTATAGTCTTATAACTGCCTATGCTCATGAGCTTTTCTATCATAAAGGTAATTTCATGCTGAAACTCCCCTCAGATATTTCAACTGCTTTCAAGCATGAAAGGCTATTGCAGGGCCACCCTGACTCTAATGATGCCAAACCATTGTGGTAGCTGGTTTGGCTATCACATTCACAAGGCAGTTACTCTAAGACTATGGAAATACAGTAGTGAAGAGTGACTCAGTAAGTACAGTACAGTAGTGTATATCCAAATGATAAAGTAGGAGGAAAGTTCCAGGAAAATGTTGAAAAGGAAATAAATAATAATAAAGCAATAATGAACAATAAGTACAGTAAAAACAATGAAGCCAAAATGTTAATGTGTGAGAGATTGATTGGCTGTAACATGGATGTGAGTCGAGTGAATGCAGTAATTATCAATGTGAGATTTTTGCGCCTCCAGAGGTAAATAGAGGCAAACCAGCCAATCTACTTCTATATATTAGATTCTAATATAAATAAATAGATTCTAATGTAAATAAAATATAAACAGAATCCTCCTGCTTCATCATAAACTGCACGATGCACTAATATTATAAGCTATGCATGAAGGAAACAAATACTGCAACCAACGATGAGCAATGTAATATGTAAGAATATCATAGTGCAGTAGCTACTAAGGGAAGGGAAATATCAGGGGGAAAGCACCAAACCATTACGACTATACAGTACAGCACTTGGAAGGGATCAGGATAAGGATTTGGGATGGTGTCCAACCACTTGGACAGTTGGGGATTGAACGCTGACCTGCATAAAGCAAGTCCGTCGCTGCCAAAGTGGTTGGGTGATGAACGATGCACCAATACAATATTCACAAGATGTACAGGGTATACATATTACAGCAGGGGTGAATATCTCAATACAGTTCAGACAAAGGAATGGGTGGTCCAAAGAAAAAAAAAAAGTAATTTTACCAAAATACTTGTGTAAAAACAGAAGGGCCTGTGTTTTTTTTTCATGCATAAAATATTGCAAAATACATAACTGCAGTAAATGCAGAAATACTCAATATACAAATACCCTATCCAGAATATACAGACATTTGGGAAATTAAAGAAATGCTTAAACTTATAATATGCCATTGCCATCAAATTTAATTTAACGTATACTAACACCAAGTGTCAACATTTTAAAACTGATAAATTACTGTTTAGCATGTATGATACTGGTACTAAAACACTCAAAATTAGCTTACCCACTGCAGAACCCTGCCATACATTGCACAATTTCATCAAGTGGCTTAAGACTTCTAATCATTGCATTGAAGAGGGCAGGAGCTTATAATAATTTATAAACCAAGAGAAAAAGTGCTACCATATGCATCTGTCCATGTCCACAATGAATGAACAAATTTTACTTCCATGTTTTCTATAAACATCTACAGTACCAGGAAATTACTGATCACAATAAATGCAGAGATTCTGAGGAGATAATGTGTTGAGAAGCAATGGTCATGATATGCTCTGGTAATGGATTAAGGTCAAAGGCACGTGGATTACCTGGTCATTTTTGTGCCTGCTAGTCATAATGTGAGGGAGATGGAGTGCAAGGGATCCCACACTTACAAATATCTGATCTTACAAATGACTTTCCAAATAATATGTTAGCCTCTCATTCTTCTATACGAACCAATTCCAAAAGTTTGCACATGAGAAGGAGGTGGTTCCATAATAATGCTTGACAAGAGTTGAAAGTTTTGGTGGTGCACCAGTGTCCTTGCATCATCACTTTTTACAGTTGTACAGCTACCTCCTCTAGTAATTAACCATCTTCATTCTTCAAAAAACATCAATTCACATAAACAGCAGTAACAACTCTGTATATCATTCAAGTTAAATAAAAACCTGTTACTTTAAACCCAAGCATTTGGTTTTTACAATATATGTTGATTTTTGGGTGGTCCAGGAACACCTCCCTTCCCTATTTATAGCTATTTGTCTATATGACTGTCTTTTCAGAACACACCGTATTCAAAAGTTTGGGGCTGCATCTGCCTCTGATTACGTAACATACTGAATATATCATAGTCAGGGTGGGTGTAATAAATTACTAATTTAAATCAACTAATAATTAATGAATGAGGATAGGTGTAAGACAAAGAACAACTCTGGATGAGGTGGTGAAAGCAAGGACCATCCATGTAATAGATAATCTAGTATAAACAAACTGGCATGAGAAACAATGGGGATATATAGAGGACATTCTCCAATGGTTACTTGCTTTAGCAGTACAGTACCATGCACTGTACTGTATACTGTATTCAAATACACATGTACACAAATATGCAAGATGGCAAATATTAAAGGTTACCAAAACTAATGGAGAAATTCAATACGATGTAAAAAAATATATTAAAGCGGTAGAAGAGCCTCCTGGCGAGGGTATTTGTGTATAACTAAAATAAAGAGATCCTTTCCATCATAATAGAAGAAATGCATAATATCTATCATACACTTTTGACTGTTAGCTAAACTGTGCTGTAAAGTTGCAGGTGTATAAGATGTATATAAATATTACAAAAACATGATGACCTGAGAGAAAATCAGACTACCAACTTGTTTACTCGTTTCAATACTCCCCTAATGAATCTAAACTTACTTTTATAGCCTGTGTACAAGGCCAGAGTCTAACCTGTGATCAAACTGTCTTCGGTCAATGAGGTTCATCATCTGGACTAGAAAAAAAACTGACCATGGGATTCTATCATAAAAGTGACTAGTGGAATGCATGTACTCTTTTGTTTGACTTATTTTAGCATAATAACATAAAGACAAATTGTAACTTCATGGCAACATAAACTTAAATACAGTAACAAGTTGGCTACAGATAGCAAACTATTACTCCATATGAATAAAAATAAAAAAAATATTAAGGCATTTAGAGCTAGGAAGACTTAGCTATGACAAGCCAAGTTAACGTTCAGTAAAAAATAATAGGCCCTTTGTAATCACCTATAACTGTACTGACTTCTCAGGTAAGTTACTTAATATAGCTTAACACTTTTTATCGTCCTCTGTTACTTGGTTGAAGATAGCACTTGCTGGATCACCTAGAGGGTCAATGTCCTGAAATACTTTATACCAATCCAACTTTTGAACTTCTTGCTTTAAATTTTGGTTAGATAAGTTGCTTGTACCGGTAGGAGAACGCTTCTGCTGCATCCAAGAACTAGCTGGCAAAGTTTTGTTGGAAGATGAGTTAAGGGTTTGGGGTTGAAGAGTTGGTGCTGTAGCCTGTTGGACTGTCTGGGGTTGCCAGCTTTTCATCCCAAAGTCTAAAAGCTGGGATGGGAGGAACATGTTTTGTGGTTGCTGGTTTGACTGATTCTGTAACATGGAAAAGGAATCAGTGTCCAAGTCCTCAAGACCGTGAGAAATGATGGAGCTGTTGGCCATAGCACTGACTGGAGATGTACATTCACTCAATTCACTGCCAAATACTGGAAGTGGCTGATGGACAGGGCTGTCAAATAATTCCTTTAGCATCTGTTGCGTATCCTTTTCTGTATCAGGCACTTCTGGATTATTTGTCAAGAAATCCATTATTTGGGAACTTTTCTCACATTTATCTAGGTGTGTGGCTGGCTTGTTCTCTGCCTCATGTAACGAGGCTAGTACCTCGCTCTTATTCTCGTCACTGCAGTCAAGGAGATTGACCATACTGTCCGATTTATTTTTATCATTACTTAGGTTTTTGGTTGTCTTAGTTGACTGTTTCTCTTGGCTTCTAATATTATTTGTTTCCGGATCATCGTGATACTCGGCATGGAAGAATGTTTCATCATCTGCTTCTAGTTTGTCAACATCATCCTCTTCTTCTTCCTTAGTATCATCACTCAGTTTTGCTGGGGGTTCTGCAAGTTCCTTTATAACTTGAAAATCATAAGGATGATAACCTTTAAAATTATTAGCAACTGTGTTCATGGTTTTAGAAGTTTTGTCTGAGAATGTAATAAGGTTATTTTGGTAAACTATAAGGGCATGAGAAAACATGTTGCATCTAGACGCTGCAAGGAGGTCAATCTTCTGCAAGCTCTTCAGTTTGATACGATCAAACTTGGCTTTCTTTTGCTTCACTGTTCCTTGAACTTCTCTAAATTTTTCCAACTGGTGATATTGGTCTGGATTAAAATCTTGAGAGATGTTCTTCATCCACATAAGCGCACCGCGGTATTCAGTTCTTATTTTCTCCATCTCTGCAACTGTGCATGCAGTATCCTCGACTGCACGAGTATGGAAAGTATCAACCTCTTGGAACAGTCGAACCAGAGGGTTTCTGAGTGCTACTCTCTGCTGGGCAGTGTAGCTCAAGCTTTTGCCAACAGCAGTCATCATTTTCCAGCTCGACTCTTGTCCTGCTTCCCATATTCCTTTAAGAGACGACCCAGTGCATTTTCTTCTTGGGCCATGACACATATCTTGTTCTGGTAATCAGCAAGCAATACCTGTATGGAATAAATATATCTGTAAAGATCAATAAAATGTACGCATCTTTATTGTAAGTGATCACGAAGAAAATATGTTTTTAATGAAAACAAATGTCCAAATGCAAACACATCAGAAAAGTTAAATACAGGGACATTATATAATTACAGTGCGACCCTGATTATCTGGCTCAATTGGTACCTCAGTGATCAGAAAACTGAAACCCTGAATAAGGCTTTCTGAGAGTGTCAGGCATCTCTCCAAACTAATACTGTACTACCAAACTTTTTACTTTTCCAAGTTTTTTCTTCTTCAATCTCACATTAATAAGTACAGTATTAAATTTTTCAAATCTTTCACTTATTGGGATGAAATAGGATGGATAAGTCTGCACACAGAGAGGTTTACTTAGCCCTAAAATTATGAAAAGATTATCTAGTAAATGTGAAAGGCACTCCAAATGAAAGCAGAAAAACCAGCATTAAATGTACTATAATATATGACAATTTTGGGCGAGCCCTGGGGCCTCTGGAAGCAATACACAGATGGTTCCTATCTACCAGGTCACAGCAGTGGAGTTTTTAGGCCTACTGGGAACCCTACTGGGAACCAATATTGGAACCTGGCCTCCTAAATGAGGCCCAGAAAGTGGTGACATTTTTCCACCTCTTCACGGAAGGCAACCAGAATGTCAGCAAGTCTAAACAAACTACTGCTATGTTCAAAAGAGACCGAAGCCTTGAAAACCGGCGAATAAACTCACCTAACTATGTAAATAAAGGATGGAATTCTCTCAAAACTGACGCTATCTTATTGGACCCACCTCCCCCACTTGTTGCAGGGAGGGTTCACTGCCTGCTGGGTCTGAGCAGGAGTTACATGTTTCCTGGGCAAGCCCCTGTGGCTCCCTAACGTTAATACACATGGAGAAGGAAGTACATTGGACTTGCCAGGGAGGAGAAAGTACCAAGGATTCAGGACAAAGAAGAGCCCCAGATGACAGACATGACCAAAGGCTACAGTGTTAAGGCAAGCTAGACTAACACCATGGATGATCTGAGAAATATGAGCTTTGGAACAGGGAAATGGGATCAATCAACAAAACATCTACTGAAGCAGAATCGGTAGCACGAAAGTTGTGAATACTGTTGCAATCTAGCAAATCTAATGGTTGCTGCCTGGTATACCCGAACCTCATCAGAGGGTCAGAAAGAAGAGTCATCTGGGAAGAGCACACTCCACAGGACTCGGGGTCGAATCTGAAAACCAGAAATTCCTATGTTCAGATAATCCGAGAATAAGGAAAATAAGAATCCGGAAAATGGGGGTACCACTGTATTAAAACTTACCACATACACACACATCTTGCACTATTTGGCACTTCAGTGCATTTTGTTTGGATGACTTCCATGCTTTCTTCATATATGTAAGAACTACTGTATTACCCTGCCTACTGACAAAAAAAAAGCTTGTAATATTTAACTGAAACAATAAATTCCAAAGTACCTGCAGATCCTTGGTGCTAGATTCTATAGCCTTAACAGCTCCTTTTTTGCATCCAGTTCAGCATCAGAAGCAACCACATGCTCGTCTTCCTTCTTCCCAAACTTGCGTATGACAGCACTTTTGGTAAACCAAAATTGCTTTTGGACCTTGCCTAGTGTGGAGCTGTTTGAGTTACGCTCTACCCAGCGGTCATAACTCTGACCTGAGTAACTGTGCATATGTTGCGTCATCTTCTGCTTTACTGGGCTTCCACACCGATCTTGCTAATAGGGCTTCCACAATATTTTATTGGCTCAAAATTAAAAACTTCATGATCTCATCATACGTATAATCTGAAATGACGGAAAAAAAATTAATGTAAATGAAAAACTTATAAAGCTATCATATACCAAATTATGTCTTAAAATATTGATAGGAGAGTTGACTATAATGAAATGATCCACTTGCTTCTTTAATCCATTTTAAGCTTCTCAGTAATTAAAGATGCTCACAACACTTACAAATACAGCATCCTAATACTGTATGGGGTAAAGTCACTAATTATTTTAACCAAAAATCATGCTTTGAGCGTAAACGTACCTCTTAAATGTCCCTCTTAAACATCCCTGAATGTATTGAACTTGATATCCAAATACACTGGAAGGAGTCAGATCTTGTAACATGAATTATGTTTAGCTCCTCCTCCAAAATCTGAAATTCTCCAAATAAGCGGGTAATTTTTAACAGGTCAGCGCTTCACATACAGTATTTAACAAATTATTTTAAATTTTAGGATATTTTATCCTGCTTTTAAATAAAAATTTGCATATGCGGCCCAGTTCAACTGTGTGCCACCCACAAAATGGCAAATGATATAGAAAATATCATAAATGGAGGGTGAGGACTCTGACACGACTTGTTTACAGAAAAATATCAGGTAAAGATAACGTGCCAACCTTTTTCGGCGTTGACCGGGAATTGAACCTGGATCCCTAGGTGTGTGAGCTGAGGCCGTAGACCACTGTGCTACAGGTCCCTACCCCTTAATTAAAGCCCTTCCTTGTGCCACCTGGTATGACAGGACGCTAAGCAGGTACCTCTTGTACGTTCAAGACATGTCAGACGTCTCAAGAGATGTCAGTTATCACAAAGTGGACAGTTAACAACAAATACCACATATAAATACAGCAAAAACATTCATTTCAGTGCACTACCGTGTCATAAAATTTATTTCACTTCCGCCATCCATCTACTAGGGTTCCTCAGACACGTCCAAGAAGTATACAAATATTACTTGGTGTGAAACTAAAGTCACATGACATGGCTCAGACGCTCCACAAACATCACCAGAATCTGTATCACATTTATTTCATATTAACAAACTTACAGCAACAAGGAGTAACAGCTGATTAATTTTGATAATTGTGTATGTGTACGTCCCAATCTGGAATAAGTTCCAATAGGAAAATATCAACATTTACGTTGAGCATCTCAGGATTAGATCAGAATGCATGATATACAGAACTTTTATACAACTCTATTAGTTTCATAATTCCTTAATAATTATTTTTTTTATAATTTGTTGTGAGATTGCATTCAAGAAATAATTACGTTTGGGCACATGACAACCGTACATATACAATTTTATCTATAATGGAGCGCACAGTATCGTTCGTTTGTAATTGCCTGCATATATAACATGCAGTT
>WNGS01001312.1:27234183-27246499 GCA_020271785.1 Procambarus virginalis | reverse complement strand
TTCCATTGGGCTGGATGGTATAGAGCGACGGTCTCGGTTCCTGCAGGTCGGCGTTCAATCCCCGCCCGTCCACAAGCGGTTGGACACCATTCCTTCCCCCCCTCCTCCCGTCCCATCCCAAAGCCTTATCCTGACCTCTTCCAAGTGCTATATAGTCGGTAATGGCTTGGCACTTTCCCCCTGATAGTTCCCTTCCAGCTTTCCTTGTGCAAGGTCTCTTGCAATAGACGCATGACTGCCTGCAATAGCCGCATGGCTGCCTGCAATAGACGCATGGCTGCCTGCAATAGACGCATGGCTGCCTGTAATAGCCGCATGGCTGCCTGTAATAGCCGCATGGCTGCCTTCAATAGCCGCATGGCTGCCTGCAATAGCCGCATGGCTGCCTGCAATAGCCGCATGGCTGCCTGCAATAGCCGCATGGCTGCCTGCAATAGCCGCATGGCTGCCTGCAATAGCCGCATGGCTGCCTGCAATAGCCGCATGGCTGCCTGCAATAGCCGCATGGCTGCCTGCATTTCTTCCCTCCGCGGGTGATGGCGGCTACTATGACTTTCGCTCGAGACAGCATCATCACTGCACCTTAAGACTGCTCACTCAGGCAGCACCTGTGCTATGAAGTGAAAAGCTGGAGACCCACTTCATACACGGCCTTAATGGCAGAAACTGAGCGGGTTCGAATCCCCCACAGGGCTCCTGCTGAGTTTTCTCACTCATTCAACATGTTAATATGATTTTACTGGGTAGATATGACTGAGTAGACTCGGGGGTGACCTGTTGTCGCACTTCATTAAGGGTTCAAAGGCGGGACCCAAGAGCCGTGGCTTATTAACTACAGTTCGGGTAATGCCTCTAAGCTTTCCTCCAATAAAAAAAGTTTGTTTTAATTATTAATGTCGTTTATAACAATGGGTTGTACAAGGTTGTTTATAACAATAATAACCTTGAGTTGTGAAGCTTTGAAACTAGTGAGCTGTTTAATAAATGTGAACACAACCGCTATGATTGCTGAAAGATGTAGAGGTTTCGTTAATGGTT
Source organism: Procambarus virginalis (assembly GCA_020271785.1). Classification (NCBI taxonomy): domain Eukaryota; kingdom Metazoa; phylum Arthropoda; class Malacostraca; order Decapoda; family Cambaridae; genus Procambarus; species Procambarus virginalis. The sequence goes on along the minus strand of WNGS01001312.1, from coordinate 27,245,461 downwards.
GCGTTACATGGTTGTTGCCTCGAGTGTGTGGTGACCAGCCAGCGGGGCGCCAACTACCACTAATCCCTCAATATGTCCCCTCTTATATTGCCTCCAGTTCACAAGGATTGTAATCCAGGTTATCTTCTTGAGGTTATCTTGAGATGATTTCGGGGCTTTTTAGTGTCCCCGCGGCCCGGTCCTCGACCAGGCCTCCACCCCCAGGAAGCAGCCCGTGACAGCTGACTAACACTCAGGTACCTATTTTACTGCTAGGTAACAGGGGCATAGGGTGAAAGAAACTCTGCCCATTGTTTCTCGCCGGCGCCTGGGATCGACCCCGGGACCACAGGATCACAAGTCCAGCGTGCTGTCCGCTCGGCTAACCGGCTCCCCAAACAAACAAAACAAAAAAGGTTGCAAAAAAACAAAACAGGGAGGCATGTCTGCTTAAGTTCACGTTGATTGTATTCTGTAACGAAAGTACAATCAAGAGTACAATAGGAAAACATTACAAGTACATTATGTACATTAGGAAAACTCGGCTGCAACAAGAGTACAAGTTTAGTTTAGTTCATTTATTATGCACCCCATACCCATCTTGTGGGCGGTAGTGGAAAGGGTTACAGAGGCACATAATGGGCTCAGGGACCGAACCCCACAAGAGTACAATCAAGTGGATTTTGAGTCAATCTCGACGTGTTGTTGGGGTCCTCCAGTGAGTTCAAGACGTACCGGTATGTCCAAGTGGTGCGGCGGGTCCACTTAACGACTACACACCACCAGTGAACAAATCCACAAGGGCCGTGACGAGGTTTCGAACCTACGTATGAGAGCATCCCAGACGCTGCCTTAATCGACTGCGCTACGAAATGGTAAAAAGAATCGCAACCAGAAGTTCTATTGCAATTTACATACAATAGATATATATAATAGATACAGTTGATGCATCACGCTATTGTGTTTTCTGTGCGTAAAGAACGGCTGAGTTGTGCCTGATGAGAGGGAGAGGAGCCGCGTTCTCCTGTCCTCTGATGAGAGTGAGAGGAGCCGCGTTCTCCTGTCCTCTGATGAGAGTGAGAGGAGCCGCGTTCTCTTGTCCTCTGATGAGAGTGAGAGGAGCCGCGTTCTCCTGTCCTCTGATGAGAGTGAGAGGAGCCGCGTTCTCTTGTCCTCTTAAGTTATATTAAGTGCCGAAAGAAGCGTTTTTTAATGTGTCCGTCATTCACACTATTGCCCCGGGGGGCAATAGTGTGGGTCGTCCTGCTGTAAGGTATTGTACTTCACAACTCATTTCTTGATTGAATTTCAACTCGTTGTCTATTATGACTCCAAGGTATTGAAAAGAGGTAACCCACTCAATTTCATGTCCTTGTATTGCGAGTCTGATGTCTTGAGTTCTCATTTTAACGGCCTTAGCTTTTGTTTATTGCTGTTTATTTTCACTGATATTCGTTCCGCTTCCCTGCTGATAATATCTAGGCATTTTTGTGCATGGTTCCTGGCACCTTTGCCATTGATGATGACCACAAAGTCGTCTGCATAGTTAAGAAGTTTGGCTTTTGGTAGCTTGAGCTTCATGAATTGTTCCATGAGACAGTTGAAGAGTAAAGGGCTTAGTATTCCTCCCTGCGGAGTTCCATTTTCCAGCCTCTTTGAGGTCGAAGTTTTCCTTGGAATTTGACTTTAGCTTCTCGGTTAAGCAGGCTTCCTTTGGCAAAAGTTAGAGCGTGTCCTTTGATTTCCTTATCCACAAGGCACCACAGTGTAGCTAAAGCACTGGCTAACTGGAAGGTTTTTTCAAGGTCTAGAAAAAAAGGATTCCAGGTTTGTCATTGATTTGATCCACGAGGCATTTGGTAAGACATTCTGTGGTTTCAGCACCTTTTCTGTAAAATATGTTTGCTTTCCTGTAAACAAACATATTTTGGTGCATTGGATTGACTTTCCATAACTCGAGTGCATGGGGGGAGTTGTGTAAAACCCTGGTTTGTGCCTCGGAGAGGCAGCAGGATCCAGTAAGCTCAGTAGAACTTTGGTTTCAATTATAAATGCAAACATTTCAATTTCTAATAAAGTTTAGTAGTAAAAGTTTAGTTTAACTTTTAAAGTTGATTCTATGACTTTAACGTTACTCTAAACCTTCCACTGTTTTCTTCACTGAAGGCAATATTATTTTTTTCTAAAAAACTTTGTATTGCCGGTTTTATCTTTGGCCTACCTCCCGGACTGTGGGCTCCTCGGCCTGTAATAATTGTTACATGAATTTTTCTCCATCTTCGTCTTTCGAGATCTCGTTGTCGATCTCGTAAGAAAACTTGTGTAGCAAACAGGGCTTGCTCAACCCCCATTGAATGGAGATCTATGCAGGTTTTATTTCTGCTCGCAGCCAAGATATTTCGCATTTGTTGTTCGGCCATTTCTTTTCGACTAATGATTATACAATTTATTTATTTGGAAGATGTAGAATAGCGCCCAATGAGGCAACGATCATACTCTTCATAACTACTTATTGCGATGCTTTATATAGCTTGAGCTTGATTCATTCATTCAGTCAGGTGCTGTCACAGTGAGAGGTTGTGTTAGCTGGAGCTCCGATTGTAGTAATATTATTACAGCAATAATGGAAGGATTAGTAAAGGAACTGGTGAATCTAGTTGGAGCTCTGAGGACAGAGCTGGATTCACTACGGAAGGAGGTACGACAAATGAAGCAACGTCAGGAAGAAACAAAGGAGGAGACCTCGTCTTGGCAAGTGGTAAAAGACAGGGGTCTTAAGAAGACCTTGGCAAAACCGACACCTAGCCTAAGGACTTCTAATGCATTTGATGTGTTAGAGGACGAGTGCTGTGGTGAACCTGTTGCTCAACGAGGAGCCAGAGGCAAAGCAACGAGGAGCATTGAAACGCAGGTCCCTCAAACTGCTCGAAAGGAAAAGGGAGAATCGAAGCGAATTTTGGTTGTGGGAGATTCTCAGGTGAGATATTTAGACAGAACGTTTTGTGCCAGAGAAAGGGGGAACAGATTAAGGGTGTGCTATCCGGGAGCTGGAATTGGTGATATTGTTGGAAACATGAATGATATTATGAAGGGAAATGGGAACAAACCCATTATTTGTTTAAGTGCAGGGGGTAATGATGTTGGGCGAGTTAGGAGTGAGGAACTAATACAAAGATTCAATTTGCTGTCCTTAGGGCGTCTGTAGGCGGCCTTGTCAAGGTCTTCTTAAGACCCCTGTCCCCAACGACTCTCCACGACGAGGTCTTGTTTATCTTGGTCTTCTCCGAACTTTACATTTATCAGCATTAAACTGCATCTGCCAGTCCTTTGACCATTTCAAAACCCTATCTAGATCAACTTGAAGTGATAGTGAGTCCTCCTCCGAATTAATTTCCCTACCGATTTTCGTATCATCGGCAAATTTGCAAATGTTGCTACTCAAACCTGAATCNTCTCTCTCCCCCCCCCCCGTCAACCCGCTCCTCCGTCCCCGTGTCGTGTTGGCTGTGGGTTAAGTTCCGTGGTAATCGGAAGGTAAATTACTGATCCAGACTAGGAGTCGGGTTTATGAATGAGTGACCTGGTGGGAGAGAGCAGTGTTTGAACAAGCCAGTGAGGTGAGTCAGGGGTAAGTGGTGTTTACACCTTGGTGGGTGTAAGAGAGTGGAGGCCGGGGACTGGACCGTGAACAGGGCGGCCGCTGTTGTTAGTCCCCCTCAGTCGTTGCTCCCCAGTGCTGACTGTACGGGGAATATCATCATATACCAGAATAGACCAATACTCGAAACACATCTTAAGACTCTGTAACTAGTAGCTAGAGCCCATGAATAGCAGCAGCCTGCGGGCCGCTCCAAGCAACAGCCTGGTGGACCAACCGGGCTGTGGTGGGTATGTGGGCCTGCGGGCCGCTCCAAGCAACAGCCTGGTGGACCAACCGGGCTGTGGTGGGTATGTGGGCCTGCGGGCCGCTCCAAGCAACAGCCTGGTGGCCCAACCGGGCTGTGGTGGGTATGTGGGCCTGCGGGCCGCTCAAGCAACAGCCTGGTGGACCAACCGGGCTGTGGTGGGTATGTGGGCCTGCGGGCCGCTCCAAGCAACAGCCTGGTGGACCAAACTCTCACAAGTCAAGTGTGGCCTCGGGCCGGGCTTGGGGAGTAGAAGAACTCTCAGAACCCCATCAAGCAGGTATCAACCAGGTAACCAAGTTCTCACAAGTCAAGCCTGAGGGCCGAGCTTGGGGAGTAGAAGAACTCTCAGAACCCCATCAAGCAGGTATCAACCAGGTAACCAAGTTCTCACAAATCAAGCCTGAGGGCCGAGCTTGGGGAGTAGAAGAACTCCCAGAACCCCATCAAGCAGGTATCAACCAGGTAACCAAGTTCTCACAAGTCAAGCCTGAGGGCCGGGCTTGGGGAGTAGAAGACTCCCAGAGGTCCATCAAGCAGGTATCCCGATCTTCAGGACCGACAGAGCTGCCGGATGCAACTTCCTAAAGACCCGTAGGAACCCAATAAGGCTCAATCCTACTAAAGAACAGTGAAACATGTATGACGCTCTAATCAAGAACCTCAAATACCCAAAGGTGTACAAGTTCATCTAAAAAAAAGAAGAATCGGGTTCCTCCACATCGGACATTGTTCAGCAGTCCCCGTGGCTCAGCGGAAGAACACTAGCCCGCGAGCGATTTTGCCAGGGTTCGATCCTTGGGGAGAAAGGACTGAGTAAATTGAGTATTCCTGAGTTTAGGAATAAGAGGACACGATCCTTAACATGTTCGTCCCTGTTTACCTAGTAGTAACTGGGGTCTTGGTTGTAAACTGATTGGCGGATCGTGTTCCAGGGAACACTAGTTGGGTAAGGCTTAAGATGGTGTTGAAATTTAAATAAGTTTGTTGAGAGATAAATACACACACACAGAGGGATGAGGTAGCTCAAGCTATTCTTACAAGATAGGGGGTAAGGGAAGGGAAAACATCTAAGCCTCGTAAGAGGATTCGAAAGTCTTCTGCCCCCCATTGTATCCACCTGTGTGTAAAAATGACAACAGGAAGTCACCACCTTCCTTGAGGTCAAGGAAGGAAATGCATCAACAACATGACTCCAAAGCCACTAGCCAAGCCCTCACTGGCCAGAACACACCACAGTGTTACCACACTGATGGCTCCGTGGAGCAACACTCCACCCACACAACACCAACGTTCCACTCATCTGCATCTTCCACTAGACAAAGAGTAAAGAACGGTATGGTAATTATCGAGAGAAAGCGTTAATTTAACATGACTATTGTCACTTGGAAGGGAGACGAGGACAGGATCAAATGCCTCGACACTTCAAACTTCCCTTTGAACATGTAATTATATTACAATCATATTAGTAATGTAATGATTAACATTGACTCCTTAAACATATTCATAACATAAGAAAACCCTAAACCATTAGACAGTATATAATTGACCTCCCTCCTCCTCCTCCTCTCCTTCTCCAGACCCTTCGGCCACCAAGAAGAAAACTCAAAATTATAGGGTCAGTCCTTAGTCATGTCAGGTTTCCTATGGAAATTTATTTGTAGACACATTAGTCAGAGAGAGAAGATGTTAACAGACGTGTCAACATGCCAGACAGCACCAGACAATGACTAAGAATTACAGCATATAATGAGTATGAAAACAATGATTCCTGGTGGAACTCACAGCCCTCAGTAACATCCCATCAGCTGCCTGGTACAGAATTAAACTATCAGGAGGAAAGCGCCAAGTCATTATGACTATATAGCACTTGGAAGGGGTCAGGATAAGGATTTGGGATAGGATGGGGGGAAGGAATGATGTCCCAACCACTTGGACGGTCGGGGATTGAACGCCGACCTGCACGAAGCGAGACCGTCGCTCTACCGTCCAGCCCAAGTGGTTGTGCCTGGTACAGAGATATTACTTGGGACTAACCTGTGATCAGTGCTGACACCATCAGGAGGGTAAATAACGGATAACATGACAGAAGAAAATGTAAATATGTGAACAACAAATTGACCATTCCCTCAACAACTACTTACTCAACTGGAATAAGCTGCAACACCTAAGAAAGTTGATTAGCAGTTCACTAGCAGTTGAAGCAGAAGCCCATTTCGTAAAGATTGTTTGGGTATTAATAACACTAAATCCCATAAAATATATTAAGAAACATCGGAGACCAATTCCTCAACTAATTGCACGCTCTGGTAGCCTAAGTTACCCCTTGGCTCCTTAAGCAATGACGTCTCCAACCCACACACATAATAACTTACACACGCGCGCACCCAAAACATGTACCGTAACACACAACCGTAACTGATGATAAAACATGATGATAATCAGACTAAAGGCACCTCCAGAGTATCAATGTGGGACCCACCAAACACATGACACTTCACACCAAGTGTAAGTGACAACAACCCACCGGGTTTTCTTCCTTTGGGGAGTGTTGTACATGCTGCTATGGCGGTGTGTCCACTCACAAGATGAGTGGCGCTGCCCAATACTGTCACTATGGCGGTGTGTCCACTCACAAGATGAGTGGCGCTGCCCAATACTGTCACTATGGCGGTGTGTCCACTCACAAGATGAGTGGCGCTGCCTAATACTGTCACTTTGGCGGTGTGTCCACTCACAAGATGAGTGGCGCTGCCTAATACTGTCACTATGGCGGTATGTCCACTCACAAGATGAGTGGCGCTGCCTAATAAACTCGCCTCTCGGGGCATAATCTAATCTTCACACCAAGATATTCCATATGTCACTTGCGGAGTGCTGGTGTGTTGAGTCCACAAGGGAGGTGGTGTGGGTTGACGGATGGGGCGTGGGAGATTGATGAATCACTCACTCCACTTGGATGAAAGAACTGATGATGAGGAGCACCCTGGAAATAATTACAGGGTAGCAGCTGTTAGCTCTACACACTTCGTCTTCATTAGACCTAGGTATCCCCATCTTTGTTTGTCAAAATTATATTGTTCCAAAGAGTCAGGTCTAATAAGAGAGAAATTACTGACTCCCAAAGGCCTGAAAGCTGCACTATAAAAAGATATGATTTGTTTAGATTCGAAACCTCTATTTATGGGCAGCACAAACGTCCACCAGACTGTGCGACACAGTGGTTGCCAGGATCAGGTTGGGTTACCGTCACCTGTGGCAGGTGGCTACAGGTGACGGACCTCCCAATCCTGAGCACTCCAGGTGCAAACTGTGTGAGCAGGAACTGGGGCATGATCTCCCACACTACATCACTAAATGCTCAGTTATTAGACCATTCAGCCGCCGGCATGAGGTACTTGGAGTTTTGTAATTACTTTTTTCACTCTCGTGTTCTTGATATTTTCATATTGCACCCAAAATTTGCCAGTGCAGGCTACTGAACATATGGCCCTGTATGACTAACCATCCTGCGAGATGGGGACTTCTAGTATCACTTCTGCCTTATTCACTCTTGTGTTGATGATGATATCCTCATAATGCACTCAGAGTCTGCCAGTGCAGACTATGATCACATGCAACAGGGCTGTGTGATGTGATCCTGTGTGATGGGGACTTTTAGCATCACGTAACTGGTTCTTGACACACACACACACATACACACTGTATGGGACCGGCACTTCATATAGTCTAGGCCAAGGGTAGCTGCACAAATGCCAGTGTTCCTAATGCGTTAATAAATATCGCTCTTTATGACCTGCTTACAAACCTTCTCGTACTAGTTGCGTTATAATTTAGCTTTCTTAGTGTTCGAATATTTTTTTCGAAACCGACCTTAAATTGTACCAGGAGGTGGCTTCCACAACTTCTTCTTCCTTCCTGAGAGTCAACGCTAACACTGCTCACCCAGACTGTAGCAGTGATGTAGGAGAGCAGAGGTTTGGCCGCCTATAAAGGTGACTTGTTTATGGGGCATCCCCCCCCCCCCTCCCTCAACCCCCCCCCCCCACCCACTTCCTGTGTAGGGAGTGGCAGTGCACCAAGATCTACCCACAAAGGAGGAAGCAGAAGTAGCTACCATAATGTACCATACTAGCTACCATAATGTACCATACTACTACCATAATGTACCATACTAGCTACCATAATGTACCATACTAGCTACATAATGTACCATACTAGCTACCATAATGTACCATACTAGCTACATAATGTACCATACTAGCTACCATAATGTACCATACTAGCTACCTAATGTACCATAACTAGCTACCATAATGTACCATACTAGCTACAAATGTACCATACTAGCTACCATAATGTACCATACTAGCTACCATAATGTACCATACTAGCTACCATAATGTACCATACTAGCTACCATAATGTACCATACTAGCTACCATAATGTACCATACTAGCTACCATAATGTACCATACTAGCTACCATAATGTACCATACTAGCTACCATAATGTACCATACTAGCTACCATAATGTACCATACTAGCTACCATAATGTACCTACTAGCTACCATAATGTACCATACTAGCTACCATAAGGTACCATACTAGCTACCATAATGACCATACTAGCTACCATAATGTACCATACTAGCTACCATAATGTACCTACTAGCTACCATAATGTACCATACTAGCTACCATAATGTACCATACTAGCTACCATAATGTACCATACTAGCTACCATAATGTACATACTAGCTACCATAATTACCATACTAGCTACCATTAATCGGCTAAGAATGGGGCGGAGAGTGAGAGTGGTGGAGATGTGTAATCAACGGAGGAGAATGTAAGGTTAGCTGAGTCGACGGTGGTGAAAGAAAACGAGAGATGGAGGGGTAGAGTAGGTAGGTACCTGAGAGAGGGATGAAGGGTTGAGAGCGTGACGTAGTTAGATAGGGAGGGAATGGGAGCATGACGTGATAGATAGGAGTAGGGAGATATGGGGTAGGAGAGGAGGGATTGTGTGGGAGTGATGGAGGGATGGTGGAGAGTGTGATGGAAGGTCGGAGTAGCGGGAGTAATGGGGTAATACTCACCTATCAATGACTATGCTGAACTGTGTAATTACTATATGAGTACTGGAACACTTGATGATATATTGGACTTGTATCCAGATTGACCATGTAATGTATCATTTATACAATTATGTATGTGATGTAACTATATACCTGAGCTTGTAAAAGCACCTTAATCACCTTCAGTGATTAAGTGCTTAATTGCACACTAGTTTCTCTGTCAGCTATCTCACCCTGTCAGAGTAAAGAGACAAAGTGTGTGTATAATATGTTATGTACGTATATATGTGTGGTGTATGTATATATATGTGTATAAAGTACATATGGAAGCTGATCAATTTGCATTTCACCTTGTAAATGCACATTAATGACACTTCGAACACTTTATGTAGGGCATACGTAAATCTGTATATTTAGTATTTACGTATGTAGGTTAGCTTAGCATTTAAAAGTACCGATCACCTTCTGTGGTTGATTGTTCAATAAATCCATGAACTATATGTTTAACAGATCTCTACCCTGTCCATGGAGGACAGAAGAAAATGTATATATGCTGGTTAGCATTGTAATGTGTGGCCACGTTTGTGGTAGAAAATAATAATAATAAAAAAATGACTACGGAAAAGTAGGTTTAGCTTGCTATGTCCCGCCGACTATCCTTGTGCCTGTTGGGATATAATTGAACTTTATACTGACGTTTGAATTCTTTGTCGAATCTGGCCCTGAAGTTGTGGAGGGAGGTGGCTTCCACAACTTCTTCTTTCATTGCATTCACTAGTTGACCTTCTGTACAGAGTGCGAGTATTTCCTTACATTTCGTCCGATTCATTTGCGATTCCAGCTTCCAGCTCTGTCCTACGTCTCTCAATTTAAGAGGCTGCCTTATCCATCTTGTCAGCTACCCCTCAGTATTTTGTATGTGCGATCATGTTCCTTCTGTTCTCAAAGCATCCACATAGCTTAGCCCATAGTTCTGACACTAATCTTGTTGCAAAACATTACTTTTCTATTTTGGTTTTATTCTTCACACGGTGTAGAGTCCAGTTCGGTGCTACATATTAATTTCCAGCGTTGGTCTCACAAAGGCAGTGGAGATGGCCTTGAAAGAGCCCAGATTAAGTTTGAGAACGATGTTGTAATGTTTTGCCAGCGTCCCATATGCTGCCGATGTTACCCTGTTGATTGATTGATTGATTGATTGATTGATTGATTGATTGATTGATTGATTGATTGATAAATTAAGCTACCCAAGAGATGGCACGGGCATGAATAGCCCGTAATTACCCTGTTTGTGGTGGGCCTCTGGATATGTGTTGCAGTTCTTACGGGTTATTCATGCCCGTGCCACCTCTTGGGTGGCATAATCTTCATCAATCATTGTTGCAATATATATCCACTCACACATCTAATTCTTGTAGTGCTTTCCCTTTGTGAATTACATACCTCCTGGTCCCATTTCTCCCTTTCCAATCCTCATTACCTTACACTTATTGGATTGAGTTTTATTAACCATTTGTTTACCTTTTTTTATTATTATTACATTAGGTACATCTGCATTAGCAGCTACCCTAGACTATATGAAGTGGAGTACAGTGTGTCAAAAAAGCTAACTAGTTGATGCTAAGAAATCCCCATCACACAGGATGGTTAGTCATACAGGCATGTGATAAGCAGTCTGCACTGGCAGACTCCGGATGCATTTTGAGGATATCATCAACACAAGATTGAATAAGGTAGCAGTGGTAATAAAGGTCCCCATCTCGCAGGATGGTTAGTCATACAGGGCCATATGTTTAGTAGCCTGCACTGGCAAATTTTGGGTACACTGTGAGGATATCTTCAAGAATACGAGAGTGAACAAAGTAATTGCAAAGCTCCAGGTACCTCATGCCAACCCTGACATCTTGGAACTTGCGTCAGTCCACGGGTTTACATGCCTAATTAGCTTTGCGTCTGAAAGTATTGACGTTTCTAGCAAGGGTCTCACTTCATGCAGATCGGCGTTCAATCCCTGATCGTCCAAGTTATTGAGAACCGTTCCTTCTTCCCCCCCCCCCCACCCCTCCTCCCCGGTCCCATCCCACATCCTTATCCTAATTAATCTCTTCCAAGTGCTGCATAGTCGTAATGGCTTGGCGCTTTCCCCTGATAGTTCCCTTCCCTCGGGTAGGTCATTCAACTCGAATTAGGAATAGTAGTGGTCCCAGACGGACCCTTGGGCACTCCACTTGTTACCGTCCTCTAGCTCGAAGCCTCGTCTCTGTTGGCTGTCTCGTTGTTCTCTCTCCTTCACGTGGTTCTTTATTCTTT
>WNGS01001312.1:27212263-27225376 GCA_020271785.1 Procambarus virginalis | reverse complement strand
TTCTGGGAGCCACTTGTGGCATGTCGTTGTACCTTTTCCAGTTTGTTGATGTGCTTCTTAAGATATGGCACCAACAACCGCTGCATATTCCAGCTTTGGTCTATAAAAAGTCGTGAACAATTTCTTTAGTATTTCTCCATCCATGTATTTAAAAGCAATTCTGAAGTTAGAAAGTGTAGCATAGGCTCCTCGCACAATGTTCTTAATGTGGTCCTCAGGTGACAGTTTTCTATCTAAAACCCACCCCTAGATCCTTTTCTTTATCAGAATTCTTTAAAGATTTCTCACATAATTTATAGGTTGTGTGGGGTCTATGTTCTCCAATTCCACATTCCATAACATGGCATTTATTCACATTAAATTCCATTTGCCAAGTGTTGCTCCAAATACTTATTTTGTCCAGGTCTTCTTGAAGGGCATGACAATCATCTAGGTTTCTTATCTTCCATTATCTTAGCATCATCAGCAAACATGTTCATGTAATTCTGTATTCCCTGGTAGATCGTTTATGTAGACAATGAACATTACCGGTGCAAGAACGGAACCCTGAGGTACTCCACTCGTGACATTCCTCCATCCGATACATTGCCTCTGATCTGCCCCCTCATTTTTCTGTCAGTTAGGAAATTTTTCATCCATGTTTAGCTTACCTGTCACTCCTCCAATATGTTCCAGTTTCCAGAACACCTCTTATGGGAACTCTGTCGAAAGCCTTTTTTAGGTCCAGATAGATGCAGTCAACCCACCATCTCTTTCTTGTAAAATCTCTGTGGCTCGATCATAAAAACTGAGCAAGTTCGTTACACAGATCTTCCAGATCGAAACCATACATACTGTCTGTCTGATATTATATCGTTTTTTCTCCAGGTGTCTACCCATTTAGTTTTAATTATTTTTTCCAATATTTTGACTATTACACTTGTCAATGATACAGGTCTATAATTAAGGGGGTCTTCCCTGTTTCCACTTTTGTAGATTGGAACTATGTTAGCCTTTTCCACACATCAGCTACAGCTCCTGTACACAGGGATGCCTGAAAAATCAGTTGAAGTGGAATGCTGAGCTCAGGTGCACATTCTCTCAGAACCCATGGTGAAACTCCATCCGGACCAACTGCTTTGTTCTTACCTAGCTCCTTTAGCATTTTTTCCACTTCGTCTCTAGATACCTCTATGTGCTCTATGTTGTTCTCTGGAATTCTTATTGTGTCTGGTTCCCTAAAGATTTCATTTTGTACAAACACACTTTGGAACTTTTCGTTTAGTGTTTCACACATTTCCTTTTCATCTTCCGTGAAACTATTTCCCATTTTCAACCTCTGAATATTATCCTTTACCTGCAATTTGTTGTTTATGAATTTATAGAATAGACCTGGTTCTGTTTTACACTTGTCTGCAATCCCTTTTTCAAAATTTCTTTCTGCCTCTCTCCTCACTGCCGTGTAGTTGTTTCTCGCATCTTTGTATCGCTGGTATGTTTGGGGGTTCGGCCTCTTCCTGTATTGGTTCCAATTTTGTGTCTTTTGGTCTCTAGCCCTCTCGCAATTTCTATTGAACCAATCCTGTTTTCTAGTTCTGCATCTCTGTTTTGGTATAAATTTTTTGTGCCTTTATCATATATTTCACAAAACTTGACATACATCTCATTCACTTCCTTGCCTAGCATCAAGTCTGTCCAATTATACTCACTAAAAAATTTCTAAGGTCACCATAATGTCCTCTCCTGAAGTCTGGTTTCTCAACTGCTTCAACCTCTTTATTTTCTTCCAGCTTATAACGCATTGCATACTTTATTCCCAAAAAGACATGGTCACTTTTACCCAAGGGAGGAAGGTACTGAATGTCAAATATCTCTTCCTCCTTCCTGGTAAATATCAAATCTAGCATGGAGGGAATGTCCCCTTCCCTCATCCTCGTAGCTTGTTTAACATGTTGATACAAGAATGTTTCCAGGATGAGGTCTACAAATCTACAGGTCCAAAAATCTTCTGTTTTAGCTTCATATGCTTCCCAGTCTATGGATTTCAAGTTGAAGTCACCTACTATCAACAGTCGTGATCTATCGTTATCCGCTCTCGCTATAATCTCTCTCATTATTGTTATAAGACCTTCTCGTTTACTATCTAGCTCCTCCTTTGACCATGTGCTACTTGGCGGTGGACTATATGCGTTTATTATCATTAGTTTATCATCCTCATGGCAGATCTCTAGTGCTATTATGTCAACTTCTTGTGGATTGGCAGTCATTATTTCCTTCACCTTTAGGTGTTCTTTTACCAGCACAGCAACGCCACCGCCTTTCCTAATTTTTCTGTCCCGTCTCCAAATTGAGTAGCCCCTTGGGAATATGACCTCGTTTAAAATAACATCTTCAAGTTTTGTCTCTGTGAGTGCAACAATGTCTGGTGTCTGCAGCTGTATTATATCACTTAACTCCAGTATCTTTGACCTTACTCCATCTATGTTGGTGTATGCAATCTTCAGGAACTTGTTCCCCCTCTCCTTATTCTTCACTCCTCCTCTCTCTATTGATTTTATTGGTTTGCCTTTATGTACCACTTTACTGGTTTGCCTACCCCTAACACTTTGTAGAAAAAAGAATTGATTTCTTCTTCATTCCTGTTCTCATTTAAACGTTTTGCCTCGGCAAGGTTCAGTTTCAGCTTCTCTCTGTCTTCTTTTGAAAGATCTCGTCTTAACGACCACCCTTTCCCAACCTCATCACTTTGCAATTTTCTAGCATTCCTTAGCACTTCTTCCATCTGTTTGGCACCGTTTAGGGTGATCCTCAAAGGTCGATCTTTCCCTTTTACGTACCTGCCTATTCTCCTGTAGTCGCACACATTCTCTATGGTAGTGAGACCTTCTACGAGGCCAACAATTTTATCTACTACTTTAGCTTCTTCGACCGCTCTTTCTGACCTAGATGTTATCTCCTTTTCTTTGCAACCAAAAATGATCAGGGACTTACTCCGATCAACTGAGTTTTGCACCAACTTCGGGTTAGATGCCAATTCTTTCCTCACTTCTAGCCTAATGTTTGTTTTATCTTGGTTGCTACAGTGTTTGACTTCCTTTACAGCTTCTTCAATTCTTTCCTTCTCCTTGGCCACTTGTGCATAGGTGAGTTGCATATCTTTCTTGCACTGTTCTATACCCTGTGTAACTTCCTCCATCTGTGCTGACAAAAGCTGTTTCTCCTGTTGAATTTCCTTGCCTAACCTATTGTAGTCATTTAGGCTTAAATTTACTTTAACTTCTTCTAAAGCTATTTTTAAGAGTTTATTTTCTTCTTCCATGTCTTTGCAATTTGTTTCCAATTGATTCTTATCCTTGCGCAAGTCTTTCACACAGTGAAAGACTGTCTTTCACACACACACACACACAGTGTGTGTGTGTGTGTGTGTGTGTGTGTGTGTGTGTGTGTGTGTGTGTGTGTGTGTGTGTGTGTGTGTGTGTGCGCGTGCGTGCGTGCGTGCGTGCGTGCGTGCGTGCGCTTGCTTGCTTAGGTTTTCACTCTTATATCCTTGTATTGTATTGCTTTTCCATGCATATCCTGTGTAGAGTATCTACATGTACAGTATACAGTACATTAAATAGTATGACTCCTAAACTCTCTGGTAGGTTGGCGCAGGTAGTCTCCACACTGTTCTGCCTTGACTCCTTGCCACTTTTATGCTCAGTATTAACTCGGTTTTCTCACTAACCCTTTGTACTTAACCGACTTCGTTTTTTCATGTTTCAAATTTCATAGTCATTTATCTTGTATTTAATATTTTTGTGTTTGAATGATCTTGACATGTACACCAAAATGTTTTACTGAAAACGTATCTTGCTTTTCATTATATTGTATGCCAGCTTGGCATCTATTTCTTTATCCTTATTAAGAATACTCTTAAGTTATATAAAATCATTGAACTGTCAAGACTTGTTTGCAAGTCCAACATCTCGTAACGTTATTTAACAGTATTAAATATTTTAATTCTCCGATTTACGTCCACTCATTTCTTTGTGCAATATCTTGACCATCTGCTTATTATTATTTTCTAGTCCACTGTTATACTACATATTAGAGGAAGAAATCTTGGCCCCATTTGTCATACAAATTACTGGTATTATGTTCAGTTTTGCGCTCTAATTACTTCCACAGATGTTTGTGTGCATATAGTCATTACGCTTTAAATGCAGCAACATCAGGAGCATCTTTTGACTAGCCTTCAGAGTGTGATCCACATGAGCACATTACTAGATCTCTAGATACAGCCTCGTAAGACTGTCTTTCCTGCCTAACATTAATTTGGCATTTAGGATATTTCTGTTTTATGCATCATTTATGAAACTACAATATTGGCAGTTTTGTACATAAAACGAAAAATTCAATCTTGCTAATGAATACTGTACTGTACTGTATTACTGTGCAACATAAGGCATATTGACTAGTCATTTTTTTTATATTATTATATGTATCAGTTCTTTATCTCAGACACTGTTACAGTATCTGCAGTAATGTGAGAGTTTGATGTTATACTTCTAAGGTATTTTTGAAAGAAATAATCATTAAATTTGATCATAACAAACCTAAATATGCTTTTGCTTTTTTTTCAGAGCATAGGGTTGGGGGGTAAGAGAATTCATATACAGAACATTTATTGCAGAATACGTGTGTATCCCACGTAGTCGGCTGAGCACGTATCACCCATCCCCTGAATGATTGCCGTATAACCCTCCCTTCCTCCCACAATTAACCATGCAGCATATTCTCCAGTTTTAAATTGCAACTGATTTTACTATATACAGTAATTACAGCACTTTGATTTGCTTTGCAGTATAGTAGGTATTATTTTGCATGCTTCCTATGCTGGTGAAAGCAAAGTGTTGCGAGTGTGTTGAAAGGTGAATTTGGATTAATGGGATTATTTATACTGTATTTGTTATTAAAACTGTCAAACTTTGTATTTTACTTCATGTATGAATTACAATTATTTTGATGCTTATGTGCAGTACAGTTCGGTATATAGATTTTAGCATTTTAGATGTGTATAATTGAAGCTTTAATGAAAGAGTATAATTTTTGATGCATTGATGTGCAAGCATAAATATTTATTAATAATATAGCCATGATTGATTAAAGCTAAGAATGAACCATATACAAGTACTGTACAGTAATGTAATTTGCTGATTGTTGCCAAGCCAAGGTATTGAACATTCCTGGTCTTTTTAAGCTTTCATAGGTTGTATGAATATTTTTTGTAATCTTGAAAATATTTATAAAAAATATCTGTCGTCATTTGACCCCCCCCCCCTGGTAACTTGTTACATATTGCATATGTATTTCTTTCCATGGATGTGAAATGTGTAAGTTAACAATGGGTGCTGTTTAAATATGATTTATTCAATATTCATAAGACTAGCCACAACTGGTGAAAATCCTTCCAGACATATAGAGATACATAAGCCATTGTTTATGTTAAAGTGAAATCCATGTACAATATGTATGTTTCTCATTAAAATGTTTTTATTATAAATTTTTTATTAAGTAATCATTCTGAAATACCCATAAGTTCTGTATCATCATTCTGTGTCTTCTCAGTTAAGTATGTGGTTCAATATATAGTGTACAAGAAAATACTGGTTCAACACTTGTTTTCATGTTAAATCAGGCACACTGTAACATCATAAGACTGTATCACCCTTAAAATCACTCGTAACTCAGCAAGTTTTTTCCTAGTTCAATTTACTGAATTTCTTTACTTCTTGCACCCAACCACTTTGGCTGGACGGTAGAGCGATGGTCAAGCTTCATGCAGGTCGGTGTTCAATCCCCGACCGTCCAAGTGGTTGGGCACCATTCCTTTCACCCCGTCCCATCCCAAAATCCATATCCTGACCCCTTCTCAGTACTACAGTATATAGTCGAAATGGCTTGGCGATTTCTCTTAATAGTTCTCTTCCTTTATTTCATACCTGAATTGTTTCTTAATTGTGCATTAACCTGTTCCAGAGAGATAATTAATGTTTAGAGTTGAGATTATTCTCTTGTACTGAACATCCTTATTCCCCAGTATTACCCTGCCACCTCAGTAACTTCTAAAATTTTTGTGGACCTGAATTTAAAACACGGGAGATGTTTGGGTAATTAAAATATATTACTCTAAGGAAGGTATTTAGTAATTACAGTACTGTATTACCATGATTGTTTCCTGCAGACGAGAATTCATCAGAAAATTAAAGAGCGTACAGAGTAATCCTTGATTACTATTCTAATTTATTTAGTTAACAAGTAATTAAATATCCTAAATAAGTATTGACCTACAGGCAGTATAGAGATTAATATACACTGGACAAGGAAAAAGCACACTTACATTAAACTTTGCCATTTTCTAAACTGCTGCTAATTTCTCACTCTGGTTCTTAATACCGCTCACTGCACTGCCCCGTCCTCCTCGAGGTCCCCATCCTCTTACTGCCTCTCAACCTCAACACTCGATTTTCCAAACATCTGGACCACACTCAAGTCCCAGAGGCCTTGCAGACGATGAGGCGGCACAATAACGTGGCTGAAAATATGATGACCAAACCACACACCAGAAGAGGAAGAGACATAGATTTTTTCGCGAGTGAATGTTGGTTGTACTAAAGCAGTGGAGCTACTACAAGGTGTTCGTTCCCGTCCTTTTCGGTTCGCTTAGATTATTAACATATCGAGTGGTTTTGAGACTGCTTGTCTTGAGACTGCTTGATCTGTTAGCTGCTCGACACTCGTTTCAACAAGATGGAATAAGTATATGGTTGCGGAAAACAAACTTGTTAACACTCAGTAACTGAAATAGGGAACATAATTAAGGTGACAAAAAAAAAAGTACATTAGTTGTAAGGACTAAGTGGATTTACTATACATATCTGTAATGCTTGGAAAGTGAAAATGTTTCATGCATACAAGAAAAAGCGATCCTTACAGTACGTGTGTGGATATTCAAAGGAATAGAGATATGGATATATATACGGTTTACGTATATGAGACAGGAGATGCTTTTTCACCCACAGTATTATAAACTTGGAACCGCCTACCCGCATATGCCAAAAAACTTAAATTTTAAAATCTAATTGGAAAAGATTAGCAGGCAGATGGGGGAGGGACCATTGAGAAGTCGCCGGCTTCCTGTCCTCGTCGAGGCCACTAACTAAAGAGTTAGTGGCCCTCGGGTAAATTAAGGTAAGTTCAAGGTAATGGATTTGCTCTGAGGACGGGCTCCACGCAGGAATGTTCCTGCAAAAAAAACAATCGACCATCATGAGGTAGCCCAGCTGATCACCACGTGACAGCTCGAGTGTCAGCTGGGAGCACTTTGCGCAGCGTCGCCTGCATGGCCAATTGAATTTACAGTAGCCTCGTTATTAATACAGTGTTTAGCAATATACAGAGGTCAGTGTACTGCATCAATGTATATTTTATGGGATTTAAGCTCCTTGGAATAAAACAGAGTTTAAGAAGCCTTGGTCAATATCTGGAGGACATTAGAGAGCGGTAGTCAGCACTTGGAATCAATAAATACCGAAGTCTGAATATGTGAAAATGCCGGCATAAGTGCAAACAGGTGCGCATCGGGTGCTCGGGAAAGCAGGTGTAGCGAGACGTTACACAGGTATGGGATAATATTTTCAGATAAGCTGTGGAAGGGAGAGCTCTAAGCAAGCTAACAAATAAGAAAACGTCTCCTGTTCTTTTTATACTCTATCAATAGCATAAAATAATGTATAAGTACAGTGTTTGATAAGACAAAAATGCCTAAATAGTTCATTCCCTGTTCTAATTCGCTTCTTTTATATGTGCTAAAGATTCAAGACATTTAAAAGGTTTTCTGGATTACTTTAAGAACACGATTTATCTATAGAATAAGAACTTAAGAATAAAGGAATCTGTAGAATGCCTATTGGGCCACACGAAGCCGTTTCTATATATACACACAGCCACACCCCCTTATCCAACCTATGATTTAAGATTTTTTCCGGTGACTTTGCCTGCATGATGTTACTCGATAACCTGTTCTGCATATTTATTTCCGTACCAGCTTTCCACTATTAATATCTATAAATCTAAACATATCTATCTTTTGAGTATATTTTGTGTTCAATCTTAGGTTGATATTTTGATAGCCTGTTTATATTGCCTTTTACAGTTCATTCATGTCGCCCTTTAGCTCCTTTCTGGAGACCCTGAGGAAGGGGGGGGGGGGGGGGGGTGCTGTGTAGTTTTCTAGATGCTGGAAAAGGGGTGTTATCTAGTACTTTAGTTGTTGGGAAAGAAAGTGTAGTACTCTAGATACTGGGAAATGGGGTGTTATTGTATTACTCTAGAAGAGGGGAAGGCGGGTGATATGTAGTACTCTACTTGCCAGGAAAGGGGAGCGTTGTTTAATACTCTAGTGTTCTGGGAATGGGAGTGTTGAGTAGTCCTGTAGACGCACCAATGTGGTCTTGACACACACAAGTATGTGGTGGTATCGCAAGGGTGCACACGTAGTGTCTCGACTCTCCTTGACACACACTGTTATGGGGGGATTAAATACACCCGGTGCTAGTGTGTATCAAAATAGTATCAGACTTGGTTGATGAGAAAGGTTTCCCGAGGGTGTGTTGAGACCCAGTACTCTGAAAGGGTCGCTACACCTTGCGCCACAATACCAGTCATGCGCCGCAGCGCCGAGTACTGAGGCCCTGACTGCGCACATTTGTGTTGCTGTTGTATGGGGAGTGTAATTAAGCAGTTCTCAATAACTGCACAGGGTACATATATAAAGAGCGCGCGCATATACACCCCTAATTACGGGCTATTCATGCCCGTGCCACCTCTTGGGTGGCTTAATCTTTATCAATCAATACTCCCCTGAGTACACACACACACACACACACAGGAGGCCTATGTGTGTGTGTGTGTGGGGGGGGGTTAGGGCTTGATAGCTGTGTGGATAGTGCTCTGGACTCGTAATCCTAGGGACCGGGGATCGATCCCCGGCAATGGCGGAAACATGTGGGCAGAGTTTCTTTCACCGTGATGCCCCTGTTACCTAGCAGTTAATAGGTACTTGGGAGTTCGACAGCTGCTACAGACTGCTTCCTGGGAGAGAGAAACCCCGCAAGCAAAACTAGGTGAATACACACACACACACACACGAAGTGGGACCAAAGAGCTCAACCCCCATAAGCACAACTAGGTGAGTACACACTAGAGGCCTCGCGGCTGAATGGACAGCGCTCGGGAGTCGTAGTCCTATTTACCCAGTTTCGATCCCTTGGCGGAGGCAGAAACAAATGGGCAGAGTTTCTTTCACTTTGATGCCCTGTTCACCTAATAATAAATAAGTACCTGGGAGTTAGACAGCTGCTACGGGCTGCTTCCTGGGGATGTGTGTGCGTATGTAAGAGAGAAATATATGTAGTAGATATAACAGAGAAAAAATAGATTGGTCAGAAAGGCGGGGTCCAAGAGCTAATAGCTCGATTCTGCAGATACAAATTGGTTCAACAGAAATTGTGAGAGGGCCAGAGAGGAAAACAGAGCCCTCTTATCACATGGGCCCGATGGGCACTTGCCCAAAGTCCCCCACAAGCATAAGACATTTCGATCGAAAATTGCGATAAACGTTTACAACAAGACTAGGAACGTTGTCGAGAGGAAGAGCTGAAAGATATTTTACAAACTTGAATTAATGAAACGATCGACGGTGCAGATGCTGTCCCACACACGCCCTTAAATGTGACACGATAAATGAAACTAAGATTATGATTATGTAAAAGGATGTTCTAGTAATTAAACACGTGTGGGTAGAACTTGAGGTGGCAGTGAGCGGCCGACGGGAGTGTTGAGTGACAATAGATAAGACAAGTCAGTGTTGCTGAGGCTGTGAGGGAGGGAGGGTCTCGCCGCTCCTGTAGTCGGGCTCTCGCGTGCCTGGTACTACTTACGCTTCTGTGTTGGGGAAATATTCCCAAGTGCAATTAGAAACCATGTAAAGTGAAATAAAATGGCGGTGTCTGAGGAGTTTGTGAACCAACTCCGACAAGTGTTTGAGGTGTGTGATGTGGAGAACCGTGGAACTATAAGTATCACTCATCTCCTTCAGTTAGCTGGGGAACACTTCGGCTCCTCGCAGAATGTAAGTCAAATGCCCCAAGTTGTTACTTGGAGCTCGTGCTCAACGCTTGCTGGAGTATATATGAACATTTGTCAACCCATAACATTGCGTTACGGTGTGTTGGTCCTTGTGTGTGTATTGAGACATGATCATTCTTAGACCTACTGAAGAAATAGCGACAGAATTGATGTTTTCTTGCATTGTCTGTGTTGTGTGTACTTCGTATTTTACTAATTGTTATCTCTGCTTGTATCATCTCACTCAGTTACTATGGTAAATGCAGCGCCTAGTAAGATACAACTAAATCTAAAACAACAAGATATTGTGCATAAAACCTGTTTATTAAAACCGCCCGAATTATGTTGATGATGCAATATTCAGTCGAGACATAGCCACGTAATTCGTAGAAACAGCCGACTGATATCATCTGACTGTAGATGGGTCGGCACAGCTACGGCCTTGCTTCTTGCAGGGTCGGCGTTCGATGCCCGATGCTCCCCCCGCCAGTGGTTGGAGACCTTCATCCCGGCCATAATTCCCAGCTCCTTGCCCACATATCCCATCCAAGAGCTGTATAGTTCTGCTGACAGTGCATAGTTACCTTACCCTAACTATGCAGTCAGGTTTGGAAGATTTATAGGCCTATATTCATCAAGCTTTTACGTAAGCACTAACGTACAAAACCTGTACATCTTTCAGCAATAATGGCGGCTTTGTTTACATCTATGTAACAGTTCCCAGGCTTCGAAACTTCACGATCCAATGTTAGTATTGTTATAATTATCTTCGTATTGTTTCGGAGCTTATAAACTGTTTTATTAAATGTAAAGAAAGCCAACATGATTCAGGAAAGATGTACCGGTTTCGTAAGTGGTTGCATGAATGCTTGGTGAATCCTGCCTGGCCCAGGCTCCCAAGTAACATAATAAACTGGGGTCACTAGATTGTTTCAAGCGTAGGTTAGACATAAATGAGTGAGTGGGTATAAATAACTACTTCGCGCGGAGCAGTAGGCTATTTGCAGTTTTTTTCTGTTATATACTTGTTGCTGACTTTCCGATGTGCTCCAGATTCCGTATTTCGTGGTTTTTGAGTATCCCCGGTCTTTCCAGACTGGTGGTCAACCTAATGGCTTACCAGGACTGCGAAGGTGGTGAGAAAGGTGTGGGAGATCAAGACAATGGTCTACCAGAGATGGTGGTGAGAAAGGTGTGGAGGGGTGTGAAGACAGTTTATACCAGGACTGAGATGGTGAGGAAGGTGCAGGAGGACAAGACAGTATTCACCTAGTTGTGCTTAACTGGTTGATACCTGGTTGATGGGGTTCTGGGAGTTCTTCTCCTCCCCAAGCCCGGCCCGAGGCCAGGCTTGACAAGTGCTTGCGGGGTTGAGCTCTGGCTCTTTCGGCCCGCCTCCCAACTGTTCATCAATCAACTGATATTCATTTTTTTCACACACACACATACAAATTAAACTAACAGAACAAGGGGACATGGGTGGAAACTGGAAACTCAGATGAATCACAGAGATGTTAGGAAGTTTTCTTTTAGTGTGAGAGTAGTGGAAAATTGGAATGAACTTAAAGAGCAGGTTGTGGAAGCAAACTCTATTAATAATTTTAAAACTAGATATGATATTGAAATAGGATCGGAATAATTGCTGTAAACAACTGATGGCTGGAAAGGCGGGCTCCAAGAGTCAATGCTCGATCTTGCGGGCACAAATAGGTGAATACAAATATTGAGTACACACCCAGGAAACAGCCAGTAACAGCTGTCTAACTCCCAGGTACCTGTTTACTACTAGGTAACTGGGGCATCAGGGTGAAAGAAACTGCCCATTTGTTTCCGCCATCGCCTGGAATCGAACCCCGGTCCGTAGGACTACGTATCCATTGTGCTGTCCACTCAGCCACCAGGCGTTCATACCATCCCATTGGTCTACCACCACGAGGAAGGTGCAGGAAGACAGAAATCACAATCATGTGGTAGCAGTAGCCTTGTATACTCTATACTTTCACATGTGACATTCGGATATTATTTATACAAGTAGCCGTGTGTGTGTGTGTGTGTGTGTGTGTGTGTGTGTGTGTGTGTGTATTCACTTAGTTGTATTCACTTAGTTGTATTTTACGGGGGTTGAGCTTTGCTCTTTCGGCCCGCCTCTCAACTGTCAATCAACTGTTTACTAACTACACTAACTACTATTTTTTTTTCTCACACCACACACACACACACACACACCCCAGGAAGCAGCCCGTGACAGCTGACTAACTCCCAGGTACCTATTTACTGCTAGGTAACAGGGGCATTCAGGGTGAAAGAAACTTTGCCCATTTGTTTCTGCCGGGTGCGGGAATCGAACCCGCGCCACAGAATTACAAGTCCTGCATTCTATCCACCAGGCTACGGCCCCCCTGTGTGTGTGTGTGTGTGTGTGTTTGTGTGTGTGTGTGTGTTGTGTGTGTGCTTACTTATCTAGCTGTACTTAACTAGCAGAACTTGCAGGGCCGGTCTTCGGCTCCTTGGCCTCGCCTTTGTTATTGTCGGTCGTTTGATGCAGTAATTTATGACTTTTGTCTCATTTCACTTGCTTAGGTCAACTACTATTAACATAAAACATTTGTTTAAATACCTACTGTTTATATAACCACAGTTATTCTCTGGTCTCCCATTTCCATCCATGCCCTTTCACATTTTCCTTTTGTCAGGTAAGCTAGGTATCATCTATGTCTCAATCACGTCTATATCTAGCTCTCATTTCTTTCAATGGTGCAATGTTCAGTTACTGTAGCCTATTTCTCAGTTGTCAACCTTGTTAAAAAAAAACATCTGCAGCTTTCCAAGTTTCCTATATGTTTCGTGAGGCAGAACTCGGACGTTGGTACTGTGTACTCGAGCACTGCCTCCACGTCACTGCTGTAGTTAGTACTTCATGTGTGTCTTATGGTATTTAAGTACACTCTCCTCCATCTTAGAATT
>WNGS01001312.1:27207880-27212253 GCA_020271785.1 Procambarus virginalis | reverse complement strand
GTGTGTGTGTGTGTGTTGGAGTGCGTGCATGTGTACATGGCTAATTGTACGCACCTTATTGTGCTTGCGTGGTTGATCTTGGGCTCGACCTGTGTCACCATACTAAATAATATGTCTTGACTACCCTCAAAATTCCCTTGAGGATTTTATATGTGGTAGTCATGTCCTTTCCGACTCTTCTGTCATTCCCTCCTCAACGACATGAGGTAAAATTTAATTGGTCTTTCCTCGAAACTTATCTCTAATACTTCTGGCACTAGTCGCATGACAACTTTGTTTATTGTTTGATTAGATAATGATTCCAAGCTGGCGCTATATATTCTACGATTGGTCTGACATACGTGGTATATCCTGTTTTTTGCCCGAGCAAGCATGCACAACTGGTGTTACCCGTTTGATATTGTGTGTTGTGTGTGTGTGTGTGTGTGTGTGTGTGTGTGTGTCAGGGATCTTGCAAGATCGTCGATCCTGATTGATAAAGATTAAGCCACCCAAGAGAGTGGCACGGGCATGAATAGCCCGTAAATTCAATCATGAAAGCAGCAAATTATATACTAGCAATGACTCTGGTTGAGTGAGTGATGTGTTAAGCTGTTGCAGAGGCAACGGGAGGCCGTTGTAGTACCAGCAGCAGTGTGAGCAACATTGCAAGTGTCAACAGCCGTGTCAGACAGGCGTGACACCTGACACAGTCTCGTGGCACTCATGACACGAGTCACAGGACATGAGCGACACGTGACACCTGGGAGGACCGCGGTATTGGAACATCTGATACCAGAGTTTGTTGACTAAAGTCACCATGGCAACGCCTCGTGGCGTCTTGATGCTCAATGTAACGTCTTGGGTGTCTCAAGGTCAGGTTCGTGTGTTTCGAACACACCACACACACACACACACCACAACCACACACACACCACACACCACACAACACACACACACACACACACACACACACACACACACACGTACGTGTGGGTGTGTGTGTGTTGTGTGTGTGTTGTGTGGTGTGTGTGTGTGTGTGTGTGTGTGTGTGTGTGTGTGTGTGTGTGTGTGTGTGTGTGTGTGTGGTGTGAATATGCAGCTCCAGCTGGAGTCCATATCTAGTAAACACAAGACAAGTTAGAGAAGATTCAGCGGTATGCCACCAGGCTCGTCCGGAACTGAGAGATATGAGCTACGAGGAAAGGCTCAAGGAGCTGAACCTCACGTCCCTGGAAAACAGAAGAGTAAGGGGAGACATGATAACCACCTACAAAATTCTCAGGGGAATTGACACGGTGGACAAAGACAAACTCTTCAGCACGGGTGGGACACGAACAAGGGGACACAGGTGGAAACTTAGTACCCAAATGAGCCGCAGAGACACTAGAAAGATTTTTTTTCAGTGTCAGAGTATTAGTAACAGATGGAAACACTAGGAAGTGATGTGGTGGAGGCTGACTACATACACAGTTTCAAATGTAGATATGATAGAGCCCAGTAGGCTCAGGAACCTGTACACCAGTTGATTGACAGTTGAGAGGCGGGACCAAAGAGACAAAGCTCAATCCCCGCAAGCACAAATAGGTGAGTATAAAGAGATAAGTACACACACACACACACACATGGAGGACATGTTAACGACGTACACGATAGAAAGAGGGATTGACAAAGGCAATATAGAAGCAAATTTAAATTTAAATTTTGCCCCGAGGGGCGAGTTTATTGGGAAGCGCCACTCATCTTGTGAGTGGACACACCGCCATAACAGCATGTACATCAGAAGCAATGTTTAAATTAAGCAGAAGAGTGTCACAATAACGTGCCTGAAACATGTTGACCAGACCACACACTAGAAAGTGAAGGGACGACGACGTTTCGGTCCGTCCTGGACCATTCTCAAGTCGATCAACTTGAGAATGGTCCAGGAAGGACCGAAACGTCGCCGTCCCTTCACTTTCTAGTGTGTGGTCTGGTCAATATGTTTAAATTAAGGAACAGAAGAACGAGAGGACAATAAATAAAAACTGGAAATTCAGATGAGAACTATGATATGAACTATAATTTGTCTTACCAATATATTGAATATATTTTGCCCTATAACCCCTATAGTATATCCGTCGAGTGCCTTTTTTTTTGTTTTCTTTTTCTGTATGTGTACAATATTTTTGTATTCTTGGAATAATGTAGGAATATTTATCTGCAAAAGCTAGGCTTTGCAGATAAGCTAAGCTAAGCTTTGTCCTGTGAAAATACATATATACCGCTCTCTAAAAGACCTATAACACGCTCCATAATTATGACCAGAACGCCGGTTGCGTGTCTCTAATGTGTGCGTATAATGCCTCTTTTGCAATTCCCATCAACATGTGCGGGTACTCACTTTCACCTCTGCTTGGACTCGCTGCTTAGAGGGAATAAGAAATGGGGTGAAATTGAGACTGGAAAACTGATGCAGGGATGCGGTACGACAGTTTGGGGCAGGTGGTCGGCAGCAGGAGGCGAGCGTCTGCCAACCGTACGATATGTTTTGATCTGTCACAACGGTCGTTTTCATTTAAATTTGGGTCTTTTAGCGAAAGAATGACATTGTGTTGATCTATATTCATATAATCCTGAGGAGCGGAATGAATGAACGGACTAAGAAACGGACGGTTAAACTAATGGACGAACGGACCAAGGAACGGATCGATAAACTAATGGACGAACGGACCAAGGAACGTACAGTTTAACCAATGAACGGACGGACCAAGGAACGTACAGTTTAACCAATGAACGGACGGACCAAGGAACGTACAGTTTAACCAATGAACTAACGGACCAAGGAACGTACATTTTAACCAATGAACGAACGGACCAAGGAACGTACAGTTTAACCAATGAACGAACGGACCAAGGAACGTACATTTTAACCAATGAACGAACGGACTAAGAAACGGACGGTTAAACCAATGGACGAACGGACCAAGGAACGTACAGTTTAACCAATGAACGAACGGACCAAGGAACAAACAGTTAAACCAATGAACGAACGGACCAAGGAACGTACAGTTTAACCAATGAACGAACGGACCAAGGAACGTACAGTTTAACCAATGAACGAACGGACCAAGGAACGTACAGTTTAACCAATGAACGAACGGACCAAGGAAAGGACCGATAAACTAATGGACGAACGGACCAGGGAACGTACAGTTTAACAAATGGACGAACGGACCAAGGAACGTACAGTTTAACAAATGGACGAACGGACCAAGGAACGTACAGTTTAACAAATGGACGAACGGACCAAGGAACGTACAGTTTAACAAATGGACGAACGGACCAAGGAACGTACAGTTTAACAAATGGACGAACGGACCAAGGAACGTACAGTTTAACAAATGGACGAACGGACCAAGGAACAAACAGTTAAACCAATGGATGAACGGACCATGGAACGAACGGTTAAAAGAATGAACGAACGAACCAAGGAACGAATAATTAAACCAATAGACGAACAGACCAAGGAACGGACTGATAAACCAATGGACGAACGGACCAAGGAACGTACAGTTAAATCAATGGACGAACGGACCAGGGAACGTACAGTTAAATCAATGGACGAACGGACCAAGGAACGGACAGTTAAACATACAAATGAACAGACACGTACAGACAGGAAATCAAAACACAGCGAAGCGGCTGGTAGATAAATAGACAGAAGAACGAACAGCGGCAGAAGACATGAACAAGTAGGCGAACGGTCAAATGTGAGTTGAACGGCCGGATGGATATTGAGGTTAATGAACGGACAGGAGAGAGGGAGGAAGAAGCAGTTAGGGAAGCCTATAGGCAGTTTTAGGAACAATTGGAACATTTCAGAGCACTGGTACCTCAGGTAACAGGCTTGCGGGGGTTGGGCTTCGGCTCTTTGGTCCCGCCTCTCAACTGTCAATCAACTGGTGTACAGATTCCTGAGCCTATTGGGCTCTTATCATATCTACATTTGAAACTGTGTATGGAGTCAGCCTCCACCACATTACTTTCTAGTGCATTCCATTTGTTAACTACCCTGACACTACAAAAGTTCTTACTAATATCTCTATGGCTCATCTGGGTACTACCTGTGTTTCCTTGTGCGTGTGCTCCCTGTGTTAAATAAATCCCTATCAGTTCCTCTGAGAATCTTGTATGTGGTGATCATGTCTCCCCTAACTCTTCTGTCTTCCAGCGACGTGGGGGTTTACAATTACAACAACCAATCTGACAACGCCTGTAATATTAATTACAAAAAAAAACATTAAAGGACTAAGCAGCGTTCTTAAGACAGGACGTTACCGAGATAATAATGTAAGCCATTACTTAACTTCCGTTGTCACTAAACAATGTCAATCGTAAACCAAAAAAATAAC
>WNGS01001312.1:27195380-27205380 GCA_020271785.1 Procambarus virginalis | reverse complement strand
GGTAGCACGTCAAGGAAGGCACTACACCTGCCACTACCTGTGGGGTCCCCCGTGGTCGTGCCGACCTTGGGTTGAGTGTTCAACACGCATTGTTTGACGGTTCAAAAGTCTTGACGAAGGCACAATTGGCGAACAAATGGACGGACATGACAGACAAGTGCAGTTCTGGAGAGCAAGAGGAAAGGTTTAGGTAAGTGCCGTGACCAAGGATGTATAAGGCTGCAAGTGGTGGTGGCGGCGGCGGTCCGTGTGGGTATCAGAGCAGACCCACAGAGACACAGAGGTGAGTAATTAGGTGAGTACAGAGACCCACGGACACAGCAGAATTTCATGAGCAAAACTCACGAGGCTACTGGCCTCAACACCTCCCATCCTTCCTCTCTGGTTATTCACGACACATTCTTATTAAGTACATCATCGCCCATGTCTCAACCCATAGTCTGATGCCAATCTGTAAAATCTGAATGAAAGCCTCATGTTTCATCAACCTTTTCGTGGAGGCGGTGCTGGGGAGTGGAGAGGAGGACCTTGGACTGAATGGAAGTTTCTTGCGAGTGTTTCCTGCAGCAGGAGACGAGGCTACGCCGCCCCACATACCTCCTCCCCGCCCGACCGTACGCCCAGGGAGTCATGCAAGCCTGCCTGCCTGCCGCTGCTCAGTCCTGCGCCAGGCAACCATCTCGTGCACGAATAATGGCAACAATTGATTTCCTGTCCCTGGAGCAGGTAATTAACCGTGACGTCACGTTGCATGAGAAAATAGGCTAACAGCGTCGTGAGAGATAACGGAACACCTCTTGATATCGTTATCACTGCTATGTTTAGTAAGGAGCTGGATAAAAGGGGTCACATTCATAGGGATGACTAAAAGTTGCAATGAGCAAGATTGCAACTCGACTCTTTCGTCTCACCAGCAACGTACGAACCCAAGCAACCCACCCACCGAACCCATAGTGGTTGAGACATTGGAAACGTCAGTATTTTCGGTGTTTTAATTGTTACTAATCCACCGCATTTGTAACGGACTGGTCGATTGCGTACACAGTGCGACGTGTCAAGCGCAGAGGACGGGTTGCAGGTGTGGGAAGACACGGAGCCGCCCGCCACGGCGCCCTGACCACACCACCACACTCCAGCGTCACGGAGAGTCACGGTCGTGTTGTCGCAGTACACTCGTAACACCCGAGCCGTCACTGTCGTTATAGTGACGTCACAGAGTGGACTCGTCACATCACACAAAACATTACCTCTTATTTAGCCATGTTATTGTGACTTTTTCATTTGCTGTAGATGCCTGTCCAGGCTAATATTAGCGCCCAACTTATTCGTAAGTACTTAACCAGGGTATCTTATCATTGCCCAGAGTTGCTAGTACAGTTATAGAGCATGTAATTAGAGTTCACATATCTCCACTGCTTTCTGAGTCATGCAGAGCTTTTTTGAGTGGGATAACAGTTTCCATGTACTTGTTTGTGGCCTTGGTGGAGTGATGCTATCATGACCCCTCGCCCCTGTGGGTGTCGTGCTGCCTGAACTAGTTTCTAGTGATCCTTGTGAGGAGTTTGACCTTCAGGGCTCGTGTGGAGGAGTGGGAGAGTCTTCAGGTCTTGGATGAGGGGTATAAATGAGGTGAGGAGGGAGGTGAGTGTAGATATGTGTGATGAGTAACGTTAAGGGTGACCTTGACGGTCCTGTTCTCACAACATGAGAGTAGGTAATTACCGTGGTGGGTATTGTCTGTAGGGGGGGTTGGTGGGGTGGCATACCCCACCTTGTGATGAACACACTTGGGCACATGGCCATACACTGTATTCAAGGTTACATCGTTTGGGTCATGATGGATAGCTATGGCATTGTCCCCTTCACACGGATGGTTAGTCATACAGGGACATCTGATCAGTAGTCTGTACTGCCAAACTTTGCTTGCATTATGAGGATATCCTCATAAACACGAGAGTTAATAAAGTAATTACAAGGTACCAGGTACCTCATGCTGGAAGGTCTGAAGGCTCTGAAAGGACCTGAGATTCAATAAAATGGCGTGTGAGATCATGACCCAATTCCTGCTCACGCAGTTTACTGCTGGAGTGCTCAGGGCTGGGAGAGTCGTCACCTGTAGCCAGCCACCTGCCACAGGTAACGGTAGCCCAACCTGATCCTGACAACCATATTACGTCACTTTGCTGGATATATAGTTACATATATGTGATGCTACGAGTGGAGACGAGTTTCTTTCACCCGATGCAGTAAATAGGTACCTGGGAGTTAGTCAGCTGTTGCTCAATGCATACTGGTGGTGTGTAATTACCTAAGTGTAATTACCTAAGTGTAATTACCTAAGTGTAATTACCTAAGTGTAGTACAGGATGAGAGCTACGCTCGTGGTGTCCCGTCTTCCCAGCACTCTTTGTCATATAACGCTTTAAACTACTGACGGTCTTGGCCTCTACCACCTTCTCACCTAACTTGTTCCAGCCATCTACCACTCTGTAGAGGTGTGTGTGTGTGTGTGTGTGTGTGTGTGTGTGTGTGTGTGTGTGTGTGTGTGTGTGTGTGTGTGTGTGGTGTGTCGTTAAGATAACTATATGTGATAGAGCAGTCCCCCCCCCCCCCTGTGTACCGCACAGGGACACTCCCATACCTCTACACACAATTAGGTTTCACCGGAAGCTCCAGTGGTAAACTTACTGTTTTTCAGGTCAAGATTTCACCGGGAAGAAAAACTCTTATGGTCTGGATTTAAACCTAAAACATATGTTTGTTTTCCA
The DNA here is from genome assembly GCA_020271785.1 of Procambarus virginalis. Taxonomy (NCBI): domain Eukaryota; kingdom Metazoa; phylum Arthropoda; class Malacostraca; order Decapoda; family Cambaridae; genus Procambarus; species Procambarus virginalis. The sequence goes on along the minus strand of WNGS01001312.1, from coordinate 27,202,612 downwards.
TAAAACTGAAGTTTACTTGATGTTTAAGAGAGAGAGAGGAGAGAGAAGAGAGAGAGAAGAGAGAAGAGAGGAGAGAGGAGAGAGGAGAGAGAAGAGAGGAGAGAGAAGGGAGAGAGAGAGAGAGCGAGAAAAACGCCTCCACCGGGGATCGAACCCTTAACCTCAGGACTACGAATCCGAAGCGCTGTCCACCTAGCTGTCAGGCGCCTATCTATAACCTTATTTTACCATACCTGGTTGATACCTGGTTGATGGGGTTCTGGGAGTTCTTCTACCTTCTACTCCTTCTCTCTCTCTTCTGACTTGTGAGAGTTTGGTCCACCAGGCTGTTGCTCGGAGCGGCCCGTACATGTGACCCTTGTTTCTCCGGCTTGACGCCTCCCCATGACAGAGAGGGAAGCGGAGTAGCGATAATATATGTAAAATATATACACACTAACCCCCCCCCCCAGCGGTGAGCCAGCATCCACCCACAACCCCGGAAGCTGTTGACCCCAACAGGTCGCGAAGCTACTGTCATCTTCTGCAGTCATTATAGTCCCCCCAGCTGTCAACCCCCACCTACTCCCCCAGCTGTCAACCACCACCTACTCCCCAGCTGTCAACCACCACCTACTCCCCCAGCTGTCAACCACCACCTACTCCCCAGCTGTCAACCACCACCTACTCCCCCAGCTGTCAACCACCACCTACTCCCCCAGCTGTCAACTACCACCTACTCCCCCAGCTGTCAACCACCACCTACTCCCCAGCTGTCAACCACCACCTACTCCCCCAGCTGTCAACTACCACCTACTCCCCCAGCTGTCAACCACCACCTACTCCCCCAGCTGTCAACCACCACCTACTCCCCCAGCTGTCAACCACCACCTACTCCCCCAGCTGTCAACTACCACCTACTCCCCAGCTGTCAACTACCACCTACTCCCCCAGCTGTCAACTACCACCTACTCCCCCAGCTGTCAACCACCACCTACTCCCCCAGCTGTCAACTACCACCTACTCCCCCAGCTGTCAACTACCACCTACTCCCCCAGCTGTCAACCACCACCTACTCCCCAGCTGTCAACCACCACCTACTCCCCCAGCTGTCAACTACCACCTACTCCCCCAGCTGTCAACTACCACCTACTCCCCCAGCTGTCAACCACCACCTACTCCCCCAGCTGTCAACCACCACCTACTCCCCCAGCTGTCAACCACCACCTACTCCCCCAGCTGTCAACCACCACCTACTCTTCCAGCTGTCAACCACCACCTACTCTTCCAGCTGTCAACCACCACCTACTCCCCCAGCTGTCAACCACCACCTACTCCCCCAGCTGTCAACCACCACCTACTCCCCCAGCTGTCAACCACCACCTACTCCCCCAGCTGTCAACCACCACCTACTCCCCCCAGCTGTCAACCACCACCTACTCCCCCAGCTGTTAACCACCACCTACTCCCCCAGCTGTCAACCACCACCTACTCCCCCAGCTGTCAACCACCACCTACTCCCCCAGATGTTAACCACCACCTACTCCCCCAGCTGTCAACCACCACCTACTCCCCCAGCTGTCAACCACCACCTACTCTTCCAGCTGTCAACCACCACCTACTCCCCCAGCTGTCAACCACCACCTACTCCCCCAGCTGTCAACCACCACCTACTCCCCCAGCTGTCAACCACCACCTACTCCCCCAGCTGTCAACCACCACCTACTCCCCCCAGCTGTCAACCACCACCTACTCTTCCAGCTGTCAACCACCACCTACTCCCCCAGCTGTCAACCACCACCTACTCCCCCAGCTGTCAACCACCACCTACTCCCCCAGCTGTCAACCACCACCTACTCCCCCAGCTGTCAACCACCACCTACTCCCCAGCTGTTAACCACCACCTACTCCCCAGCTGTCAACCACCACCTACTCTTCCAGCTGTCAACCACCACCTACTCTTCCAGCTGTCAACCACCACCTACTCCCCAGCTGTCAACCACCACCTACTCCCCCAGCTGTCAACTACCACCTACTCCCCCAGCTGTCAACTACCACCTACTCCCCCAGCTGTCAACCACCACTACTCCCCCAGCTGTCAACCACCACCTACTCCCCCAGCTGTCAACCACCACCTACTCCCCCAGCTGTCAAGCACCACCTACTCCCCCAGCTGTCAACCACCACCTACTCCCCCAGCTGTCAACCACCACCTACTCCCCAGCTGTCAACCACCACCTACTCCCCCAGCTGTCAACTACACCTACTCCCCCCAGCTGTCAACTACCACCTACTCCCCAGCTGTCAACTACCACCTACTCCCCCCAGCTGTCAAACCCCGCCCAGGAGGCTGACATAACACGGGAAATGGTTATCACTTCCCCCCCCCTGTTCACAGTTTTAAACTGTCTTATTAACTCCAGGAATGAGGGTTAAAGGGTCGAAGGCTACTTGTTAATTGTAATTCCATTATTTGTGGGGTCACGACTCTGGGAGCGTGTGTTTGGGGAGCTGTGATGGGCAAGGTGAAGGATTAGTTACACACTATTTGAACCTCTCTCAACGACACAAACAATATTAGAACCCTCTCCCACGCCACAAACAATATTAGAACCCTCTCCCACGCCACAAACAATATTAGAACCCTCTCCCACGCCACAAAACAATATTAGAACTCTCTCCCACGCCACAAACAATATTAGAACTCTCTCCCACGCCTCAAACAATATTAGAACCCTCTCCCACGAATAGAACCCTCTCCCACGCCACAAACAATATTAGAACCCTCTCCCACGCCACAAACAATATTAGAACTCTCTCCCACGCCACAAACAATATTAGAACCTTCTCCACGCCACAAACAATATTAGAACCTTCTCCCACGCCACAAACAATATTAGAACTCTCTCCCACGCCACAAACAATATTAGAACCCTCTTCAAGCCACAAACAATATTAGAACTCTCTCCCACGCCACAAAAAATATTAGAACTCTCTCCCACGCCACAAACAATATTAGAACTCTCCCACGCCACAAACAATATTAGAACTCTCTCCCACGCCACAAACAATATTAGAACTCTCTCCCACGCCACAAACAATATTAGAACCTTCTCCCACGCCACAAAAAATATTAGAACCCTCTCCCACGCCACAAACAATACTAGAACCCTCTCCCACGCCACAAACAATATTAGAACCCTCTCCCACGCCACAAACAATATTAGAACTCTCTCCCACGCCACAAACAATATTAGAACCCTCTCCCACGCCACAAACAATACTAGAACCCTCTCCCACGCCACAAACAATATCGTAATGACGTGTAAATCCAATTGACATTAAACAATTAACGTCTCATGTGATCCACCTCCGGTGACCTGACCTCTGTGTGTGTGTGTGTCCTCAGAGCGTGACCTCGGCCGTGGGGAGTCTGGGGGTCAGCAGTGATGCCATCACGTTCCCCCAGTTCTGTGAGGTCGTCGCCACCATTCTCACCTCCCATGGTAAGTGTAGTGGCTCCTTGAACACCTCCCATGGTAAGTGCAGTGGCTCCTTGAACACCTCCCATGGTAAGTGCAGTGGCTCCGACATGGTAAGTGCAAGTGGCTCCTTGAAAACCTCCCATGGTAAGTGTAGTGGGCTCCTTGAACACCTCCATGGTAAGTGTAGTGGCTCCTTGAACACCTCCCATGGTAAGTGTAGTGGCTCCTTGAACACCTCCCATGGTAAGTGCAGTGGCTCCTTGAACACCTCCCATGGTAAGTGCAGGGCTCCTTGAACACCTCCCATGGTAAGTGCAGTGGCTCCTTGAACACCTCCCATGGTAAGTGCAGTGGCTCCTTGAACACCTCCCATGGTAAGTGTAGTGGCTCCTTGAACACCTCCCATGGTAAGTGTAGTGGCTCCTTGAACACCTCCCATGGTAAGTACAGTGGCTCCTTGAATACCTCCCTTGAACACCATGGTAAATACTGTGTCGCCATACCTATCCACCTAAGATTTCCCAACGTCAAGATACTGCCGTAAAGTGCCCTTATCCTAACCTACCAGAGGACCCAAAACAGAAGACGGGACAGTATGTCAATTTCGCGAGCCGCCTCCATTTTCTGGCACGACGATTTTTGGCCTTAGGGTAAAGTATACGTCAAAATGTGACGTTCTCTTAGGAGGACGAGTTGGAGACTCAGGTGCTTGAGAAGAAAACGGACGTAAATAGAGCCAAACTATAATATTTTCCCTGTTCAGGGGATATTTTGTCAACTTTTACAGTTAAACATAATTCACAATAATAATCAATGTGTTTATTCATGCAGTACATGTTAGGCTGATATCGAGGTCCATTCCCAGGGTCAAATTACTGACCCTTCCTCAGGGTGCCACACCACAACCAGCTCGCTAAACCTGGATATCTATACTACTAGGTGGACAAGGGCATGAGGTGATAGGAAAACGCGCTCAACCATTTCTGTCCCGACTGGGATTCGAATTCGGAATGCCCGACTGTGAGTCGAGAACGAATCAAACTGTACTACTGTTGTTAATGAACATTCAGTTGTAACTGCGAGTTTTAGAAAAATTATAATAAAGTGACGAAAATTTAGATAAGCGAAGATAACTATAGAAATCATGATAATGGAGACAGGAGGAGCAAGTATTGGTGTATTGCTCGGTACAAATCAGATCAATTTAAAAACTTCTTTATGCCATTAAATCTAATTGTTATTCCTGCAAACGATCAGGCGCTGTCACACACAGGATATTTGTAGTTGGGTCCGCACACGCTGGCCGTGAGCTCGGGCTGGGGTCCCACACACGCGGTTTCACTTAGTAACTCCTCCCTCACTTCGAGGTCAGGGGTCAGGTGGGATGGTCATGTCTGGCAGGGGAGCCACGTGCCATTCTGGTAATTGATGACCTCTTAACGCTGACCTACAAACATTAGTGTCAGCTGTCGAGGCGGAAGCCTCTTGACCCTATGACCTTAGGTCTATAGCTAATCGCATTTTCGTTGGTCACTTGGCCTCCTTTGACCTGAACAGACCCGACTTGGCCAGACCTGAACCGGCCTAAATGGCTGCAACACGAGTCACATAAGGAGAGGCTACGAGGGCTGGTCATAACCTCTAGGTCAAGGGTCGGCTGTCATGACTGACGTTACTGAAGCCTAAACTACAAGTTTAACTCAATTTATTTGAGGGTCGCTATCTCTCCGGTGGCCTCGACGGAGACAGGAAGCCGGCGGCTTGTCTAAAGTCCCCTCCCCCATTGTTTTGAACTGAAGAATACGCCTTGATATTTACAGCTCTGGCGGGTAGGAGATTTCATAAGTTTATAACCTATGGGTTAAAAAAAAAGCATCTGTTTTCGTTCCTGTTGGCTTGTTGCGCTTGAAACTGGTGTCCACTTGTATGTGTTACATTTGACCTTTTAAAGAAGTGGTCTGGATTAACATGCTCAAACTTATTCTTATTCTTTGTATTATATTCTTATTCTTATCTTAAAGGTATAGTCAAGGGTCTCTCCAGCGTATTTTGTCTATACAAGACAGACACACACAAACATACAACGTACACAACTAGGTGAGTTACACACACACACACACCAATATCACCAGCGGCATATGCAGGTTTCCAACATAAAAAAAAAGCTGCCGTTCAGAAACTTGTGAAACTCATTACGAACCTTACATATTTTATCAATCTTTGGCGTCTTTGTTTACAATTATTAAACAGTTGATGAGCTCCGAAGCACCAGGAGGCTGTTTATAACAATAACAACAGTTGATTGGGAAATCTTTAATGCTTGTAAACTGTTTAATAAATGTAACCAAAGTCGTCAAAGATTGAGGAAAAGATGTACACGTTCGAAAGTGCTTGCGTAACTGCTTCGTGAATCTGGCCCCAGAACTTTGTATGCGGCATATGTCAGACCAATCCTGGAGTAGCGGTCATTCATACATCAACCAGGCTGCTGGTTGACCAGTCCAGCAACAGGAGGCCTGGGCGAGGACGGGGCCGCGGGGACGTTGAGCCCTGAAATTATCGCAAGGTAACCGCAATGTAGGCGAATAGGTACATCAGGTGAAAGGAAACTCTGGCCAATTCCCGGCCATCTGCCTCGGCCGGGAATTGACCGGGGCCCTAGAACACCGACCGTTGTCCACTCGGCCGCGAGGACCTATGACACCACCAGTCATGACCCCTCACAACCCCTCTTGACCCCACCCGTTAATGACCTTAACACGCCAATCCAGTCGTTAAATTTTCTTCACGATAGTTCAGAAAGTTGTTTGGCAAAACTGTTCAATAAGAAACCATATCTTCTGTACTTAAGAAATACACTTATTTTTTGTAAGTAAATGTTTATATTTACTCTACAATTCTAATCCTACGGCGTTTGAACGTCCAGTTAATGTTAACGTGATTTGTATTATATTATAAATAATATATCAAGCTCGTTGCCGAGCATTAGACGAGGGGGAAGAAAAGTGGGAAGATAGTATATTATTTAAGTCGCCCTCTACTTTAACAGGTTTTCTTTGAAGTTGGTGCATTACAACCTTTTCTGTTGCCCAAATTTAAGCAAGAACTTCGCTGATTCCCACGAAGCTTCTCATTACTGGTACTTACCCAACCCGTCCTCGCAAATTCGTATAGTCAATATTACTTATTAAATAAGTGCATAGGTGACATACACTTCCCTCTTCATAATCTCTATCATAATTTTATTCATAAGAATGTGTACACAAGGAACATAAGAAGGGACAATTGTAGGGTCCGCAGTTACACATACCAAATAAGCCACCAATACACATGACGCTTTCCAGCAAAGCTTAGAATAATTTAGATAAATTATTATAATTTTAATTAAATTTTAAAATTTAAAAAAAATAAATTTTAATTCATTATCTAAATGAAGAAGAAAGGGCATAAATATTAAATACAATTTAAGCTAACAGTAGCACAAGAATATCTAATTACCAAGGGAAATGTGAGGTGAAATCAGTTACGTGATTTAAGTACATAGTTCTTAAGTGTCTATTTTTAAACAGGTTGGGAGATGTACAGGTTTTATTACACCCGGAAGACCATTCCACAATTTGAACCCTTGATATCTCCAGAGCATTTCCGCCTTGGTTGAGTCTCACTCTACGAATATCAAAGAGAAGTTTGTTCTCATGTATTGACCACGAGTTCTATTACAGCCGTCTACCAAACGCTGAAGGTCGGATTGGCATTGCAGTCAAGAGT
>WNGS01001312.1:27177543-27190142 GCA_020271785.1 Procambarus virginalis | reverse complement strand
AATTCTCAGGGGAATTGACAGGGTGGACAAAGACAAACTCTTCACCACGGGTGGGACACGAACAGGGGACACAGGTGGAAACTTAGTACCCAGATGAGTCACAGAGACGTTAGTTTAGTTTAGTTCATTTATTATGCACCCCATACCCATCTTGTGGGCGGTAGTGGAAAGGGTTACAGAGGCACATAATGGGCTCAGGGACTGAACCCCACAATTCATTTAGCTAAGCAAGTTACAATCTTGATGAGCTAGTTACAAAATTCAATATAAGTCGTCACATCAACAATGGGTTCGAGATCGACCTCAAGTACAGGTTCTAAATTAAGCAACTGACATATGTGGAGAGCTAGTGTCAAAATTTATATGTTTGTCCTGCACACCGCCTCCCATCCACTTTCCTGCACCGTGGGAGGTTACACCCTTTCCAGTTTTAATCCCTCCCTTTCCACCCAAGAAGCAAATTACAGAGACGTTAGAAAGAATTTTTTTCAGTGTCAGAGTAGTTAATAAATGGAATGCACTAGGAAGTGATGTGGTGGAGGCTGACTCCATACACAGTTTCAAATGTAGATATGATAGAACCCAGTAGGCTCAGGAATCTGTACACCAGTTGATTGACAGTTGAGAGGTTTCAAAAAGCCAAAGCTTAACCCCCGCAAGCACAATTAGGTGAGTACAAGTATGTGAGTACACACACACACACACACAGAATGATATAATGTAATTTCTGTGTGGGAATTCCGCATGTAACGACGGGTCAAGCCCGGCAGTGAGTGAAGCCACTGCAGAAATCCCCAACCGCAGCAAGCCACCGACGGCTTCCTCCCGCCCAGTCACCAGGAAAATGTCAACAGAAAGATCAAAGGCAGACAACAGAAAAAGGGTAGGACGAACGGCTGACGGTAAATGACAGCGCCGAGTGCCACGAACTCAACAAACGATGGGCTGAGGTATTTACAGCCCAGCCCGGACGAGTATGGGTTTTAAGACATACCTTGTGACAATCTCGGGGCTCAACGTCCCCGCGGCCCGGTCCTTGAGCGGGCCTCCTGGTCACATTTCCACCGCGCTACGCCATCCCCACACTCTTTAGGTAAACCCAAACCAAAATCTAGCCCATCCAAAATAGGACATGTTGTTATAGATTCAGCTACTCGGAACAAGTTCCAAGTAGCACGGGCTATGGTGAGCCCGTAACTTACCTGGCTCAGGAGCTGGGCAAGAAGCACGGGCTATGGTTAGCCTCGTGGACAGGAGATGTCTCCCGTGAAAATAGGACATAATTGTCATGTCTTATATATGGGACACACAAGTTGTGTGACGCCTTACGGGCTATTAATGCCCGTGCCACCTCTTGTGTGTGACTTAATCTTTATCAATCACTCATGTGTGACGTCCCCATGACGTGAATGTTTTATTCTGGCTCAAGTGTTAGAGTGTATTGACCCAGGTTCGATACCCAAGGTGCGGGGGCAAGAGGGGATTGCTGATGTGACACCAACTCTTAAAAATAACGTCGGTTTCCGCTCGTATGCGCTGCTATGACCAAAAATGGACGTATTTGAAATGAAATCGGCTCAGGAAAGTGATGTACTGTCCCGTTTTCTGTTTGGAGTCCTCCGGCTTACTCGGTAATGTTAGGAGAGGAAACTTTCAATTAACGGTTTTCATGAAGTTTTGAAACCTTAGGAGAACTTCCTGCCCTCCTAACCTACCAGAGGACCCTTAACTTGCCGTTTTGGAAAAAAATAGAAAATCCAAACTTTATTTTCAATTATTTTTCATTTTCAGATTACGTCCATTTTCGGCCATACGGGCAAACGGCCAAATTCGGACGTAATCTGTGAGAGGACAGGTTGGTAAACATGCTACTGGGAGGGTTAGCGAGAGAGAGAGAGAGGAGAGAGAGAGAGAGAGAGAGAGAGAGAGAGAGAGAGAGAGAGAGAGAGAGAGAGAGAGAGCTAGCTCGCTCGCTCAGTATGATGTAAGCCAGGCCTGCTATCAAACCCCGCCCCCCGCCCCTACACCAGACATGATAACATTGAATACCTTCCCAGGACGAGCGCGCCACCACCACCACCCACCACTCCCAGAGCTGCTATACCACCTTTCCATTCTCCCTTTCCATCTCCATTCTCATTCTCTCTTTCCCTCCATTTTCACCCTTCTCCCAGTAAACCATTTGCCCAGTAGCAACCCACCTCTTACTGCCCTCACGACGGGCGTTGAACACATCAATACAAAAAAACTGTATGGTGCTCTACGTTACAGGAGGCCCTGGTCGAAGACCGGGCCGCAAGGACGCTAAGCCCCGAAATCATCTCAATATAACCTCAAGATAACGATGGACGTATGGGATATCACTTGTAAACGACAGAATAATTACTATAGTCGTTCAGGGTCAGCAAGGGGGACAGCCCGCCTGCTTTCATACCTCTCACTGTATTTCCCACTTCTATACTTCCTTCACCTATGCCTCTCCTTCTTCTTTACTCCAAAAAAAAAGTCGTTCAGAAGAGACCCATCGAAATAAAATAAATTTAAACTACCAGAAGTATTAGTTATGTTAGATTTAGTTAATGTTAGACTTATGTTATAACCACATAACTAGTTATGTGGTTATGATGTGAGTGCTTCAAAGTGCACATTTCTGCACTAATTAAATTGAACGCTCTCTCTCATATTCACTCCTGCAACAATTGCTGTAAGTGCTCCCATCCCCATTAACAGGATACATACACCAATTTCTCTTTTTCTCCCTTTTAACACAATTCTGCACCAATTTAGTGAGTGTCCATTGCACACATTTCTGCCCCAATTACTGTGAGTGGTCTCTTGTACTCACTCCTGGCCCATGAATGCTGCACACACAGAATTACACACAGTAGCTGTTTTGAGTTCAGGTCATATACCTCGCACCATATACCCACATAAGGTATATATATGGGTATAAGGGTATAAGGTGACTTAGCGGTAGGCCAGGAACTTGCGTGAAACAGCGGTCAACATCGATACTGGAACAGCAGACATTAGATTATCACTCGCCACTGACACTGTGGACTGAATCAGAAACAGCCTTGAATGACTCTAACGAGGGTTCAAATGTTCAACAAGGTATTAGGGAAGGAAGGGGTGGGGTGAGGTGACGATAGTGTCAGGGGTGTAAGGGGAGGGACAGTGTCAGGGGAGGGACAGGGTCAGGGGGGTGTCAGAGGAGGGACACGGAGTGTCACGAGAGGAACAGGTTTCAGTGGTGTTAGTCCCAGCAGAGTTCCAAACTTGCCTACATGATTCCATTTGTTTACCTACAACAGGAGAAGCGGAGGAGAGAGCCCAGACCACGACAAAGGAAGCAGCTGCCGCCCTGCAGATCACACAAAGAGGAGCACCAGCAACACTTGAAGATAACTCCAATCCAATGAAAATGGGCTAGTGAAAAACTTTTAGTCACAGCTGTGTCAAAGGTCATGCCCGAGCTCTAAAAGTACGGGGTGCTAGCCTCACCACATTTGGGTTCAAAGGTCAGTTCAAAGGTCAGTGCTGTTATGAGAGGCCCAGGGGTCATGCTCAAACGGTGTGGCCACGGAAAAAGACGCCCCAAATGTAGAGGTCATGCTGAAGGAGAGTAGTGAGGGCACGAGAAGTGAGCGGAATGTGGGGTTCAAAGGTCAAGAGGGGGGGGAGGGGTGGAGGGCAGCTGGAGCACCGCCGGCACCTCACGCATCTTGTAACGGAAGCTGGATGTTAACCTGACAGGGAGGAGATGAGGCGGAGCCCAAAGATTATATATATATATATATATATATATATATATATATATATATATATATATATATATATAATATATGTTATATATATATATATATATATATATATATATATATATATATATATATGTTATATATATATATGTCGTACTAGTAGCCAGAACTCACTTTTGGCCTACAATGCAAGCCCCGATTNCCCTACCAGAGGACACAAAACAGAAAACGAGACAGTATGTCAATTTCGCGAGCCGCTTCCATTTCTAGTACAACAATTTTTGGCCTTAGGTAGAGTATATACGTCAAAATGCGACGTTCTATTAGGTGATATCACCGCGCCTCGCCACCACCACCTGACGACCCCAGCACCACGCCACCACCACCTGACGACCCCAGCACCACGCCACCACCACCACCTGACGACCCAGCACCACACCACCACCACCTGACGACCCCAGCACCACGCCACCACGACCTGACGACCCCAGCACCACACCACCACCACCTGACGACCCCAGCACCACACCACCACGACCTGACGACCCCAGCACCACGCCACCACCACCACCTGACGACCCCAGCACCACACCACCACCACCACCTGACGACCCCAGCACCACAACCACCACCACCTGACGACCCCAGCACCACACCACCACCACCTGACGACCCCAGCACCACACCACCACCACCTGACGACCCCAGCACCACACCACCACCACCTGACGACCCCAGCACCACACCACCACCACCTGACGACCCCAGCACCACACCACCACCACCTGACGACCCCAGCACCACACCACCACCACCTGACGACCCCAGCACGACCCCAGCACAACACCACCACCACCTGACGACCCCAGCACGACCCCAGCACCACACCACCACCACCTGACGACCCCAGCACGACCCCAGCACAACACCACCACCACCTGACGACCCCAGCACCACACCACCACCATCTGACGACCCCAGCACCACACCACCACCACCTGACGACCCCAGCACCACACCACCACCACCTGACGACCCCAGCACAACACCACCACCACCTGACGACCCCAGCACCACACCACCACCACCTGACGACCCCAGCACGACCCCAGCACAACACCACCACCACCTGACGACCCCAGCACGACCCCAGCACAACACCACCACCACCTGACGACCCCAGCACAACACCACCACCACCTGACGACCCCAGCACCACACCACCACCACCTGACGACCCCAGCACCACGCCACCACCACCACCTGACGACCCCAGCACCACACCACCACCACCTGACGACCCCAGCACCACACCACCACCACCTGACGACCCCAGCACAACACCACCACCACCTGACGACCCCAGCACCACACCACCACCACCTGACGACCCCAGCACCACAACCTAGACACAACAAGCCACTAACAACACAACTTGCAAGACTTTAGCCTCACGAGGCCCTAAGATGGCAGGAATTTCCCGCCATTTCCTGCTGCCAGCCCTGGAGGAATGGAGTAGGGTCTAAGACCTGAGAAAAGTATTCGCCCCCCTTACGTCATTGCATTCTATGCACAAACCTAACTTAACCTAACTTGATCGAGTCTAACTTAGCGTAACGAAAATAAAAATATACAAATGCTGTGTTTTCCACCGAGCACAAGGTATGTGACGTCATAACGTTCATGCCGGTAGTACTGCTTTAGACTACTGTGCTATGATTGTCCGCCCCAAGGTGCCCCTCTAGAGCTGTGTTGCCTGCGTATGTATGTATATGTGTATGTATGTATGTATGGACGGTGGGGTAACGCGGGACGGGGAATAACGACAGGAAAAGACGGCATAATTGGGCATTCCTTATTTAGCCGTCTCACCCCTAAACCTTCACGCTTCCAGTTGGAATGCTCAACTTGACTAGGCTATCTTCCCCCTCTCGCCCCAGGCAGCGTCTGGAACGCACTCCTGCCCCCTGACAGGACAGCCTCGGCGTCTGAGGAGGGTTTCCTGGAAACACTTACCCCAGACCTTCAACTCACGGGCGCCTGGGCGTCCAGGGATACCCAGGTTCGAGCCCCATCGTACAACTTTTGTGATATTTGATCATAGATTAACGCTTTTGGGCGGGATTTCATTGCGTGTCATTTTCCATGATTTGTGAGGCAGGCTTCTATTGAATGCATAGATCTTAGGTACGTTGTAATGTCTTATTAATGCATTGTTTTCCTATGTTCCAGATAATTCAGTGCTTGAAAATGTCTATAATTCAACGAAAACTATTTATTTGAAAACATTTGCTTACCAGAGGACAAATATTTGCTTACCAAGGGGGACACAAATTTGCTTACCAGGGGACACGTACTTGTAAGCAAGGACAAGTACCCTGATAGTGTAACAAAAGAACTCTCGCACCTAGTGAGAGCGTGTTCACCTGTGCACACCAGCGACACAACACCTGGGCTTGTATCGCCTTGCAGGTGTTCAGTAGCCTCTAGTACTATGTACTCATAGTAGTAGCAGTATTAGCAACACAAAGGACAGTTTACGACGCAAATTACCCCATGACCCACAGGTAGACTATATAGCCCCCTACACGTAGAATCAGGATGATATATGTTGAAGCTATAGCCATCTGCTGGGCCACGCTATATGGTCTGATCGAGACCTCACGCTACACACTGTGAGAGGGGGGGGGGGGTGCTACAGAGGCTGACCTCACAGGAAGGGGGGTGACAGTAACACACCCACGCCGCCCCGCCCCACCCACACACTCACGGGTCAAAGTTCACCACAACATATGAGCTTCTCCTCTCTCTCTCTCTCCTTTACCTGGCGTTTACCTCACGCTGGCTTCAGGGTGCGCTTGTCTCTAAGCTCCTTCCCTACGGTAGGTCTTCGGCCTTGGGCCCAGCCAGGTGGGTCAGGACCCCCCAGGCCCAGCCAGGTGGGGTCAGGACCCCCCAGGCCCAGCCAGGTGGTCCAGGACCTCCTCAGGCCCAGCCAGTGGTCCAGGACGCCCACAGACCCAGCCAGGTGGTCCAGGACCTCCTCCAGACCCAGCCAGGTGGTCCAGGACCCCCACATACCCAACCAGGTGGTCCAGGACCCCTCCAGGCCCAGCCAGGTGGTCCAGGACCCCCACAGACCCAGCCAGGTGGTCCAGGACCCCCACAGACCCAGCCAGGTGGTCCAGGACCCCCACAGACCCAGCCAGGTGGTCCTGGACCCCCACAGACCTAGCCAGGTGGTCCAGGACCATACATCAACGCTGGGGGTTACTAGGAGATGAAACAATAGGAAGATAACGCCAGGAACAAGTGGAGGAGAATGAGTGGCGAGTTACGTGTTCTATACCAAGTAAAAACCGGTGTACTGCGAAGACTGACAAGAGGATATTACACAGACAGGCGATAGACAGAGACGCAGACTCTACAATAGTGGGACACTCATTAAGATATCTTTCGTCGTTTTATGAAAATCCGGAAATTCCTTTCAATAATAACTTCCCGGCGCAGGTTAGGGAGAAGCGACTGCGCAACCCCCCCCCCCCACACGGCTCTCTATTTGACACTCCGTAAAAATGACAACTGTTTCACCTCACCAGAAACGTGCGGACGCAAGGGATCCCACCTAACCTTATCCAGGTCCGCGTACAGAAACGTCAATAGTAAATTGCGTCAATACGTCATAATCTTAACGGACTGCTCTCACCCCTGACCAGACAAGACTCCCACGTACGTCTGGTCACGTCACATGACCTAATTATGTTGTTGTTATGGAGAGGGGAGAGAGGGGACCTGCTGCATGGGTAACAGCTTCTCCCCCATATCAACCACCCAGGCTTTGCACCCTGGAGAGGCCACTCCACTCTGTCACTTACATCCTCGCTTCTCAAAGTCCATCTTAAGCCCTACCCTTACTAGTTTCCCTAGAACACGACCGCCAATCGGTTACAATCAGGTCTCCAATTACTATTGAGGAAGGGGGGGGGGAGTGGAAACAGGCGCGAATAGTTAAGGATTCGTTGCTGTCCAGTCGACACTTCCTGTCCAGGGTTCGAACCCGGCCCAAATCGTTGGCGAGGTGTGGCCGACCAGCTTACACGTACAGATAACGACGATTAAGTCCATTAACCACTTGGTAAGTAGTCACATGATTACGCTAACATGTATACGACATTTTATATTTACTCTTTCTGATTATTCTTCATTTTGGTTTCTGGCCATATGAAGGGTCTCTGGCCATATGATGGGTCTCTGGCCATATGAGGGGTTTCTGGCCATATGATGGGTCTCTGGCCATATGATGGGTCTCTGGCCATATGAAGGATCTCTGGCCATATGAGGGGTTTCTGGCCATATGAAGGGTCTTTGGCCATATGAGGGGTTTCTGGCCACATGAAGGGTCTCTGGCCATATGAGGGGTTTCTGGCCATATGAAGGGTCTCTGGCCATATGATGGGTCTCTGGCCATATGATGGGTCTCTGGCCATATGAGGGGTCTCTGGCCATATGATGGGTCTCTGGCCATATGAGGGGTCTCTGGCCATATGATTTACATAAGATTCCGACACCATCTCTGCATGCGTGTCTGTAGTCTGTCTGTCTGTCTGCGTTGTCTTCGTAAAAGGTACTTAAAATAATGAGTCTCTGAGGAAAGCTCTGTCAGTCACGCCAAATGGAGAACAGTGTATGTAATTTCAGGCGGGAGAAAGTTACGAAACGTCGCCATTCACACCAAAGGTCGGCACCTGTGGCATGTTAATTACCCGTTGATGAAGGATTTGAGTAACGGGAAAGTGGAAGACAAATATCTGACAAGTTGGCGCCTAGCGACAAGCGACGCTAGGCTACTGCGTCCTGGCCCAATGCTGAGGACTAGCAATAATTATTACAACTCAGTTATGCACGACACACTACATTATTCACCATTCACATACAAAAAATAAATAGGTAACTATATATTTACATATAAATCACTAAAAACTACATGACAATTCGAGGATTCGAACCTGTGCGGTCATGAGACACCCCACTGGCTCTCCGAGTACTAATAACACTCTTGGGGTTATTTATGAAAGATTTGGAATAAAAGCAACTCTTAGGTTTGGGAATGTGAACTTGCGGAAGAATGCAAATTTCTTGTCTGGTAGAAAACTTGCCGAGATTGCAAATTTCATGTTACGTGGGAATATGTATACCAACTTTCATGGTATCGGGGAATGTGTGTACCAATTTGTTGCCAAACATTCAGTCCGTGGTGGAGATATCTAGAGAAGAACTTGACAAAATATTGAAGTTCTTGCGAGGCAGGATTTGGGGTTTAAGACTCATGTTCTGTGATATGAAAAATTGGTTTATTGAGAATTATATTAACTATATGTAATGCAGTATTTCCCCTTGTAAATTTATGTATATATGACCTCTATATTGTATAGTATTTAATAAAGAGTGAGAGAAAAAAAGATTACTCTATTATTATTGTTCTAGAAATATATTCAACTTTATAGAAAATGATACACTACCAAAAAATCTTAGCCTAGTATATGATGTTTGCACAATGTAAGTAGTGCATGTAGGTGACCTGTGATCTTCCCACAGGATGGGTGTGTGTGTGGGGTGCGTGACAGGCAAATTTAAGCTGTATGGACCTAGTTCACCCCATGTATAGATTACATAGTTTAAACATTACTGGGGTAGCTGCCCCAACCCCGTTCTCGTCACTAGCCACTTCGTAAGCAATCCAACCTTTTACCTTAACTAGAAACGTACGAACTCAAGCAACCTAACTCATCGATCGACTCCGAGGTGTAGAGAACGTATATATTTGTGAGTCGTCACTGTTCTCAATACGGTGCATTCATCACGTTGGTTACGATAGCGTAAAACAACAACAAAAGTGACTCATCTCGTATTTCAACTTGAGTTCCTGGACCCATTATGCCTCTGTAACTTATCCACCACCGCGACCCGCTATATAAACTATAGGAAACAGCGCTTTATGGTTATATATTCTGATTTCAGTTATAAAACATATCCCAACGGCCGTTCGTCTAATATCATCCGCCTACGAAGTGAGAGAAACGATCAGACATAAATAGGGATTAATATCTAGGACAAACCCGTAAATATCCTCCTGATAGGTATACTTAGTATTGTATTATCATTATTATTATTATTATTAACTTCAATGCATATCAGTAAAGACACTCGTGCATAAAATTGAGCAGTCTAGTCGCACTTGGATCCACAACACAGTGCCGATGACAAAGATTAAATCATGAGATGCATGGTAAAAATATTAAAAACAAGATACAACAAAAGGTGCATAGCCTAGCAAGCGTTTATATTTATTAACCGGAGGCTGTGGTAAATGCGGTCAATAAATACTCCAGCAATGTTAAACGGGACGTCAAGGCTAAGGCCTGTAGCTTCGCTTTCCTATTATGTCCATGATAGCATTTGTGTTTGCTAAATTGTAAGCAAAACAACAACAACATTAAAATTTAAACATTAAAATGTATACCTAAAAACCACAGTCCCGATATCCAAAGTATACAAAATTCTTCGTCATTTCGGGAAGACAAACTTCACAAATTTTATACTTCGATCACACATGGAGACTTTAGCAGGAAATGGTATAGAGATCAGTAGGCGTACGCTTTTCTTGGTGAATATACAGAGTTTACTTTGTACTGTGGTCCTGGACTGTCTTCAGGACTAAATTATACCCAGTGGTTGTTAGTAAACTACTAAGGTGGCTTTAATAGTCCTCCAGGGGCTGATAGGTCTTAATAAACCTCTCCAGAGGCTGATAGGTCTTAATAACCCTCCAGAGGCTGATAGGTCTTAATAACCCTTCAGAGGCTGATAGGTCTTATAATAACCCTCCAGAGGCTGATAGGTCTTAATAACCCCGAGAGGTTGATAGGTCATAATAACCCTCCAGAGGCTGATAGGTCTAATAATAACCCTCCAGAGGCTGATAGGTCTAATAATAACCCTCCAGAGGCTGATAAGTCTCATAATAATCCTCCAGAGGCTGATAGGTCTAATAATAACCCTCCAGAGGCTGACAAGTCTCATAATAATCCTCCAGAGGCTGATAGATCTTAATAACCCTCCACAGGCTGATAGATCTTATAATGACCCTCCAGAGGCTGATAGATCTTATAATGTCCCTCCAGAGGCTGATAGATCTTATAATGACCCTCCAGAGGCTGATAGATCTTATAATGTCCCTCCAGAGGCTGATAGATCTTATAATGACCCTCCAGAGGCTGATAGATCTTATAATAACCCTCCAGAGGCTGATAGATCTTATAATAACCCTCTAGAGGCTGATAGATCTTATAATAACCCTCCAGAGGCTGATAGATCTTATAATAACCCTCCAGAGGCTGATAGATCTTATAATAACCCTCCAGAGGCTGATAGATCTTATAATAACCCTCTAGAGGCTGATAAGTCTCATAATAACTCTCCAGAGGCTGATAGGTCTTAATAACCCTCCAGAGGCTGATAGCTCCTACACCAAACCAAAGATCACAATGTCAACAAGAGTGAATGAGCCACCCTCCACTGCTGCTGGCTTGAGGTCAATCCAACTACCAATGGTGAGAGTGGTGGTGGTTGTGGCGCCCGCGCGCGCGTGTGTGTGTGTGTGTGTGTGTGCGTGTGTTTCAGAGTGATGATCGCGGTGGCGAGGCTCGCGGGTACACCCCCACTCCACGCGATCTGCGTGCGTGTGTGCGTGTGTGTGTGCTGCCGAGGGTAGCCCACGCATCACCAAGATTAATGTTGGAGGAGGCATCCTTTCGCACCCAACACGCACTGGTGTGACGTGGCTCTTATATGGGAAAGCCTTTTTTTGTTTTTGGCTGGACAACGGCTTGCGTGGCTAAGTTGCACATAGACTTCACTTTAGTCAATAATATTCCGCATGTCATCAATATTTTTGAGTCGGGAAACTAAGTTGAACTTCAGAGAATAATGTGAAAAGCGTTATCATAAAGTTTACAATATTAAATAATAATAATAATAATAATAATAATAATAATAATAATAATAATAATAATAATAATAATAATATAATAATAAATACAATACGATCTAATATATACAAATGAATGTCTGACCGCCCGAGGGTTAAGAGCTAGGCTACATAGAGTCAACATTTACAAGGCGGCTTTCCACTGTGTTTTCTCACCCGTTGAACTTCATCTGCTACACCAGCCGTGGTGAGTGGCCGTTCGGGAGGAATGCACGAGGGAAAACACGGAACTAATTAGCAAATATATCTTCAATATAATAACTTGAGACTGAAAACATATTCTCGTGTGTGTGTGTACTCACCTATTTGTGCTTGCGGGGGTTGAGCTTTGGTCCCGCCTCTCAACTGTCAATCAACTGGTGTACAGATTCCTGAGCCTACTGGCCTCTATCATATCTACATTTGAAACTGTGTATGTATGGAGTCAGCCTCCACCACATCACTGCCTAATGCATTCCACCTGTTCACTGCTCTGGCACTGAAAAAGTTCTTTCTAACGTCCCTGTGGCTCATGTGGGTACTCAGTTTCCACCTGTGTCCCCTTATTCCCGTACCACCAGTGTTGAACAGTTTATCCTTGTCTACCCTGTCAATTCCCCTGAGGATTTTGTAGGTAGTGATCATGTCTCCCCTTACTCTTGTTTTCCAATGTCGTAAGGTGCATTTCCCGCAGCCTTTCCTCGTAACTCATGCCTCTTAGTACTGGGACTAGTCTAATGGCATACCTCTGAACTTTTTCCAGCTTCGTCTTATGCTTGACAAGGTACGGGCTCCATGCTGGGGCCGCATAC
>WNGS01001312.1:27127179-27154423 GCA_020271785.1 Procambarus virginalis | reverse complement strand
TGTCAATATAGTTCCGTCGGAACAGTTACTACAAATACACATAATATGGGGCGGAGGTTGGTACTGCTCTCGCAAAAACTCATCTGGGCTATTAATCTTGCGTTTGACAGGTAACAGATTCCTAGTGCCCATATGGTATTAACTAGTTTGACATCAATCAATGTCCCATCTCCCTTGACCAAAGTAGCGCTACAATACTAGAAGTGATCACTGGAAGTACATTTCCCCAACGAGGTCATGCAGGTCGGCGTTCAATCCCGACCGTCCAAGTGGTTCGGCACCATTCCTTCCCCCATCCCATACCCTTATCCTGACCCCTTCCAAGTTGCTATAAGTCGTAATGGCTTGGCGCTTTCTCCTGATAATATTCCCTATCCTCCTCCACAGGGGGGGGGGGGCGTGACCGTGCCTCCTCCACAGGGGGCTGAGACTACCGCAGCTGTGAGCGGCACTTCACCATTCAGGTTTAAAACTTGCTGCTGGATCAAGGGTCCTTGATACTCTGGGTGCACACAGCTGCATACCTCGCCAGCTTCCCCAAAGATTTACAAGGATTTACATGGCAAGGAGATGGACTGGGCGAGAGTGGAAGGGAGGCTGGAGGAGGGATGAAGACGAGGGAACGGCATGTACAGGTGCACGAGAAAGAATACGTGAACAATTAAAAAAAAATGTTACTAGACTTATGGTCCATCACTCTTGTTGCTGGCAATCTTAGAGCTGATTGCAGTCTTTCGCGTTTTTCATTAATAGCTTCTAAAAGCCGTTTATTATGGAGAGGAGAGCCATATTGAAGCCTCAAGTAAGGCAGCGGGGTTACCTTGAGGTGCTTCCGGGGCTTAGCGTCCACGCGGCCCGGTCGTCGACCAGGGGTTACTCTATGGATGCTTGTGACATTGCCTCGCACCTCCCACCCCATCTGTAACCTGTCCTCTTACAAAGAACGTCGCTTTTCGTTCGTATGCGTTACCAAAGGCCAAAAATTGTCGTAATTGAAGATAGAAGCGGCTCGCGAAAGTGACGTACCGTCCCGTTTTCTGTTTTGGTTCCTCTGGTAGGTTATGAGAGGACACTGTATTTGACCGTTATCGGGAGACATCTCCCCGTCACGCAGGGTACAGTCGCACCTCCACAGATCTCCAGTATGATCTATTGATACTGGTAATGGCTCAAAAGGTCACCACTTACGGGCTATTCATGCCCGTGCCACCTTTTGGGTGGCTTAATCTTCATCAATCAATCGCCGTTTTCTTGACGTTGGGAAACCTTAGGAGGACAAGCTGCTGCATCTGAACACAAACGTAACAACGCTCAACAGTAAGGTTTACACCAGCTCGCGCACATACACGCTGAGGGAACTAAACTTAACACTGGAAGAGTGGACAAAGATGTTTAGGATACGCAGTAGCTTAACCAGAGGCCATACATGGAAGCCAGACATGCAGTCGAGCCACAGGAGAGCGAGGAAGCACCTATAGTGTAATAGTAGTAGGCAAATCTAACTAGAATGGGGAAATAGGGGGGGGGGGGGATACTTGCATCTATTGTTTTAAAAGCAGATGCCAACAAACGGGTCGGGAGTCACTGCATTTCCATTAGACGTCGGTTAAAAGGCAGGGCCCGGGACTGAAGCTCAGTTCAGCAAACTATTAGTCAAGCAACCTCCTTCCAACACCCACACACGAACGACCGACTAAACACTAATAAATGACTAACTATGCAAATACATTTCAAGAGAGACGAGAGCGCGGCAAAAACACACCCCACACAGATGCAGTGTGTTTAAGAGAGTGATTGAGAGGGCATAAATTATGCTAGGAACAGTTAACCACTCACCTCAACCCGGCAGTAATTACCTCCGCTGGGAAGTCATTACACTGGCTCACTCACTGGTCAACCCCCTCCCCCCCACACCTACCGATTCTATAATGTCCAGGAAAACAATAGGCTCTTGATGGAGGCACTTCAGAGATCAAAGAAAGGCGAGCTTAATCACCGGACCACACGAAGGAACCTCTTGCCATTGAGTTTCCTTCAGTGGCGAGACCACCAAAGCCTCCCTTATACCTAAAGCATCATTCTAATGTTCAGCAATATCTGGGCTATATATTATTGTTCTTAATCCTCAACTTCATCCTGTCATCTCTCCTGACACTCTTCCCTTCCCTGCTTTATCCTTCGTCCCTCCCTCCTAAGCAAGCAGCATTAAATTTCATATGAATAACAAATGCTGGAATATTTAAACTGACAAATCTAGACGGGAAAGAATTTCATTAATACAAATATATTCAAATTTTTAAATATTTCTTGATTTAACCCAGTAAACACTGCAAGCTAACACCTTTCACTGCACAGAACACCATTCGAATTGGAAACTTTATCAACCCTTTCGACCACCGCCCACGGGATGGGTATGTGGTGCATAATAAAGACAATTTTATTGTCAACATTTCATATAAGCGGTCACGCGTATATCCAAGCCTAGTGCAGCAGTAACTGGATAAATTACTTGCGCGAAATACACCAATCTTGTGGAAAATGCGCAAGTGGGCCGCTTCTGGCCCCGAGTGAGGTACTGAGGTCAATGAGGTACTGAATTCAGTGAGGTATTGAGGCACGTCACAGGTGGACCGGTAGCCCCTCCGGCTCTACGGTAACCATGTCACCTCAACCCGTGCAATACGACGCTTTTACACACAACTTACGACAAAAAATTTCACAGCAAACAATGCTACATCGGCTGCAATAACCCTCGTTTTTATCCTTGGTAAATGTGAAAAAAAGGTTCCTTAGCGATATCCAAGTTTATTTCTCATGCTGACATGTTACGGTACCCATTGCAAATTACATGCACAATATCTAAACCACTTAAGAATTTTATTACACTTTACCACTTCAGAGGAACTAGTGAAAAAAAGGAATACGTAGAAACAGTTCAGTGACGGAGGAGCATGGTAGGGTTGGTCATGGGAATGGGAGCTTGAGGAAGCAGTCAAGCAGGGTTTTTTTCAAGGCAGGGAGGAGGTGGGGGCGGCACAGCATGGGAGGTGGGGGGGGGGAAGAATCACATTCCAGGCAAAGATAACATCACTCTGGCATTTAAAATTAAAAATAACTGGGGTGGTAACTCACGAAAGACAGACGGAACATAGCAAATATTTAACACACATTATAAACGATACCGAGTAGTGGACATGACTTCCTAATTCTTACAACCATATATCGTTAGGTTGGTGAGGCTTACAATCTGTCTGTCACTTGCTGACTACTTCGAGGGAGTACAACTCCCGACCCCCCCCCCCCTTCGGGTATACATTTTTAGACGCACGATGACAATCAGCACAGTAAAGGGGCAAGAAAATGAAGGACAAATGCAGAAGTAGGAAAAGAAGAGGTGGCTGGAGATGTATGTCAGGCGGCCGGCCATGCTGGAGGTGCGGGGTAGTGATTGGTACAGGCCAGCACCAGTCACTGCCCCCTGGCTGGCTCCCCCACGCCCCCACCCACACTACACTCTTACACCCAAACATGCTTATCTCGACGCTTTTATTCTGTACTTTAATAGTACAGTATTTACAGTTTTACCCAGCAAAACTACCTGGCTCCGCATCAGAGCTGTGCAAGTTCCCGACAATAACAACGTACTACACCGCTCTCCTACCCCTTTGTTTGGTCCGAAAGTTCTTATACATACAAGGTAACACCTGATAATATACGATTAATTGGGGTCCGGGATCATTTTAAAGTTTGCCTGGAAGGGGGGAATTTGTTGGGCAGCGTCATTCATCCTGCGTGTGTACATATGGTGGTCTAGCTGTGGTATCTCCAACAACCTAGTTCAATTACATGAAAATGTTAAGGGAAGGCGTCCTCTGGTCTGTTATGTCCTGTGGTGCAGAGATCAGTGTAGTTTGTTAACAACCGAATGTTCACAGGTTCAATTTCTGGGCAGGACAAGGGATTTCGGTACTTTCCCTTACACCTGATACCTCTGCTCACCTAACAGTAAACATGTACCTGTGAGTTAAGCAACTGTTGTGGTTTGCATCCTGAGAAAGGACTGTCATTGGCCATCGACTAAGAGGGAACTATCAGGAGTCCCATCCCCGGACAATTAGAACCAAACAATATTAAGCTCCAACATTAATTGTGTACTCTAGGTTAGGCCCTAAACTAACACAAGTTAACAATGTACACGATATAGTTTATGGTATTACTAGAACACTAGGTTTAGGTACAGTAGCCACGAGACTACTGACCATGATAGTATTCTGGGAAAAATATGACTGACTAGCCTAATCGATTCAATACTTCATGAGATGGTTAAATAGAAGGCGGGCCGGCCTCCCCTGCCTGTCTCACTCGCTCAAGAATTCCAGAATCTAGGGATCACCTGACATGCCTCGTTACATATGTTTTAAAAAAGTAATCAACCGTTGCCCAAGTTGGATCCCGACCCGTATGACAACTCATAAGGGAGGACTGGTGCAGGCCGCCACACCTCGCCCCACCCATGGCCCTGTATATATACCAGCAACACCACCTATACTTGGCACACACGTGCTTGTCTCATCCCGCCAAGCATGGGAGTGGTGACGCTCTCTCGCCACACATTATATAACTGTACGTGACGGTGTCAGACCACGGAGGAAAATTGAAACAGGAATTTCCTTAAGTACTTTCGTATATTAATACATCTTCAGAAGGAGTGTATTAATATACGAAAGTACTTAAGGAAATTCCTGTTTAAATTTTCCTCCGTGGTCTGACACTGTCACATTTTTAATCATGTGTTTATTTTCGTGATTTACACACATAACTGAACGTGTGGGGGAGGGAAGAAGTTTTTTTACCATAAGAGTTCCTTCGGGGCAAAATTGTAATTTAAGTAGGGCTAATCAACACATGGATTTGCTTTATCCTCTCCGACTTGTGGACAAATTAACGAGTTGTGAAAGATGGCTTTAATTCTAGTATTAACCATTTGTGCTGGACCTGTTAATTATTCAATATTCATCAATGGATAGGAGAAGTCGCCAGCCTTATATTTAAGTCAAAATACGTTGTTCTTACGGTTCCCGGTCGGGGAGGGGAGCCGAGCGGACAGCACGCTGGACTTTTGATCCTGTGGTCCTGGGTTCGATCCCAGGCGCCGGCGAGAAACAATGGGCAGTTTCTTTCACCCTATGCCCCTGTTACCTATCAGTAAAATAGGTACCTGGGTGTTAGCTGTCACGGGCTGCTTCCTGGGGATGGAGGTCTGGTCGAGGACCGGGCCGCGGGGACACTAAAAGCCCCGATATCATCTCAAGATAACCCCCCCCAATTGCGATGAATACCAAAAGTCGGTTAGCAGCACACTGATTATGCCACTCAAGAATATGTCTTGATCTGCTATCATTCACGCCTCCGCTCATCAACATTTGTAACGATCTTTCAACAAAGGTGTTCACGAAATAAAGATAACTCACCAGCTTCATCCAATACTTATACTAAAAAAGTACAGTATATATACAACTAATGATGCCCGTTAAATTTACCAGTTTCAAGTGTAATTCTTTAAAATGAGAATGTAGAATGTAGAACAGCTCAAGTTTATTAATTTCGGAACAAAAATGTTATTTTGATCAAAATGTTAAAATCTATACAAGAGAATGAACGAATGTTAGAGGCCGGACGGTTGAGGTTAGCCTCGTGCACCCTTCCCTATTGAATGGTGAATAACCTAGCATGGCGAGTGTCATAGGGCGATAGGAGTCGATCCTATTGCCCTTTAAGGAGGATTGGTTCCTGCTGCAACACCCGAAGACTCCTATGAAGTCTGAAATGTGGGTGTGATTGTCCGTAGTGTGCTTAACCACCAGATATCTTCTTCTGTTATTGACGTCGATAATGTTGACAACGTTTATTCAACATTACTGATGCTTGTTTTTTCACTAGGAGGAATACAGGAATGGGAGGGATAAAGATACAAAATAGGGGAAGAGTGAGGGGGCGAAAGGAGAATGGAGAGAAACCGAGACCTGGGCACTGCCGTGTACCTGGTTGATACCTGGTTGATGGGGTTCTGGGAGTTCTTCTACTCCCCAAGCCCGGCCCGAGGCCAGGCTCGACTTGTGAGAGTTTGATCCACCAGGCTGTTGCTTGGAGCGGCCCGCAGAGCCACAGAGCCACATACCCACCACAGCCCGGCTGATCCGGGACTTCTCTTATTTAGTTCAAGGCTCTTATTTAGTTCAACTACCCTATTTAGTTCAAGGATAAATAACGAGGGGAGACCCTGTACAATTTCTCCCATATTAAATAGCCAATGCCATAGGAAAATTAAACACTTTCGCTCCGTCCGGTTACAAGCTCAGCAAGATCGCGTCTAGCCTAGTGTTCGAGCAGTCAGCTCAGGCGTGTCCTTGACGCCCAGGAAATACATCCGTCACGAAGGGAAACTCGACACAGGAAACTATAAAAAAAAATCAAGAATAGCATTAAAAGGCAAGGCCACAAACGTGGTGACAACTGCTTACAAGATTTAAATAAAACTAGAAAACTAATTTACCAGTTGGAACATTAGTAATGTTCACTAAAATCTCGTGAAAGTACCCGGTACTCCCAACAATAATTCTTCAAAAGAAGCCATTAGCACGTGTATAATAACATCTCAAAAGAATGTTAGTTAAGATAACCTAGAGGTCTTTAACCCCCTGTGTGTCGGTGTCTGCGCTCGCCAACAACTAGAGCTCAGCCATATTAACAACGATCACGTCTTGCCTGCTTTAAGATGAGTCAATATAATGACCAAGCTGTGCGTTTTCTAACGTTCGAGAAAATTGAGTCAAATGTATTGTGCCAACGCATAGGCCTCTCGTGTACGAGGATTTAACAAAATATTTTTAGGCCTACAACGGTAAACTATGTAAAATTAAATGTCAGCACATCGTTGAGAAGTCTAGGACAATAACTCAACCGCCAAATAACTAGAAACTACTTACCGCTTGAATCCTCTACTGCACAAGGCTCTTTCAGAGTCGCATCAACCAGAGCCTCACCAGCTCTGATGGTATGACGTGTGCAGCCTCGCTTGCCGTCCTGGTCTCTACCGTCATGATAAACACTCAATAATGAGTCAATGATCATAATCGTCNCCATTAATTTCTGCCCCATCAGAGTACTGGAAATTAGAGTTCTTCCTGGAAATGTAAATGAAAAATCCACCACTGAGCTTTCAACTATCCATCTTCACACTGCTTACCTCAAACTATTAGGAGCCTTTCTTTTGCTCAAATAAAATGAAAGTATACTTTTTTTGTATCATTCGTGAGCAGTGAAAGTTATTCTTTTAATTAGCATGAACTGGCAGCTAGTGGAACGAAAGTTGAAGCGTGCGTGGAGAGGGCGTGTGTGACAGTGGCGTGCTGGGCAGTAATCTCGGTGACAATTTATCAGTGTTTGCTACAAATGTGAGACCCGTAGTCAGTCAACACACGGGAGACGTCGGCACCACGTACACTAAGGTCTTAACATGTACATATATGTATATATAGTTCTCGCAATCAAAATAACGTGATATTCATATCCGCGGTATACAGTATAGTGCGCGAACGCGTATAGTTCTCATACTGACGCACCTCCCCCATGACGCTTACCTGGTGCGTCTGTCGTCGCTATAATGCGCAAATAGTCCACCATAGCAACCCCCAGAATGTTGCTATGGTGTCCCACTCAATGTCAGTCGCTAGCCTAGCTCTTCTTAAACGTAGCCTAGTTCTTAAAATTTCCTATACGCAAATATGTTAAGATTTGCGTATAAAGGCAGTGTTCACATTATTAGATGGTGTTCATGGCCACCCCCAAGCCACAGCGCAGTGGTGCCGCCTCCTCCATGGACCTGCCCGAGCCCAGTAGCCAGGTATACAGCGGGGTTACTTACTACTGGTTAGCACGAGTTCCCGCCAAAAACGTGGCGCAGTATGAGAGAAGCAGAGCAGCGCCCCCGAGCGGCCATAATCCTCTGGCGGGTGGTCCACCACTGTGGCTGGCTGTGATTTTTACCCGGGTCAGTGCTATAACTTTAGTGCCATAACATCAATACTATTTGTTTTAGAGTAAATACATCTCCGTTTATGGAATAAATAGCCTTTACCTAACCCGATTTACCTTCATTAATACATCTTATTGATGCGCTCTCTGCTCTATTACTGGTGGTAGCCACGATGCTGTGCTCTAGACTGGTCCTAGCCACATTAGATATAAGATACATTACATATACATTATAAACCCACCACTGAAGTATATCACTACTTTTGATCATCACTTAAACCTTACCTCAGGAATCATCCAAAGGATACTGATCCTTGTTGAAAAACCTTGCCTCCGCTCGAGTGTAATTACGAAGTGCAAGACTTTATATCTAAGACTGACCTGCTGCTCTAGGTACCAGGAGTCTGACACATTCAGTGAATATGGTCACTTCTGTCCCATGATAGCTCCCCTGCAAGGCCAGTCAAAATACCGGGCGGTACCATACTCGCTCCGGAAGTGTCGTACATCCATGCTTGGTTCCTGTAGGTGGTTCCGGACGAACAGTTGTTTTGAATATATAGTTCTGCATTCGCCTGCCAGGAACAACCGTACCGATCAAGTGATCATGTAAAGATGTTTGGATACATGCCGGGCTGCTGAAGAAGGAAACACTGGCAACCTACCCCAGGTAAACCTTGTGGTAGGTTTACCTGGAAGGTTAAACAGTACTCTGCCATAAAACAATAAGAGTAACAAGGCAATTCAGTATACTTTATATTTTAAACCATCGCTTTTTATTCAATAAAGTTACAATTTGAGAATAATCTCTTTAAGACAAAGAATAACAAGGCAAAATGATAACATGAATGATTAACGTTAACAACCCGCAGTTCTCTCACAACAGGCGTCACGGGTTGATGACGCCAAGCCAAGCAAAGGAATATTTAAACTGCATTATAGTTTTAATAGGTTCTTTACTAGGTAACAACTTCAGTAAATCAGTCCACCTTTCTTTAGTGCCCCAAATGACCTCGGCCGGTGACCTTGACCCGTAAACCAGCACAATGTTGCATGAGTAGCAGGCTTTTATTTGTGGACAGGTGCACGGACTGACGCAGGCCCGCACAGCTCTCAAGTTGACTCTTAAGTGAGGGTGAACCACGAGGTCGTCGGTGCGGCGGGAGAGAGTATGTGACGCACTGGCGGGCCTCACGCAAGTCGCGGGGGCGGTCAATTACGTGATTATGAGGTAGTGAGGGAAAGTGAACGGGGTCGCTCGGGCCACGGGGGGTCGGTACCGTTGTAGGAGAGAGGGGGGGGGGGAGATTGGACTGTAATTACTGCGGCGTCAGTCTGTCCATTCGGTGGCTCCAGGTCCTGCCCTCCCTCATCTTATGATCGATAGGCTGCCTGCACCACACTGCCACAAGGTCTTCCCAATGCCGCTAGATTGACTTGCTGCCTGCTCCCGTCCTCTCTCAGCCCGGCTGCCTGTCGCTAGCTAGTCCCAGGATATCATCCCCTGCGTCCTTATGACGCAGGGGCTACAGTGTAGTATTGATAACATCGATTATAACGGTGCTGTCTGTTACGCCAAGCCTGGGAAGCTGCCTTCCAGTGACGCCACGGGCGTACAACACGGGATAAACCATGCAGACATGCCAAGATAAATCTACCTCTTGGCATAACCTCCGGAAAGATGCAAAGGCGCCTCAGAGATGGCTAGCCGCCCTACCATCATAACTCTTAATGCAATTTATGTCTAACAGTTTAATTTACAATGCTGTTTACCTATTCAGTCTATCCATAATTGTAACCATATGTTTACTTTCAAATGAAGTTTTCCGATTTTAGTGTTCAATGCCTTAGAACTAGGCCGTGATGCTGACTAATGCATCAGATCATACCATTTAACATCAGTTGCAGATACCAGAGTTCTTCGTGAATAAGAACAAGAACAAATAACCTTCACAGTGAGCCCAGTTTTACAAGACAAGACAATTGAAACTGAAGTTTAAAACAGCAAAACATCAATAGCAAGTCATTGAATAATATTTCACAGATGATGAAATGTTCCCCGAAGCCACTGCCAGGCGGACCCTTCACTGCACAAAATATTGAGTGGGGGGGGGAGGGTGCACGGGGAAGGGGGAGGGGGGGGGGTAGGGGGAGAACACTGATGTCTATGATGATGGTAGTTGGAGTTTGGAGTAGAGGGAGTGCGTGAAGGTGGGCACGATTTGTTTTTATCAGCTACTGATTGTGTCAATTATTAGCGATTAGTGGGTAGTTTGCTAAAGTCATGAGGTAGTGAGGCAGTTCATATTTCCACACCTGTTTCTGTGATCGCAGGTAACATCAACTGTTCCAATGCACACCTAAGTGCACTCAATCCCCAGATTATAATAGTCCAAATAGTCGTGTAATGTACCTCTCAGGTGGTTTGTTTATGTCTTCACGGCCTCCCCTCCCCCCCCCCTCACCCAACCACTTCGGCTGGATGGTAGAGCGACGGTCTCGCTTCATGCAGGTCGGCGTTCAATCCCCGACCGTCCAAGAGGTTTGGCACCATTCCTTTCCCCTCGTCCCATCCCAAATCCTTATCCTGACCCCTTCCAAGTGCCATATAGTCGTAATGACTTGGTGCTTTCCCCCTGTTAGTTCCCCTCCCCCCCCCCCCCGCCATTCCTCTTGGTTGTCCTATCATCGTGAGACAATCCTAAATACTGCCTGCTAGTTTCCTCGTTCCCCCCCCCCCAACACTTTTGTAACTCTCAAAGCTCCTTGATCATGCCATCAACCGTGTACCTGCTTACTTGCGCCCTGAACTAGTTAAGGCTGTGTGTGTGTGTTACGGAATGTTATCAATATTAAGTGTTATTAATGCGTCGTCCCACAAAGTGTTCAACTTTGGCAGACACGGAAACAAGGCGGACGGTAGTTAGGTGGTGGTGTGGCCTCTGACTTTTTTTTTTATTATTATTATTTTTCTACCACAGACGTGGCCACACATTTACAATGCTAACCAGCATATATACATTTTCTTCTGTCCTCCATGGACAGGGTTAGAGGTGTGTTAAACATATAGTTTAAGGGTTTATTGAACAATCAACCACAGAAGGTGATTCGGTGCTTTTAAAATGCTAAGCTAACCTACATACGTAAATACATAGATACACAGATTTACGTATGCCTTACATAAAGTGTTCGATGATCGATGTATAGTGATCTTTTACATAGTGTCATTAATGTACATTTACAAAGGTGAAATGTAAATAAATAGCCTCTGCCTGCACGGCGGGAGGTGGATCCACCAATGACAGTCGAGGAGACGTACTCTTGTATATCTGGGTAGTCAGTTCTCTCTGCTTGTGAGGTCCGGAGTTGAGTGGTTTGGTTACAGTTCAAGTTACAGTTCTCTGCTTGTATTTACGAACTATTCATGTCCGTGCCACCTCTTTAGGGCCTTAATCTTCTTCAGTCAATCAGCTCGCAGTCCATTAGAGGGAAATACTTCGGTAAGAACGCCACCTCGTCTTCAGTGACTCCTCACGACGCTTGAAGAGTCGCTTATCTACACACGCAGAGAATTTTCGACCCTAGATGACGTGGCATTAAATATCGCAGTATGTGCAACAGTGCTGTATTATAAGACTTTTTAGAGTGCAGGTTTCGGTGGTGCAAGATTATAGTGTAATCAAGACAGTCAGTGCTGGTCCGTCATGTAAGGACTGACTGACTGACTGGTGACGGCAGCTGGTATTGCACAGCATAAGAGATGGACATTGGCATATATTGTATACGATACAACTGTGTTCGTAAGAGACACTTTTAATGACTGTGAATTGTTACTTTACTTTCCTCAAAGATTTTGAGGCATTGTGTTAGGAATCGGGGTCCAGCCTTTGTCGCACCTGACAATGGGCCTGGCTGGCAGAAAATTGTAATAAATTCATATGAAGACCTAGGGAAAACTGAGCTTAAACGAGACTACTTCCATTGAAAATGTGTTTGGGTTTCCTCCAGGTTGAGGTTACATCCTAACAGGCTGCCACACCTGCCCTTATATACGTCCAGCCTCTGCAGACATGGTAACTTTTATCCTAGTCTGAAGGTAGTTCCAGGTATCAAAGGATGTTGCATTGCCCTTTTTTTATTTTATTGTTGCCGCCGAAGGCGGCTAGTTTATTGTGCACCCCATACTCATCCTGTGAGCGGTAGCGCAAAAGCATTACAGAGGGTACAAAACGCTTGCAATATTAATCCTTGCCCACAGCTGGTGGGATGGAGCTGTCCCCAGTTCCCTCGCCCACAGCTGGTGGGCAGGATGGAGCAGCTGACCCAAAGGTTTCTCGTTCATAACCAAAGAGGAACCTAACGTCTTCCCTCCTTCACCGGTTAAGACAACTTTCACCTGGAGGGAGTTCCTCTCCGCCCCGCTGACTACACAAACCCCGCCCGGACAAACACACGCTAATTGAAGCAGGAAAAAATAGTAGGAAAACAGAGATTGTAATCAAACTTCCACTCGATCCAACAACACAGAGCAGCTGGATCCATTACTATGAATTTTTGTGTGAATGTGGTGCTGGTTTAGGCCACTTCCGCCAAACCTCGTGTGTACCGTAAACTACGCGACGCTTTAACTACCCTTCCTCGTACCTGAGGTCAGGTGCAACTGTGCAATTCTGGTGAGGGCGGTGTGTAGCGATACACACATGTTTACCCGTGAAGGAGCGATGTTAAGGAACGGAGAGGGAAGGAGAAACAAAGACAGCCCACACGCCTCTAACAAGGTGATAACAGTTAAGAGCATTCATCATTTGGTTATAAACTAATGTTCCACACACCACCTCCAAAGGATACCTGACCAACCAGGCTGTGACTCGTACGTCAGGCTGCGAGCAGCCGCGTCCAACAGCCTGGTTGATCAGTCCAGCAACCAGGAGGCCTGGTCGATGACCGGGCCGCGGGGACGCTAAGCCCCGGAAGCACCTCAAGGTATACTCAAGGTAAGGTACACCATTACTTTCCAATCGCCACAAATACTTTGCTCGACAATAGTACACTGCGCTAATCTACACTACCACACAATACTACTCCACAATTTCTAAAGTTTAAGATACATACAAAGTTTAAAGTTAGTTTAAACATGCTACATACATGCTACAAAGTTTGTAGCATGTAGTTTGGAGTTTAAAGTTAGTTTGTACATGCTACATACATTAGTCCTGGGCCAGGATTCGTTCAACACTTCCATAACCCCTTACGAAACATGTACATCTTTTCTCACGCATGGCAGCTTAGTTTAGATTTATTAAACAGTTTATGAACTCAATCACAATAAGGGTACTTCAGCAATATCATCCATAATTATCAATAATTGTTTATCAATAAACAATAACCTTGAGTTGTTCACTTTCGAAGCCCGTAAACTGCTTAATACATACATACTACGCCGCAGTAATCTAGGAAAGATGTAGAGCTTTCGTAAGGGGGATATGGAAGTGTTTGAAGGAACCCTGGCCCCTGTACCACATGTTACTACCTGCCTACCACAACAGTTCCGTGCACACCGCCCACCAGACGACTCTCAGCTTTCATAACAGCGGTCGCTTAAGCATTCGTCAGTATATACATGTTGTACCTAATAGCCAGAAAGCACTACTTGGCCTACTATGCAAGGTCCGATTTGCCTAATAAGCGGAGTTGATATATATATTTTTCAATTTTTTATTGTGAAATAAGGCTTTCCATTATATGATTTCATTTTGTTTAGAGTTAAAACTAGCGTAGAAATATGACCAAAGCCACGCTACCTAACCCATCTTATCCTAAACTAACACAATTAATACATTTTCCTAATATTAATTAATAAACCAATTTTTTTAAATAACGAAAATCCTACTGCCTATTAGGCAAATCGGGCTTTGTATACTAGCCCGAGTAGTGCGTTCTGGCTATTAGGTACAACAGACACATCATACGAAGCCGCTTGAGCGTTGAGACGCCACAATCAACACCCAATTGTATAGGTGTGGTGAGGGACCACAAACGGCAGGCAGTTTGGGTAACACGGTCTACCGAGACGCTGGGGGAAGTAAACTTGTGTATTGCAAGGTAAACTTCACTAAATAATCCATTTAGTAGTCCATTACACCGCGCCACTGACGCAACACATCGAGCAGTGATAAGCTTGCGTCACCAGCTTCAGTTGACGTCACACACACACACCTGCCACCCAACACTTCCTAAGGGCTCTAGAAAACTAATAGTGATCAGATACAAAGACATCCCGTGACTAACAATTAATACATTTTCTTATTTAAAAAAATTTTTTATTAATTAACGAAAATCCCACTGCCTATTAGGCAAATAGGCAGTGGGATTGTGTATTGCACAATCCCACTGCCTATTGCGCTGCCTGCTGAAACAAAAACTAAATAAAAAACCCCACTACAATCACAGCCAAAACACTTGCCACAAAAAACACCGAGAAATAGCCAACGAACACTTTGATACGCATAACTAAACAGCAGACAAGCGAACACAACTGAACACAGGCAAGGTGACACAAAATGCCAGCACGCATAATGAAAGCACAGTGCACTCAACAACCAACATTTAAGGCCAACATATCCACGTTTTTAAAAACACAAAGACAACATTAACACATGTTAAAACAGCCTACAGCCGCATGGGTCAGAGCAGGGAAGTTAGACTCACGATAAGTACAATCAGCACTGATAAGGCTGCCAGCTACCAAACTCTGGCAACTTGTTACCTTGGGGGATCCACCACCTGTAATCCCGCCACACACCTGAGTCACCCACACACCTGACTCACCCACACCTGTACCCCGGGAAATCATTCCCATCCACAACCCTTTGATCACACATTACAGCGATGAAAGTGTATTACAAGCTCTCAATGTTTATATATTTTGTATTATTAGAAGATTCAGAGAACTTAAAAATGCAAAGTACAATTTCGTTTATCTTTAAAAAGAGTTAATGTATCTTTAAAAGAGTTAAGGGCATTTCAATGCGGTAATTTTTCCGAATCAAAGAAACTGGTCTGCGCGCGCGCGCGCACACACACACACACACACACACACACACACACACACACACACACACACACACACACTTGTGTAAGGAATCTTTCAGAACATTATATACCACATATGTCAGACCAATCCTGGAGTATGCGGCTCCAGCATGGAGTCCCTATCTAGTCAAGCATAAGACTAAACTGGAAAAGGTTCAAAGGTTTGCCACCAGACTAGTACCCGAGCTGAGAGGTATGAGCTACGAGGAGCGACTGCAGGAATTAAACCTCACTTCGTTGGAAGACAGAAGAGTTAGGGGGGACATGATCACCACATTCAAGATTCTCAGGGGAATCGACAGGGTTGATAAAGACAGGCTGTTTAACACAAGGGGCACACGCACTAGGGGACACAGGTGGAAACTGAGTGCCCAAATGAGCCACAGAGATATTAGAAAGAACTTTTTTAGTGTCAGAGTGGTTGACAAATGGAATGCATTAGGAAGCGTTGTGGTGGAGGCTGACTCCATACACAGTTTCAAGTGTAGATATGATAGAGCCCATTAGGCTCAGGAAACTGTACACCTGTTGATTGACGGTTGAGAGGCGGGACCAAAGAGCCAGAGCTCAACCCCCGCAAGCACAACTAGGTGAGTACAACTAGGTGAGTACACACACACACACACACACACTTATTTTCACTTCCCTTAAATGATTAGCATATCCATATAGAATCATCCCAGGGTTTGCAGAAAAAAATCCGGGCGGGTTAGGTTTTTATCTATTTAATAATTAGATAAAAGTAACTTTAACTAGGGATAAGTAAAATTGGCCCATATCAAACAATTTTTATAAAAATCCGGCCCGGCTACACGCTAACATTCAATCCAACACTATAGTTATTATAAAAGTATCAGCCATCAACGCTAATACTCATCTTATCATTAAAACTCATCCCAATATGAGCTTAAGACATTAACATTCATGATCTCTAAGATCAGACCATCCATTTATTACAAGCACACCTGGAATCAGTTCTGAGAGTTGACCAGCTCCCAGATCAAGTTACCCCCGTTCTTGATAATGTGATCAAGGGGGTTGTTGCTTCAAGAGGCCCACAACTCTACCGCAACCCAGCCTGGTTGGGACCCGTCTGACCGTGTCGATTGATTGATAAGGATTAAGCCACCCAAGAGGTGGCACGGGCATGAATAGCCCGTAAGGACCGTGTCTTCAACACTGGGTATAAATATACTGATTCACTTCACTCATCGTTCATCAAGCCATCGTCATCGATGGGGAATCATCGCTCAATGTTGCATACGGGT
This sequence comes from Procambarus virginalis, assembly GCA_020271785.1. Taxonomy (NCBI): domain Eukaryota; kingdom Metazoa; phylum Arthropoda; class Malacostraca; order Decapoda; family Cambaridae; genus Procambarus; species Procambarus virginalis. The sequence continues at coordinate 27,138,029 of WNGS01001312.1, read as the reverse complement.
CATATTTAGAGTAATCTTGCCGAGCAACATTATACAAACTTGTATGTATACCACTATTTTAAGCCACCTTCTAATGCATAAACATATCCACACAAACTTGTACACGAGTAACTGCTTATTACTTGCCAAGGTCATTGGCGCCGGATATATTAGTGTCCAGTAAACATTTGGTTCCACCGGAGCGCCGCTCCTGTACCAGGTTAAGTCCACTACGGGCTCACCATAGCCCGTGCTACTTGGAACTTGTTCCGAGTAGCTGAATCTATAACAACACATTTGGTTCGTACAGTCTCTGCCTGACTCGCCAACAGTTAATTAAAACTGCCGAGGAAAGTTAATGGCCAACAGGACCACAATGGTCATCCTTAGGAGTGGGTTGGTCAAGCGGATGTTTGGACTGGTTCTTCACCCCTACTGGAAGGTTGTGTTCAAGCAACCCGTCCTCGACTCGAGTCCATTACATCCAGCGGTCGACCCAACAGATGCATTCATAAATTTTAACATGCTGTTCATTCAAAACGGAAATGTTCTCAAATAAAAATTAATGTTATAATATATTAGCATATTGTGCATATATAGGCATAGGTTAGGTTAGGTGTTTAGGTTCTGTTGGAGATTATTTGTATTTCGGGAGTAAAGTATTTACAGCGTTGTGGTTCTAACAAAATTCGTAAGTGAAGCACGTGTTCCGGAAGTGTTCGAACGTCATCAGTTATGAGTCGTGTGTAAACCGCTTTTCATTCATAAACAGCGGGGGTTTGGCGGGTGCATGGAATCACTTTTGGGTTTGTTTGGAGGACGGGCTGGTTCAAGGGGAACTTCGAACTTGTAAACTTTTGTTTCAAACTTCGCTCCCCCGCTGCACTGAAGCACTTATGGCCTTTGAGGCTTAATCCATAGATGATTGATGTTTATAAATGGCACAAAGTGATAAATTGACTAAGTGATTAATGAGGGGATAGGCGAGAAGGACCCTCCCTCCCTTGATGATGGGGAGATGAGGAGGGGGGGGGGGAGTAGAGACGAGCCCCCACCTCTCAATTATTGTGGTGTCACCAGATACAACATCCCCCCCCCCACCCCCCGCCCTCCAACACATGTTCCAATGAATTGTCAATATATGTTCCGTCGGAACAGTTACTACAAATACACAATAATATGGGGCGGAGGCTGGTACTGCTCTCGCAAAAACTCATCTGGGCTATTAATCTTTCGTTTGACAGGTAACAGATTCCTAGTGCCCATATGGTAATTAACTAGTTTGACATCAATCAATGTCCCATCTCCCTTGACCAAAGTAGCGCTACAATACTAGAAGTGATCACTGGAAGTACATTTCCCCAACGAGGTCATGCAGGTCGGCGTTCAATCCCCGACCGTCCAAGTGGTTCGGCACCATTCCTTCCCCCCATCCCATACCCTTATCCTGACCCCTTCCAAGTGCTATATAGTCGTAATGGCTTGGCGCTTTCTCCTGATAATAACCCCTATCATCCTCCAACGGGGGGGAGGGGGCGTGACCGGTGCCTCCTCCACAGGGGGCGTGAGACTACCGCAGCTGTGAGCGGCACTTCACCATTCAGGGTTTAAAACTTGCTGCTGGATCAAGGTCCTTGATACTCTGGGTGCACACAGCTGCATACCTCGCCAGCCTTCCCCAAAGATTTACAAGGATTTACATGACAAGGAGATGGACTGGGCGAGAGTGGAAGGGAGGCTGGAGGAGGGATGAAGACGAGGGAACGGCATGTACAGGTGCACGAGAAAGAATACGTGAACAATTAAAAAAAAATGTTACTAGACTTATGGTCCATCACTCTTGTTGCTGGCAATCTTAGAGCTGATTGCAGTCTTTCGCGTTTTTCATTAATAGCTTCTAAAAGCCGTTTATTATGGAGAGGAGAGCCATATTGAAGCCTCAAGTAAGGCAGCGGGGTTACCTTGAGGTGCTTCCGGGGCTTAGCGTCCCCGCGGCCCGGTCGTCGACCAGGGGTTACTCTATGGATGCCTGTGACATTGCCTCGCGCCTCCCACCCCATCTGTAACCTGTCCTCTTACAAAGAACGTCGATTTTCGTTCGTATGCGTTACCCAAGGCCAAGAATTGTCGTAATTGAAGATAGAAGCGGCTCGCGAAAGTGACGTACCGTCCCGTTTTCTGTTTTGGTTCCTCTGGTAGGTTATGAGAGGACACTGTATTTGACCGTTATCGGGAGACATCTCCCCGTCACGCAGGGTACAGTCGCACCTCCACAGATCTCCAGTATGATCTATTGATACTGGTAATGGCTCAAAAGGTCACCACTTACGGGCTATTCATGCCCGTGCCACCTTTTGGGTGGCTTAATCTTCATCAATCAATCGCCGTTTTCTTGACGTTGGGAAACCTTAGGAGGACAAGCTGCTGCATCTGAACACAAACGTAACAACGCTCAACAGTAAGGTTTACACCAGCTCGCGCACATACACGCTGAGGGAACTAAACTTAACACTGGAAGAGTGGACAAAGATGTTTAGGATACGCAGTAGCTTAACCAGAGGCCATACATGGAAGCCAGACATGCAGTCGAGCCACAGGAGAGCGAGGAAGCACCTATAGTGTAATAGTAGTAGGCAAATCTAACTAGAATGGGGAAATAGGGGGGGGGGGGGATACTTGCATCTATTGTTTTAAAAGCAGATGCCAACAAACGGGTCGGGAGTCACTGCATTTTCCATTAGACGTCGGTTAAAAGGCAGGGCCCGGGGACTGAAGCTCAGTTCAGCAAACTATTAGTCAAGCAACCTCCTTCCAACACCCACACACGAACGACCGACTAAACACTAATAAATGACTAACTATGCAAATACATTTCAAGAGAGACGAGAGCGCGGCAAAAACACACCCACACAGATGCAGTGTGTTTAAGAGAGTGATTGAGAGGGCATAAATTATGCTAGGAACAGTTAACCACTCACCTCAACCCGGCAGTAATTACCTCCGGCTGGGAAGTCATTACACTGGCTCACTCACTGGTCAACCCCCCTCCCCCCCACACCTACCGATTCTATAATGTCCAGGAAAACAATAGGCTCTTGATGGAGGCACTTCAGAGATCAAAGAAAGGCGAGCTTAATCACCGGACCACACGAAGGAACCTCTTGCCATTGAGTTTCCTTCAGTGGCGAGACCACCAAAGCCTCCCTTATACCTAAAGCATCATTCTAATGTTCAGCAATATCTGGGCTATATATTATTGTTCTTAATCCTCAACTTCATCCTGTCATCTCTCCTGACACTCTTCCCTTCCCTGCTTTATCCTTCGTCCCTCCCTCCTAAGCAAGCAGCATTAAATTTCATATGAAATAACAAATGCTGGAATATTTAAACTGACAAATCTAGACGGGAAAGAATTTCATTAATACAAATATATTCAAATTTTTAAATATTTCTTTGATTTAACCAGTAAACACTGCAAGCTAACACCTTTCACTGCACAGAACACCATTCGAATTGGAAACTTTATCAACCCTTTCGACCACCGCCCACGGGATGGGTATGTGGTGCATAATAAAGACAAATTTAATTGTCAACATTTCATATAAGCGGTCACGCGATATATCCAAGCCTAGTGCAGCAGTAACTGGATAATTACTTGCGCGAAATACACCAATCTTGTGGAAAATGCGCAAGTGGGCCGCTTCTGGCCCCGAGTGAGGTACTGAGGTCAATGAGGTACTGAATTCAGTGAGGTATTGAGGCACGTCACAGGTGGACCGGTAGCCCCTCCGGCTCTACGGGTAACCAATGTCACCTCAACCCGGTGCAATACGACGCTTTTACACACAACTTACGACAAAAAATTTCACAGCAAACAATGCTACATCGGCTGCAATAACCCTCGTTTTTATCCTTGGTAAATGTGAAAAAAAGGTTCCTTAGCGATATCCAAGTTTATTTCTCATGCTGACATGTTACGGTACCCATTGCAAATTACATGCACAATATCTAAACCACTTAAGAATTTATTACACTTTACCACTTCAGAGGAACTAGTGAAAAAAAGGAATACGTAGAAACAGTTCAGTGACGGAGGAGCATGGTAGGGTTGGTCATGGAATGGGAGCTTGAGGAAGCAGTCAAGCAGGGTTTTTTCAAGGCAGGGAGGAGGTGGGGGCGGCACAGCATGGGAGGTGGGGGGGGGGAAGAATCACATTCCAGGCAAAGATAACATCACTCTGGCATTTAAAATTAAAATAACTGGGGTGGTAACTCACGAAAGACAGACGGAACATAGCAAATATTTAACACACATTATAAACGATACCGAGTAGTGGACATGACTTCCTAATTCTTACAACCATATATCGTTAGGTTGGTGAGGCTTACAATCTGTCTGTCACTTGCTGACTACTTCGAGGGAGTACAACTCCCGACCCCCCCCCCCCTTCGGGTATACATTTTTAGACGCACGATGACAATCAGCACAGTAAAGGGGCAAGAAAATGAAGGACAAATGCAGAAGTAGGAAAAGAAGAGGTGGCTGGAGATGTATGTCAGGCGGCCGGCCATGCTGGAGGTGCGGGGTAGTGATTGGTACAGGCCAGCACCAGTCACTGCCCCCTGGCTGGCTCCCCCACGCCCCCACCCACACTACACTCTTACACCCAAACATGCTTATCTCGACGCTTTTATTCTGTACTTTAATAGTACAGTATTTACAGTTTTACCCAGCAAAACTACCTGGCTCCGCATCAGAGCTGTGCAAGTTCCCGACAATAACAACGTACTACACCGCTCTCCTACCCCTTTGTTTGGTCCGAAAGTTCTTATACATACAAGGTAACACCTGATAATATACGATTAATTGGGGTCCGGGATCATTTTAAAGTTTGCCTGGAAGGGGGGAATTTGTTGGGCAGCGTCATTCATCCTGCGTGTGTACATATGGTGGTCTAGCTGTGGTATCTCCAACAACCTAGTTCAATTACATGAAAATGTTAAGGGAAGGCGTCCTCTGGTCTGTTATGTCCTGTGGTGCAGAGATCAGTGTAGTTTGTTAACAACCGAATGTTCACAGGTTCAATTTCTGGGCAGGACAAGGGATTTCGGTACTTTCCCTTACACCTGATACCTCTGCTCACCTAACAGTAAACATGTACCTGTGAGTTAAGCAACTGTTGTGGTTTGCATCCTGAGAAAGGACTGTCATTGGCCATCGACTAAGAGGGAACTATCAGAAGTCCCATCCCCGGACAATTAGAACCAAACAATATTAAGCTCCAACATTAATTGTGTACTCTAGGTTAGGCCCTAAACTAACACAATTAACAATGTACACGATATAGTTTATGGTATTACTAGAACACTAGGTTTAGGTACAGTAGCCACGAGACTACTGACCATGATAGTGTTCTGGGAAAAATATGACTGACTAGCCTAATCGATTTAATACTTCATGAGATGGTTAAATAGAAGGCGGGCCGGCCTCCCCTGCCTGTCTCTCACTCGCTCAAGAATTCCAGAATCTAGGGATCACCTGACATGCCTCGTTACATATGTTTTAAAAAAGTAATCAACCGTTGCCCAAGTTGGATCCCGACCCGTATGACAACTCATAAGGGAGGACTGGTGCAGGCCGCCACACCTCGCCCCACCCATGGCCCTGTATATATACCAGCAACACCACCTATACTTGGCACACACGTGCTTGTCTCATCCCGCCAAGCATGGGAGTGGTGACGCTCTCTCGCCACACATTATATAACTGTACGTGACGGTGTCAGACCACGGAGGAAAATTGAAACAGGAATTTCCTTAAGTACTTTCGTATATTAATACATCTTCAGAAGGAGTGTATTAATATACGAAAGTACTTAAGGAAATTCCTGTTTAAATTTTCCTCCGTGGTCTGACACTGTCACATTTTTAATCACGTGTTTATTTTCGTGATTTACACACATAACTGAACGTGTGGGGGAGGGAAGAAGTTTTTTTACCATAAGAGTTCCTTCGGGGCAAAATTGTAATTTAAGTAGGGCTAATCAACACATGGATTTGCTTTATCCTCTCCGACTTGTGGACAAATTAACGAGTTGTGAAAGATGGCTTTAATTCTAGTATTAACCATTTGTGCTGGACCTGTTAATTATTCAATATTCATCAATGGATAGGAGAAGTCGCCAGCCTTATATTTAAGTCAAAATACGTTGTTCTTACGGTTCCCGGTCGGCCGAGCGGACAGCACGCTGGACTTTTGATCCTGTGGTCCTGGGTTCGATCCCAGGCGCCGGCGAGAAACAATGGGCAGTTTCTTTCACCCTATGCCCCTGTTACCTAGCAGTAAAATAGGTACCTGGGTGTTAGCTGTCACGGGCTGCTTCCTGGGATGGAGGTCTGGTCGAGGACCGGCCGCGGGGACACTAAAAGCCCCGATATCATCTCAAGATAACCCCCCCCAATTGCGATGAATACCAAAAGTCGGTCAGCAGCACACTGATTATGCCACTCAAGAATATGTCTTGATCTGCTATCATTCACGCCTCCGCTCATCAACATTTGTAACGATCTTTCAACAAAGGTGTTCACGAAATAAAGATAACTCACCAGCTTCATCCAATACTTATACTAAAAAAGTACAGTATATATACAACTAATGATGCCCGTTAAATTACCAGTTTCAAGTGTAATTCTTTAAAATGAGAATGTAGAATGTAGAACAGCTCAAGTTTATTAATTTCGGAACAAAAATGTTATTTTGATCAAAATGTTAAAATCTATACAAGAGAATGAACGAATGTTAGAGGCCGGACGGTTGAGGTTAGCCTCGTGCACCCTTCCCTATTGAATGGTGAATAACCTAGCATGGCGAGTGTCATAGGGCGATAGGAGTCGATCCTATTGCCCTTTAAGGAGGATTGGTTCCTGCTGCAACACCGAAGACTCCTATGAAGTCTGAAATGTGGGTGTGATTGTCCGTAGTGTGCTTAACCACCAGATATCTTCTTCTGTTATTGACGTCGATAATGTTGACAACGTTTATTCAACATTACTGATGCTTGTTTTTTCACTAGGAGGAATACAGGAATGGGAGGGATAAAGATACAAAATAGGGGAAGAGTGAGGGGGCGAAAGGAGAATGGAGAGAAACCGAGACCTGGGCACTGCCGTGTACCCTATTTAGTTCAAGGATAAAATAACGAGGGGAGACCCTGTACAATTTCTCCCATATTAAATAGCCAATGCCATAGGAAATTAAACACTTTCGCTCCGTCCGGTTACAAGCTCAGCAAGATCGCGTCTAGCCTAGTGTTCGAGCAGTCAGCTCAGGCGTGTCCTTGACGCCCAGGAAATACATCCGTCACGAAGGGAAACTCGACACAGGAAACTATAAAAAAAAATCAAGAATAGCATTAAAAGGCAAGGCCACAAACGTGGTGACAACTGCTTACAAGATTTAAATAAAACTAGAAACTAATTTACCAGTTGGAACATTAGTAATGTTCACTAAAATCTCGTGAAAGTACCCGGTACTCCCAACAATAATTCTTCAAAAGAAGCCATTAGCACGTGTATAATAACATCTCAAAAGAATATTAGTTAAGATAACCTAGAGGTCTTTAACCCCCTGTGTGTCGGTGTCTGCGCTCGCCAACAACTAGAGCTCAGCCATATTAACAACGATCACGTCTTGCCTGCTTTAAGATGAGTCAATATAATGACCAAGCTGTGCGTTTTCTAACGTTCGAGAAAATTGAGTCAAATGTATTGTGCCAACGCATAGGCCTCTCGTGTACGAGGATTTAACAAAATATTTTTAGGCCTACAACGGTAAACTATGTAAAATTAAATGTCAGCACATCGTTGAGAAGTCTAGGACAATAACTCAACCGCCAAATAACTAGAAACTACTTACCGCTTGAATCCTCTACTGCACAAGGCTCTTTCAGAGTCGCATCAACCAGAGCCTCACCAGCTCTGATGGTATGACGTGTGCAGCCTCGCTTGCCGTCCTGGTCTCTACCGTCATGATAAACACTCAATAATGAGTCAATGATCATAATCGTCCATAATTATAATCGTCAATGATCGTGCACGACAAAAAACATTAACTACAGCTGCGCGTTCCGATTCATATCACAATGCATGAGTATTGTGCAAAAGTTAAATTCACGGTCGGCCGAGCGGACAGCACGCTCGGACAGACTTGTGATCCTGTGGTCTGGGTTCGATCCCAGGCGCCGGCGAGAAACAATGGGCAGAGTTTCTTTCACCCTATGCCCCTGTTACCTAGCAGTAAAATAGGTACCTGGGTCTTAGTCAGCTGTCACGGGCTGCTTCCTGGGGGTGGAGGCCTGGTCAAGGACCGGGCCGTGGGGACACTAAAGCCCCGAAATCATCTCAAGATAACCTCAAGATACACTAACAAGTTGTTGTGGTGCAGGTAGCCTGAGGCGAAGCGTGTTGCCCGGGACCCTGACAGGGAGGGGCCCCGATGCCCACCTCACCGTCAGTCCGAGGAAGAACAATTGTATTTGAGGCCAAGACTCGTTCATTTACTTTCTTTGCCCCGAGGGGAGAGTTTATTGGGCAGCGTCACTCATCATGTCAGTGAACATACCGCCATAGCAACATCATGTGCTAAATATATCAGACTAGACATTTAATATAATGATAATCAGGATCAGTTACAATAATGTTTAGCACCAGCCTAACATCAACATCAAATGAGCCACAAAGACATTAGAAAGATTTTTTTCGGTGTCAGTAGTTAACAAATGGAATGCACTAGGAAGTGATGTGGTGGAGGTCGACTCCATACACAGTTTCAAATGTAGATATGATAAGAGCCCAGTAGGCTCGGGAACCTGTACACCAATTCATTGACAGTTGAGAGACGGGACCAAAGAGCCAAAACTCGGCCCCCGCAAGCGCAACTTCTTTTTCTTCAATACATATAAATCATATATATACATAAATTTACAAGGCAATTACATATATACATTACATGCCCTGTGTCACCTACCTATATTACATATACAGTAGTATAATGCTCAGTAAACAAGTGCTTATTATCACAGTATGAACTTTAAACCCCTAAATGTTACTGTAGACTAGCTTTGAAGACTAGCTTCAAAGGAAGGTTACTCAAAAGTTCTTTTTGGGTATGATATTTAGAGGTGCGACTGATAAGACAACCACATAGCTGAACGCGTCCCTCTTTACTGCCGCACGACTCTCCCAACTGACCTATTATTGATCAAAAGACTAAATGAACTCTACTAGGTGCGAGCCAGGGGACGAGGGCTAGATGGCGCGAATCCTGCCTTGTGGTTTATCACTGGCGGGAAGTTGGCCTGTTAGGCTCATCTTGGTACTCTTTTTATCCTGGCCTTCCCCAGGAGGCAACCCACAACAGTCGCTTATCTCCTGGGTGCTGAGGTATCGTACAAAAACTTGTTCAAAAGTCTCCCTCTTCCCAGGAATCGAACTTTAGTCCAATTGGTTGCCAGCCGACTGCGCTAACCATTACATCACACTTTTCCCATCCTTGACTTACTCTCCTCTCAAATAAATTGATTAAATTATAATTTCTTTAACTCGCACTCTATCTATCATGAGGCTTGTTTCTATCATCTCTAATGGATTCTACTCCATTAGCTTTCTTCATAGCTCGAGTTGGTAACTTGCTCGTTCCAGTTCTACTTTGTTCCGTGTTTGGTGTAGGATGTGACTAGCATGGGTGGGTTCACGCTGGTGCAGGACACACTAGAATGGACCTTGTGTATGTTGTGAAGAGTGTGTTTCACATGTTGATTATTTACCTTGTGCATATGGTCGTGCATGTATTCATGTCCATTGTATGTATATGTGGCATGTACGTGTGTACATATGCCACGTACATCAATTTTAAACTAACAAAACTACGAATCTGTGATTACGAATCATGTACATCAATTGGAAAGAAAGAGGGCTAGCGAGAGAGACTTGGCTGCGGCGGCTATAGCACACCAGAGGTGGGTGACGTCGGGCCGAGGTCTTCACCCACTGGCAGGATACATCCTCCTCCTCCTCCTGGCGAGATGTCAAGGAGACCAGGCAACCCACACTCATCCACCAGTGGCATACTGGCCAAGTGGGGGCGTCCTTCACATGCATAGGGGCGACCACGTGTGCTTACACAACCTTCCCCAACCAACCCCCGTCTCATCCTCTACCTATCCACTTATAAGAACTATCCTTCAACACCCGCACACACACACTTCATTATACACACATACCTCCAGTACCTTCCTGTTGAACATGGCTAGATATATTTGTTCCACCCAAGATGACGTGAACTTTTAGAAACTTAAAAACAGGAATTGAAACTCCTCGAAGTTCATAACTACCCGCTATACAAAGAGCTGAAGTATAATCCACTAAACATATATCACAATTGTTTGTACATTGGCCACAACCAGGAATCACAACACGGTAAGAGCTAGACGGACACACACGTCCACCCCAGTACAGTGACTCACGCACACTGACGACACAGGTGAGCGTACATGCAGGTGAAATTCCTCAGCCACACTGACTCTCACGAACTTGGTGGTGATCAGGGCTGGTTCGCGCGCACTAAGCCTCACAGACCTGAAGCCCGTCCAACCAACCTGGTTCTCTACTCTCCACATCGTTCACCGTCTGAAAACACCGTCTAAGGTGCCCTTAAGGTACATGCCGGTGCTAAACACTAACACCGGTCGTGTCTTAAATCCGCATACACGCCCTTGAGTGTTTATTGCGACATGAAACCACTCAGAGCCTGGTTGACCACACAGTCCCCCCCTCTAAACCTCTTATCTCAGAGACTTTAGAGTGTTCTTCCA
>WNGS01001312.1:27107989-27126808 GCA_020271785.1 Procambarus virginalis | reverse complement strand
AGGGACTGTGTGGTTCCCAAGCTGAAACACCCAATTTCTCACACGTGCTGAAATGAAAGTGTGAATTACAAAATATAAACACGTTCATACCAGTAAACGCGTAAATGGGGAGTGGGGGGAAGGACCACCACTGACATGCTGCCGGCTTCCTGTCCCTCACAACCAGGAGACATTACTGGTATGCATTTATTTGATCTTAAGTGAGGGGGGGGGGGCAGGAGGCTTTATAATGGTGAGCCACAGTGTCATATGGTTTACGGGCTATTCATGCCCGTGCCACCTCTTGGGTGGCTTAATCTTTATCAATCATCAATCTGTCATATGGTGTCTCACCAGCTTGACGCCGGAAAGCAAATAGGTTACTAGTTCACTCACCAACAAAAGATAGGATGCGACATAGCTAGGCTGTTGGTGGAGATCGTATGGTGTACAGGTTGTGTACCGGTGCTGTTCATGTAGGTGGTTAAAGTACGTTATTTAGTACTGTCAGAAGCTGTTACCCATCTATAACATGTATTGGTAGAGTATCTATACTGAGTTAACCATTTATACTCCACACTAACCAGCTGATTGACAGTTGAGAGGCGGGACCAAAGAGCCAAAGCTCATACCCTGCAACACAACTTGGTGAGTACAACCATGCCCCCCCCCCACCTCCCCACAGTACACTCCCCTCCCCCCTCCTCCCCAAGCATGGCCCGACCCCCCCTCACCACCTTGGTCGTGGCGGGCGCCACTATCAGGTCAGTGGCGCCGCGTCAATAAAATACTCAAACCTTTTGTCCAAGTTTACCATTCTGCTCCGAGTTCCCTTCCAACGGAAGACTCCATACCGGGAAGAAGAGCGGTCAGCTGCCCACAGTCCAAAAGTTTGTTATCCTCTTTGGTTCTGACGAGTTTCGATCCTAAAGTCCTTATCCTCCCTCGTATTAGTCCTATCCTTTTACCTCCACTACTCAAGGCTCCTGCTGTTCAAATCTGTTGTGTACTCGAGTCTTCTCACCGTAGTCCCTCACTCTTGAGCAGAATCATCAATTGTTCGCCTTTTGTCTTTCGACCATTTAACTACCATATTGTTGAACTAAGTGCATAGACCAATTGTAAACAAGGTTGGCAGCATATAAAGCTAGAATATATAAAGTACCTGCAATACCTGCCCTGTAGACCTGTCTAGGTCCTGTCCAGCTCAACCTCTCGCCAGTTGACAAGCCATACCCAACCCCTCCACACAGATCAACCAACCTGGCCTCTTAAAAATAACGTCACTTTTGGCTCGTATGCGCGCTATGGCCAAATTGGGACGTAATTGGAATGAAATCGACTCACAAAAGTGACTTTGTTCCGTTTTCTATTTGAGTCGTCCGGCGTACGCGCAGAGGTTATGAAGAACACTTTAAATTAACGTTTTTCATAACGTTTTGAAACTTTATATGAATTTCCTGCCCACCTAACCTATCAGAGGACCCTTACTTACTGTTGTTGAAAAAATCCCAATTTTCATATTTTTTTCATTTTCAAATTACGTCCAAATTCGGCCATACGGGCAAACGGCCAAAGCGACGTTTCTTTTTAAGAGGACAGGTGGATCAACACCCACCCACTCCTCACCTCAACGTTTCATCCAAGGGGGGGGGGGGTTGCAAGTCCACTAGTATCAACCACATGAATTTCCAGATGGTGACACTGATGCGTGCATGTGCACACAAATACATTCACACTAAAGCACGCACGCACGCACGCACACAGGTGAGTACAATATGACGCTTGCAGGGATCGAACCCCAGCACCAGGCACATCCTGGGGCCAGATTCACGAAGCAGTTACGCAAGTACTTACGAACGTGTACATATTTCCTCAATCTTTGACGGCTTTGGTTACATTTATTAAACAGTTTACAAGCATGAAAACCTCCTAATCACTGTTATTATATAAACAGCCGCCTGGTGCTTCGGAGCTCATTAACTGTTTAATAATTGTAAACAAAGCCCGCCAAAGATTGAGAAAAGATGGACAGGTTCATAAGTGCTTGCGTAACTGCTTCGTGAATCTGACCCCAGGTCTCTAAGAGTCGGGGGTTGAAGCCAGGTCCCGCGGCGGGGTGAGCTCAGCCACACACCACAAACAAGACGAGGCACACGTGCTCCAGCAATAAAGACGTCAACAGTGTGGCAAGACGATCCACTCTACTATGCACAGTCTCGACGGTGTACCGTGCTAGGAATTAATCCTCACCCACTGTGACAGGTTAAATGTTTACGCTCCCAACTACCTCCCATTACGAAGTAAACAAAGCTTGCATGATCAATACATTTTAATGTGGTACCGTAAGGGTAGTGGAAGCGACCCACTGCAAATAAGGGTTACCGGCACCGTACCAATACAACAGGATAAGTAACAATTTATCCTAGGCATCCTGAATAGCCAACCGGAGGAGACAAAACTCTGCTACAGCAGTACTATAGAACTTTGCTTCTGAGCATCCAGTAGCATATGACCAGAAGACTGGATCTCACACCTTACCCAAAAGTTTTTTTCAGAGAGGGGGGAAGTAAAGATGACGGAGAAGTACAGGTGACGGAACAGATTTAGAAATGTGGAATATATTACGAGTTACGATAGCAACATCTACCGTCTCATGTATGCCCCTTCCACAGGGTTGAGGTAAGGAGAACCATATCAAGTGGGGGGGGGGAATGGGGGGGACGAGACTTCAGGGATTTGGCATTACTGGTGTTCTTTGTCACGTAAAGATTTTGAGGAACCGACATTTCGATTACCGTAAAATCTGTCATCTTTTAGGAAATCCCGCCTTCCTTATGGCGCGTCCGGTTAAGCTTCCTCCCACTTTGCTCCGGAATACTACTGCTACAGTGTGTTGGTTTTGTGTCTATGGAAACCTCTTGGCATTAATATGGCTCATGGGTCAGGTCGCGACCCCACACACGACGGTCTTTCCCGTCGGGGCATCACGAGGCGATACGCCCCGCACTGGTAAGAACAGATGAACATGCTCCTTGCTATGCAGTACGCGCACTATATTGTTCTAACAGTTGGCCGTCTCTTAAATTGAGCAATACCCCGTCCCAGTACACACATTACAGACGCTGGAGAACAAGGTACACCTCAAGAATTAGTGCTTGACCCTGTGCAAGCACATCAAGCGCGGGGTCCGTGCAGGGTACACACACTCTGTGTGTATATACAAGATTTTGTGGAGTGACTGCCACACCAGGGCCACTCCTACAGTTTCCTCACTACCATCTCCCCACCCCACCCCCCTCCCCTCCATTCCTCTGAAGGCTGGGGTTCCAGTCAGCTGCAAAAAAAATGCAGGCAGCATTTAAGCTTAATCGCACATCATGGGTCAATTCATTCATTATGCGCCCCACTGCCCTACCCATCCTGCGAGCCGTGGTGGAAAGGTTACAGACAATCAGTATACAAACTGGGACACCAAATCCCAATCCATAAAAACATAAGAACAAAGGTAACTGCAGAAGGCCCATTGGCCCACACGAGGCAGCTCCTATTTATAACCACCCAATCCCACTCAATCCAGTGTTCGTTTAGTTAAGCAAGTGATCAACTAGTTGCAAAGTTGCCATATAAATCAATAGTATTTACAGTTATATAGCTTAGCCTAGTTAGCTTATTGAAAGTCCAATGCACATGCCAGTCACTCGCCCATCCAATGGAACACACTACAGTCGGCACAAAAAAGGACTCGAGCTGAACAAATATTTGTTCAGTTATAAGCAAATTACAGCATTGCTGAACTAATTACCCAATAGCCCTCAATAGGCTCAATCTGCTATTCCTTGGCAAAACACATCTAGTGGGCAAATTAAAAGTGATATTCAATCTGGAAGGGAATAGGTGCGCGCGCACGTGTGTCAACCAGGAGGAGGGGGGAGGGGGGGGGGGAACCCGCCAATCAACTCAGCCGGACACACCAAGGCCACCATAACGGGTCGGGTTGGATCATCTCCCCCACACCCCCCCTACTCCATAACAATAAGTAACCCAACACCCCTCCCACAACAAGCACCCCTCCCTCCCTCCCTCCCTCCCTCCCACAACAAGCACCCCTCTCTCCCCTCCCACAACAAGCACCCCCTCCCTCGCTCGCTCCGACACACAAAGAAAGCGGTTTATGGGGCGGGATGGAGTCGAGATGGATGAGGAAGCGGCCACAGGTGCACAGGAAGAGTAAAGGTGTGGAAATTATAATTAAAAAAGTCTAAAGCAGTCTCGCGGAAGGGCTGCTTGCTGATACGATCCGCGTGCGTGCGTGTTTGACAGTTAGGCTTGGTCTTTTACTTCACTCTGTAACTGTTAAGTATTTCTGGATATGTCACAATATACAACATGTGAATTTCCATTTGCGTCCACTGTTGTGTAAACATACATAAATACTGTGGTGCGAGCAATGTATGTTCCCATGCCTTTTAAGTGATCCTCAAAAGCCTATCTCTGAAAGTAAAACCAACTGTAAGTAAAGTAAACTGTAAGACAGTTTACTAAATATAGTGTGACGGTTTCCGCGTCTAATTAGCGAGATGGTGGTTCAGTTACAAGCCAGCAATTTAACTCGCTAAACATGCTAGTTGCAACACTCATGAGGGCCGTAGAGTACCTCAGAAATATTAAGCAGCATAACAACACTGACATTGGTTGTTATGTGCACCATACCAATGTGCACATTCACAGGCTGCACCTTGCAAATGCAACAACCGCCAAAGACCCACATTCCCCCCCCCCCCAAGAAAATATTGTGCAGTGGTCATACTGTAAAATCTTAGTAAGGTCGAGGAAAACAAAAATAATCACACGGCACACATTTACCAACAGGGGAAAAAAATATAATTATTCCATTAAATCAGCTTACCTCACTGACAATTGTCGAGACTGTTGCATACTTACGATAGAAGTTATTCATCTAAAAGTAGCGAGTGTGCGGTTTCACTGCTTTGCACAGACGATCACCGACTATCACAAACGGTAAGGCTCCACCTCTCAGACTAAGTGAGATAACTGTCTTAATACCTGTTTGATGGGGTTTTGGGAGTTGTTCTATTCCCCAAGCCCAGCTTGACGTTTGAGAGCTTGGTCCAACAGGCTGTTTGCTTGGAGCGGCCCGCAGGCCTCTCCAAGCAACAGGCCTCCTAATATTCAACTCTATTGGCAGCCTGCCCTGGCAAACTCAGTACGTCGCAAAATAATCCACGTTGTGCACCAAGTTTCACTTCCACTACTGTGATAACACCACCGCCTTCATAACCATGTTTTCTAAGAATTCTACCATATTCCACACCCTGGTGGGTGGTTGTTGTCTGATTGGTGGAGCTCCTAAATTCTTTGGCTATTTATTTATTTATTTATATATATACAAGAAGATACATTGGGTTTATGAGAGTACATAGCATTGATGTTTTTACCTTCTTGTAGAGCCACTAACTAGCACGCACAGCGTTTTGGGTAGATACAGTAGGTTGCGTTTAGCAGTTCATCTTATTGCCATATGGCACCCCTCGCCAAGATCATCTGGCAATGGAAACTCGCCAACCCCCCCCTCCCCCCTCCCTCAAAAAATGATGTCCTCGTTGCCATAAAAACCAACCCAGCAAGCACTAGTGCTTGGGTAGGACTTCCTGGGCGACTCTCCCCCCTCCACCCTGCCTGCCTGCCTGCCTGCCTGCCTGCCTGCCGTGGTTCACCCTTCGTGGACCCACACATTAAAGGCCACTATAACAGTGGAATACGAACACACAGCTACAAACTTTCCAGATGTGACCGATAAAGCAGGTTAGAGGGCGGAGGGCCAGTCAATATATTAAAATTTCACTCCTCAACAATGAGCCGTTTATCACAAATATATAGAAAGTACCAACAAAAATAATTAAAACAAAATGTAACTAATTATACTACTGTATATGAATTAAATCATTTTCCAAACACTATCAAGACCAGCTGACGAAACTAAACACCACCCGAAAAGCCTCAAATCCAGCTCCACTGGTCTTGCTCGGCGAGTTTTAATTAATATTTATGTGGCAAACCTCCTGATGACAAAAATAATCCGCAACATACGAGTGACCTTTAAAGTGACAAGATTGTCCAGAAAAAAATACAACTAGTAAATAAAACAAACACCACGGCTATTATCTACGCAGATAATGGTGAACCAATAGGAAGGTGGTTAACATAGGCGTTACCCTGACCACAACCTTATCTACGTCACGACGTATAGCCAGTGATGGTGTAGAGAGACCTTTATATTTAGACGTAAAAGTGTAAACCATCAAATTATAGTCTTGATAATTAACTTTTAACAAACAGAAATACTAAGAAAATGACAACACCGAGACACTAGGGAGGTGGTGGGGGGGGGGGGGACACACTTGCCAGTTCTATTCATAGGCCACATTTCTGGCCTGCATAATGTGCTGAGAATATTTATTAAAAATGTACGGAGAGTAAAAACACTACAATTATTGAACCTCTCCAAGGTCTCATATCGAACTCTTTGGAAAGTAGAGCAGAGTATACACCATAATGACCGATTCCGCCAAGCTTCAAGTAGGGTCAGGACAGACATCATCATAAGTAATGTTAATGTCTACTCACGGACATCATAACATAGGATGAAAATCCACACTTGTGTCTCTGGGAAATTTATGGTAAGAATTTGCACCAAGTCTTTCGCACTCTCTTGAGTGTTTTGTCAAGGTCTGAGTGTGTTGCTTGGACCAGACTTACATCTGGTCCTAGGACCTGATGTGGTGATCTGGTGTGGCTAGGACCAGACTTACATCTCAATGTCTAATCACACGTCTACTGGTCATTAGACGTTTATCCTGCATCAACTACCCAAGTCTATGCATAATAAAAGTTAAGAAAACGTATACAAAAGTGAAAAAAAACAGCCTTAGACGAGCTATTACCAGAAACGGGTACAAATTCTCCTTGCTGTAGTCTCATAGCTATGAGGCGGTCGAGCTTCAGCTCTTTGGTCCTGCCTCTCAACATTCAATCTACTCGTCACGAGTATACAAGTTTTCGAACTTCATTTGGCAGTTACTTATATTTTAAAGTGTATAGTCTACCTCCACCATATCACTTTTTAGTCCCTCTATTTTTTTAATACACATTTATAAAACTACAATAGGTTCATTCCGGCTCCCAAGTTTCCAAAAGTCTTTACCCATTGTTTGTGTACCCGGTGTTACCGTGACTTGTGCTTGCTGATGTGTACCTATAATAAATAATAATATTTTATTCAAGAAAAGTACATACATACATGCAGAGTTACAAACATACTGTTGGATGTATAGACAGAGCTACTGCATACAATACCTAAAGCTACTAATACGCATAGCGTTTCGGGCAAGCTGCACTGTAGCTCTTCAATACAGTCAGAATTACAGCGATTTCCAGTTGTTGTTGTTAAGATAGCATGTGCTTTTAAGTCTGGGTGTTGGCTAAACAGGTTGACACAATTTCAATTTCTTTCTTTATTATGCACCTCATACCCATCCCGTGGGCGGTGGTGTAAAGGATACAGAGGCACATAATCGGTTCAGGATTATGTGACACTAGTGTTGCCCCCACCAGTTTTGACCGAGCGCTGGGGGTTACACTTCCCTCTCTATCCTCGTAACGACTCCTCAACCCCTCCTGGCTCACCACTTCCTGTTTGGCTCTCAAGTTCACGACCACAACTGTCTACACACCTCAGCGTTAGTCGGTCTTCCGGAGGTGCTGTACCACGCTTGCTGCACCAGACCGAAGACTATTATTATTATTTCCTACACAAACGTGGCCACACATCTACAATACTAACCAGCATATATACATTTTCTTCTGTCCTCCATGGACAGGGTTAGAGATCTGTTAAACATAATTCAGTGATTTATTGAACCACAGAAGGTGATGGTATGCTTATAAAATGCTAAGCTAACCTACATACATAAATACACAGATTTACGTCTGTTCGACATAAACAGTATTCGAGGTGTCTTTTTACATAGTATCATTAACGTGCGTTTACAAAGGTGAAATGCAATTCTGACCAGCCTCCACATATCATATATACAAACACACGTACATATATACCTACACACATCCACGCATACACCTATGTCTCCTACTCTGGTGATTAAGATGCTTTTAAAAGTTCACGTTATAGGTACATTGTATAACAAATGTATGACATTGTATAGGTACAATACATTATATAACAGATGTATTACATAGTCAATCTTGGGTACAAGTCCAATATATCAAGTGTTCTAGTATCATATAGTAGTTAGAGTTCAGCATACCTCAGCCCAGGAGGGCGAGAGTCAGTCAATATGAGACATTCTACAATATAATGTTCAAGAGAGTGCATGTTTTCTCTTTCACAAAGTTGACACATTGTGTACTCGACATTTGGGTTCGGAGAGAGCTGCCAGATACGTCTATACCCCAGGCGTATTCTGGCCATTATAATATCGCATTGCTGAGTTCCATATATGAATATCTCCTCACGATATTTATCATAATGTTAAATGCTGCAACTTCCAGGTTTGAGTTTGATAAGTCTGAGATTTTCATTAGATATTTGTTTAAGTATTCTGTCACTGCTATTGAAACACTTATCAATTTCTACCACTGGTTTTCTATAGGCTGTCTTTGCAAGCATATCAACAATGTCATGTCTTGAGATGCCAACATGTGATGGTATCCAAAAGAATTTAATTTAAAAAAATGTTTTCTTTTGCAGCTAAAACATTCATTCGTATATCACTGACTATTTTCTGGGCGTTACTACTATGTGCGTTCAATGCCAGGAGTGCGCTCTGCGAGTCACAGTATACAAGTCCACTGCCTTTGTTTTAAAAATTTAGTGGCAAGTTATATGCCTGCAAGTTCGGTTTGAGTTGTACTTGCCCAGTCATTGACGCGCTTCATTGCTGAATACACACTGAAACTGATCGATTAATGCGAGGCACAACCGCAGCAACAACGCGGTCACTGGCATCGTCCAAGCAATGATCATTTAACCATTGAGTTTTGTCACCACTCTCCACCATTCCCTAACAGGAAGAATCAAACCGGAGGGAATAGGGCTATGCAACCCACTCTGCTGGCTGCCGAGCTGTAGGTCCATACAAAACATCCCTCCCTACGTAACGGGTGTGTGTGTGTGTTCCAAGAGACAGGCAGGGGCGGCCCATCACAGCGCGAGCGAGAGAAAGGCTCACGTCAGACAGAATAGTGAGCAAGTCAATGAAAGATATCCGGTCTAGTCTTAAAACTGAAATCAAAACAATCCCTGACAACCGCTATTGTGAGCACACAGGCCCTCGGGGGATGGAGGCTACGGGGGAACTTGATCCATCCCGCATCACTGACCTCTTCTTAAAAGGGGGAAAAAAAATATACCCAAAATTCCCTTTTCCCAGCAGCCGCCCTTCACCTTCCTGCCTTTGCCGTCCCTCTGCCACACCCCCTCCATCAGGGGCTTCACCTCACCCCTGCCTGCCTCGCAAACATCTGCCTCCCATTTAGCGTTATCTTACCCTTAAGAGGCCCAACCTGAATTGTGCGGCGCACTTCCTTACATTAACTCCAGTCGCCGCCCTAACGAATGGATGGCGATAATCTTATGCATACAGAGAGGGATGGGGGGGGAGGGGGTACTAGTCAAACGTGTCAATACTGTACGATACTTTACTGCAGAGAGTACACTACCTGATAGTTGAAAGACTGCTAACGTCTTCATGCAAATAACATCACAATATAACCGTACGCGAGAAAACATTGGGGCTATGGGATAGGATGCAACTCATAATATCTTTACAAGTACACCAGTTAGGTCAAAGGTCAATTATGAGACCAATGAAACGCCTAGCACGGAATTATTGTTTTTGTTTACTTCGGTTTGCACGGAAGGGAAGTAAAAATAAAGTAAATAAAGGCCGCGCGGCCCGGATACCCCACACGAGGTTGCCAGAAAATCTTACGACACAGTTTCACACAGGCGGCTCTTGCATAAAGTACAGAAATAGTCCGGAGTTCCAGGAAGTCTGCTGAACTATGAGAATACCTACCCGACAGGAAACAAAGTTAGTGTGGAGATGAGAGACCAAGGAGGACAAACAAGCGGAGTACCACAAATGCCATGAACACACAGGTTCCGACATTTGTCTGCGACTTAACATGAAGGATCTTAATTGCTTGGTTAATATTTTCCAAAGACGCACGGCCAATAAGGTGAAATAATCAGGACGACGATTTCAAATTACTCCAGGACCTGGTTAGTCACCAGAGACATAAATGGCTGCTAGACTTTAATCCAAGCAAATGCAAGGCGTGGCGAGTCCACAATAAAAGCTGCAACTTTTAAACTGTCATACAAAGTCATACTGGAAATATTATATTCATACCTTGAGAAAATGTGCTAAGAATGAGGTATGAGAAGGGAACAATGTGCGAGGTGGCTGGAGTGAGGTCGCCCTCCTTCCTTTGTGGAAGATTACAACAGTATACCGTGATCACGAGTCATGGAGGACGTCGGGTGCCGGCTTCCACACACACAATGGGTACAAGTGCGCCCATTACCACAGGTCTCGACTCTTACACAGCTTGTCTGGTTCACAAGCAAGGGTGCGCCTTGGTGTTCTCATCGGGTCGTCTAAATGCTTTATGCATGGGGTTAAGTTCAATACCATAAAAAACAACAGTAGTGTGCGCGCCTGGGGAGTCCAGATATGCAAGTTCTATCCCGTTCAATTCTCTCAATTGTCTTAAGATACATACGTAATCGTTACTTCATTGTGCACCTGGGTATGGCACTCGGGTAGCAGGCATGAGAGTGCCTAGCCTCAAGAGCATAAAGAAAGGTATGCACAGTATTACACTGGTGGGACGCGAACAAGGGGACACAGGTGGAAACTGAGTACCCAAATGAGCCACAGGAATGTTAGAAAACTTTCAGTATCAGTAGTTAGCAGGTTGAATGCATTAGGCAGTCATGTGGTGGAGGCTGACTCCATACACAGTTTCAAGTGTAGATACGATAGAGCCCAGTAGGCTCAGGAATCTGTACACCAGTTGATTGACAGTTGAGAGGCGGGACCAAAGAGCCAGAGTTCAACCCCCACAAGTACAACTACGTGAGTACAGTGACTGCCGGCTGTGGGCACCTGCGCAGCAAGTGATGGAAATGTTTACCACGTGATTGGATATCAACAATTAGCCACAAGACTTCAAGTTTAATAAGAACACCCGATAGAGAGTTTAACGCTATCCCCTGAGAGATGTGAATACCTTGTACATTTAAACAATAAGATGGAGTATATGCTATGCATAACAAAGTATAAATTGACAAATCAATTTCTCTTAAAGTACGACATTGCCCTTGACACTACACACTGGGACGCCCTCACACCCGGCTCCACCAGCAGGCGACCACAGGAACTAACTGCAGTATCAACCTAGATAAATATATGGACGTACACCCCCCCCCCCTCTCTCTCTCTCCGACAGGATGGTTGACCAGCGGGGCCCAGGGCGCTGACAGGTGGGCCTGCGGCCGTCTATGAGGAGCAGTAACATGCAAGTGAGAGTAGTGTTGGGTACCCAGAGTTGCGTGGCGGGCTCCAGGATGGTGCTGGAGTATATTGTGCTCTACACGCCTGTCTCCTCCATGTGTAAGGCTCCGCCCCTCGACTTTTTCTTCACTTAAAGTCTTGTCACGAGCATCCCCTCCCCCAACCTTCTCCCCCTGACTCTCCATCTCCCATCACAGCCCCCACCCCCAGTCCCTCACAACCCCCCAGCCCCTGCCCCTCACAGCACCCCAGCCCCTGCCCCTCACAGCACCCCACCCCCTGCCCCTCAACCCCCCCACCCCCTACCCCTCACAGCCTCCATCTCATCCCAGCCTCTCACCAGATATCAAATGTCGTCTCTGGTAAAGGATAATTAAACGGGAAGGAGCTACAAAGAGAAGCCATCCGACTAGAAGACGCCCAGGCCAGGTGTGCAGGAGGTGGTGGAGGGGGGGGGGGGAACTGGAGGATGAAAGAAGAGGTAAGGGGGGAGGGACAAAATGTGAAGGTCACAAGCCGGACGGAGTAAAATCACTGAGATAGGATTTCAAGAACACACAAGCGCACAGTGACATGGGCTGACTATACGTGGATAACAGGAGGAGAGAAAGACGCTTGAGAAAACTAATGAAGGCCAAGAGAAAAGGAAGGATGCAAGGAACCAGTGCAAAGGGGGGAATGTTCCTTACGAGGGAGAAATCAACCTGTCCTCTGACAAAGAACGTCGTATTTCGATCGTATACGTTACATACAGCCAAATATTCAACGGAACATTTTTCTGGACCATTGGTCTCAACCTGTCGCATCACGAAGTCGACCTCAACCCCTCCCCCGTGAGAGGCGGTGACCCTGTACCCTGTACCCGAGGTCACCACTACTCCCTCCCGTTATAATGGCCGCTCGGCGACCTTCCCCAAGCAGATTATCCAGTAATAACCTCCGCCTCTCATAAGCATCATCCTGAATTGCCTTTTCCGGTCGTAACGAGTCAATTTGGCTTAATGTGCGTTGTCTGAGTAACCAAACAATAGCCACGTTGGTGACTTGTGGCATGAGTAAGTCTGTGATGTTGTCAGTGCAAACATTGTCTTGTGAATGTAAGGGAAAGGAACTATCAGGGGAAAGTGCAAAGCTATTACGACTATATAAGCACTTGGAAGGGGTCAGGATAAGGATTAGGGATGGGACGGGGGGGAAGGAATGGTGCCTAACCACTTTAGGACAGCCGGGGATTGAACGCCGACCTGCATGAAGCGAGACCGTCTCTCTACCGTCCAGTCCAAGTGGTTGGACGAGAGAGCACCAAGCCATTGCGACTACGTCGGATCCTCTCCGACGTAGGTTCGAACCCTCATCATGGCCCTTGTGGATTTGTAAATTGGAGCTAAACATATCCAACTGTATCTTTGCTGACAAAGGACCACAACCACTACCACTGTACGAGTATACCGTTAAGCACACTGTTGCCACAACCAGCCGGACCGGACCATTGTTACCAGAGAGCAGAGCTGAGCTGCCCAACCAGGCCGGTGTGCTGCTCTCTCTACTCCAGCTGTGTCAAGACCCAACCCATCCTCGACTCAAGTCCATTACATTCAGCGGTCAACCCCACAGACGCATTCATAAATTTTAACATGCTGTTCATTCAAAACGGGAATTTTCTCAAGTATAAATTAATATTATAATATATTAGCATATTGTGTATAAGTAGGCATAGGTTAGGTTAGGTCAGGTGTTTAGGTTCTGCTGGCGATTATTTGTATTTGTAGTACGTGGGTGAAGCATTTATAGCGTTGTGGTTCGAACAAAATTCGTCAGTGAAGCACTTGTTCCGGATATGTTCGAACGTCAGCAGTTGTGAGTCGTGTGTAAACCGCTTTTCATTCATAAACAGGGGGTTTGGCGGGTGCATGGAATCACTTTTGGATCTTTGTTTGGAGGACGGGCTGCAAGACCAGGGGCTAGATTCACGAAGCAGTTACGCAAGTACTTACGAACCTGTACATCTATTCTCAATCTTTGGCGGCTTTATTTACAATTATTAAACAGTTAGTGAGCTCCGAAGCACCAGGAGGCTATTTATAACAAAAACAGTTGATTGGCAAGTTTTCATGCTTGTAAACTGTTTAATAAATGTAACCAAAGCCGTCAAAGATTGAGGAAAGATGTACACGTTCGTAAGTACTAGCGTAACTGCTTCGTGAATCTGGCCCCAGGATGGGAGGGATGGGGGACCCTCCAGGATGTTATGGTGCTCGCTCAAGGCTTCGAAAACACTACAAATTAATGACACTTGGTCTAAGTTTGTGACACGTGAATGTACACAGCGCATAATACATCAGTCTTATGAACTCTTCGCCAAGTTGATCCTAAAACCCGTGACCATTATGACGTCACAACATGGTGTGGGAATGTTTGTTGTTATAGATTCAGCTACTCGAAACAAGTTCCAAGCAGCACGGGCTATGGGGAGCCCGTAACTTACCTGGCACAGGAGCTGGGCAAGAAGCACGGGCTATGGTTAGCCTCGTGGACAGGAGATGTCTCCCGTGTCTGGTGTGGGAACGCAACGTCCTCCTAATAGAGCGTCGCATTTTGACGTATACTCCTTACCTTGAGGTGCTTCCGGGGCTTAGCGTCCCCGCGGCCCAGTCGTCGACCAGGTCTCCTGGTTGCTGGACTGATCAACCAGGCTGTAGGACGCGGCTGCTCGCAGCCTGACGTACGAGTCACAGCCTGGTTGATCAGGTATCCTTTGGAAGTGCTTATCCAGTTCTCTCAATTACACAGTTCTCACATTACATCACCACCTTGCCTCCCCCCTCCCATCAAACCCCTACGTCCCTCTCCCATCCCCCCTTCCCCCCCCTAATAACTGACAGTTACGCCCACCACAACACCACACACCCGCTGGGGCCGCTGTTGTACTTGTTGAGGTAAACAATTGTGGCATGCCTTGCACCGCTGTGATCCCCTTGGTCCTGTTATATCAATGCAGTCAATTTAGCAGTGTGATGATAGGAATTACGGGCATTATAGTTGTCAATTAAATGTACCGCCTGATTTACCTGACACGGGAACAAGAACAAGAACAAAGGTAACTGCAGAAGGCCTATTGGCCCATACGAGGCAGCTCTTATCTATAACCACCCAATCCCACTCATATACTTGTCCAACCCGCGCTTGAAACAATCGAAGGACCCCACCTCCACCACGTTACGCGGTAATTGGTTCCACAAATCAACAACCCTGTTACCGAACCAGTATTTACCCAAGTATTTACCCAAGGTCGTCAATTACTGCTCTAACAAAGTGTTGATCCAAGCCTTCGGGGTTACGGTTACAGATCTGTATTAGACTTGCCAACAGGAGACTGTTGACCCATATAACGACTTGAGCACTTCAGTGTAGAAGATATGTTGTATACCTGCTTTACCCGGCCACACACTGTACTCTCCTTCGGGTCAACACAATGCCTCACCTAGTTGCCTACCCTTGCTTGCCTACCCGTGCCAATAGGGACGCGAGGTCTAGCCGTTTATGCCACGACTACCAATAGCCCTGTTGTACCTCTTGGGTTATAATTAAACAACCTGCAATTCATATTTCTTGTCGAACCTGGCTTTAAAGTTGTGGACGAGGTCAAGTCAAGTGCCGACCTGACCACGTCTTCTAATTCTCTCGACAATCAATGCGCCAATTTTGATCCTTCCGAACACAGTCGGAATTCCAGTAATTTATCGAAAATGAAGAACGGCATTAACGACGCCGACTGATGACCATGGGCCGCAATAGGTCAGATAGGTGGCCTATAGAACATAAGAACATAAGAACAAAGGCAACTGCAGAAGGCCTATTGGCCCATACGAGGCAGCTCCTATTTATAACCACCCAATCCCACTCATATACATGTCCAACCCATGCTTGAAACAATCGAGGGACCCCACCTCCACAACGCCACGCGGCAATTGGTTCCACAAATCAACAACCCTGTTACTGAACCAGTATTTACCCAAGTCTTTCCTAAATCTAAATTTATCCAATTTATACCCATTGTTTCGCGTTCTGTCCTGTGTTGATACTTTCAATACCCTATTAATATCCCCTTTGTTATGTCCATTCATCCACTTGTAAACCTCTATCATGTCACCCCTAACTCTTCGCCTTTCCAGTGAATGCAAATTAAGCTTTGTTAATCTTTCTTCATATGAAAGATTTCTAATTTGGGGAATTAACTTTGTCATCCTACGCTGGACACGTTCAAGTGAATTTATATCCATTCTATAATATGGCGACCAAAACTGAACTGCATAATCTAAATGGGGCCTAACCAGAGCAAGATATAGCTTGAGAATCACACCAGGTGTCTTGTTACTTACGGTGCGATTAATAATCAGAGTGTCCGATTTGCCTTATTACGAACATTCATGCATTGATCCTTTTGTTTTAAATTCTTACTAATTATAACTCCCAGATCCCTTTCGCAATCCGACTTCGCAATCTCAACACCATCTAGCTCGTATCTTGTAACTCTATCATCATTACCTAGCCTCAGAACTTTACATTTATCAGCATTAAACTGCATCTGCCAGTCCTTTGACCATTTCAAAACCCTATCTAGATCAACTTGAAGTGATAGTGAGTCCTCCTCCGAATTAATTTCCCTACCGATTTTCGTATCATCGGCAAATTGATGATAGGGTTCAACGGTACCGGCTAGGCACAAAACCACTTTAAATGTGACACTTGCCAAGCAGCGAGAACAGGCCGGCAACGCACCCAGCACAATATCCTAAGGCACTAACTCCTACAGAGAGGGGGGGGGGCACTTTAGCCTGCACTAGCACAGGCAGCTTGGGACTGGACCCTTTGGTGGGACCAGAGAGGTCAAGCTCAACCATCGTAAGCACAACTAGGTGAGTACTGGAGAGGTGGGATGGGCAGAGGAAGGCGTGAAGTTGAAGGGGAATGTAGGGTAAGGAGGATTGAAAGGGATGGGGTACAAGTTGAAAGGTATTAGGCCAAGCACAGGGAGATTACTTACACTGGGGAGGGGGGGGGGGAAGAGGACGAAGGAGGAAGATATGGAGGAGGAAGGAGCGTCGGCGGCCGTTGCCCTTAAGTTATGACTGACAAAAACATTACAATTCCCACGCAGCAAGTCCCCCCCCCACACACACACACACTCCCGTCTACCTAACGGGCCGCCTTCACCACCCTCGTGGACCATCCACTTGGACTCGTCGGTGCAGCGCCGGCCTAGCATCTTGCAGGGTCCTCGTTCTAACTTCCCACATGCTCCGTAGCCACACAGTGTCCCGTCACAGCCCTGTCCTCCCGTCCCACCTCCCTGGCCTCTTATCCTGCCTAAGTGCTTAGTAGTCAAACCTGCTTTGGTGAAAAGAAGCATCTGACATCTAAACCTGCCTCGGAATTCGAACCGAGGACGTTTCGGTTGTGAACCGACTGCGCTGACCACTGCGCCAAGGGCAGCGGAAGGTGGTGATGACATTAGTCATAAGTAGCGGTGATGGTTAAAGCAAGTTATGATAAGGGTATAGTGACACTGGCCAGGTTCTGCATGGTGACGCAGCCCAGTGATGGCCCCGAGTGGATGTTGGAATTTGGTTCATAAATAGTTTAACTTGCTCCGGCACAACGAGTCCATTGCAGGACTTTCAGAACGACCTCAGCAAACTGCAGAAGAGGGCAGACCTCTGGCAGCCCTCACCTGGATGTCAAAGATTCTATTTCCAACAAGTACAAGGTAATAAGATGAGAAAGGGGGGGGGGGAGAGCAGGAGACTAAAAAAGATTACCCTGTAAGAGGAGGGAATCTACAGGAATCTGGCGAGAGAAAACTTGGAACTGCATTAATTCAAACACCAACTCTGAAAAAATAAAAAAAAAAATAAAAAGAAAAGGAGAAAGAGAAAAAAAGAGAGAACATTGGCAGCATGTTGAAAGTTGAACTATTATAATGACATTTAAACACTTAAGCAAGGACTCGTCTAAGCAATCTATGCAATGTCAGACCAATACTGGAACACTAACACCAGCCCTGTTCCTCGCCTCGGGGAAGCACAGAACTAACTAGAAAAGTGCTGAGGCTTGCGACAAGCCTAGTGCCAAGATTACGAAGATAGATTAAAAATAACTCAATTTCACCATCCAGTAGGAGCCATGACCAATACATACAAGACAAAGGAATTACGAGATGCACCCACAAAACCCCTTGAAATTAAGAAAATATTGGGCAAGAGGATATATAGAGAAGAAAGAAATGTTAAACATATAAAAAATGCAAGGAAATACCGTTCACAAATGAATGGCCCGTCACGACCCGCCGTGGAAGCCGCCTCCATTAACAGCTCAAGCTCAGATTCGACAAAGAACTAAAGCCGGGATTGCTTAAGCACACACAGGTACAACAAGGCTAGGCGAAGGGAAATAAAAACTAGACCTCAATTCCCTTTCCCACCATCACTTAGGTCAGCATGGTACAGACATGATTGATGGATGAAGATCAAGCCACCCAAGAGGTGGCACGGGCATGAATAACCCCGTAAGTACTGACAAGGATACCACTACATATACTCCTCTTATAACCATCCGCCAGCTTCCGGGAGACATGATACCAGACTCCCGCGACCCGGACCTGCTTCTCTTATCCTGGTGTCGCTGCCCGCCAGTACATAATTATTACATATGATTTGCACTTATTAACAATTAAATTGTCACAAATGAGAGCTGGTATTCTAAGACAAGGCCAGTGTGGTCATGCAAGAGACAAATCTCTCTCGCTCTCAGCTCTGGTTCACCACCACCTGACACGCACACACACACACGACTCTCACACGCGACATCACCACAAGTTCACAACCATGATTTTAACTATTGCCATTTTTTCCAAGACACACGACCTTTGCAGAATTCCCCAATGAGGAGTTGTACGACAAGTTCACATCAGTCCGTTTTCCAATAACCTCAAGCGAGGCTTTTTTTTTTTAATACGGTATTCATGATAGAACTATACACTGAAACCCGAATGAGCAGCATTTCTGCCCATCAGAGTACTGGAAATTAGGTCTTCCTGAAATGGTCATGAAAAATCACCATCTGAGCTTTCAACTATAGCTATCTTCACACGCTTATCCTAACTATATAGGAGCCTTTCTTTTGCTCAAATAAAATGAAAAGTGTATGTTATTGTTTGTAA
>WNGS01001312.1:27081716-27084559 GCA_020271785.1 Procambarus virginalis | reverse complement strand
GAATAACATCAGTGGCATATGTGAGCTGGCTATCAGAACTGCCTTCAGAAACTTGTACACGTATAAGAAATCTTTCAGAACCGTTACCACATATGTAAGGCCAATCCTGGAGTATGCAGCCCCCAGCATGGAACCCATACCTTGTCAAGCACAAGATAAAGCTGGAAAAAGGTATCAATTTGGCGAGTCCCAGAACCAAGAGTATTGAGTTAAAAAAAAAATGCTGTGTGAACTGCACCTCATGTTGCTGGATGACAGAAGAGCTCGGAGAAGACATGATCGCCACATACAAAATCCTCAAGGGACAGGGTATACAAGGAGGGATTATTTAACTATTATTACTATTATTATTATTTATTTATTTATTATTATAAAGGAACTTATTCACTGTCACAGTAGTGACACTAGGGGAAGCCCATGGCTTGTATTGAGGGGGCCAAACCTCAATACAAGCCATGGGCTTCTTTTCCTAACAAGTAATTATCAAAAGAAGGTACCAAGCGGGAAGACTATGTGCAGAATAATCAGAGGGCGCTAAATACCACTTTTTGATGTGGGCTTCAGGAGACAGGTTTGGCATTGATATTCGCTCCTAGGTCTTTCTCTGTCTGTTTCATGCAGGACTTTGTCTCCCATTCGGTATCCAGTGTCTGCACTCCTATTTCCTCTGCCTGATTTCATTACCTTGCATTTATTTGGGTTGAACTGTGTGTGGATGTATGTATATATTCTAATAAAATATATGAACCGTTATACTGAATGGTGAGAATACTTTGAGCTACTCAAACAATAAAACCTCAAATCAATAAAATCAATAGTCAGTGTGTCAGTCATGGAAGGTTGCTAATGTGGTACCAATTTTTAAGAAAGGAGATAGATCACTTGCTTCAAACTATCGGCCAATTAGCCTAACGTCTATTGTGGGAAAGTTACAAATCGATAATTAATTGATAATTGCAAATACAATTCGTCTTCATCTTGACAAACATAAATTAATGAGTCGCAACATAGTTTTACAAATGGCCGTTCATGTTTAACAATTTGCTATCTTTTTATTCCAGCATAGTTGAGGCAGTTGATAGTGGTAAGGATTGTGAGTTATGTACCTGACTTTAGCAAAGCTTTTGATACAGTGCCACATGAAAGACTAATTAAAAAGATAGAGGCTCATGGTATTGCGGGTGCTATATTAAGTTGGATTAGGGCATGGCTATTCCAAAGGAACAGAGTTAGTATAAATGGGTTAAGTCAGAGTGGGATAATGTTGTTAGTGGAGTGACTCAAGGCTCTGTCCTGGGACCTCTGTTGTTTATAATATATATAAATGATTTGGATTCAGGTTTGAGTAGCAACATGTGCAATTTGCCGATGATACAAAAATCGGCAGGGAATAACACGGAAGACGACTCGCTATCACTTCAAATTGATCTAAATAGGGTTTTGAAATGGTCAAAAGATTGGCAGATGCAGTTTAATACTGATAATGTAAAGTTTTGAGGCTAGGTAATGATAGTTACAAGATACGAGCTGGATGGTGTTGAGATTGTAAAGTCGGATTGTGAAAGGGATATGGGAGTTATGATTAGTAAGAATTTAAAACCAAAGGATCAATGCATGAATGTTCGTAATAAAGCAAACAGGACACTGGATTTATTAATTGAAGCTTTAGTAACAAGACACCTGGTGTTCTTCAGCTATATCTTGCTCTGGTTAGGCCCGATTTAGATTATGCAGTTCAGTTTTGGTCGCCGTACTATAGAATGGATATAAATTCACTTGAATGTGTTCAGCGTAGGATGACAAAGTTAATTCCCCAAATTAGAAATCTTTCATAGGAAGAAAGATTAACAAAGCTTAAATTGCATTCACTGGAAAGGCGAAGAGTTAGGGGTGACATGATAGATTTAAAAGTTGATGAATGGACATAAAGGTATAAATTGGATAAGTTTAGAATTAGGAAAGACTTGGGTAAATACTGGTTTGGTAACAGGGTTGTTTTGTGGAATCAATTACTGCGTACCGTGGTGGAGATGAGGTCCCTAGATTGTTTCAAGCGTGGGTTGGACGTGTATACAAGTGGGATTGGGTGGTTGTGAATAGGCGCTGCCTCGAATGGGCCAATAGGCCTTCTGCAGTTACCTTTGTTCTTATGTTCTTACGTTAAACCTTTGTGTGTATTTATACCTCGATAAACTTGTTTAAATTTCTCTCGTATTTAACACTAAAGCGAGACAAAGTTTTGCATCAGTTAATCTCGGCCTATATTCTCTCACCGCTGTACAAAATATTTAATGTGTGGATACTGTTGCCCAAGATTCAGGGATCGTCCTCTTTCCCCATCAGCAGCAGCCGCACAGATAACAGCCACCCACGACCAGCAGTCACTTGAAGACAGGCATGAGCGGGTGTTGTATTGGTCGACCAGAATGATGTATGCTTACAACAGCTTGTCCCTGCGGCATTGAAGTTCCAATTAGACTCCGTGAAGGTGAAACGGAGAACTGTTAAACTGTTGTTGTTGGAGACTGCAGAGGCTTGAGAATCTTGTCCAATGGCCATACGAAAAATGAAATATATTTGAAGAGTCCGTAGACCCGTACCATGCGCTGGGCTGGCACGCAAGCCTCCTTTTGAATGGTTATATCTGACTGTTGTAGGAGTCTCGTGTGGAAGAGAGATCGCACGCACACACCACTACTCAGTCGAGTCACTCGTGTGTGTGTGTGTGTGTGTGTGTGTGTGTGTGTGTGTGTGTGTGTGTGTGTGTGTGTGTGTGTGTGTGTGTGTGTGTCTGTGTCTGTCTGTGTCTGTGTCTGTGTCTGTCTGTCTCTGTCTCTGTCTGT
>WNGS01001312.1:27066716-27079216 GCA_020271785.1 Procambarus virginalis | reverse complement strand
TTGATGAGGTTGGAGCCAGGTAGGAGCGGGGTTGGGGTGAGCTGTGTATGGTGGCGGTGGCGGCACGGGCATGCTGAAGACGTTGTGGGTGGGGAGGATGGTGAGGTTAGGCGGACTGAGCATGGTGGGGTTGGGGCGGGGTGCGCGTATCGACCAGGCCTGGAGGGAGTGGGTCTTGGGCGGTGGGTTTGTCAGTCGCCTGGCGGCCCACCTCGGACACGCTCCTGCTGCCGCTGTGGTCCCCGCCGACCCACCACTGACGACTCTCCGTTGGTCCCATAACCCACTAGGTCTTGGAGCGGTGGCAGCGTTTGACCAGAGTTTGGCGGGCGTATCAGAGACGCCGTTGGAGCGAGCAGTGTGTTGGTAATTATCTCTGGAGAACGATGTGATAAAAGCAACATATGCTTCAAGTAACAGCTCGTCTTGCCTCGACCTGCCCACGCTCTAGGCCACCAAGTTTTTAAGAAGTGTTTAGCGACTAAAAGAACTACAGATAGTACCACCAGTTTCAGAATAGTGATAGTGTGTGTCACAAGGCCTAGCGATAGTACATGTGTATTGTGTAGTAGAGATGGTGATAAGACGTCAGTTCTAACAAAGTGCAAAGGATCCGAGCTGCAATATTTAATGGTTTTCCATCTTAACGAGTCTCGAAGAGTTTGGTAAAACCACTAGCGCAGGCGTGGTGATGGTGCCGGGTGTGGGTTGGGAACTTGGCGAGTGACAGTGTTGAAGGTCCTGCCACCTGCCGAGTTTCATTGTCCTACCCTGTCCTGCTCGTTGTACCCTTCCCTGTCAGATCCTGTCTTAACTTTGTGCTGGGCCCTACCTTCTTTGTGCTCGCTGAAAGTTGCCAAACTTGGACATGTGAGGGGCAGACGAGGTAGACAATTTCCCAGTGACAGGGGGCTTGGGGCAGGTGTTCAAGAACACTAAGTGCGCGCGCCACACACACAACCTGTCTAGCAACTCCTGCTGTTTACAGACAAATGGATAAGGTAAACAAATGTCACTAGATTCACGACTCTTAGTGACGCAGTCGTTGATTCCAACTATAGTGCGCTTCGCTCATTATTAAGGAAACGCACAGATTTTGCTTGATGTTCAATGAAATATTGCAGGACCTTTACAAAGTGTTGCAGGAATTTCGATATATAGCGAGTAACAATTTGCTGACTGACAACACGCATTAAGAGTGGGTTGAAAGACTGTATTCCAGTTACGAAGTTGATCAGTATGGCAGGAGGAACAACAAACTATACGCTGATTCAGGTAAGTACCAGATGCTCTCAGTATTCACCCTCAATCAGTTTTTTTCCTTATTGATAAGTTGCTATTTTAGCAACAGCCTGTTGGACTAGGCCCTCCCTAATCGAACCTGGCCCCAGGCCGGGCTTGGAGAGTAGAATTACTCCCAGAACCTCATCCAGATACAATCCTGGTACCGTCACAATAACGTGGCTGAAACCAAAGAAGCCAACCAACACATGAAATTTGTGTGTGTAGGTTAAATTAGTATTTTTGAAAGCAGTAATGTGGTTGATTGTTAATAAATCACTGAACTGTATGTTTAACAAATTTTTAACTGTCCATGGAGGACAGAAGACACTACTTTTAGTTTTATATGTTGGTTAGCACTGTAAATGTGTCCACGTCTGTGATATGAAATAATAATATAAACATGAAATTAAAGTGACGGTTTCGGTCCGCCCTGGGTCTTTATAAAGTCGACAAGGGTCCAGGGCGGACCGAAACGTCACTTTCATTTCATAAGTGTAGATTGGGTTATTAGGAAATGCTGTTCCTTTTATAACAGTAACAAATAGTAATGCAAAAGTTCCCTTCAGTTTGACCAGGCCTGTGTGTTGGGTTGAACTGCTCATTATCCTTGTAGGGAATCGGCGAGGTGAAGCCTTGACCTTAATGGACCCACGTCACCGATATCATTATACTCAGTCTGTAGGCTACCGTGGACGAACGGCCCTGGGTGCCTCCAGACCTCCGTCGCTTTAATCTCGCTGTCAGTGCATGTGAAAAGAAATTGTTGTTTAGGTAACAATTATCACTAATGATAAATGCCAATGACGTTTATCCGGGATGACACGTAACCCAGAAGCCTGCCATGTATCACAAGTTGCCAGGTGTAGATGGTATACCACAATACACTAAGCTTACACTGCCCTGTAGGTCTCTCTTACACGGTCATCACCATGTACCGTAACGAAGGCACAGTAATATTAGATCACTAGTGTGCCTTTTAACTCAAATCTGTGGCGATAAAACCAGTAACTAGTATAAACCACAAATGTAAGTTGATGAGGCTACAATACTTTTGGACCTGCCCTTGTGACTAGCCTCTTCCACTGCGACTAGCCTCTTCCACTGTCACTCCGGGATAGGTATGAGGTACGTAATTAATGAACAAAGCCTTAATATTGCGCTAAGAGATAGATGGTTTTCAGGGAAGAGGGAGACGAGACACTGGCCTGTGTCAACCGTTAAGCACAATTTTCCTTCATCTTGCGCGATAAACTAGACCTCGATCTAAAAATGTTTTGTGGAAAATCGGCAACAATTAAACGCCAAGTCAGCAGGGGGGGTTACAAGCCTCGTTACTTACTGGCACGTACCCTACGGCAGTCATACTGGTCTTACGTAAGATCTACTGATTTTCTCAGTTCCTGGCCATGACGTTTTGCGAGGATTTGGCAGGCGGAGTGAAGATGGGTGTAGGGGCGTAGGCTGGCCTCACCGCGTCCTCCCACACTGTTGCATCAGCTGTGGGAGCGTGGGAGGGCGCACCACCTGTGGTGAGACATTGATGTGGTTTTCTCACCACCACGATAATTAGTCTCTGGGAGGGGCTTTATTAAAGCTAATAATAAAGTATTTTTTTTTTGTTCGTATATTATAATGAACGTTGGGGACGTGTCACTTGTAATTTCTCAGTCGGATCTGTCACGGCCTTTACTAAGTTAATCTTTTTATCAAATGTTGTCTTGATAATTTTTTTGAAATTGAGACGATAATACACCGGTAGGCTATTATGGAAGCACAATACAGTACTGATAAAGGTTGTCATATANATGTAATCTTGCTCTAGATATTTCATAACTGTGAAATGAATACGAATGTTAGAATAAGAATAATTAAAATTTATGGTGTAATAATATTCAACAGTTCCCAAGAGGAATTAAATTTGTTAATGGAAAGCGGGTTAAAAGAATATCTACCTTGATATTCTTCTTGAATTATTCAGCATTTTAAACTAATGAAACTTCTTAAAACACTGCTACAGTATACAGTTTAGGACTAGATAAATGTTATTACAGTACAGTATTTCATGCTAACGTCCTCTCATGTAGCACAATGTTCTGCATCCTTGGCTTGCAATTGAAGGACCTGGGTTCAATCCGTGAGCAGGACAGTAAGAGTTTTTAACATTTCCTTTCAACTGGTGCACCTGTTCACCTAGCCAAAGCCAAAGTATGGGCTTAATGTTCCTAACACCAGGAATTATAATTAATGATACTAACTTACTTATTTACTTACTTACTTACACTGTGATGTCAATTAGAAAATCCATTGGCCTAGTTTGACTGGGGTGTATGTGTGGGAACACACACCGCATAGGTTCGAACCCTCATCACAGCGCCTAAGAATTTTTTCAATATTATTATTAT
Source organism: Procambarus virginalis (assembly GCA_020271785.1). Lineage (NCBI taxonomy): Eukaryota > Metazoa > Arthropoda > Malacostraca > Decapoda > Cambaridae > Procambarus > Procambarus virginalis. The sequence goes on along the minus strand of WNGS01001312.1, from coordinate 27,075,530 downwards.
TAACACAGCTCAGATTTGTCATGAGAGAGAGAGAATGAGGGAGTGTGAGAATGGAAGATGGAGATATAAAAGTTGTGAACTATGGAAACTAGCATAATTAAAGTGAATGGGGTAAAGTGTGTAGCGGAGCAAGATTTACATAGTAAAATTAGCTACAGTACATGATCTGGTTTGTGAGTTAATATCATTTAAAAATTTTGGAACTTTGCCTTGTGCACTTTTACCTGCTACTGACACTTCTAATTTTATAAAGTTTTATTTCAGCTTGCAGTGAGACATTTCTTAGAGCACTCGATTTGCTTTCTATTTTAATTTGCCATAAAATAGTTAACTTTTATTTTGACCTTTGCATGTGAAGGTGTCTGTCTGTGTGTGTAGTTAGGCCTAGCATATTTTCTTGGCATGCATTATCTTCTTAATGGCAATCTGTTGTTTCGTGTTTCTTTCACTGTCTAAGTTCTATGCATAGTACATCAGATCTTAGTACTATGTATGTCGAGCTGTTAATATAATATTAAAAGTTTTGTTTAGAAATTTATCGAGGCTTACGTTTTCTAAAAATGCATTCTTGTTAGGTCATGAACCTTGATGAATTGGCAGATTTGTGACTTTTTGTGCTACATGTATATGGTACAGTACATCATTATCAATGTACTGTACAGTTGATGCAAACTTATGATGAAAAGGTTTATAAAAGTTGATAAGTTACAGTACGTGAAACATTTGAGAAAGTTCTCAACTCGGTTACCTTGGTACTGTAACAAGTTTTTGACAATAATACTGATAATAATATATGTTAATATTAATAGCTGGATTAGAGTAATTCAAGAAAATAGTTTGAAAGTTATGATATTTTTGTTCATAACACTTGTGTTTTAGACCCTGTTATTCTAAAAACCCTCTTAATCTATTAAAAAAAATTCACTTGCCAAATCTATAATTGTGTTAATTATGCTGATTTATCATTGCAACATAAGGAGCACTTTAAAATACATTCAGTAGGTTAATAATTTATATAAATTCATGAAGTGGAAATAAAATAAATGAATATAAAGGAAAATCAATATAATGTAGAATGTTGGCACTCAGCAGTGCAGTGGACAATACACTACTCTTGAACAAATCCATAAGGGCCGTGACGAGGGTTCGAACCTACGTCCGAGAGGATCCTAGACATGCCTTAATCTTGAAAAGTCAGAGGATTGGGGTTCAAATCTTGGACAGGGTAGGATGACTGAGTACCTTTTTTTCTTGGTGTTAGCCCCAATGTACCCTGCTGTAATTGGTGGCCTGAATGTAACAATTGGTAGTTGTATTTTTGGGAGAACTTGGCAACAAATATTGTGCCTGAGGACTAAATCCCAGTATTGTATATCATAATACAGTGTAACAAAGAAAATATTATAAGTGAGAAGATTAAATTAAGCATCGGATCTTCATGTTTTCTCAGATTTTGTTGATACACCAAAATATAATGATACTCCAAAATATAATGATTTAATATGTAATGTTTGGATAGTGTCCAAACATGTTCAAGTAGAGCACGGTAAAATGATGGTGCAGTGGTAGTACATGTGCCTGCTCCTTCCAAGTAATCGCATGTGGGTTAGAGACTTGGCTAGGGAGGGTTGACTGAGCACCAATCCTTAACTGTTAGCCCCTGTTCAGCAAACAGTAATAGGGGCCCTGGTGTGTTAACAAGTTGGTGGGTCATGCTCCAAGGAAGACTAGTAGAGCAAAGCTTAACATGAGGGAAAGTTTTATGCCTGCCAGCAGGAGTCAGACATCATCATCTACCATTCTGTGTAGAAAAGGAAAAGAATAAATCCTACTTTACTTCCCCAGTCATTATTTAGGAACACTAGACTTTTTTTCACGCCTTATCGTTATCTTGTCAAATATAGGGAATGATTTTTTCAGTTAATTATATCACTGTGGGAAATTAATATCTAAAATTTTACCTTTCTGCTTTGGGTTATGGTCTAACTTTGCTTTGGTTGGAAAAAGTTAATTAATAGCAAGTGCATAATTAAATCTAAATATCTTATAATATTTAAATAACTTTACAAATTTATTTGCAATTGTACTTTTTTCTGAACTATAATGTATTCCTCATACTGGCAAATATTGCAGTGTGGATATTGCCACAATGTAGCCACTATTAGCAGAGCATTCCTGCTGAACAGGAAGTGTCGAATGATTGATATGCAAAATAATTTACTTTTGTTACTTTCAAAGTTATACTACATATAATTTGTAATCTAGTTGGAATTTAAAAGGAAAGTCACTTGAACACTGTACTGTAGTTATAATGAGCTATATTGAGTACAGTTTAATTTTACAATAGTAATGCACTTGAATAAGGTGTTTGACCTGCTGTAAGTATTTGCACTGTGGTAGTTGTGTGTTGACAGCACTTTTTAATGTAGTTTAATATGGGTGATATTTACAACTCAAATGCTTATTAACATGTCGAGCGTAACAAATTTGCATTAATATGTATAAATTGGTGAAACTTGCTGTTCTCAATGATTATGAAAAATTAACACTGCTTTTTTTTCAAAGCTTTGTTCTTTCTAGGTAATCCTATGATAACACTTTTAAAAACTATTTTTGAGATAAAATACTCTAATTTTACAACTGCAAATATAGTATTCACACAATTTTCTTCAGATATCATAGATGATGATGAATACACAGTTTACTAAGGTCTGACTTGTGCATTAATCTCTTAAGTTACGCAGAGTTTAAATGGTAATGTTTGAAGTCTCATGAAGGATCTTGATACATAGGACTTACATGAGATGAAATCATAAGCATGGGTCAGTTTAGTACAGTATTGTAGTTTATTCTAATTGCTGGTGAGAACATTTTCTCTGCCTGGCTTAGTTTCTTAGTTTCAATTACTGTAGTTGGTTTCAAGAAAGAGGATTCTTTTTTTGTCCATTTCTTTAATGTTTTTTTTTTTTTTGTTCAATCAAGCATTATTTCCTTTCAATAGCGCACAGGAGAAAATCATCCCTCCTAGACGTTGGGCTTCCTTCAGACAGTAAGCACTGATATTCTTTTTTTTCTTATCTTTGGTGGTGGATTTAACCTCTAATTTCCTGAAACTGTGATTCTTAACATTACAGTAGTTTAATTTCATGTAAGACTAGTGTATTAAATTAATCAATGCATGTTCTGTATACAATTTTTGATGTAATTTAGTTAGCCTTTTCCTAAAATCGTTTACAGAATACACGAAAAATATATGAAACTAGCGACTTGGAGATTTGGAAGGTCCTGTTGATCTCGTCAGTTGACTGTGAGGGAGTCATTTTGTGTGACTACTATATTACTATAGATGAAGTAATGGTATGCCTCCACTCTCTCTAAAGTGATGTAATAATGTACAGTAATGTGCTGCTGTTATTTTTATTGTACTGTACCTCTTAATGTTATTAAGGTGAACATGGTATTTATGGATTTGGATAAAGCAAATGACTAAGGTAAGAGGGACTCTGGCATGATGAATACATATGACGTGGGTAGTTCTGTTATATGGCATCTGTTATTTAGGAAGTAAAGCATGTGTAAGGTAAGATAAGCGAGAGGCAAAAGTGCCGAGTCAATGTGACAGCTGTATATAGCACTTTTGAGGAAGCCTTGATGGGATGAAGGGACGGAATGGTGCACACCCAATTAAACCATTGGAGATCAAATGCAGATCTGCAAGAAATGAGACCTCTGCTGTACCAATGTGTGAAAGTGGATGGACGAGTTAACGGTATAATAAATGTAGCATAGTGGTTGGCTCATAACCTGGGTTTATTCCTACACAAGAGATATCTGGGCCCTCTTCCTCACAAGAGGCATCTTTCCAACTAGCAGTAAGCAAGTACTTGGAAGTTGGGTAACTATTTTGGGTTTACCCTCTGGGGAAGGTCAGCCATTAATCAAAGGGGACCTCAATAAGCCTAATAGGCTTCTTGTCCCAGATAATGGGACATATGGAAACATTATTAATACAAGAGTATGTTTGCCAAGCTAATGTAATGTCTTAATGAGTGTTTAGTACGTATGCTGTACAGTACGTATATGGCTGTGGTCATAAGGGATGTAAAGATGTGCTTCCATGTGGTCATCATAGAAGCAAATGTACGAGTATTGGCAGAGTGAAGGTATTAGTCCTCCCTCAACTCTGTTAGGCCATGCTGCTCATTTTATGTGCCCTCTTGTTTTGTTGCCCACTGACTGACAAAATAATTTGCTAAATAAGGTCTTCATTCCAAATATACATGACTAATTTACACTTGCCTCTTATTGTTTCTTGGTTTGCTGTAGGTGTACATTACAGAATGTAAGGATTGTCAGTGTAAGGGAAAATAAGAGTAGAGGATTTGTGGATGCACGTGTGCCATAAGTGCTAATAACACCAGCGATATTGCCACAGAGAAACCAGGAGGAATGGCTTATTTTGTTTCTTTATACTGTATCGTTTTCAGCATGGTGTGTTTCCAGTGTGACCAAAATGTTTAGTGTGGTGTGTGACAATACTAATATAAACAAATTATAAAAGCATCGAATGTTTTGGTAAAGTATATGTTTAACCCATCAATTAGAATGCAGGTTTCTTGAGCAGGATTTGGTTGTACGAACAGAACTGTGTGAGCCTTTTAAAGGCAGCAATGCGAGATGGAACATGACCTACAGTATTACTTTGGTTTTCTTGAAAAGCTTGATGTACGAGAATAGGCCTCTTGAGTTGTAGTTCTCTGTGGTATTTCTCCATTTTTTAGGATGGGAAGGAAAAATTGCTTATTTCTGATTTCTGAATACTTTATTTTTTGGAATTAGTTTGAAGCAAACATAGAATATCAGCTAGTTCCTTTATTATTATGGACTGATGTCTATCCATTCCTGGTGTTTAAAGTAATTTATCCTGTCAGTGTTCTGATTATTTCACATGTGAAGGTGATATCCCTCAACTCTTCCTCCTCCTGTCCAACCACTTGGGCTGGACAGTTGAGCGACGGTCATGCTTCATTAAAGTCGGCGTTCAATCCCAGACCGTTCAAGTGGTTGGGCACCATTCCTTCCCCCCCCCCCCCATTCCAACCCTTATCCTAATACTGACGCCTTCCCAGGGCTATATAGTCATAATGGCTTGGTGCTTTCTCCTGATAGCTCCCTTTCCTTCCCTTCCCCTTCTCTCCTGTTGTGAATACACCTTTGGAAGAGTTGGGATGCTGTCTAGGGTTACTTTACACACTTGAACTGCTCTATTTACAGATGGGATTAAACCTGCTGATGGAGTTTGCTTCTCTATTATTGCTCCTGATAAAACTTTTGTTTCTTTTCCCCAGGCAAAAGATGCTTTACTGAAGGATTGTGATTTTTTTGTTTGTTTTTTACCGAGACCGTTAAACTTCATGAACCAGTGATGCTTTATTGTAGTTGACTCGGTACTCTTGTTGCCTGGAAATGTTTAAACCATTCTCATCCTGTGGTGAAGATTTGCTTGGTAGAAAGCTATATTTTTGTTGCCTTCAATTGCATGGCAGATGCCTTTGCTAAAGAAACCATGAATACCCGTTTCATTCACCAGAAGGAAACTCCTTAATCTGATTTCTATTGTCAATCATCATATAATATGAAATTGCTGGACAGATAAATGCTTAACTATTTTGAAAGCCATGCACCAATGAATGTACTGTAATGTATCCCTGTGGCCATCCTCTACAATCATGAGGAAATGTCTGTGTAGGTTAAAATAATGATAAATTCATTGTCAGGGGATAGGCAGCCTGTGTATAACTACCCAAGTGTAGTTACAGGATGAGAGCTATGCTCTTGGTGTCCTGTGTTCCCAGTACTCTGTTGTATAACACTTTGAAACTACATGTACTGACGGTTTTGGCCTCCATCACTTTCTCACTTAGCTTGTTCCAACCATCTATCACTCTGTTTGCAAAAGAAAACTTTCTAATGTTTTTTTCAGCACCTCTGTTTCCTTAACTTGAAACAGTGTCCTCTTGTTTGTGATGTTGCTGGTTTCAGGAATTCCTCTTTGTCAAATTGGTCGATTCCTGTTACAATTTTGTATGTGGTGATCGTCTCGCCTCTTTTTCATTAATCTTCTAGTTTAGGCATACCTGGTTGATACCTGGTTGATGGGGTTCTGGGAGTTCTTCTACTCCCCAAGCCCGGCCCGAGGCCAGGCTCGACTTGTGAGAGTTTGATCCACCAGGCTGTTGCTTGGAGCGGCCCGCAGAGCCACATACCCACCACAGCCCGGCTGATCCGGGACTTCTCTTAGGAAACAGTCCAGTTTTCTCTTGAAGATGTCCACGGTTGTTCCGGCAATATTTCTTATAGTCGCTGGGAGGACGTTGAACAACCGCGGACCTCTGATGTTTATACAGTGTTCTCTGATTGTGCCTATGGCACCTCTGCTCTTCACTGGTTCAATCTTGCATTTTCTTCCATATCGTTCACTCCAGTACGTTGTTATTTTACTGTGTAGATTTGGGACCTGGCCCTCCAGTATTTTCCACGTGTATATTATTTGGTATCTCTCTCGTCTCCTTTCTAGAGAGAGTACATTTGGAGAGCTTTGAGACGATCCCAATAATTTAGGTGTTTTATCTCACCTATGCGTGCCGTATATGTTCTCTGTATTCCCTCTATTTCAGCATCTCTCCTGCTCTGAATGGGGAAGTGGTACTGGCAGTATTCGAGACGGGACAACACAAGTGACTTGACAGAGTACAACCATTGTGATGGGATCCCTGGATTTGAAAGTTTTTTTTTTTTTTTTTTTTTGTTTATACAGTTCTCTGTACAGCCATGTACCTAGGTCGGGCGTGGATCGATACCGCGAGAATCGTTTACAAGTACCATTTTGTTGCTTACGAGGTCGGATCGCCATAATCTCCGCGATCGCCTACATGCGCTGGATCGAGCGTGCTTCCTCCCGGAGCTAATCTCTAATCCATCGATCTGGCTGATGCATTTCTGTTACTATTGTTTGCTGTAGTCTCCTTGTATAATCTTGTTTTTTCAGTTCTGGAAGCCAGTTGTGTAGCATGTCCGCTGCATCTTTTCCAGTTTATTTATGTGCTTCTTGAGATATGCGCTTACCATACAACTGCTGCTATTCCAGTTTTGGTCTCACAAGTCATGAACAATTTTAGTATTTCACCATCTGTATAATTAAAGCAATCCTGAAAGTTTATTAAGTTGGAAAGTCATGTGTGTGTGTGTGATTATATATATTATAAAATTTATATAAGAAGGTACATTGGGTTTGTGAGAGTACACAACATTGGTGGTTTTTACATTCTTGCAAAACCTCTTAACACTCGCAGCATTTTGGGCAGATCCTTAATCTAACAGTTAATTATTGATAGTGTACATTGTAGCAAAATTTGCCTGAATATTATTAATATACAGTATATACATGTTAGGCTTATATCGAGGGCAAATTACTGACCCTCCAGGATGCAACCACCCAAGAAGCTGACTATACTCCTGGGTGCCTATTTTGTTCTAGGTGAACAGCAGTATTAGTTAATAAGAAACGTTCCCAGGATTCAAACCCGGAATATCCCAGTTGAGAAGGAATCCAACTGTGTTATTAGGACCCTTATGCATCGGCCCCCGACAATTAATTTTGGGGGGACACAAGGAAACAAACATGCACTGCACTGTCAGAACTGCATTGTTCCAGTATTTTTGTATTACTTTTACAGGTATTAAAGGACTTTTATCTTGATATTTTTGGTGCTAGTTTCTTTGAAAGTTTTTGGCTGATCTGATAACCTGGGTGGCTGCATTTAGTGCTCTTTCGTAGGTTGCAGTCCAAGATTCGTGGTTCTGTACTATCGTCAAATGTCGGTTTGTTTTTATAGATGTTTCAACAAACTGTCATACATCTAGTAATGTATATTCCTTCATGGATAGCCTGTCCTCAATAGGTCACCATACTGAACTTAGATTTTGGTTTTCAGGATTATATTAATATTGTAATTTGTTTTGTTAGGAAAAGGGGGTGATGACACAACTTCAACGACTACTCAACTTGCGATTGATGTAGTGTCTTGGTGAATCAAATATTTTTTATAGCTTCGCCTTATGCGTTCTGTTCTCATATTAGCATCCTTAGTGATATTTAGCGCCCCTCTGATTATTCTGCACATAGTCTTCCCAGCTTGGTACCCTCTTTTGATAATTACTTGTTGGGAAAAGGAAGGCCCATGGCTTGTATTGAGGTTTGGCCCCCCTCAATACAAGCCATGAGCTTCCCCTAGTGTCACTACTGTGACAGTGAATAAGTTCCTTTATAATGTGTGTGTGTTGTGTGTGTGTGTGGGCTAATTTGGGTACTTGGCTTCTACCTGTGCCCCCTTGTGTATGTTCCACCTGTGTTAAATAATCCCTCCTTGTATACCCTGTCCCTTGAGGATTTTGTATGTGGCGATCATGTCTTCCCGAGCTCTTCTGTCATCCACCAACATGAGGTGCAGTTCACACAGCATTTTTTTTTTGTAACTCATACCTCTTGGTTCTGGGACTCGCCAAATGGATACCTTTTTCCAGTTTTATCTTGTGCTTGACAAGGTATGGGTTCCATGCTGGGGCTGCATACTCCAGGATTGGCCTTACATATGTGGTATACAAGGTTCTGAAAGATTTCTTATACGTGTACAGGTTTCTTGACGGCAGTTCTGATAGCCAGCATCACATATGCCACTGATGTTATTCTTTTGATGTGGGCTTCAGGAGACAGGTTTGGCATTGATATTCACTCCTAGGTCTTTCTCTCTATTT
>WNGS01001312.1:27020993-27041088 GCA_020271785.1 Procambarus virginalis | reverse complement strand
CCCAGGAATCATCCACGGCTCTCAGCACTGGGGTCCACACTACATCAACTTACAGCACTAGTATCGTAGTTCTCTACGTCGCCACTGTTCACCAATTCAGCGCTGTGGCCTGCTACACTACGTCACTCACTACCAGACACACACTCTAAAAGTTCATTTCAATGGAAGCAAAACTTGGCTTTTAAAATTCACACAATCCTTTATATGTTGGACATTTTACCAACCAACGTAAGTACAAAAATATAAATATACGAGAGGGTGTCATTAACGACACGCATGACTATGTAATACCAAGGACGAGAGAAGTATATTGTTGCTCCACCAGCCTCAACCAGCCGGGGTTCGACAACTGCAAAGTTCAGGGCATCCTCTGGCTCCATCTCCTGGTCGCCAGGGTTGGGGCCTCCCTTATTATTTGTACATTCAAGCAACGTTAAACCGTAAATAATGCACAAAAATTATTCGTAACGCTGATAGGGGGTTTGATTAGGTTCGATCGCAAATGAAATGCCGGGTTTTAATAAGAATAAAGCTTGATAATTTAGTGCTGCTAATCATTATCGCTAGGAGTAGGGTCTAAGAGTGGAGGTTTGTACCCCTCCCCTCATCCTACACCATCTCTATTCTATAAACAAATCCAAATCGCCCCATTTGAAACCTATCCTATCTAAACGAAATTGAGATGATCATGATGTTCTTTTAGATACAGCTACTCTGAACAAAAAGTTCCAAGCAGCACGGGCTATGGCGAGCACGTAGCGGACTTACTTGACACGGGAGATGTGTGATAAAATTGAGATGTTTTAGATTTAGCTACTCGCAACGAAATGTCCCCGTAACAATTGAGATAAAACATGGTGTTTTGTACACGGTGTGCGTGAGGTGTAACGTCACTATGACATCAATGTTCATGCCGGTACGAGCGTTCGATACGTTCAAGCAGTCCATCAGCCACGCTCCACCACCTCTCACTGGGATCACCACTACACTATACCACACCTACTCTCACCTCGGACATAAACAGCTTAACAAAATACAGTCTTGACGAGACCAACACTAACTGCACTGCCTTGCCCGTGCACTGTACTTTACGGTGCCTATCCAGAAAACGGTAGCGGTTCGCGAAATTGACATACTGTCCCGTTTTCTGTTTTGGGTCCTCTGGTGGGTTAGCAAAAGGGCACTTTTATACGCCAGTTTCTTGACGTTGGGAAATCTCTGGAGGACGAGCTGGCCTACACACACACACACACACACACACACACACACACACACACACACACAGGAATAGGAGAACATAGACCCCACACAACCTATATATTAGGTGAGAAATCTTTAAAGAATTCTGATAAAGAGAGAGATCTAGGGGTGGTTCTAGATAGAAAACTATCACCTGAGGACCACAAAGAATATTGTGCGAGGAGCCTATGCCATGCTTTCTAACTTCAGAATTGCTTTTAAATACATGGATGGCGATATACTAAAGAAATTCTTCACGACTTTTGTTAGGCCAAAGCTAGAATATGCAGCGGTTGTGTAGTGCCCATATCTTAAGAAGCACATCAGCAAACTGGAAAATGTGCAAAGACATGCTACTAAGTGGCTCCCAGAACTGAAGGGCAAGAGCTACGAGGAGAAGTTAGAGGCATTAAATATGCCAAAACTAGAAGACAGAAGAAAGAGGTGATATGATCACTACATACAAAATAGTAACAGGAATTGATAAAATCGATAGGGAAGATTTCCTGAGACCTGGAACTTTAAGAACAAGAGGTCATAGATTTAAACTAGCTAAACACAGATGCCAAAGAAATATAAGAAAATTCACTTTCGCAAACAGAGTGGTAGACGGTTGGAACAAGTTAGGGGAGAAGGTGGTTGAGGCCAAGACCGTCAGTAGTTTCAAAGCGTTATATGACAGAGTGCTGGGAAGACGGGACACCACGAGCGTAGCTCTCATCCCGTAACTCTTAGGTAATTACACTTAGGTAATTACACTTAGGTAATTACACACACACACACACACACACACACACACACACACACAACCTGTAGTGTCTAGCACTGACCGCCACGAGACGCAATGGTCATTAATGTGGGTCATAATATTCGCACGACCTCTCTATAATAGTATTCCTGTCAATAAGCAACACTTAATATCAAACCCATCAATTTACTAATAACTGCCCATTACGATACCACTACAATTGTTTTAGAGTGCTACTGAGAGCACCATACAATCCAAACGATGGGTTTACCAGATACCACCATTGTCCTTCCCTGTCTAAACTCTCAGCAGGGAGGAGGGGTGGGAGAGATGTGTGGGGTGTGGGGGGGTGGCAGGGGTGTGTGTACAGGAAGACGATTGGTGGGGATGGAGGCCGAAGAGAGAAATCTAGAACCGTCTCCCCTCCTGCACGACCATTCACAGCCCGTCCACCACCACCACCACCACCACGAGGAAATGTTCGGTGATCTCTCAGAATGTTCGGTGATATGTTTATTGCTTGCGATGTGTGTGTATCTCTGTCTGTATTAACACGATGTACTGAACGGGGTGAGAATAGCTTGAGCTACCTCATCCCTTTGTGTGTATTTTACCTCAATAAACTTATTTCAATTTCAACCACCACCACCAGGCCGGCCCACGTCCCCTGCTGCCTTCATTTCACATCACGTCTAACTACACCACACTCGTCACCCATGAGATGTTCCCTCGCTGTTGCTGGGATCAACTCGCCCTCTACTAATTGGCTGCGTTTTTTTTACGGTATCGTAATCAACGGTACGAATGCAACGAATTCACAAAATAATGCATTACCGATACCTACAATTTCTATGCATGTGACTATAGTTAGGCTGCTTTAATTAGGCTGCTTGGGTTCATACGTTTCTGACTACGATAAAATAATATAGTTCTACAGAGTGGCAAATCAAGCGAACGGGCTGGAAGAACCCGCCATACAAGTACCCTTAACACTCAGTATTATGGAAATGACAGCAACATTTGAACCCTATGATAGCACATCAATACTGCTAGGACCCCTAATCTCCGTGTGTTCACTAAAGCAGATGTATCTATCTCAGACAACCACCTGGCAACCACCTGGTAGGACCAGCACCTGACAGCTGGGTGGACAGCGCTTCAGATTCGTAGCCCTGAGGTTCCGGGTTCGATCCCCGGTGGAGGCGGAGACAAATGGGCAAAATGCTTCTTTCACCCTGATGCCCCTGTTACCTAGCAGTAAATAGGTACCTGGGTGTTAGTCAGCTGTCACGGGCTGCTTCCTGGAGGTGGAGGCCTGGTCGAGGACCGAGCCGCGGGGACACTAAACTCCGAAATCATCTCAACATAACCTCAAGATAACCACTACGCGTCCGCCAGACCTGGTAAGCCAAGTACCTTAACGGTGGTTGGTGCCGCCACACACACTAGGAGCCCAGGTCCTTAAACCTGGCTAAACAGGATCTATCACCATCTCCCAAAGCCATATTACCAGTTCGACCCCACATCTGTGTTCCTCACCTCATTACACGTCTCCTCAATGCACAAGTTAACAATTATTTACAATTTATTATACTTATGCTCTGCGTTGCAATACAGTTTTATATATATTGTACTGGTTCTGTATTAAAATTAAAATAATATGGTTTGTAGCCACTTAAGTCTTCAGGATTTTAAAACATGGGGTTGTCAGCTGCGCCCAACATTCGTCTCAATTTAAGCCAACTTTCAGTTTATTATTGCAGCTGCAATTAATTATTATTTAATACCCAAAGATATTTATCAACTATATAATGATGGGAACTCAGAATAACCCTCCCTCTTATCAAACTTTTTTTTTTACAGTCTACCAATCCATACAAAATACAACGTATTAATATAAAACGCTAATAACTTAATCTATGGTCTGGCCTCTGTAGGTCAGGTGTATTCGTATGGTTTCAGGTTGAGCAAAGCAATTTCTTCTTTTCAGTGTCAAATCTAGAGAACAAGCTCAAATATCAGTCGTCACTAAAGCACAGGAACCATGTCTCTCTACATTTAAAAAGCTTTAAACAAGTGCAACCCAATGGCGTTGAGGTCACTCACACAATCAGGCCAAGTAACTCATTAGTGGATTACTTTCGAGTTCCCCCTAGTGTAAGTCTAGGGAGCAGACATGAACAAACTAAAACAACGCCAGGAGTGAACAGGTCCTGTGAAGCAAGTTCATAAACGTCTAACTTCGCATTAACACATTTAAAGAATGTCAACTTTTGAAATTATCTCAACACGTAGTCACTAAAATCTCAAAGTGTCACTTATTCACACTACTACTAAACTTGTACCAGGAGGCGGAACAACAGTCGGGAACCTCGCATCGGGTCTTACACAACAGGTATCCGGGGTTTTGGACATACTGTGATCGAGAGTTTTACGATAAAAACAAAGGGTCGGTATTCGGGATGTACACAGTGAACAGGACTGACTCTCCGCACCACACGGACGCGCGCACAACTTTGAGCGCGTCCAGCAGAATTACGGAAGCAGGCAACCCGCGCAGGGAGGAAGGAGGAGGGAGTTGGAAACTATCGCACCAGAGCCCGCCCACTACAGTCAGCTCGCCCGTTTATTCGTTTCCACGAGCTATTCCGTTTGTCAGCCCGGCCATATGGTTCGACACCCTCGTCATTCTTCAGGCGCCCGTTAGAAACAACCATTCCAGCCGCTGAGACCATCCCATCAATTCCGTCCATTCGAACCCCCGCCCCGCCCAAGTCGTTCACATCACCCCCGCCAAACACACACCGAATCTACAACGTTGTACAACGTTCGAACAAGTTTTAACACCTAACCAGTTATAACAACCAATATAGCAAGTTGTAACAACGTTCTAATGTCATAAACACGTTAAGCCAAGATGTAACAACTTTATTACAAGTTGTAACAAGCGGAAAATAGAGACAGTTTCGGTTTGTGTTTCCAGGGACCCCCACTCAACTTTCTATGGGAAATTTAGATTTTCTAGTCACCAAACATCCCCTCTCGCCCAGCACAAGCACTTGGGCTGGACGGTAGAGCGACGGTCTCGCTTCATGCAAGTCGGTGTTCAATCCCCGACCGTCCAAGTAGTTAGGCAGTATACCCCACCCCCCCAGGCCCATCCCAAATCCTTATCCTGATTGATTGATGGATGAAGATTAAGCCACCCAAAAGGTGGCACGGGCATGAATAGCCCGTAAGTGGTGGCCCTTTTGAGCCATTACCAGTATCAATAGATGATACTGGAGATCTGTGGAGGTGCGACTGCACCCTGCGTGACGGGAGATGTCTCCCCTTATCCTGACCCCTTCCCAGTGCTATATAGTCAGGAGCGCGTGTGTCCACCACCTCAGCCCCGCTCCTGTGCCAGGTAAGTCCATCACGGGCTCACCATAGCCCGTGCTACTTGGAACTTTTAGTTCCCGTAGCTGATCTATAACAACAACAACGACCGTAGCATCAGCTTTTGGGCACCGCTCCTGTGCCAGGTTAAGTCGACTACGGGCTCACCATAGCCCGTGCTACTTGCCCCGCTCCTGTACCAGGTAAGTTACGGGCTCACCATAGTCCGTGCTACTTGGAACTTCTTGTTGTTATAGATTCAGCTACTCTGACCAACAACGTATCCAAAAAAACCACGCCAGGAGTGAACAGGTATAACTCTTACGGGCTCACCATAGCCCGTGCTACCTGGACATTTCGTTCCGAGTAGCTAAATCTGAAACAACAACAACAACGCCCACACAATATCGGACATCGTACAATGTAAGCGTGTAAGGAGGGTCATACCCCCCCTCCCCCCTATCTGTCAACTGATGCCCCCTCCTCACTTGCCAATCAACTGAAGGTTCGGGAACTAGAAAAAAACTAGAAAGGTTTAGAAATTAGCGACAAGGCTCGTCCCAGAATTGCGGTGTGCTTGGGAAATAGATTAGGAGTAGTTATATGGAATATATAACGTCGTCTTTTATATGGAATACCTCGGCCACGGACACGTGTCTAGCTGCAGTTGTAGACAACCGGCAGCTAGACACGCGAGTTCCAACAGCTAATGTCGACCCTACAGGCACAAATAGGCGAGTACAAATAGGTGAATATGGGGAAAAAAATACACGCGCGCGCCCAAAAACGCGCGCACGAACCACAAGTTACCAGAAGGGGACAACACACAAAACCGGATGAACATTCTGAAGGTCAACTTTCACACTTGTTTGCGACAATGAAAATTCAAGGAAACGATTTCACCAATTACCTCTATAACAACAGTCTTAGTAAGGACACCTTTCCCCAGGTCGGTCTCTCTAACCTTAACCCTCGCTGGTGCCCCGCCTCTTAGAGCACACGTGTTGGCTCCGTGTTTATCAGTGTCCAAGTGCCTCTGTAACTTCATTGTTTTTTCCAACTTGCTTCATCAAAAGTATGAACAATCAGAGGAAAGTAAGAGACGAAAAGACCAAGCTTGCACAACACAATGGATGATATTACAAATCAAATCATGGCCAGCAAGCTTCACTTGTCAGTAACCAACACCGACAACACAATCGTTACTTTCAGATACACACACACACACACACACACACACACACACACACACACACACACACACACACACACACAAAGACACTGACACAGCATACGTGCGACCAGTGCTAAAGTATGAAGCTCCAGCACAGATCAAGACAAAGTAACGAGGCCTGCTACAAGAGGTGACCGAGTTTCGAGGACAGACTGACGAGTGACTCAACTGGGGCCATGTATGGAACCTAGATATACAGAATGTCGATAAGTTAGCCTAGGGATGCTTGGAGAATACTTCAGTACAAAGGCTGTATTCAAGTAGAACGCACTAGACAGGTAAATAGACGAGTTTACCTCCATTATTTACATGGCAACAACGGGGTCAAGTGACATTGCATTTGTAAGATAACTAGAAATGCAGAGTATATTAACTCGGTCCTACAGACACTTGAGTAAGAGCATAAACTGAAACAACACAAATCTGAAAAATCACTGAAAAAAGGTCCACACATGACAATTCGAACTTGACACCATTTGAAAAGACTGATCATTGAGGCCTAATTTACATGTTAAATCTGAAATGTCGTAACAAATATGGATGTATCCGACGGGCAAAGCTCCCACACTCAAGGACTGTACGTAACCCACTGTGTTTAAACAATTACAATAATATCGGCCGACTTACTGGTCGAGTGACCCCTCCCCAACCAGCCGCCCATTTTCTCTTTCACCATCATTGCCAGGGAATGTTAGTCGGCGTGTTTACCAACCCTCGACTTGCAGTTAACACAGAGTTTGCTGTATTTATCTTTGAATCAACTCGAGATCTCGCCAACCTTTGTTGCCACAGTGTCAAGTTGATGTAGCAACCCGTGCACGTTGTGGCCATGGCGCCTGAACACCGCGGGTGCCGGCTTGTGCTACCAGCTCCTGTCGGTGTTTCCCTTTATAAAATGCAGTTCAACATCTACACTTTATTTCTAAAATTGAATCTGTTTCTGTCTGTCAGAGTTTGGAGGGCAGGCGCTTGGGGCTAGTCTCACTCAACTTTCCATTATGAATCAAACTGGGTATGGGAGTTTCATAGGCTAGTTGGTGTCGGCCCAAATTAAATGTTTTCAGAAATGTTGGCATTTATAGACCCCCCTTCCCCTGATTGTTATGGTCTGAAATATTGACTTTTCCATAGAGTTGTTCAGTAGTTAAAGTGCTCTGTAACAAGACAGAGAAGGAAGAGGTGATGGGGTGAGACTCGGGCACAGACAGGTACTCTTAGTTCAAAATATGTACAAAATAAATGTAGTCAAATTAAATGTACAACCTCAAGAGCCACGGGAAACCATTAGCAAGCAATTTGATCATCTCAAACTCAGGGTAGTTATGAATGACAGCAGTCACCAGTTAGGAACTGGTGAGCCTGGCCTGCCACAAAGCACATCAGTATCTCACTGGGCGCTCACAATTCTACGACCCTTCAAGTACGCAAGAGAACAAAAACACATGTTAATAAGAACTAATTATCCGTTGTGTGCCTCCCCTCCCCCCCCCCCATGACCTTCGTTAGCTTCCATAACAATGCCCAGGTCCCCCTCCCCCCCCTCCAGCACGCACCCCTAGACCCCACAACCACCACCACAATGTCAGGAAGAAATGCCTCAGCGTGCGAGCCGTAACCAGATGGAATGTGGTAGGAGAGATTGACAGGCAAATTCCATAAACCATGTCATAATGATGCATGACGTACACGAGGATGGGAAGAGCATTGGCGTCGATTGAGTAGCAGCCAGAAAAATAAAACTGAAGAGCTGACACACATTATAAGTAAATCAGATAAGAACACCAACACACGAAACTTCAAGATAACCGCATATATATATAGTGACTACTGACCAACCTCTAAATCAATCCAGTTCTCGGGTAATGCTTTGAAGCCTTCCGAGGCAAGAGTAAGAGGCTAGCACCCAGGGTGTCCACCTACAAGCGTGGCAGGAGAGAGAGGCTGCTACAACACACTATGGCGCCGTCACTGTCAGGTAACCACAGTGTGACGCAGCCAGAAGAAGGGAAGCTGGAGAAAAGAGGAATTCAAGGAAGTAGCATGAGGGTGGGCGGCCAGGCAAGAGGTCCATCTTGCAACACTCACCACGCACCAGATACTGTTCCTTCTACAGCCAGCTCTTGCAATACCACATGCAACGCACTCTGCATCTACTTCAAAGCTACCCATATGGGAAGCATCAAAGGGATACACTTGAAGAGCGCTCCACACGCATTTCCATAAAACACTTTTGGAAACTAACGAGCGTGTGCGTGCGTACATACGCACTGTCATCAATGTTATCCTGGGTGTGTGGCGGTGTTGTGCTGTCTCACGAGGCCATCACCAATCTGTCTACACCACACTTACGACCCCCCCCCCCCCACACACAATGTTGACGGCCAAAAATATTTCCTGGAGTGCTCGTGTTGACCAGAATGACTTGCAAGTCATTATTGAGACTTCTGCAATAATGCGCAACATTTCTCTACTTCAGATCTCGTTAGTATTAGTATTATTTCTCTGCCACAACTCGCTCCCGTGTTTTGTTGTTGTTTTCGATTTAGCTACTCAGAACGAAATGGTCCATGTAGCACGGGCTATGGCGAGCCCGTAAACGCTCCCGTCGAGTACTCTCCTTTAAGGAGGCAACCCTTAACACATTCCACCACCAGGATTTAAACAATTTACGCAACCACTAACGAAACCTGTGCATCTTTCCTCGATCAAATCGGCTTTGTTCACGTTTATTAAACAGTTTACGAGCTTCGGATATAAACAACCCAAGGATATCGTTGGTTACACAATTTCCATTTAGTTGGCTTTAGTGGTAGTTGAGCACCAAGGAGACACTGATTGTAACCACCTTGTTTGTGGACCTGACCTATCATACTGTCATGCCAGCTGTTGGAAAGGTAAGTGGAGGGAGCCGGTCGGCCGAGCGGACAGCACGCTGGACTTGTGATCCTGTGGTCCTGGGTTCGATCCCAGGCGCCGGCGAGAAACAATGGACAGAGTTTCTTTCACCCTATGCCCCTGTTACCTAGCAGTAAAATAGGTACCTGGGTGTTAGTCAGCTGTCACGGGCTGCTTCCTGGGGTGGAGGCCTGGTCGAGGACCGGGCCGCGGGGACACTAAAGCCCCGAAATGATCAAGATAACCTCAAGATATACCCTGGAAACACAAACCGTAACAGTCCCTATTTTCCGCTTGTTACAATTTGTAATAAAGTTGTTACATCTTGGCTTAACATGTTTATGACGTATTAGAACGTTGTTACAACTTGCTATATTGGTTATAACTTGTGTTAGGTGTTAAAACTTGTTCGAACGTTGTACCAACGTCGTAGTTTCGCTGTGTGTTTGCTGGGTAAACACTCCACCACTGGCAGACCTGAGCCCCTCACGTCATGGGCCTGGGACAGACCTGTGCCCCTCACGTCACGGGCCTGGGACAGACCTGTGCCCCTCACGTCACGGGCCTGGGACAGACCTGTGCCCCTCACGTCACGGGCCTGGGACAGACCTGTGCCCCTCACGTCACGGGCCTGGGACAGACCTGTGCCCCTCACGTCACGGGCCTGGGACAGACCTGTGCCCCTCACGTCACGGGCCTGGGACAGACCTGTGCCCCTCACGTCACGGGCCTGGGACAGACCTGTGCCCCTCACGTCACGGGCCTGGGACAGACCTGTGCCCCTCACGTCACGGGCCTGGGACAGACCTGTGCCCCTCACGTCACGGGCCTGGGACAGACCTGTGCCCCTCACGTCACGGGCCTTGAGCGGCGCCCATACTCAAAATTCCTAGACAGCCGGCAGTGTTTAGCAGACCTTGCTAGGGAGTGGAACTCCGTCGCGCGTTTCCGATAAAACGCGGATATTCAGGATGCGTCTATTTCCAGTCCTTGTGACACGCATGCCCTCGAAGACAGAAGTAATGAGGAAGTAACAGACGTTCTTGCTGTAAATTATAACAAGAAGAAGTTCCTGGCGCAATATACGTCTCCAAGTTTATCCCAGTTCCTAATATGGCTGCAGCCTAGTACTGAATAGTGCATAACTGCATAAAATAACGCCAATGTAAGTAGCCTATAAAATGGATATTGGAATGGCAATAACCTGCAGAAGCTTCTGGCGTCTGTTTTAATAAAGGAAGAGAGCGCGCGAGGGAGAATATATGGCCAGGATGCACCTATCACAGCCTGGAGGACCTGACAGCTCCTGTCCTCGCAGGCGCTGTCAGTGACGGCACTGTCACCGTGCTGAGGGATGGGGGGGGGGGAGCTCTGGCTGCTTACCAAGAGAACAACCCGCCCTCCTCGTCTCAAGCAATAACGTCTCATTCTGTTCCTTGTTATCTCAACGTACACAATAAGGGGGTATTATGGAAAATAACGGTTCGCAAGTATCCACCTTTTCTGTGTGTAGGTTGATTTGGTTAGGGTAGCGTGGATTTGTGCATACGAATTCCCCTTATTTCATACGTTGTGACAAATCAGTAAAACGCTGTGAATGGCGACGCTGTGAATGGCGAGATTTAGGTCGTCTTCCATCTTGTACCCTTACTGTATCTTGCTCTCTAACAGTATCGATAATCTCTGTCGTTCATAGGCTACAAGTCGTGGGAGGAGATGGCTTCTACTACTACTCTCAGTGTAGCTCACTAACAACGGGTAGGTCTTCTCTAATTTCTTCAACTGATTGTAGTGCCCGGCTGTACCCATGTCCTTTCGCCCTATTTTCTCCCAATTTAAAGAGGCCGCCCTTGTGTATTCTCCTTAAAATCTTGCGTAGAGATCATGGACCAGATTCACAGAGCGGTTACGCAAGCACTTACGAACGTGTACATCTTTCCTCAATCTTTGACGGCTTTGGTTACATTTATTAAACAGTTTACAAGCATGAAAACTTGTCAATCAACTTATTGGTATAAACAGCCTCCTGGTGTTTCGGAGCTTATTACCTATTTAATAATTATAAACAAAGCCACCAAAGATTGAGAAAACATGTACAGGTTCGTAAGTGCTTGCGTAACCGCTTTGTGAATATGGCCCCATGTCCTCTCTTCCTTCACTCGTGTAGGGTTGAGAGCGAGTTCCCCAAACCTGTCCTCTTAGGAAGTTTAAGCGTTAGTTTTGTGCACACCTCAGCACAGTTCTCTTGAAAGCTTTCCAGTTTTATTTGAAAGCTTTCCTCTGATGTTCCAGCTACATTTCTTCATATACTTTTATTTTGGCCGGGTGTTGGAGAGTCTGGAGCCTCTTCATGTTTACTCTTCTGTAATTGTGTTTATTGCACCACTCCCTATTAGTTGCTATTAGTGGTTGCAATAGTGGTTGTAACAGTGGTGATGGGTTGGGTGGTGGTTCTGATAGTGGTGACACTGCTAGTAATGGCGGCGATTACTGAATGTTGCCGTTATTGCTGTTAATGCTATTTTCGGTACAATTATGCTTTTTTGTTATTGGTGAGGACAAGTAATGTTGCTCTCTGGAAGGGTAGAAATAGCCCAAGCTACTCTATCCCTTTGAGACGTATTTTATTGCCTCAAACTCATTCTCTCGTCACTTTATATTCCTCCTAATGTAACCGTTGGCTACTCACCCACCATATGCTGTTATTATGAATTATTTGGGCCATTATTGTAATTTCGGCTGTTGTGAACGCGCGCGTAGTGCCGCCTGTTCTCTAGCGCGCCACTAACAAAAATTACATTTGCCTGACCAGACGCGTACGAACCCCAACAACCCACCTATCTAGGTCGATGCATACAAAAAGTTAATATTTCGTTGCTTTGTTCTGTACTAATACGTCGCATTTTTAAACTGATTGGTCGATTCGGTAAAGAAATACGACGTGGTAGATAAGAAGACGAGCTGTGTGTTACGGCGCGTGCTAGGTTAGCGGTAACTAGCGTTAACTGCTAAGGCGTGTGTGCGCTAGTTCTAGCAATAACACCAGCACGCGCCATAACACGGCTCGTCCTCTTATCTACCACGTCGCATTTCTTACCGAATCGACAGTTTAAAAATGCGACGTATTAGTACAGAACAAAGCACTGAAATATTAACGTTCTGTATGCATCGACCTAGATAGGTTAGTTGGGTTGTTGGGGTTCGTAGGTTTCTGGAATTGAATCCAGGATCCTCAGATGTACAAGACGAGTAGACAGACCACTGCGCTATGGGACCCCATGTGCCCAACTTACCGGACACACGTGTAGATGGCCACGAAGGCTACACGCGCGCGCACACGCACTTCACCAGGATAACACACCTCTCCAGTGGGGTCTGACCACGTCACACCCCGTCCACACCATATTATATATAAAACTCAACACTGAACATTTTCAGTTACAGACCCGCTCCTGTGCCAGGTAAGTCCACTACGGGCTCACCATAGCTCACCATACTTTGGAACTTTTGTTCTAAGTAGCTGAATCTAAAAAGAACATGTCAACATTTCCAGTAAGTTGGGTTGGGCCCGGTTGGGCCCGGTTTGTGTACAGAGTAGCGAAGACGCAGAGGAGTACACACTTTCCCCGGGCTTTGGGGTGTGTTCCACGGGTGCTAACACCAGCTGGCTACCCCCAGCACCGCGTCCAGCAGCCCTGGGGGAGGACTACACGGCTCACTCACCACCCGTGTCAATGGCCTACATGTTGCCACATAATGTACGATCAAATAAGCCAGACACAAACCACACCCGCACCACAAACCAGCCACCTTCACCACAACCACACCCTTCAAGGCCAGCAATATTACGTCAACACAGACAAATACACGCGCGCGCGAGCACTAACGAACGTACGTACGTGCGTGCGTGCGTGTACCCCCCTCCCCACCAACTCTCCAACTACTATAAAACTTCATTAACTACTTACCCCAACAAGGAATGATGATCATTAAATGAATTATTTGAGAAGATTTAAACAATTTATATTATAAAACAAAACACACTTTAAAAAAACTAACCAATAATGAACAGGAAACAAAAGGTACAAGAGTAGGCCTACAGGCCTACCCAAGGCACGATTTATTTAAAATCAATCATTGACTACAAAATATGAAAAGGCACACCAGAAATACTGTCTAATCATACAATTATTTTGTATGATTAATGTATGATTTTGTATGATTAAACAGACGTCCTTCACATGTGGCCGGAAAAATGCGTACTAAAACTTTACCTGCCTGAATGAAGTTTTATTCTAAAACTTCTTAAAAAAATAGAATATCCATCATGCCAAATCTAGATCAAGCCCACACTAGCGGATTAGCGTCAGCGAATATGCCAAACTGACCCAGATATGCAACAAGGTTTCCTTCTCGAGCCGAGGCACTGTCACAGTCTGACCACCATGATGACGATGATTTAGAGTCAGCTCCTCGGAATAAAATTACCACGTAGCACGGGCTATAGTTAGCCTGTAACTTGACAACATAGTGAAGCTGAAGGAGAGGATGAGCAACAGTTCCAGAGGGAAATGGCACTACAAGAGGATAAGAGAATTCTTGCAGCAGAAATAGTAGGTGGACGAGCCACAGGGAGGTCCTCAATGTATGGGGATCTAGTATAGAACTGTAAGGAGGACACGGAATAGTACAGACCATCCAGCAGCAGTTACCTACCTTGCGATGATTTCGGGGCTCAACGTCCCTGCGGCCCGGTCCTCGACCATGCCTCCTGGTTGCTGGACTGGTCAATCAGGCTGCTGGACGCGGCTGCTCGCAGTCTGACGTATGACGTATCACAGCCTGGTTGATCAGGTATCTTTTGGAGATGTTTATCAAGTGTGTACGAGACGAGAGTTGTTAACAACACCAAGATTAAACAACGGTTTGATACAAGAAAAATGCAGAGCCCAAAAATCGTACACACAAGACTTCGAAAATAGGTAAGGAATATGGAGGCAATGGACAAGAGTCCAGTAGAATCAGAAGTGAAGCAGTGAGGCAGGTTGAAAATGACTGACAGAAGACCAGTAGCTGCCAAGGTTACTTCATCGTCACTTAACAGCAAGAGAGACCAAGTTATAAGCATACAAACTATAATATGGAGAAGCCCTCACAAAGATCCAATGTGTAAAGAATTAGGCAGACGTTTTCAGGTGTTTTAAGGTGGTGTCGGGCTGCTACAAGAGACTATAGTAGGGCAGAAGCCATTAGGGAAGCTTTAGAGGCAAGTGGGGAGGAGGCAAAGAAGCTTATGGAGAAAATTAAACAGGTAAACAAACCAGTTTAATTAACCCCGACGTAACTGGATATTTACATAGCCAGTGAAAATACTACAACACCTCTGGCGTCTAAATGCTTCACTATTGAATGGCGAATTCCTGAATACATGTTAAAACTGCTAACGTGATTCCCATATTTGATAAGATTAATATATTAGGCCTTAAATAACAGATCTATGTCACCGATTTGCATATCTCAATCAGAAATAGGATAGTTTACTATATCTCTGACTAATTTTGTATCAGAGTGCGTGGTTTTAGAAAGGTACCAAGTAAACCTTGCGATCTTTAGAGTTCCACCACAACATTTGCCAAGATACCACAGGAGAAGGATAGGTAAACGGCAACTTTCCTTTCCTAAACCCTTAAACCAAAACCCTTTCATATTGTCCAGCAAACATGGCCGGCATGCAGACAAGTTAGAAAAGCAGACTGGGGTCAACAGGACAGGTTTCGAGAGTATCTAGAACGGAAAACAGAGGATTGTAGTTAGAAAAAGTCAGCAAGTGGCAAGCAAGGTGGTCTCCCGCAGGGCTCGAACTGAGCCCACTACTTTTCATAACAGTTTATGGGAACGAAATCTTACAACACTAGTGACGGAGAAGAGCGAGTACAATAATTTCATTAACGATACCGAGGGAGACGAAGACAACCTATTTAAATTATGGAAAAATACTGGAAGAAGACCTAGGTAGAAGTTGGACACAAGTCCAGGTGGTCACTAATTGTAACGCACTGAAAGAAGAAGTTGTATAAGCCACCTCCAGCTCCCAACGTTAAGGCCAGATTCGACTTAGATCAAGCGTCAGGCCTTTGTAAATAAAACGGAATAGGTACAAACAAGACTAGAAGGTGGGTCAAAGAGCTACCTATACCTCCCTCTTTCCCTATGATCACACTAGTGTAAGTATCCCCCCCCCCCCCCACCCTACAAAGAACACTTCCGCTCTCAGACATGGCTGCCAACTTTGCTGAGTGAAGGAGCGTGGGAGGGAGGTGACACACAGGAGACATTCTTGGTGGCGTAAACTCTAAGTCGTGTCAAGAGGCCATAGCAATCTGACGTCCGCGTGATGACTGACACTTGCACACCTTCATTGTTTAAGCTTTCACATCCCCATCCCTCTCTTCCCACCCCGGTCGTCCCTATTACTCCCCCCACATCCCTTCCCCCTACTCCCAGGTCACGTAATCAATGTTATGAGCGAGAGTTTTCCATCGAGAGAGGAATCTTTGGGCTGCCGAGCCAAATGGCGCCTTAGGCAAGAGTAGTAGAGCAACACCGCCACACGCTTATTACCCTTGGCAACATGGTGTTGTAAGCCTTCACAACACAAAGTTCCCCCCTTGGGTGCACAGCCAGTCCAGTATCGAGATGGCACATCACCAAGGCTGCACACAGCACCGCTCCTGTGCCAGGTAAGCTACGGGCTCACCATAGCCCGTGCTACTTGGAAGTTGTTCTGAGTAGCTGAATCTGTAACAACCAGAGGCAGCACCTTCACAGCATCCCACACTGAGGAAAGAATAGAAAAATTCTCTTTATAGGCATCTGGTATTCTGTACGCCATAGGTCCATAGCTGGGTACGATCCATGAGGCAATTAAGCATCAACTTACGAAACATTTACATCTTGCTTTACTACCCGAGGCTTCATTTACATTTATTGAACAGTTTCTGAACTCCAAAGCGCCGCCAGATTGTCAATAACAACAACAGCCTTGGGTTGTGAATTTCCGAAGCTCTTTTTAACTGTTGAATACAATAAGCTACTATGCTCTAGCGAAGATGCAGAGGTTTCGTAAATGAACACGTAAATACTTGATGAAGCCTGGGAGCACACTACACCACCAGTTCCATCATCATCATCGCGGCCTTCTCTAACGATCTCCTAGTTACTTGCCTGGATCACCACACCCAAACAACGGCCGCTTTCACCCCACCATGAAAACCCAGAAGTCATTATAATCTGCGCCAAGGTAAAAATAGAATTAAAAGCTAAAAGAGCTTAATCAAGTTAGATTACATTTGAAGTGAACCAGATTAACTTCGCTCGTCGGTGCAAATTACGTTAGGCGAGGCTTGCTCACGCTCTGCCCCAAGATTATAACTTTATTCAAAAACTTTTAGTCCATAACTCTAAAACACGAGAAACTCCAAATCGCAACTGCTTGACATCCTTGACACTGCAGTAGCTGGTACTCAAGGAGCAAAACAACTAAAACAAAAAACAAACTAAAACCTACAAACACAAACAAATACACCGTGCACAACAGTAGGCTTTCACTCGTGTTGATGCCGTGTGCGTCCGTCTCTCCCTCTACCCCCCCCCCCTCTCTCCCTCCTCTCTCTCCCCCTCCCTCTCACCCCTCTCTCCCCCTCCCTCTCACCCCTCTCTCCCCTTTCTCACCATCATATGAATGTAGGTAAATTTCCCCGCAGCCATGGCCAGTTTACCTTCATGTGTTGCCTCTTGTTTTACGTTTGATACCAATCCAGCTTTTACGCCACCATTTACAAAACCTGTAAACGTTTCCATCATGGCGACTGTGTTTACATTTACTAGGCAGTTCATGAGCTTGCAATTTACAACCCAAGGACACTTGTTATAACCTACCTTTTAATGATTCACAGCTCAAATTACTTAATAAATGTAAACAAAACTGCCATGATTGAGAAAAGATGTACAGGTTTCGTACGTGATTGTGGATTTGTTAACGAATCCTGGCCCCAAGTGGCCTCTTCACCATTAGGTACATGGAGTGAGCCTTACCCTCGACTCCTTCACGAAAACACTAACAACCCCACCAACCTCCCTGACCCACTAACAACCACTCCAACCCTACCACCATTAGTGTAAGCACACCCAGCCTATCCCACCACAGTCAGGCAGCATCAGCCCACCGCCACAGAAGGCTGTAGGAGCCATCTGGCCCGCTGTCAGGCCAGATGGCACTCCAGTAGCCTCTGAACCAACATGGATTTTATAACGAAGAGGTGACGTCACACTGATTACGGGCTATTCATGCCCGTACCACCTCTTGGGGTGGCTTAATCTTTATCAATCGTCACACTGACACACATTTCCGTTCGGCTAGGGTTGGGTTAAAAAGTTTACCGATGTCTCTGACGATTAGTTGTCCTTGGTCTTAGACCGACCAGTTATCTCCGAGCGCAGCGCCCTTCATGACCAGCGGGAAAACTATTCCTTGTGGAAAGGCCAACAAATGGAATATTTTCTACATGTTTATATACCACCATCCCAGGCTGCGAAACGTCACATTGGGGAGTGTCCCATTTACCCAGAGTAATGGCTCCAATTGATTTTCTGATCACATCACGGTAATGAGATTTCCTTGTATGTACACAGTACCAATTCTGGGACTGACATAATTACCCGAACGTTCAAACAATGTTTGATCGCGTGAACACACTAATTAGATAAACGTTCAAATTATGCGAGCTTGCCAATTAAGCATGTCTCAAAAGTGTGTTTACATTCTTGAAACAATAAGATTGCAAGGACATTCCCAGGTAACTAGTAAGTCTCGTTGTCGGGGGACAAGAAGCCTGTACCTGGGCTTGTAGAATCTCCTCCCCCCCCCCAAACAAAATCCCGGGGTGGGGAACTTTTGAGATTAAGGTCTCGTGCAATCATTCATGGTACTCGGTGCGCCCTTCTAAAGCTTTATAAAATTCTTATGAAACAATAGCAAGCGCTTGTATAACGAACGATAACATTGATACAACTCTGTTGAAAACTTCCAATCATTTAATAGCCAGACCTTAAACTGTAAACACTTTCGCCCCAGACCACGTGCAAAATGGACACACGTTTCCCTTTCTGTCGCAGTAATGTGCTGTGTTTTTAATACTTGGCAAGTTTACGTTAAAATTAACGAAACATTTCATCTGTTTTATACGTTAAAGCTAGTCTTGACATTTTAATGCCCGAACCTCTGCCCGAAACGCTGCGCGTGCTAGTGGCTTTACAAGATTGTAATTACCATGTTATGTATGCCCACATTCACTGTACCTTCTTGTATATGTATAAATAAATAAATAAATAAATAAATAAATAATAAATAATGTAAACACTACACAATACAATGTGCGGCCTAGTGAAATTTATCAAATCCAGTTCGATAAAATTTGACGAGGGTAGAAATAGCCTAAGCTACTCTATCCTTTTGAGATGCATTTCATTATATATATCAGGGTCTCCAAACTTTTCAATGTAAGGGCCACATTATATATTTCGCATATTTATGCGGGCCGAAGGAATAAAAATGAAAAAAAAGCTTTCGTTGATAAACTTAATGGTTACCATTTAACTATTTTAAACATGCAATATTTTTGGCTACAATAGTATTATGCTATTTTGTATAACTAAGATAAAGGTATGTCAAAGTACAGAGAAAAGAATATGGTACAGTGTTTGTGCTCCCTGAAACAGAAGCAGCGAAGCCCCACTCGCCCTCCATCCCCACAATATACAGTATACACAACTGATTGGTTGTAATGCACAACACATACTACCAGTACTAGTATCTGTGCGTCACACTATCGAGAGAGAGGAAAACTGACTCGGGCTGAGCGCCACCAGTCAGCAGCCCCAGCTTTGAATAATTCTGTGATGCCATTCGTACGATAATTATTTTTTCAAGGCCACCACACAGGGATTTGTTTGGCGGCCGGATGAAATTATGTGGCGGGCCGGATGTGGCCCGCGGGCCATAGTTTGGAGACCCCTGATATATATCAATAAACTTTATCTTGATCGATAAAATATGACCTTCGCCTGACGAAAGCACGCACTCCTGCCCTAAGCTAACTGCTGACCTGCTCTAGGATGTGGCTCTCAACAGTTGCCAAATTACCAGGTACCTATTTTACTGCTTGGCGAACAGATGCATCAGGTGAAAGAAAACATGCCCAACCATTTATATCCCGCCAGGGGATTGAACCCGGGTCCTTCGGTTTGCGACCCGAGGACGTAGACCACTGTGCTAGTGTTACTTTCAGTAGTTTCTAATCAAGGTGCCTTTCCTACTTTATGTAGCCTACGATCAATAACAGTACATGCAGCTAATGTTATATGTACACTGGCGAATACAAATTAAATACCGTTATATTATGCGTTATAATTCAAAGATTATCCTAGAGGTGATTAGCACTAAACCGCCTCAATTAAACAGGCAACAATTTAATGGCAGCCCTAATTAGAAGTGTACGCCTGAATAATTTTTGTCGCTTTGCATAAACCAAATTCAAGTT
>WNGS01001312.1:27004463-27018962 GCA_020271785.1 Procambarus virginalis | reverse complement strand
GTAATTACACTTAGGTAATTACACTTAGGTAATTACACTTAGGTAATTACACTAGGTAATTACACACACACACACACACATACAACCTGTAGTGTCTAGCACTGACCGCCACGAGACGCAATGGTCATTAATGTGGGTCATAATATTCGCACGACCTCTCTATAATAGTATTCCTGTCAATAAGCAACACTTAATATCAACCCATCAATTTACTAATAACTGCCCATTACGATACCACTACATTGTTTTAGAGTGCTACTGAGAGCACCATACAATCCAAACGATGGGTTTACCAGATACCACCATTGTCCTTCCCTGTCTAAACTCTCAGCAGGGAGGAGGGGTGGGAGAGATGTGTGGGTGTGGGGGGGTGGCAGGGGTGTGTGTACAGGAAGACGATTGGTGGGGATGGAGGCCGAAGAGAGAAATCTAGAACCGTCTCCCCTCCTGCACGACCATTCACAGCCCGTCCACCACCACCACCACCACGAGGAAATGTTCGGTGATCTCTCAAAATGTTCGGTGATATGTTTATTGCTTGCGATGTGTGTGTATCTCTGTCTGTATTAACACGATGTACTGAACGGGGTGAGAATAGCTTGAGCTACCTCATCCCTTTGTGTGTATTTTACCTCAATAAACTTATTTCAATTTCACCATCACCCGCACCAGGCCGGCCCACGTCCCCTGCTGCCTTCATTTCACATCACGTCTAACTACACCACACTCGTCACCCATGAGATGTTCCCTCGCTGTTGCTGGGATCAACTCGCCCTCTACTAATTGGCTGCGTTTTTTTTTACGGTATCGTAATCAACGGTATGAATGCAACGAATTCACAAAATAATGCATTACCGATACCTACAATTTCTATGCATGTGACTATAGTTAGGCTGCTTTAATTAGGCTGCTTGGGTTCATACGTTTCTGACTACGATAAAATAATATAGTTCTACAGAGTGGCAAATCAAGCGAACGGGCTGGAAGAACCCGCCATACAAGTACCCTTAACACTCAGTATTATGGAAATGACAGCAACATTTGAACCCTATGATAGCACATCAATACTGCTAGGACCCCTAATCTCCGTGTGTTCACTAAAGCAGATGTATCTATCTCAGACAACCACCTGGCAACCACCTGGTAGGACCAGCACCTGACAGCTGGGTGGACAGCGCTTCAGATTCGTAGTCCTGAGGTTCCGGGTTCGATCCCCGGTGAGGCGGAGACAAATGGGCAAAATGTTTCTTTCACCCTGATGCCCCTTTTACCTAGCAGTAAATAGGTACCTGGGTGTTAGTCAGCTGTCACGGGCTGCTTCCTGGGGTGGAGGCCTGGTCGAGGACCGAGCCGCGGGGACACTAAACTCCGAAATCATCTCAACATAACCTCAAGATAACCACTACGCGTCCGCCAGACCTGGTAAGCCAAGTACCTTAACGGTGGTTGGTGCCGCCACACACACTAGGAGCCCAGGTCCTTAAACCTGGCTAAACAGGATCTATCACCATCTCCCAAAGCCATATTACCAGTTCGACCCCACATCTGTGTTCCTCACCTCATTACACGTCTCCTCAGTGCACAAGTTAACAATTATTTACAATTTATTATACTTATGCTCTGCGTTGCAATACAGTTTTATATATATTGTACTGGTTCTGTATTAAAATTAATATGGTTTGTAGCCACTTAAGTCTCCAGGATTTTAAAACTTAAAACATGGGGTTGTCAGCGGCGCCCAACATTCGTCTCAATATAAGCCAACTTTCAGTTTATTATTGCAGCTGCAATTAATTATTATTTAATACCCAAAGATATTTATCAACTATATAATGATGGGAACTCAGAATAACCCTCCCTCTTATCAAACTTTTTTTTTTACAGTCTACCAATCCATACAAAATACAACGTATTAATATAAAACGCTAATAACTTTATCTATGGTCCGGCCTCTGTAGGTCTGGCGTGTTCGTATGGTTTCAGGTTGGGCAAAGCAATTTCTTCTTTTCAGTGTCAAATCTAGAGAACAGGCTCAAATATCAGTAGTTACTAAAGCACAGGAACCATGTCTCTCTAGATTTAAAAAGCTTTAAACAAGTGCAACCCAATAGCGTTGAGGTCACTCACACAATCAGGCCAAGTAACTCATTAGTGGATTACTTAGAGTTTCCCTAGTGTAAGTCTAGGGAGCAGACATGAACAAACTAAAACAACGCCAGGAGTGAACAGGTCCTGTGAAGCAAGTTCACAAACGTCTAACTTCGCATTAACACATTTAAAGAATGTCAACTTTTGAAATTATCTCAACACTTAGTCACTAAAATCTCAAAGTGTCACTTATTCACACTACTACTAAACTTGTACCAGGAGGCGGAACAACAGTCGGGAACCTCGCATCGGGTCTTACACAACAGGTATCCGGGGTTTTGGACATACTGTGATCCAGAGTTTTACGATAAAAACAAAGGGTCGGTATTCGGGATGTACACAGTGAACAGGACTGACTCCGCACCACACGGACGCGCGCACAACTTTGAGCGCGTCCAGCAGAATTACGGAAGCAGGCAACCCGCGCAGGCGGGAGGAGGAGGGAGTTGGAAACTATCGCGTCAGAGCCCGCCCACTACAGTCAGCTCGCCCGTTTATTCGTTTCCACGAGCTATTCCGTTTGTCAGCCCGGCCATATGGTTCGACACCCTCGTCATTCTTCAGGCGCCCGTTAGAAACAACCATTCCAGCCGCTGAGACCATCCCATCAATTCGAACCCGCCCCGCCCAAGTCGTTCACATCACCCCCGCCAAACACACACCGAATCTACAACGTTGTACAACGTTCGAACAAGTTTTAACACCTAACCAGTTATAACAACCAATATAGCAAGTTGTAACAACGTTCTAATACGTCATAAACACGTTAAGCCAAGATGTAACAACTTTATTACAAGTTGTAACAAGCGGAAAATAGAGACAGTTTCGGTTTGTGTTTCCAGGGACCCCCACTCAACTTTCTATGGGAAATTTAGATTTTCTAGTCACCAAACATCCCCTCTCGCCCAGCACAAGCACTTGGGCTGGACAGTAGAGCGACGGTCTCGCTTCATGCAAGTCGGTGTTCAATCCCCGACCGTCCAAGTAGTTAGGCAGTATACCCCACCCCCCCAGGCCCATCCCAAATCCTTATCCTGATTGATTGATGGATGAAGATTAAGCCACCCAAAAGGTGGCACGGGCATGAATAGCCCGTAAGTGGTGGCCCTTTTGAGCCATTACCAGTATCAATAGATGATACTGGAGATCTGTGGAGGTGCGACTGCACCCTGCGTGACGGGAGATGTCTCCCCTTATCCTGACCCCTTCCCAGTGCTATATAGTCAGGAGCGCGCGTGTCCACCACCTCAGCCCCGCTCCTGTGCCAGGTAAGTCCATCACGGGCTCACCATAGCCCGTGCTACTTGGAACTTTTAGTTCCGGTAGCTGATCAAGAACAACAACAACGACCGTAGCATCAGCTTTTGGGCACCGCTCCTGTGCCAGGTTAAGTCGACTACGGGCTCACCATAGCCCGTGCTACTTGCCCCGCTCCTGTACCAGGTAAGTTACGGGCTCACCATAGTCCGTGCTACTTGGAACTTCTTGTTGTTATAGATTCAGCTACTCTGACCAACAACGTATCCAAAAAAACCACGCCAGGAGTGAACAGGTATAACTCTTACGGGCTCACCATAGCCCGTGCTACCTGGACATTTCGTTCCGAGTAGCTAAATCTGAAACAACAACAACAACGCCCACACAATATCGGACATCGTACAATGTAAGCGTGTAAGGAGGGTCATACCCCCCTCCCCCCCCTATCTGTCAACTGATGCCCCTCCTCACTTGCCAATCAACTGAAGGTTCGGGAACTAGAAAAAAACTAGAAAGGTTTAGAAATTAGCGACAAGGCTCGTCCCAGAATTGCGGTGTGCTTGGGAAATAGATTAGGAGTAGTTATATGGAATATATAACGTCGTCTTTTATATGGAATACCTCGGCCACGGACACGTGTCTAGCTGCAGTTGTAGACAACCGGCAGCTAGACACGCGAGTTCCAACAGCTAATGTCGACCCTACAGGCACAAATAGGCGAGTACAAATAGGTGAATATGGGGAAAAAAATACACGCGCGCGCCCAAAAACGCGCGCACGAACCACAAGTTACCAGAAGGGGACAACACACAAGACCGGATGAACATTCTGAAGGTCAACTTTCACACTTGTTTGCGACAATGAAAATTCAAGGAAACGATTTCACCAATTACCTCTATAACAACAGTCTTAGTGAGGACACCTTTCCCCAGGTCGGTCTCTCTAACCTTAACCCTCGCTGGTGCCCCGCCTCTTAGAGCACACGTGTTGGCTCCGTGTTTATCAGTGTCCAAGTGCCTCTGTAACTTCATTGTTTTTTCCAACTTGCTTCATCAAAAGTATGAACAATCAGAGGAAAGTAAGAGAGACGAAAAGACCAAGCTTGCACAACACAATGGATGATATTACAAATCAAATCATGGCCAGCAAGCTTCACTTGTCAGTAACCAACACCGACAACACAATCGTTACTTTCAGAGATTAAATAGACTAGTTTACCTCCATTATTTACATGGCAACAACGGGGTCAAGTGACATTGCATTTGTAAGACAACTAGAAATGCAGAACATATTAACTCGGTCCTACAGACACTTGAGTAAGAGCATAAACTGAAACAACACAAATCTGAAAAATCACTGAAAAAAAGTCCACACATGACAATTCGAACTCGACACCATTTGAAAAGACTGATCATTGAGGCCTAATTTACATGATAAATCTGAAATGTCGTAACAAATATGGATGTATCCGACGGGCAAAGCTCCCACACTCAAGGACTGTACGTAACCCACTGTGTTTAAACAATTACAATAATATCGGCCGACTTACTGGTCGAGTGACCCCCCCCAACCAGCCGCCCCATTTTCTCTTTCACCATCATTGCCAGGGAATGTTAGTCTGCGTGTTTACCAACCCTCGACTTGCAGTTAACACAGAGTTTGCTGTATTTATCTTTGAATCAACTCGAGATCTCGCCAACCTTTGTTGCCACAGTGTCAAGTTGATGTAGCAACCGTGCACGCTGTGTCCATGGCGCCTGAACACCGCGGGTGCCGGCTTGTGCTACCAGCTCCTGTCGGTGTTTCCCTTTATAAAATGCAGTTCAACATATACAGTTTATTTCTAAAATTGAATCTGTTTCTGTCTGTCAGAGTTTGGAGGGCAGGCGCTTGGGCTAGTCTCACTAACTTTCCATTATGAATCAAACTGGGTATGGGAGTTTCATAGGCTAGTTGGTGTCGGCCCAAATTAAATGTTTTCAGAAATGTTGGCATTTATAGACACCCCTTCCCCTGATTGTTATGGTCTGAAATATTGACTTTTCCATAGAGTTGTTCAGTAGTTAAGTGCTCTGTAACAAGACAGAGAAGGAAGAGGTGATGGGGTGAGACTCAGGCACAGACAGGTACTCTTAGTTCAAAATATGTACAAAATAAATGTAGTCAAAATTAAATGTACAACCTCAAGCGCAACGGGAAAACCATTAGCAAGCAATTTGATCATCTCAAACTCAGGGTAGTTATGAATGACAGCAGTCACNATATATATATATATATATATATATATATATATATATATATATATATATATATATATATATATATATATATATATATATATATATATATATATATATATATATAAAGCTTAGGTGGGGGTAAAAGGAGGTAGAGTAAAAACAAAAAAAAAACAAAAAAAAAATCAAATTAGTGGTGTATACTGTGGACCTGCGCGTGCTGGGGAGCGCAGTCTCACGCCCGGGAAACAGTTGCCAGTGTTATGGCAATGTTTGCCTCTTGGGACTGGTGTTGCCTGCGTTGTGCCACCGACACTCCGGTGTGTTGTGGCTTTATCTAGCAGGGTCGATGCTTGTGGCCTTGGCCCATGGGTCCTGGTGGATACTTACTAGTCTCCAGTACTGCTTGCCGTGCAGCGTCAAGACTGCTTTATTGTTATACATTTGCTCATTTTATCCTTATTAGAAGATAAATTGCTTCATGCTGGTCCAAGTCTCCAAGGAGGTCCACTCGTGTCCCGTAATTTTTGGTATTGGTTTGTTGGGCTTAAGGCCTATTGACCACCGGAGGGTTATTAAGACCACCACAAAACCTTATTGACCAGCCAGCAAGTATATTTTAATCCTGAACAGTTCACTCTCAGTATATACACCAAGAAGCGAGGTATACCTCTATCTCTGGAGGGTCTTTGATTTCGAAATTACTGTGCAAGTTTATTTCTATGGATTCCGGTGTTAGAACTGAAGAACACCTTCACTGTGTAGCTTGGAGATTACGTAGAGATCTTCACCATCACGCGTGACGGATTGATGAAGATTAAACCATGCAAGAGGTGGCATGGGCATGAATAGCCCGTAAGTTTATACGACTTGGCTGTTAAGGAGATGTTTGCACAACGCCACTCCTGTGCCAGGTAGTCCACTACGGGCTCACCATAGCCCGTGTTACTTGGATCGTTTTGTTTTCTGTAGCTGAACCTAAAACAAACAGATGTAAAAGCGAAAGGTCTTCTTTCGAGCGTTTTTAGTTCCTCTACACTTGGTTGACAGTGTTAGCAGGGTTATCTTGAAATGATTTCGGGGCTTAGTGTCCCCGCGACCCGGACCTCGACCAGGCCTCCACCCCCAGGAAGCAGCCCGTGGCAGATGAGTAACTCCCAGGTACCTATTTACTGCTAGGTAACAGGGGCATCTGGGCAAAAGAAACTCTGCCCATTGTTTCTCCCCGGCGCCCGGGATCGAATCCGGGACCACAGGATCACGCGTCCAGTGTTCTGTCTGCTCAGCCGCCGGCTCCCAGCAAGGGTGTATGATGGGTATTCCCGTCTGGCTCTCATCATCGTGTGGAGGCTTCGTGTTAAGCCAGCTGCTACCTCCCGGAGCTTTAACACACGTTTTGTGTTGCTTCTGACCATCCTTACTATATAATTTATCTAGTTGAATAATGCCTTCTAGCCATTTCATAGTCCCGTCTCGTGTCCGTGTCTACAGTAATAAGGTCCCCTTTTTGGTTCCCCATTCCATTGATTTATTATGCACCCCATACCTAACCCGTGGGTGGGACCGAGTCTTAATCCACCTTCGTTACCTTATATTTATATTATCGTGCCGACTTGGCTTTTGTCAAGCTTGGATGCCATCTGCACTTTCCCTTCCTCCCTCAGACTGTCAGAATTAGGCATGTTCGCTTCCCTCGTTAGTCTAACAAGTCTGTAGGTTTGGACTGCCTACTTCCAGGTAATAGTAAATTAATTACGTCGACGAACTGGGTGACAATAGTGTCATTGTTCCTTGCTTCAAGTCATATGCGATGATTAGCTACACATGGTTTACGCACGAGTCCTGAGGTAGCCTGAATGTTCCAGTGATGGCTTCTGTGTATTTACTATTGAAAATCTGCGATAATTCACCCTTTTCATTTAGTCTACGATCAGCCACAGTTGTGGTCTGACCAGAGATGTCCACAACAGCTTGTAGCGCAGAGTAAACCATCATGCAAGAGACTTATAAAGAATTTGCCTCTCGTTGATGTTCGTAGCAACTTTGATCCGCTTGCAATCTTTTTAGAAAGTTATTAAACGAGTAAATAACAAAAGTTGTCACAAGAAGCAGCCGCGACCACTGGCCAGCCAGCAACCACGCGCGCAGCGACCACTGGCCAGCAACCACGCGCGCAGCGACTACTGGCCAGCAACCACGCGCGCAGCGAACACTGACCAGCAACCACGCATGCAGCGAACACTGGCCAGCAACCACGCACGCAGCGAACACTGGCCAGCAACCACGCACGCAGCGAACACTGGCCAGCAACCACGCACGCAGCGAACACTGGCCAGCATCCACGCGCGCAGCGAACACTGGCCAGCAACCACGCACGCAGCGAACACTGGCCAGCAACCACGCACGCAGCGAACACTGGCCAGCAACCACGCACGCAGCGAACACT
Source organism: Procambarus virginalis (assembly GCA_020271785.1). Lineage (NCBI taxonomy): Eukaryota > Metazoa > Arthropoda > Malacostraca > Decapoda > Cambaridae > Procambarus > Procambarus virginalis. Next base: position 27,010,874 of record WNGS01001312.1, on the reverse strand, counting down.
GGCCAGCAACCACGCACGCAGCGAACACTGGCCAGCAACCACGCGCGCAGCGAACACTGGCCAGCAACCACGCACGCAGCGAACACTGGCCAGCAACCATGCATGCCATGATAAGGTCCAGTCAACAGCGGTGTTCTGCATGAGCTGGCGGCCAGGCACACCGCTCTCCCCCACAGTGGTCCCTCACAGTATACATGCCATTATTCAATTACTATTTATTCTCTCATATCTTGCTACAGTGGGATATAACGTCGATACATCTGCCAAGAATTTAAATACTTGATTGACTCAATTACCCTAATAAAATTGACACATACAAGTTCACATACAAGCCAAAAAATGCCACCTTTCATATTCAGGCACCACTAGCATCGACTTTTCTTTTTATCTAATGTCACCCATTTCTGCAAATACCATTCTATATATCCTCTATCCCAAGTAATTTTACAACTGATATCACCACCACCAATCAACAGCAAGAAAGTTCTCATATTTGTGTATAATAATGTATAGATCTCGCTAACGTTAGCCATGAAGGCCGGTCGCCACGGCACTCCGGCAGCTGGCAACGACACTGGCAATTCAGAAAAGTACGAATATACGTGCTTACCTAGTTGCTTTCTGGCAGCGTACGTGCTTGCTTGCGTGTGCATGCATACGCGCGCGCGTGTGTGCGTGTGCGTGTGCGTGTGTGCGTGTGTGTGTGTGTGTGTGTGTGTACGCGAGAATGTATCTGCATTGGAGCGCTTTTCTATTCAAATACTTTTACAAAGTCTGGGTTCGTATCCCTTGCGCATAAACCTAGCTGTACCGCTGCTGGCGTGACGCTTGGTGGTGACGCTGGGCATGCGCGCGTCAATATGAGTGTGGGTCAGTCTTCAAAGATAGTGTGAAGTCATGGGCTTGCAACCACTGTCCAGCCAAGCACCAGCGCACACATGGTGTACACCTTCGCTGGGGAGAGAGTAGTTTCCAACCCAGTGCTTCCATGTGTAGCGAGGATGGTGGCCTTTGATGAGTGGCGAGACCCACAGACCACCATCACCACACACTTTCCTCCAACATTTAACATTCCCTATAACCTCGTGATGGTGCTCGTTCTCGCAGTCTTACGTATGAAGTCGCAGCCTGGTTCACCGTTATCTTTCGGAGGAGTTTATCAAGTTACCTGGTTGATGGGGTTCTGGGAGTTGTTCTACTCCCCAAGCCCGGCCCAAGGCCAAGCTGCCCTTTGAATACCGTGAGAGGTCTGCTAGTTATTCCCCCTTATGCATAGTTTAAAATTGTCAGTCCAAAATGTTTATATTCTCTCATGGCAGACTTTATGCATCTCTGCTTTTCCACGGCCAGTTTTGCACTTCCTGACATGCCTCCTGGTCCTGTAAGCAGTTAGTTCCGTGTATAGATATTGAACTAGTCCCTCTAAACAAATATCTACTATTATGGTGCCTGAGCCAAGGGCAGCTGTTCTCAACTTGCTTAAAATAACGCAGAAACCAGCCACATTACAAGGACTGCAACTTTCTTCAAGACAACAGGTAAGGTGGTTTTACCACAACATAATACATGGAAGGAATGAAGACTTGGGAAGTTCTGCTACTCATGCTAGGCTCTACTGAACAATATGTATCGAAAATTAGAATTAATACGAGCATGTCACCATTTTTTGCATAATAAAATAAAAAACAATACAAGGATGACTGTTGCTCACGAAACTAGAATTAATATTTATAAACTATTCCTTTCTTCATTAAATACAGAGTTCAAGGAAACAAGTTCCATTTAAACAAATACTGCCACTTAAGGGTCACTCCAGAGTGGAGCCAAGCGTGTATCTGACCACTATTGTCTAGACAGCGTTTGACCTCTATTATATAAAGTGATGATAATGCTACCCTTTGACTTGTAAATATAAGATATACAAATAATGATATAAAAATACGATAAGAGAACTTAACACACATCCACACATACGAGTAACAACCACCCATCCCCGAAGTAGTACACACACACACACACACACACACACACACACACACACACACACACACACACACACACACACTATACGAGTTACCCAGTTATTCACATTTTCTTTACGATCAAAGAGTGTGTAGCGCACATAGAAATCACAATAGCGTGATGCATCAAATGAACAAATCCACAAGGGCATGGGGGGAATTATGTAAAACCCTGGTTTGTGTCTCGGAGAGGCTGCAGGATCCAAGTTCAGTAGAACTTCTGGTTGCAATTCTTTTACCATGTCGTAACTCAGTCTATTAAGGCAGTGTCTGGGATCCTCTCGGACGTAGGTTCGAACCTTCGTCACGGCCCTTGTAGATTTGTTCAGTGCTCGGCCAAGCTCGGCCTTGGCTGCCCGCAGGTCAATCGCTCTACAGTAGTTAAAAAAAAGTTACTGCTCGTGTAGTCAGTCCCACACACCAGTTTGGAAGTTTAATTGGCATCATTAAACTTGACCAAGACAATCAAATTTATGAATCGGCACAAAACTGGGACAAATTTTAGTGTTATTAAACTTTTAAATATTATATATTTAACGTTCAAAATGAATAATAAATGTCAGTTCTCACGGTGGACGCGCGTACAAATTGTTCGGATTTACCTGAAATATGAGCACGAGTAAAAGGAAAAAGGAAAAAAAATGCCTAACCTATACAACAAGATTTCTTTCACTCGAGTTTTCTTGCGAAATGTTTGTACACACAACACACACACACACAAAACGCACTGAGAAGTTCGTGTAAATTTTTTTTTGTTTTGTTTATAAATCCGACTTCTTGCAGGGCTGAACTGTGAAAGATTGCGGTAATTATCATTCAGGTAGTCAATGAGATTAAGAAAAATAATAATAATTACCCAGACATTTTAAGATTATCTGCATAACTGAAGGTATGAAATTTTGTTTTTGAAAGCTAAAATGAACAAAAAATCTTAATTATTCCTATCTCCACTCGAGCGTGCGTTGACCTACTGTAGGAAGTAGGAATGGTGGCGTGGAATAGGGAAGAGGGAGAGAGATGGATATGGCTCTTAGCATGCGGTAAAATGTGTTGCCATTTAAAACTCAAACAACGAACACACACAACTAAGTAATTATCAGAAGACGACCCAAAGGAATTCAGCGAATTCCTTCTCTCCCAGAGCCCTTCACATCTGAGGCCAGCCAGCGCAGTAATCCGTATTTCAATATTTATTGAAGAAAAGGTTGATTTTGTTTAAATCAAAACTTTATGTTCAACAAATAAGGAGAACTTTGCCTCGGCCACAAGCACAGGTGGCGCCACTGGTCAGTATCCACTCCCCCCCCCCCTCACACTGCCCCTGACCATGATAAGAGGAAGGTCCCTTATTGATCATTAAGGGACTGCCCTCACGCGCCCTCTCTCTCGCGCGCGCGCTCGCTCTTCCTCTCCCCCTCACAAAACCTGGTCCCAGTCACCAGCCACTCCCTCAAATTACTGCATCTGATCACCCGAGTCCAACAGCCTGGTTGAGCAGTCCAGCAACGAGGAGGCCCTAGGCGATGACCGGGCCGCGGGGACGCTAAGCCCCGAAACCATCACAAGGTAATCACCCTCCAGCAAGTTGAGGCTCGGCACTAATTCCCCTATAATCAAAATTCCCTCTCACACCTTGGGATTTACTGCTACCGGGGCTGCTTCGGCCTCGCCTTGTTAATCCTCGCCAAAGAAAATCGATCTCTGCCAATTTTAAACTGGCTGCTTCTACAATTATCTGGTAATTACACCGAACTGCCCTCAAGTACTAATTATGCAGAGGGACTTAACATGGATCATTTTTTTTATTTTTTTCTAAATTGCCTATTTTATCTTGTGGCAGTTATCCTCCAGGATTCAAGTTTGTACACATTCCTCACAATGCTTCTGTGGCTTCTAAATTAATTATTATATAACCTTACGTACATTTTAGTTACAATAAAAACTAAATGCTATTCTTCTTTTAAAGGAAACCTTGCACGCTAATACTTAAATAACACATCCGATAATAGCACAGAGCAGCAGACTCGCCTTGAGTGCGTTATGGGACGTTATTTAACGTGACACGTAAATCAAACGGCGGAAAATGTCGTTATGTGGGTCCCATACCTGACCGCCTCCACCCAGGCTTCTCAGTCATGACCAGCTTCACCTCTCACTCTTCAACAGTCACAGCCGCCGCCTCTCTACACACACTCGCACACCACAAGTCACGTGAAAGCTGAATGCATTCCGGGAGGGAGCGGAGTCTTGGAAGCCACCTCCATCCATACCTTCAAGAGCGGATAAACACTTGTACGATTAAGGACGCACAGTTTTACAAATAGCCAAGAGACGGGGGCCAAAGAGCTAGATCCTACCTACCCCCCCACGTAGATTCTAATAGTCAAGTTATACTACCCAGTGCGCAGACACAGAATCATTAACGGAGCAGACAACACAGCCCCGCCAGGTAAGTTCACTACTGGGTCACCATAGCCCGTGCTACTTGGAACTGTGTTTTCTAGCTGAATCTAAGACAACAACAACAACAGCTTAGCAGACAAGGAACCCTCTCCAGAGATCCTATCAGGGAGGGGATTAACATTCCTTCAGCCATTCTCCCCACTACAACCCAGGCGTCTCTTAACGTGTCTAGCTACCACCCATCAAGGATGAACCACAAGACCTCACATACATTACTGTTACATATATTTATGTTCATTAATTCCTGGCAAATACAGGAGAATAAAAAATGACCAACAGGCTAGTCTGGTCTAACACCAAGAGGACAACTATGGTCAAGAGAAGGGAGCAAGCCGGAAGACCCCCCCACACTGTACCAACACAGACAAACTTCATACAACAGCGTCCAGGCCACTAGGCGCGCCACTGGCAGTGTGACGGAGCCATCGCCAGCCTCACCGTCGACGCACCACGTCACGGGTGACTGGTGCGTCACGTCGTCACAGGGGACACGCGCCTCACACACTTTCAAAACACCACCACCAACACGCGAGAAAATAAAAGGTTCAACGAGGACTACAAGAACGTAGACGCCACCTCGTGTTTGTCAATGGTTTAACCTTCGTTACCATCTGCACCCCCGGGTCTACCCGTCTCAAAAGCTGCAGCTTTGACTAAACTTGCCGACACCTTCCTGACCACCACGAAGACAAGGCCACCGAGGTTCCCGCTGGCCGTAAAACAAGGCCAACTAAACCTCAAATGTAAATGCAGTTTCTCGTTTGAGATATTTTAATGGCCAAGATTAAAATGAAGCTTATGATTCCAAGATATTATCAAGCTTATAGTAGACTATCTCGTAAGCGAATGCACACCACCACCACCACCAGCCAATACGGAGCGCGCGCACAAACTTATTTTATATGGGCTCACCATAGCCTGTGCTACTTGGAACTTTTTGTGCCAGGTAGCGAATCTTAAACAACAACCACTGTTAATTTACAAGTGTTGAATCCATCAGTGTTCAGCATGTTTACTGGCACGGTGATGGGTCGTTGACGATGGGTCAGTCCTGACATGACAGGCCGACAGACTGAGGCACCTTGACAAGGACAGTGTAATTGTCACACTCGTCAGAACACTACATTTATTATTCATGTTTAATATTTCTTTGACCGATAGGGGGGAGGAGGGAGAACGAGGGGGCAGAGAAAGAAAGCACGAGGAGGGGGGAGAGGGGGAGAGAGAGAGCGAGCGAGAAAAAAAACAAGATATGACGGCCAACAATGAGTGGGTCCGTGAATAAGACCAACACTTGAGGGTTACGGCTGCACAGGGAAAAAAACAGGGTCGGTATTTTGTTGTTTATTGTAATTGTTTGATAATATAAACAATTAAACTACCATTACAAGGTTGAGTCAATTACCTCGTCAAGGGCCCATTACGATACCCATTACCGACCACTGAATTAGTTTTTATTATTATTTTCTACCACAGACGTGGCCAATAGTGAACGTTGCAATACCAATTAATGGCACTGTAGATGCAATAGTTCTTATCTTCTGCGAAACAAACAAAAAAGCTGGAAGAGGTGAGGGGGAGAATAGAGATGGCAATAGCAGACAGGAAGGGGTGGGAGAAGAGAAAGGTGGTGTGGGAATAGGAGATAGAGGGATGGGTAACAGTGAGGAAGTAGATGGGATGGTGTAAGGAGGGGGGAGGGATGGTGTAAGGAGGGGGAGGGATGGTGTAAGGAGGGGGGAGGGATGGTGTAAGGAGGGGGAGGGATGGTGAAGGAGGGGGGTGGAGGTGTAGGGGGAGGAGGGTTGCATCTGACGGCGCTGTAACGCTCACATTAACAAACTCTGGATGGGAATTAGAGCATGGGTCTGGTCACCTCCCCCCCCCCCCCCCCCCCACCTCCCTCTATATTAGAGGGTAGACGTAG
>WNGS01001312.1:26974115-26988639 GCA_020271785.1 Procambarus virginalis | reverse complement strand
AAATCCTGTTTCTATTTTTCCTCTGGTCTGACATTGTCATATATATATATATATATTATATATATATATATATATATATATATATATTATATATAATATATATATATATATATAATATTATAATTTTAGCAGTCTCTGCGATAATCAACTTCAGCATTAAGTTGCTAAGATATTGCTAATGGTTTTAAAATAAATCTATTTAGGCTAGCAAACTAAGACGCACGTAGCTGTGAAGTTCTTATCTATGAATGATACAACTGTTTTGCCGTACCTGTTTGCCACTATGGCTTGAGCAGCTATCAATTTTCACATTTAATAAATGTACTGCCTTTTTTTTAATAATTCATAAGCACGCTCCCCTACAAAATACATAGCTACGTAAATCCAATGTTGTGGCAAATACAGGAGGTAGGAAAATAAAGCCAAGTGAAATTCCATTGTGACGTAACTAATCTTATCAGCTACTACAGCTACTTACATTTTTAACTTTAGTACAATTTGTTTCAAGGTTTATATAGAAATTTAACTCAAATGGACATTTTAAAATGTTTTATCACTAAATCCTTCATACCTTAGATTGCCTATAAACGACAACTTCACTGCCGTAATAATCTATACGTAAAGACTCGACCCATTTCTCACGATGTTCAAAGGTTCCACCACACTCTTTACTCCTGCTTAGAACTAGTCTAATTAGTAAGGTAGGATAAGCAGGCAGCGGGGAAAATCAATTCCTGATGACGCGACCGCTCCCCATCCTCCTCCGCCTAACTCTGCAGTACTCTCGTCCTACTTCGTTACAACACAAAAACGCTGAAAGACAGTAGGAACAGCCCCGGAAGCAAAAAGTGTGCAAGAACAACGCCTTCAATCTTGTGTTGCAAGCTATGAACTGTCCCTTCCCCACAGCTTGGTGTACACATGGAGGTCCCAAATTAGCACTGCTTGAAGGAACAGGACAAACCATATCACATTTACTGCTCAGAATTCGAACTCGGTCCTCTCAAGCTCCTCGCCTTTCAATAAACCTTTGGGGGCAGCTTTAGAGAATATACGAACCTGTGAAAAACTGCATTTGAAGAAAAGTGACTGTTTCTGTTTCAATGACAAACTGCAACTTTATTTTAAACATTTACAGTGTCTCTTATAGTCACCAATATCTATATAAACTCCAATTCTGACCACACCCGGTATTCTCACATCTAGAACACACTGAAGAGGAATTTCAAAATGCGTTCAATAAGCAATTTTGTTTTTATTTTTCCCAAGTTCAGAAAATACTCGCCTGTGAATTTTATGACAATTATGTATTAGTTTAATGTGATACTGTTCCCAGAGAGGAAAACCTGCTAGGCAACGAAGTACGCAAAGATCGTGCATGGATTTCTCAAGTTCAAGTAAGTTCATTGAGACAATAAGATGCCTCTCAAAAAGGATAGCACACAGTATTAGGCTATTTCTACCCTCGTATGGTCTGGTAAGGTGACGCTGTAGCCTGGCCCCAATTGAGGCTCCCGGAGCCCCAACACCAACAACACTTCACTCCCATACTCCCCTCCTCACCACTACTGCTGCTGGTGCTGCTGCTGCTTGCCCAGCCTTATCTATAGCTTACTGACACTTCTCACACACAACACTGGTGTACCAGAAATGCCTCACTCGCCTACACAATGCGATTTACTTTCTCACTTTTCCGCACAAGACAAGCCGTGGCTAGAAGCCTGACGATAAGACGTATCTGCTGCTGATAAAGGGGGTTATGATTACCAAGGAATTCTTTATCCATCATCTGACGATATGCCCAAGGTTGCCACACTCCAAAATATGTCAAATATTTTTGTGAGCCTACTACTATTATCTACGCTAAGACAGTCGACTATTATTTTATCACTTTATTCACCTTTTGATTTAACTTTCTGTAGTATAGCAATGTGTTCACATTAGCGTTAGTATGCATTCATTTTTTTTACACGTAATTTACACTAAATATTTTCATTTCAGATTATCGTAATTTAACTCTGCTGGCTGGTATATTTTTTTTTTTACACATGCCTTGATTATTTTCAATTAGCCACGTTGATTGAACATCAAAACATCCCTACACAAACACTGAATCAACTCGTGGAACACCGTATCTTAGTATTACTGTATTTTGCATCCTTCTATGCTCCAGTCCTGTCTCACAGCTGCCATCACAATGTCCCCTATCCTCCTACTAGCATTATCGTCTACCCTCGGGACACCTTAACGGTCACACAAACCAACACAACTCTGTGTGACTGACCAACTAGTTTGTTTTATTCTGTTAAAAACTTAAGAAAATGGGAAGGCACGTATGAATATAAAATTCTCAAACAAAATCCTCTGCCAAAATGCACAAACGATAAAATACCGACAATGACGAGAAGGTTAAATTTCAAGATTTTTCGTTCCATACCCTCGCAATGTGCTTCCCTTGTGAAGCATCTCATCTCCATTTATGAGTAATGTTTATCCATTTAGAACCGTCGACATGATGACTATCTCGTCTCTAGCGGGATCAGGGTTTGAGCCACTGGTCAAGGTGGATGGATGCCGTTCCTTCCCTGTTCTCGTACCCAGCGCCATGTTCTCATAGTCCTTCCAATCACCAATGAGGTTTTCAATGTTTCATTATCAAAATACAAGAAAAGTAATAATACAATAATTATGCTACTTTCTAATTACATTTTTTTTTTGTGGATAGGCAGGCCGGAGGGTTACTCAGACAAAATATTGAAGTTCTTGCGAGGCAGGATCAAGTATAACATTTGGGGTTTACGGCTTGTGCTCAGTGATACGAGAAATTTGGTTTACTGAGGATTATATAAACTATATATAAATGTAGTATTTTCCCTTGTAAATTGATATACTACAAAAAAATCATATTTACATTATTTAATAAAGAAAAAATTATTAGTCAGAAAGGCACTTTTATCCCGGTAAAAGTAATGTCATCTATTATTTTTAAAGAGAAATATTAAAAATAGAACACCTCAGTCAGGTACAATAACTAGCATGATTCTCTAAGTATACATGACGCCATGGAAGAGTGGGAGGAGGTTAAACCACTGTAGAGTAGCTCAAGCCCGCCCTAACCCTGTGTAATGAAGCGCCAATAAAATTAAATTAACGAAAATTAAATGTTTGACTCCTTTAACAGGATTAAATATTAATGTTTGTCAATTGATAATATCTGTGTATATTCCAGATTCAAAGGTTTAAACCCGAGAGAGCACACATTTATTTACAGGTTTCGTAAAAAACAATGCAAGTATTCTTACACAAGAATATTACAATGTTTTATGAGACATAAGTATACCAACATAGTCCTCTTACAAAAAAAACACTGCTGAACATAAACAGAAAATCAACTCCCGTCGGATAATTGTACAAGTAATTAATGCGGAGGTTTATTTCGAACCTCTTTTTTGCCATGATAAACGCATTAGCAGTAATAACTGACAATTTGTTGGCAACTACAATGGCCGGTACTAAACACAAAGCTGTGCTAAAATTCGGTCTCCCTCCACCGTCACCTTCCACCACTTTGGTTGCCTCTCCAACACTAACACCACAGCAGCACACACCTGTTCACCACCACACAACACACCACTCGGGTCACCAACAACAGTACAATAACGTCCTCATCGTATAAGCACCACCACCACCACAATGTGCGTCACCGTCACCCAACAACAACTAGCCTCAGCAAGTAGGTACCAAGGCAAGGATTCCTCCTACACACAACACACTAGGACCCTCCACCCATCCCCTCCAGGCCACAGTTCAACACAACGACACTCCACCTTGTTTCCTTTCTTTGTTCTCCACAATGGGTTCCGTATTGCAAGGAATGCTATGTTACATGTACACAACGTGCAAACTTTAGTATTTTATAGCGCTCCCGTAAGGGGAAAATCATACATTAAATTGTTTATTCAAACATTAGTACTCGCAGTTAATTTTCGTGTACGATTATGATTAGAATGTAATGTTTTAAAGTCAAGTCCCTAAGGGTTATAATTCCAAGTCTAGGCGCCGGTGTCAGCAACGCTTTAAAGCCTAGGATAGAAGGCTAACTTTGTTGAAGTGGGAGGAAAGTTGTCGACACGGTAGGGCTGGATGGCACTGCTCTCAGTTCACAGGTACCCGAGACTGCAACAAACGTAAATGCACTCGTAAAGTGCAAGTTTACACTAACTATATTTTGTTTGATTTACTATAACTGTGGCAGAGTAAGTGTTAATATCCACCTCCCCTCCCCTCCAGCCCGCGTTATTCCTTATTATTACTCTCACACATCAAACGCCAGAGCAAACGCTGCATTTCTATTTTCAACTGCCTCTGTAATTTTGTAAACAATTGCATAGCTCAAAGATCAGTATATCCCTACTCTAAAGCAATATTTAACTTCCTACAAAAGACTAAACAAAGGTTTATCAGCTCTTTTTACCTTTGTATAATGTGCAATGTTATTGCAACCGATCACAGCAGGGTTACTTATGAGAAATGGAGGCATGTGTCAAATTGCTAAGACCTCTGGGTTCGTGACAACTGAAGTTTCTTCACTAGAGTGCACCTAGACCCGTGCTTGTGACCTTTTCCTTTATTTTATCAGTATACGTACTGTATATGAAGTTTGATGACTGGGGGCCTAAGAGTACACAGACTGTAAAACGTGATATACAATGTAGTAAGGATAACAGCCTAAAACTACAGTACCGGACAACTCTTGAAGACGCCAACCTCATTCTTCTAATTTTCACATTACCCCTTTACTTATTTTTATTCCGTTCTGTCAAGTGTAGGGTCCGAAGCAACCGAGGGACTATGACCACCTGTTTAAATCACATTTGTACCTTCAATTACCGTTTAAGCAAAACATTGATTCAATGTGACTCCTAATTTGTTTTTCACAACGTTGGCCATAACAACGAGTTTCATACTTGGTGCTGGTAAGTGGGTGTACGAACTACCTTTTGGTCCATACAACAACTTGGGAATATTCTAATCATGCTAACCAATTACACTCAACAGTTCTAGAATGTTCCCACTATATTATCTTGTACCATTCACGTCCTCTTTCTGCTTAACACTGACAACCAATAAAAAGAACCTCCGCAAAACTTTATATAGTAGCAACCCTCTTGCTTGCCCACGCAATATTGGTTGCGAGGGCAAGCAACGCAATTCCAAATCTATTCTTCACTGTAAACATGATTGCGGGATATTTAGTGTGTTCTGCGGGAGGCAAACAAATAATATATTAGATTTAAGACTTCATTTCAAAATGTATTTATGATAAAGTTATTATCATAAAAAGAGCTTAGCGTCACTGCTAGCTGTAAAACCTAGACTTGGATCTCATTATTCAACCATTTTCAAAAGATCACTTAAACGTCATGAGAACATTTAGCTGGTCAACAAGTAAAGTTCGTTGTACAAGCTAACATTTTCGGATACTTTGTATACGTCTAAGAATGACAGCCTGAGAACAGCGTAACCTTATTAAATACAAATTTGATCTTAGCTAAAGGTATGCTAAATAATATTCCGGCCTTAGCGAGTTTAATTACTTTTATCTAATACCGTCTTAATGACTTAAGTTTCCCCGCGAGTTATTGAGTTCTTAAGTACCTGGATCTGAGGAAATCAGTAGGACACCAACCCGTCCTCTGACCAAGTCCATTCCATCCAGCGGTCTACCCAAAGACGCATTTATCAATTTTAACATGTTGTTCATTCAAAATAGTTATTTCCTCAAATATAAATTAATATTGTTATATAGTAGCATACTGTGCATATTTAGGCATTGGTTAGGTTAGGTGTTTAGGTTCTGATGGCGACTACTTTTAGTATTTTTGGTGAAACATTTAAAGGGTTGTGGTTCGAACAAAAGTCGTCAGCTAATCATTTTTTGGGGGGTTGGGGGGGGGGGGGGGAGAAGTGTTCGAATGTCACCAATTGAGAGTCTTGTGTAAACCGTTTTTCATTCATAAACAGGGGGGGGGGGTACATGGAATGGACTTTGGACCTTTGTGAGGTCGGGCTGAAGAGGATTCGAACCTGCTCACTGGATACTCCCAAGTACCTGGATCTGACTTGCCGAGGTTGGTATACTCCGTCATCTGTAGACTCACCTTGGCGTGGAGGTACTCTGCGTCCTCGGTGTGGTCCGGGTGGAGGAACATCAGGTCCTCCTCCGACACCCTAGGTTTCTCCCTACTGGTGTGGCCACACAGGGAGAAACCATCAGTGTTCAAGTACTACAACTGTGTCAAGTGTTATGTCTATACACATGCATCATATGTGCCGGGTTAGGCTACGTAGTAGAGAATATAGTGCTGTACCGGATAGAAAATAAAGCAAGTTTCCTAATATACAGAGAATAAGCAGCAGCAGGGTAAAGCATCCCAAATTCTGCAACCGAAAGAAAAGCAATTTATCTCAATAGAAATTATCCCACGAAACAAGCATTGCATCTGAAAAAGATAAAGTGAGAAAGACGTAGGTTAATGTTTTTTTCCTGCAACAAGAAGCATGCACTACTGCTACCACAACTCCCAAGCTGTCAAAACATCGGCAACTCTACATATAGGAGCTATCTACAAGTGCGTCAAATTGGCATGCGGCGGCGCCACGCGAATAGGCTTCAAAACATGGTGGCCGCATCACCAACATTGCAGGTGTATTTCAGGTGCTCTCGCTGACCTTATGGTTGAGGTCGAGTACGTCGTCCTCAAGAGATGCGTCAGAGTACATATCTTCCTGATCAGCTACAGAGGAGCGGCCGGAGGAGAAGGAAGAGGTACGGTAGAGCTGGGAAGCCACGGCCGTGCCTCCAACCCGCTTAGGGGCGCTGTAGGGGAAGAGGTAGACATGAACTGTGAATAGTACTGAAAAATACTGCCTACCAACACAGGAAGAAAGAGCGTACACTACTTCCATCCGTACATACAAATTTAAGTTACAAAAATGTATACGAACATAACACGATTTATAATACGTTACAAACATTAATTTTAAACATTTGTACCTTATTCAAAAATTCTAAGCACATCATGGGAATAACAGGAATCTCTTCACAGAATACAGGAACGACCTGCCTTGTGTCTCACGAATAAATTGCTTCAAGAACATCTTTGGCTACTCTGATAAAAGGTCAATATACAAATCATCAATCATCACTCGCAACACACCACACCCAACACTTCTTTATATTGTATGTTACTATTTGCCTTCCCTTGGGCTGTACGGTAGAGCGACGGTCTCTCTTCATGCAGGTCGGCGTTCAATACCCGACCGCCCAAATGGTTGGGCAACATTCCAACCTCCCCCCCCCCCCCAATCATTATCTTTTCCAACTATTATATAGTCACAATAGCTTGTATTTTAATTAATATAAACTCAATTTACTGGCACCATAGATTTCTTTTTTACTAAATTTTGATTAACAGGCATTAAAGAAATGTTTTATAGCGAAGCAATGTCAGACGGTCGAGATATTGGAAAAAATGAACCCCTTCTCTCTCACAGTACCAGAACAGGAACATTTTAATATTTTATTTAATATATATACACACACACGTATACACACACATATATCTGAACAACGTCTAATATGTAATATATATTGGACGTTGTTGAGGATAAGGGTGAACTTTGCCATGGTTCCAGAGTGGTTACAAGATTGAGAAACTGTTTTTCAATATTTCCCCCTCATCCTGTGGCTTATGTTACAGTTGCAAAAACCATCACCCTGGTTACTGCGCGTCTAGACACCACATTACCATGTTAAATGCCTGTGGTAATGCTAATAGGCTCGTTCAAGAAGTTAAGTGGTGGTGCGGTAGGGGAGAAGACCAGCAGGCTGCCGACAGCTGCTAGCGGAACCGCACCACAGTCCCTGAGAGCCCTCATAATACTAGGAATTATGAGACATCGTGGCTCTAGATACATCTAGTAATTGCTTTGTTCGAGCGTGTTCACTGGGATTTTCAGTGGTTACCAAATCTAGTGGACTACTAGGAATAACAGACTGTTGTCAAGGGAATAAATCCACTAGGGCCGTGACGAGGATTCGAACCTACGTCCGAGATCTTCCCAAACGCTGCCTTAATCGACTGAGCTACGACATGGTCATAAGAGTTGAAACCAGAAGTTCTACTGGACTCCTTGGATCCTGCAGCTTCTCCAAGACACAAACCAGGGTTTTACACAACTCTTCCATGCACTCGAGATATGTCAATAGGCCGTTCTACCTCTTCGCCCTTCATTACACACAAATCACAATCACAAATAGCGTGATGCATCAATGAACAAATCCACAAGGACCGAAGGAGCCAAAAAGGGAAGGGGCCCTTACAAGTTGTTGTTGTTAAAGATTTGCTACCTAGAACAAAAAGTTCCAAGTAGCACGGGCTATGGTGAGCCCGTAACCCCCCTTACAAGTGTTGTCAAGGGCTCCTTCCTCCCCAAGTACTGTACGTTCGTGCACGTAATGTAAATTAAATCTATGAACTCTTAAATAACTATAAAGACTCCAGTGTTATTTGACTAGTTAGTAATGCAGTAATTTTAAATACTGGGTAATGTTCCTCCTATCCGATAACCCAGTTACCATATAAACACCGTTTATCACCACCCTGGTCGGAGGCCTGGTCGATGACCGGGCCGCGGGGACGCTAAGCCCCGGAAGCACCTCAAGGTAAGGTAACCCTTCCTCTCCTTCCTTATACAGTCACAAGAAAATATACAAACTGGTGACTACATAAAACTTCCTGGAATAAAAGTTCCTCTTTGATCATTGTCTCCAGCTACAAGTAAACAAAACAATACAGGCTCCACACCTCCGGTATTTCCACAGCAGTTAATAATAATAATAATAATAAATAAAATCTAGCACCACATTAATCCCAGCGTTGCAGTGTAAAAGACATCCATGTTCAGGCCATGCAATGTATTGCTATTATTTTATCTTACGGCCGTATTCTTGAAGACTGTATGCCAATAATTATAAGAAAAACTAACAAAAAAAATCTTAAGTTTCCAGACTTACAAAAATGGACACTTGGATTATGTCTAATGTGGAATTTCACTTCGTTTACGAATACCTTTGAAGGAATGTACACAACTTTAGTTTTTTTTTGACTGAAGTTTTAAATAGGAGTAGGATGGGTGGATAAATATATAAATGAGGATATAAATAAGGAGAGAGAGAGAGATATGTAGATATGTACACATACATATATAAAGCTTAGGTGGGGGTAAAAGGAGGTAGAGTATAAAAAAAAAAAAAAAAAAAAAAAAAAAAAAAAATTAGAGTGGTGTATACTGTGGACCTGCGCGTGCTGGGGAGCGCAGTCTCACGCCCAGGAAACAGTTGCCAGTGTTATGGCAATGTTTGCCTCTTGGGACTGGTGTTGCCTGCGTTGTGCCACCGACACTCCGGTGTGTTGTGGCTTTATCTAGCAGGGTCGATGCTTGTGGCCTTGGCCCATGGGTCCTGGTGGATACTTACTAGTCTCCAGTACTGCTTGCTGTGCAGCGTCAAGACTGCTTTATTGTTATACATTTGCTCATTTTAGCTTTATTAGAAGATAAATTGCTTCATGCTGGTCCAAGTCTCCAAGGAGGTCCACTCGTGTCCCGTAATTTTTGGTTTTGGTTTGTTGGGCTTAAGCCTATTGACCACCGGAGGGTTATTAAGACCACCACAAAACCTTATTGACCAGCCAGCAAGTATATTTTAATCCTGAACAGTTCACTCTCAGTATATACACCAAGAAGCGAGGTATACCTCTATCTCTGGAGGATCTTTGATTTCGAAATTACTGTGCTAGTTTATTTCTATGGATTCCGGTGTTAGAACTGAAGATCACCTTCACTGTGTAGCTTGGAGATTACGTAGAGATCTTCACCATCACGCGTGACGGATTGATGAAGATTAAACCATGCAAGAGGTGGCATGGGCATGAATAGCCCGTAAGTTTATACGACTTGGCTGTTAAGGAGATGTTTGCACAGCGCCGCTCCTGTGCCAGGTAGTCCACTACGGGCTCACCATAGCCCGTGTTACTTGGATCTTTTTGTTTTCTGTAGCTGAACCTAAAACAAACATGTAAAAGCGAAAGGTCTTGTTTCGAGCGTTTTTAGTTCCTCTACACTTGGTTGACAGTGTTAGCAGGGTTATCTTGAAATGATTTCGGGGCTTAGTGTCCCCGCGACCCGGACCTCGACCAGGCCTCCACCCCCAGGAAGCAGCCCGTGACAGCTGAGTAACTCCCAGGTACCTATTTTACTGCTAGGTAACAGGGGCATCTGGGCGAAAGAAACTCTGCCCATTGTTTCTCTCCGGCGCCCTGGATCGAACCCGGGACCACAGGATCACGCGTCCAGTGTTCTGTCTGCTCAGCCGCCGGCTCCCAGCAAGGGTGCATGATGGGTATTCCCGTCTGGCTCATCATCGTGTGGAGGCTTCGTGTTAAGCCAGCTGCTACCTCCCGGAGCTTTAACACACGTTTTGTGTTACTTCTGACCATCCTTACTATATAATTTATCTAGTTGAATTATGCCTTCTAGCCATTTCATAGTCCCGTCTCGTGTCCGTGTCTACAGTAATAAGGTCCCCTTTTTGGTTCCCCATTCCATTGATTTATTATGCACCCCATACCTAACCCGTGGGTGGGACCGAGTCTTAATCCACCTTCGTTACCTTATATTCATATTATCGTGCCGACTTGGCTTTTGTCAAGCTTCGATGCCATCTGCACTTTCCCTTCCTCCCTCAGACTGTCAGAATTAGGCATGTTCGCTTCCCTCGTTAGTCTAACAAGTCTGTAGGTTTGGACTGCCTACTTCCAGGTAATAGTAAATTAATTACGTCGACGAACTGGGTGACAATAGTGTCATTGTTCCTTGCTTCAAGTCATATGCGATGATTAGCTACACATGGTTTACGCACGAGTCCTGAGGTAGCCTGAATGTTCCAGTGACGGCTTCTGTGTATTTACTATTGAAAATCTGCGATAATTCACCCTTTTCATTTAGTCTACGATCAGCCACAGTTGTGGTCTGACCAGAGATGTCCACAACAGCTTGTAGCGCAGAGTAAACCATCATGCAAGAGACTTATAAAGAATTTGCCTCTCGTTGATGTTCGTAGCAACTTTGATCCGCTTGCAATCTTTTTAGAAAGTTATTAAACGAATAAATAACAAAAGTTGTCACAAGAAGCAGCCGCAACCACTGGCCAGCCAGCAACCACGCGCGCAGCGACCACTGGCCAGCAACCACGCGCGCAGCTAACACTGGCCAGCAACCATGCATGCCATGATAAGGTCCAGTCAACAGCGGTGTTCTGCATGAGCTGGCGGCCAGGCACACCGCTCTCCCCCACCAGTGGTCCCTCACAGTATACATGCCATTATTCAATTACTATTTATTCTCTCATATCTTGCTACAGTGGAATATAACGTCGATACATCTGCCAAGAATTTAAATACTTGATTGACTCAATTACCCTAATAAAATTGACACATACAAGTTCACATACAAGCCAAAAAATGCCACCTTTCATATTCAGGCACCACTAGCATCGATTTTTCTTTTTATCTAATGTCACCCATTTCTGCAAATACCATTCTATATATCCTCTATCCCAAGTAATTTTACAACTGATATCACCACCACCAATCAACAGCAAGAAGGTTCTCATATTTGTGTATAATAATGTATAGATCTCGCTAACGTTAGCCATGAAGGCCGGTCGCCACGGCACTCCGGCAGCTGGCAACGACACTGGCAATTCAGAAAAGTACGAATATACGTGCTTACCTAGTTGCTTTCTGGCAGCGTACGTGCTTGCTTGCGTGTGCATGCATACGCGCGCGCGCGTGCGCGTGTGCGTGTGCGTGTGCGCGCGCGCGCGTGTGTGTGCGTGTGCTTGTGCGTGAGAATGTATCTGCATTGGAGCGCGTTTCTATGCAAATACTTTTACAAAGTCTGGGTTCGTATCCCTTGCGCATAAACCTAGCTGTACCGCTGCTGGCGTGACGCTTGGTGGTGACGCTGGGCATGCGCGCGTCAATATGAGTGTGGGTCAGTCTTCAAAGATAGTGTGAAGTCATGGGCTTGCAACCACTGTCCAGCCAAGCACCAGCGCACACATGGTGTACACCTTCGCCGGGGAGAGAGTAGTTTCCAACCCAGTGCTTCCATGTGTAGCGAGGATGGTGGCCTTTGATGAGTGGCGAGACCCACAGACCACCATCACCACACACTTTCCTCCAACATTTAACATTCCCTATAACCTCGTGATGGTGCTCGTTCTCGCAGTCTGACGTATGAAGTCGCAGCCTGGTTCACCGTTATCTTTCGGAGGAGTTTATCAAGTTACCTGGTTGATGGGGTTCTGGGAGTTGTTCTACTCCCCAAGCCCGGCCCAAGGCCAAGCTGCCCTTTGAATACCGTGAGAGGTCTGCTAGTTATTCCCCCTTATGCATAGTTTAAAATTGTCAGTCTCCAAAATGTTTATATTCTCTCATGGCAGACTTTATGCATCTCTGCTTTTCCACGGCCAGTTTTGCACTTCCTGACATGCCTCCTGGTCCTGTAAGCAGTTAGTTCCGTGTATAGATATTGAACTAGTCCCTCTAAACAAATATCTACTATTATGGTGCCTGAGCCAAGGGCAGCTGTTCTCAACTTGCTTAAAATAACGCAGAAACCAGCCACATTACAAGGACTGCAACTTTCTTCAAGACAACAGGTAAGGTGGTTTTACCACAACATAATACATGGAAGGAATGAAGACTTGGGAAGTTCTGCTACTCTCATGCTAGGCTCTACTGAACAATATGTATCGAAAATTAGAATTAATACGAGCATGTCACCATTTTTTGCATAATAAAATAAAAAACAATACAAGGATGACTGTTGCTCACGAAACTAGAATTAATATTTATAAACTATTCCTTTCTTCATTAAATACAGAGTTCAAGGAAACAAGTTCCATTTAAACAAATACTGCCACTTAAGGGTCACTCCAGAGTGGAGCCAAGCGTGTATCTGACCACTATTGTCTAGACACAGCGTTTGACCTATTATTATATAAAGTGATGATAATGCTACCCTTTGACTTGTAAATATAAGATATACAAATAGTGATATAAAAATACGATAAGAGAACTTAACACACACCCACACATACGAGTAACAACCACCCATCCCCGAACTAAGTAGTACACACACACGTACACACACACACACACACACACACACACACACACACACACACACACACACACACACACACACACACACACACACACACACTGTACGAGTTACCCAGTTATTCACATTTTCTTTACGATCAAAGAGTGTGTAGCGCACATAGAAATCACAATAGCGTGATGCATCAAATGAACAAATCCACAAGGGCATGGGGGGAATTATGTAAAACCCTGGTTTGTGTCTCGGAGAGGCTGCAGGATCCAAGTTCAGTAGAACTTCTGGTTGCAATTCTTTTACCATGTCGTAACTCAGTCTATTAAGGCAGTGTCTGGGATCCTCTCGGACGTAGGTTCGAACCCTCGTCACGGCCCTTGTGGATTTGTTCAGTGCTCGGCCAAGCTCGGCCTTGGCTGCCCGCAGGTCAATCGCTCTACAGTAATTAAAAAAAAGTTACTGCTCGTGTAGTCAGTCCCACACACCAGTTTGGAAGTTTAATTGGCATCATTAAACTTGACCAAGACAATCAAATTTATGAATAGGCACAAAACTGGGACAAATTTTAGTGTTATTAAACTTTTAAATATTATATATTTAACGTTCAAAATGAATAATAAATGTCAGTTCTCACGGTGGACGCGCGTACAAATTGTTCGGATTTACCTGAAATATGAGCACGAGTAAAAGGAAAAAGGAAAAAAAATGCGTAACCTATACAACAAGATTTCTTTTGCTTGAGTTTTGTTCTCGGTTCATCTGATCACGGTTGAGAGGCGGGACCAAAGAGCCAAAGCTCAACCCCGCAAGCACAATTAGGCGAGTACACACACACACAAAACGCACCGAGAAGTTCGTGTAAATTGTTTTTTTTTTTTTTTTTTTTTATAAATCCGACTTCTTGCAGGGCTGAACTGTGAAAGATTGCGGTAATTATCATTCAGGTAGTCAATGAGATTAAGAAAAATAAGAATAATTACCCAGACATTTTAAGATTATCTGCATAACTGAAGGTATGAAATTTTTTTTTGAAAGCTAAAATGAACAAAAAAATCTTAACTATTCCTCTATCTCCACTCGAGCGTGCGTTGACCTACTGTAGGAAGTAGGAATTGTGGCGTGGAATATTGAAGAGGGAGAGAGATGGATATGGCTCTTAGCATGCGGTAAAATGTGTTGCCATTTAAAACTCAAACAACGAACACACACAACTAAGTAATTATCAGAAGACGACCCAAAGGAATTCAGCGAATTCCTTCTCTCCCAGAGCCCTTCA
>WNGS01001312.1:26932644-26947845 GCA_020271785.1 Procambarus virginalis | reverse complement strand
ATATAAGATCAGTACAATAGATTACAACATTAATATTGTCTTGTGTTATGAAATTAAAATATATTTGTGTGTCATCTTTAAAACAAAACCAATTTAAATGCTTGGATTTTTTTTTAACCCTCAAAGTGCAGCCATCAAAATTATCACCAAAATGAGAAAAAACAAAAACATTTATATAATTATCACCTGAAATATGTTCAAAAGATATTTGTATGCAAAAAAGTAAAAATAATGTCTATCATATACAGTAAATAACTTGGCTGTGTATGTTAAACTATGCAAGTGCTACTGTCATGATTACGGAAGACAGAGCTGAAGAACAAAAGACTCAACCTGTTTGTGGCTTTTGACAACTGCTGGGGAGACCCCACTGAGCTAGTGGAACCATATGAGCAACACCGATATTATAAAACTATGACATTGCTATAATATAATGACCACATTTCGCTACACAATCAACGGGTAACGTCAACCGCATTCCGAGGGTTAAAAGTGAGTATACAGTACCTCAAAGTTTCCCCCCCCCCCCAAAAAAAAAGGGGTAAATGGTATCGTGTACAGATGTTCAACTGAATGGTAAGTGTCATTAGTAGTTATCACAGATTATATGTAGTTATTAACTTAAAGAATCCAGCAAAACATATGTAAACTGTTAAATAACAACTATGTCTTCAATGCACCAAGACGACAACATGACAATATGTTCTTTATATTATATAGACTGTTGTAAAAACATACATCTCTCAATCAATTACAGGTGAATGAGACCTTTTGGATGCAATCTTTGAAGATTGAATGTCCCTATAAATTAAATACATGAAATAAAAGGTATGTCCTTATATAAAGATATTGAAATTAATGCTATGTATCACAGCAAAGCAACATCATGCAGCTTTCAAACAAAAATTATATTTTTTCTTTTACATTCCATAAATTATTCATAAATTCATAAAATTTAGCTACAATTATATACTCCAAATATCTAATAACATGGAACAGTCAAGTGGGCACGCAACTACTAATCTGCCAAAGTCTTGATATCATAAGAGTGCTAGACAAACGTATCTGGACACTATTTGACCACAGTCATACAATTTTCTTCATCACTAATATAATCCACAAGGAAACTCCCCACCAATAAATAAGTTTCACTATCACTTTAGATGTTATACATTTACAAATATCATTAACACACCTACACACTACCAGATTGTACTGACAGCATATAAGTATCTGAATCATTGAGTACATGCCAACAAAATTAATATACAGTACTGTATTTAAATTTGTTTCAGATTTATAACAAAACTTGTAAAATTTGATCTAATGAAACTAGACCTGCAACTTAAGTACATGTTGGAAATGCTCTGCACTTTGCTAATTATTCTAAGCTTCCAATTTTTTTTATACACAAGTTATCAAACTAATATTATATATATATATATACATGCACAATGATCTGTTGGAGCGATAACAGAACATTAGTTGGGCACATTGTATACCACAACATGTGTAAATCTATGCCCCCCTCCCCTCCCAAATAAAAACACAAATATCCTTTAAATGCATAAATTTCAGAACTGTACATTTAAAATATTGGTCAGCTTCAAACCTCAACCCACACATCTTAATATTTAAAAGAAATTTGCACAATAGTCAATTAAAAGTTTTGTCAATATTACCCATTTTGTTTTCTTCTTAATCTTCTTGTTATAAAATTGCCTTCATGGATTTATGATTTATATAAAATTCATATTTTAAAAGTGATTTGGAGCCAAAACATTATAGAATTTTACACTGTTGTGAAACTAACTAGCAAATATGTAACATGATTGACCCAATAAAAATCAAGTTGCTTTTTACTTGCAATGCATTTAGATCGAATTTTCATCCCCTGGTTTTACTGTACAAAACTGCTAGCCTTACAAACTTGTAAAATTTTAGCAAATTACAAGAAATATTTTTTTACAAAAAATAAATGCCACATGAGAAAACACTGCATAGCAAGATATACTGTAACTAAGTTAAACTTCATGGTTGGGTTTAAGCATTACATTAAAAGTATAAAATTAAAACCGTTATAAAATATAAATCCTTGGTTTAGTATCATTTTTGCTTAACCTCTAGCAGTTGTGGATAATTTTCCACAATGTTGAGAAGAATGCCGTCTATGTAAGCCCGTAGATGATGGTTGGCTTCTTGAGCATCCTTCAAGGATTTCTTGAGCTGCAAAGAAAGAGCATTGTACTGCAATTAAGAACTTAATGGGCAAGACATGCAATCTGAACTAACCAATCTTCATCTTGTTAACCTTGTTGTGTCTTTCATTGAAAGTTGAATATATTACAATAAATTATATCAGTAGAACTGTCTAAAATATTACTACAACATTATTATTATACTGTACACAACATTGAATTTTACTAATATACTTCTTTATTGCAAGATGATCACACAACATTATACAAAGACAATGTACCTGGAAACTATCACATGGAGACTATTGCAATCAGGTTAAATGTTAAAACAAAATACTGTACACAATTTCAGTATAGTGATGCAACATTTAGACAAAAAACTAGCCAGTGTGCAATGTGATTGGTTTCTATGGAAAATGGCACTTCATATTGATCAAGACTCGTCATTACTACAGTCTATAGTACACAAACATCTAAGTCAAAAAGGTCTAATTATAATTAATTTCACCACGATTCTATGTAACTCTCATAGTAACTAACCTTACATTCTCGACCCGCATTTATTCAAATCCTTTAATATGTAGTCTGAATAATTCATTAGTGTGTGAATTTTCCATTTCCTATACGCTCAACGATAAATGATTATTAACTTTTCTCATATTTTTAACATTTTTATTTACAGTATCTATGTTAAAACTTTTTTAATTTCATTCCAATAAATCTACACATTTAATGTAAATCGAGTACATAAAATTCATTAAAAATATCACACAACAAATTTAACATTTGTATGACCATAAAGCAATTTATGCCAACTAAATTTTAAACAATAGCCGATACTGATGTACTTTAGCGATTCCAGAATTGTAACCATGTTCCAGGATGATAAATGTTTAATGTAATAGCATGCAAGCAAATCACTTAAATTACAGTAGTGGTGAATACTTTATGTATTTTAAGAGCAAAACCCAGATTGACAAAACCAGTTTCAACAGCTATAAATTAAAATGTTTTTAATGCATAGCTTCAAAATCTAGTAATGTAATAGTTATATTGGCAAGTATTTTATAAGAGTGAACTAACTTATAAATTAGGAACTTTTTTTTGTTTTAAATATGATATTTATAGCATACAATCAGAGGGTAAGTTTTGGAACTAAATTGTTGTGTTCAACCAAATTCAGAGCCACTTTCCTGGATGTCTAGCTTGAATTTTGGAATAGATTTATCCGAATGAATGAGGGTCGGCTAGTGTCCCCCCCACTATTGTGCACTAACCTCTGAACTCCCTGGGTTATTATAATTAAATACTATCACATTTCATGCACAAATTAAATATCCAACATGCATAAATTCAACATGTTAGTAACAAACAAATATCCAAGAGTTAATGGTATCATTAAAGATGAAAGTAAAACTTAATTCATTAGAAATTAAACTTATGCCTATACTGCACCTTAAAAATTTGAGCAGAGCGGGTTTCAGCGACATTATACATAGAGCAATAAGGAGACCACAACAATACAATTAATATACTGTATTAATCTTGTCATACACCAATGAGAATAAATTTTTCATTGTCATTTAAGGAAACCTAAAAGTTAAACAGACTGAATTTAACCAAATGTTTTCGTTGGGTCGCTGGTAAATTTAATTTACTCGTGTAAATCTAGATTAGGCAGGCCAGGTCCCCTCTAAGAAAATTACAGAACAGTACTGTACTGCATTTTAGCAAAACACAAGCGTGAAGTAAAATTAACAAGGCAAAAAATTAAAGAAATTGTTGCACTGTATCAGTAAAATACTTCAGTCAAAGAAAGGGGGTAAACAACTAAAAAAAAATAAGTAACATTTAAATACAGTCCTCGATGTTAGTTGCCTTAAATTAAAATCTTCAAGCATTTATAATCCTATAGATAATAGAAGGTTTTGAAATTCAGAAGTACACTTCTTTAAATGGTCTCTGTAGTAAAGTTGGGTTCATCTTCGCTCCACAATTGGAACTCCCAGGTGGGGCAGAAATGGGTAGACATTTCCTTTCACCTAATGCTGTGTTCCACCTAGTGTAATTACCTAAGTGTAATTACCTAAGTGTAGTTACAGGATGAGAGCTACGCTCGTGTTGTCCCGTCTTCCCAGCACTCTTTGTCATATAACGCTTTGAAACTACTGACTACTTGAATCTTGGCCTCCACCACCTTCTCCCCCAACTTGTTCCAACCGTCTACCACTCTGTTTGCGAAAGTGAATTTTCTTATATTTTTTCGGCATCTGTGTTAGCATTTGATATCTATGACCTCTTGGTTCTTGAAGCTCCAGGTCTCAGGAAACTTTCCTGTCGTTTTATCAATTCCTGTTACTATTTTGTATTAGTGACATATCACCTCTTTTTCTTCCTGTCTTCTAGTTTTGGCATATTTAATGCTTCTAACCTTTCCGTGTAGCTCTTACCCTTCAGTTCTGGGAGCCACTTAGTAGCATGTCTTTGCACCTTTTCCAGTTTGTGGATGTGCTTCTAAGATATGGGCACCAAACAACAGCTGCATATTCTAGCTTGGCCTAACAAAAGTGTGCGTATGTACGTATGTTCACACGTGTAGTAATATCTACATATACATACACACACACACACAGCCAGAGCTCAACCCCCCACTAGCTCCTAAGGGGCTACTCAATTTGGAGATGGGACAGAAAAATTTGGAAAGGCAGTGGCGTTGCTGTGCTGGTGAAAGAACACCTGAAGGTAAACGAAATAATTATTGCCAATCCACGAGAAGTTGACATGGTTTTCGATCTGGAAGATTCTGTGTAACAAATTTACCTCTGTTTCTAGTAATCGAGCCACAGAGATTTTACAGGAAAGATATTTGGATTGACTGCATCTATTTAGACCTAAAATAAGCTTTCAACAGAGTTCCCACCACAAGAGGTTGTTTCTGGAACTGGAACATATTGGAGGGATGACAGGTAAGTTTTAACATGAATGAAAAAATTTCCGATAGAAAAATGAGGGCAGTAATCAGAGGCCAATGTATCGGACTGGAGAAATGACAAGTGGAGTACCACAGGGTTCAGTTATTGCACTGGTAATGGTCATTGTCTACATGAACGATCTACCAGATAGAAAACAGAATTATATGAACATGTTTGCTTATGATGCTAAGATAATAGGAAAGATAAGAAACTTAGATGATTGTCATGCCCTTCAAGAAGACCTGGACAAAATAAGCATATGGCACACCATTTGGCAAATGAAATTTAATGTGAATAAATGCCATGTTATGAAATGTGGAATAGGAGAATATAGACCCCACACAACCTATAAATTATGTGGGAAATCTTTAATGAATTCTGATAAAAAAAGATCTAGGGGTGGTTCTAGACAGAAAACTATCACCTGAGGACCACAAAGAAGATTGTACGAGGAACCTATGCTACACTTTCTAACTTCGAAATTGCTTTTAAATACATGGATGGCAAAATACTAAAGTTCACAACCTTTGTTAGACCAAAGCTGGAATATGCAGTGGTTGTCTGATGCCCATATCTTAGAAGCACAACAACAACAACCTGGAAAAGATGCAAAGACATGCCACAAAGTGGCTCCTGGAACTGAAGGACAAGAGCTACGAGGAGGTTAGAGGCATTAAATATGCCTAGAAGATAGAAGAAGCGATATGATAGCTATGTACAAAATAATAATGGGAATCGATAAACAGATGGGGAAGAATTCCCGAGACTTGGAACTTCAAGAACAAGAGGTCATAGATTTAAACTTATGAAACAAAGCTACCGGAAAAACATATGAAAATTCACTTTCGTAAACAGAGTTGTAGACGGTTGGAACAAGTTAGGTGGGAAGGTAGTGGAGGCCAAAACAGTCAGTAATTTCAAAGCGTTACATGACAGAATGCTAGGAAGACAGGACACCACGCACATAGCTCTCATCCTGTAACTACAAAGGTAATTACACACAGCCTGTCGCTGACAAGGCAAAATAAAAAGCTTCAAGCTCAACAAGCCATAATATAGGAGATAAAACACTGCTTTTCCACCTATAGGGTTATGAACTCATGGAACCTAATACCCGCTGAAGCTGTAAATGCCAGATTACTTTGGTTTAAAATCCAGATAAATTCTCAGAAACAACGGTGGAGACCTTTGACAAGCTTCTGCCTTCTTGTTCCCTTCAAGGCAGACTAAGAAAATAGTGGCCCTTGGGTAAATTCATGCAAATATAGCTAATGAGCATTCTTTTTTTTCCACAAAAGGCAGATGGTAGTGTGATAATACAGGGAACCAATATTCCGATGTCAATGGTCATAAAAAAAAATTGTCATTTGCCACAGCAACTTAATTATGCAGCTAACCTTTTCCTTTGCAAATACAGGAACTATATGTGCAAAAAATTAACTCAAGTAATTACAGGCTAATTACAATAGGGAAGAAACCTTAAGGGATCGAAAGAAAACATTCTTGTACACTGAAATGAATGATGAAATTTTGGCACATGACCATGCACTGAATATTTGTATGCAAGTAGGAAAGGTGTGGCAGACATGGCAGCTGCTGGGTATTAAGGGTTCGTAGCACAGTTGGTTTGATTTGTCAATGGCCACAGCTAAACAAATCTTGGTACTGTAGAACTATAAAAGTATTGTACAATACAGTATACAGAATATTCAGCATATATATAGTGTAGTGTGTATAATTATAAACAGTACAGTATACGACTGTTAAATGTGTAACTTCTCTACAGCATATTCAGACACTACATAAATAAAATGTTTATATCATTACATATTGCAATATGGAAACTAATACCTGTGCACTTCAATGCAAGAAGGAAATAAGGTTCTTACAGATAATACCAAGTTACTAAATGGTTTCTTTTATCAGAATGCAAGCAGTACCAAGAATTATTAAGAGGCTTAATAAGCAACAGTAAACAAATTAGTTCCATATTAAGAAACATGCAGAGTTAAAGAAGCCTTGGCAGAAAATCTGGAAACAAATAGTTTGTAAAAGATGCCATTTTCTAGGAACAACAAATCTGCTAATGAAAGGCAAATTGTTACAAGTTTAAATTAATTGATAAAATATACTGAAAGCCTATAATGCATCCATTATCAAACTACTTGTAATTGTGCCAATTGAGCATGCCAGCGTTCACCACAATTACAATACCTTTTCGACTGTGTCACTGCCATAGAGTGAATCCTAAGAGAAAATAGAAATGTGCTTCAAATCAGTGTGCTGCAAAAGATTCTGCTTCACGAAGTAATAATTAACAATGATTTTTATGAAAACTTCTTTATATTCTAATTATCCAGAGTAAGGGACAAAGAATCCTACGTATCAAAGAACGTAAATCAACAAATACTGATGACAAATGCCAAAAAACTTTTCCAGCACAGAATTAAATCTATTTGAGTACCAACCACATTCTCGTTCTAACTAAACAGGTGGAACACGTTTCGAAAGGATTTAAAACTGTTTGTTTAACTTTTCTTCCATTCCCAATATTCACTACATCTGTTTATTTCTTTAAAGCCTTTGCAACATTTAACAAAAGACAGCAGATGCAGACATCAAACCCTTTTGTCACTGAGCAGTATTAAACATTTACTGTAAGTAAAAATAATGTTTAAAAAAACATTTATGCAAGACAATTTTACCAGAAGTACTCTCTACTCTGCCTATTTCAACATCTATTATGTACGTTTTCTGCCTATGTAACATTTACTTATAAAGCTTACAAAGAATAACTATTTTGAGCTATTCATTATAACCAAATATACTGAGGAGGAATGAATAACAAAAAAATAAAGAGGAATCAGATGAACAAAGAATGTCTCCAAGTGTGTTAAGCACTAATCAGCACAACAAAAAATGATCAACATTCTGTAGTGATTAAAGTTAACAACACTGGAGTCTATCCATGTAATTACCCAAAGCTACCCAAATCTACTTAAAGCTCCCCAAAGCTTCCAAGTACTACAGTATTACGTAAGTAATGAAGAAATATTATATATTTTACTCACTATAACATTAGTGCTGATGGTAGAACATGAAAAAACAGATTTTTTACTCTGAAATAATAGAAGTTTATAACAAAATTAAATGAAACTAAGTGGCATGAGAGGCTATAGGAAGTGACGATCCAAGCAATGTTGTGGAGCGACTTATCCAAGATATATAGTTGCCTACAGGTTATAGTAAGTTAGGTTTGGATAGGTTAGATTTGGATAGGTCAGGTTTGGATTTGTTAGGTTGGTTAGGTACAGAAGGCTGATATGCCAGCAAACACTCCAAGCAACAATGTGTCTTGGATAAGTCGCTCCACATCATTGTCACTTTGACCGTTGACTTGCTTTGGTGTTACCAGCAGCTTATTTTTGTCTAATTTCATTATGAAATGATACTTTTTCAGAGTAAAAATATGTTTTTCCATGTTCTACATTCACCACCACCATTATAATGAATAAATATATCATTTATTCATTACTAATGTAACGTTAGGAAGCTTTGGGTAGCTTGTTAGGAAGCTTTAATTAGCTTTTGGGTAATTAGACAGATCCCACTGGAATAACACCGATAAAGTAATAATCCAAATACAATCCTTTCCATCTCCCAAGTTGTCGCTACTCCCTGCACAGTACTTAACACCTTAGGCACCTTGTCTAATGTTTAGTCTGGATTACCCTTGTTTGGGGGAACATTTACATGTAAAATCTCTCCAAAATATTTTACTAATTGATCACAATTTTAACTTTTGGGTGTGGTTTAAATTTGTTATTTGTACACACAGGAATCACAATAGGAATCAAATGAACAAATCCACAAGGGCCGTGATGAGGGTTCAAATTTACACCCGGGATGATCCCAGATGCTGCCTTTATACAATAATTATATATAGTATAGATCCCACGACCATGACGCCTGATAGCTGGGTGGACAGCGCTTTGGATTCGTAGTCGTGAGGTTCCGGGTTCGATCCCCAGTGAAGGTGGAGACAAATGGACAAAATGTTTCTTTCAAACTGATGCCATTATTACCTAGCAGTAAATAGGTACCTGGGAGTTAGACAGCTGCTATGGGCTGCTTCCCGGGGCGCATGTAACAAAAAGGAGGCCTGGTCGAGGATCCGGTCGCAGGGACGCCAAACCCAGAAATTATTTCAAGATAACCGCAAGACAACCATGTCATGGCGCAGTCGACTGAGACAGCATCTGCGATCATCCCGGGTGTAAGTTCAAACCCTCATCACAGCCCTTGTGGATTTGTTTTATTTATTTATTTTAAGGGTGAGCATTATGTTCTGTGCTGGGATAGGTAGTCATTCATCACAAATAACAATCGAATAATTTACTGAAAATACATGCTGATCTGGTGGTCACAATGAATGTCAATATTTGCATTGGGAAAAAAAATGGAGAATATGGGTTACCTCAGCACACACACACACAAGCTGCAAAGTAGAAGGAAGCAAGCAGAAAAAATGCAAAAAAGTAGGAGTAATTTCCACACATTATCAAATTACTATACAATATTTCCATATCAAAATACATTTTCTTGGTTGTATGTAAACCAGTATTTTATAGTTTTTTTTTAATCATCGCAATGACAAATTATATACTGTACTACAATTCACCGAGTAAGGAAAAAATAGCTTAAGCACCATTTTAATCAACTGAAAATTACTTTAATATATGATGGTTAAACAGCTCTCACAAAGCAGCAATACAAAGCAAATAAATGTAAGTAATGCAAAAAAATGATTGTTATTTTATCAACGTAAATCTTTTATCGACTTTATCGACTATTTTTACTAGAAATCTCACTCAAAATTGTCAGTTTAAGATTTAATACAACTTTTATATGCCATAATGAAAATTAGAGAAACTACACATCATATTATACAGTGCTTCATAAGCAATAAAGCAAGCTTGATCAACAACATCCCAGTGTGCATTTTTGGTTGCTTTAACCCTTAATGTTAACCACCATCAGTAGATGAAGTCATGTCCAATGTTAAAGCAATCAAAAAACGCATACTGGGATATAATTCAATGTATTTCTAGCTCAAATTCCTTATTCATAAATACAAAAATTTATTCGCCAGTAATTTTGATATACAATTAACGTTTAACATAATACGCGTACAATAGATGTACAGTACTAGTTCAATTACCATGACAAATGACTTCCTAGGTCGTCTATCTGGTGTAACTGTACTTGACAGGCATTTATGCTTCAGTACTATATACAAGACTCCCTCATGGGTAAAACATTCATTCATTCTTGGCTTGTGTCTCCATCTTAATTTCACACTTTAGGTACACAATGTGCATCCCTGTATCCAGAAACTTAAAATCTCTGTAAACAAGAGGAAGGTGGCACCTCTCAATTGCCTGTATGCTGACGAACAGCTTCATTAAAATAGTGGTCGAGATACAAGGGTACAAGTCTGGAAAAACCAGGACACAAACACACCACAACTGCACATTTATAGGACTATGCGCACATGCATGACCACCATAAGGCAGAGGAAAGCGTGGCGTGATTCCCAATTCAATGATCAACAATAGCTGCAACACAATGATATTTCATGCAGTTAAGTATCACCAGGATTTTTAAATTTTTAATTACAGAAGCACAAATACAATAATAATACTGTATATGAAAAGTGAAAATTAAAGAATGTGTAAATATCATTGCATTAGGATTAGATAAATTTTTATTTAAAATGTCAAACAAATATTTATCTAAAATTTTCATTACTTTTGGCAGTAGGTAGGGGAAGGGGAAGGAAAATACTTGAGTTTTCTTTGCATATGTCTCGAGTATCAATTTGAACGTGTAAATACTCCATGCATTATTTGTTGTAAAAAAATTATTAGTAAAACAAAATCGACCATTTACCCAAAAAGATAGGATTAAATCCCGAGTTGTCCTTTCCCAGCGATTCTGGGCAATACTTATCTTTAAACAAAGACTTATTATGTATACAGTATGTATAGCATCTTTCACCAGCCATTAAATCTGATGAAATTGT
The DNA here is from genome assembly GCA_020271785.1 of Procambarus virginalis. Taxonomy (NCBI): domain Eukaryota; kingdom Metazoa; phylum Arthropoda; class Malacostraca; order Decapoda; family Cambaridae; genus Procambarus; species Procambarus virginalis. The sequence continues at coordinate 26,936,590 of WNGS01001312.1, read as the reverse complement.
GGGGAAAGTTCATGATGAACTTCAGTAATTGTTCTTCAAATTTGTATTAATACCACTGATTTATGTTTCAAGTAAATTAGTTTCCATTTGTTAAGACTTTTGAAGCATTTGTATTACAGTATCTGTATTAATAAGACCTTTTTATTAATCACAAGAAGAAATTCATACAAGATTAAACAAATTTACTTTGATATAAAAATATCGATTATGAAAAGCACTGCACTTTACAACAGTTTTCTATCAACATCACAACTGCATCCAATCTGTCCAGGTAGCCTTGCATTTTGGACACTATTTAGATTAACAATTTTCAGTTACATTTCTAAATGATATTTTCACTGGCTAAGAAGAATGTTCTCATATAAAGGAAAATTCCCCTCTACCAAATATGTTGATGCATTTCAGAGTTTAGTTTAGTTCATTTATTATGCACCCCATACTTATCTTGTGGGCAGTAGTGGAAAGCGTTACAGAGGCACATAACTGGCTCAGGGACTGAACCCCATTTCAGAGGAAAGCTGTTTGTTTAATCAGGTCACGTGACCTGATCTTTAGGCATTAGAATCATTGACTTTCTATTGAAAAGTTGTTTCCTCTACCATCCTCTGTTACTAATTTAATTGCGTTTACTTAAGAACCTACAAACTGTGAACCTCTTATAACTAAGGTCTCTTAATACAGTACTTGCACAGCACCTTCTTGGTTTCCATGGCCATCAGCAAATTAAACAAATTTAATGCTCTCTTCCATTCCATAGCCATCTTGTGGGACGGATTTTACCAGGCACTTTATATTCTTTCAAAAACCATCTCTGGAACTTTGTTGACCTCTGATTATTTTTTTTCTTTTTTTTTTGTATGCATTTTGAACAAGCCATTTTTACTTTTGCGGCAATTAAAATATACAGTATTAAACAAAATAGTAAAGAAACGGAATGATGGTTTGCTTTAAGGAATATTAGCACAAAGTATGAAAGCAGCCACAACAAGCAAAACTGAGAATCAAACTCTTAATTTTGTAGTAAAGTACTGTACTGCAACATCAAAATTCAGTACTGTACTGAACAAAAATCTAAGTATTGTACTGTACTACAGTGTATTATAAACTAATATTGCCTGAATAACAATACTGAGCTAAGCATGGCAGACCACCAGTTATGGAGCATCATGAATATAGTCATAAGAAGGAAGTATTGGTGAAAGCCAATAACACTATGAATTCAACTAGAAAAATTAAAATGTTTGGAGTCCGAGACAATTGGGTTGCTTAAGCAAATGTGCATGCATAGCTCGTTATGGAAGGAATTTAGGAAATGCAAAGCATGGTACCGAAGAAAACAAAGCTGTACATTTGCACAAAAAGGGCAACTGCATGCACTGACATATCTAAACATATCTTTTCTTCTCCTCCTCCTCCCCCTCCTCTCAGCACTCTTGCAAAAACAGCTTAACTGTTGACAATTTCAAGAGTTTTTCTACTTTCAAAGCTTGGCCAGTGGCCAACCTTTCCTGATGATTGCCTGGTATGCGAGGCAGAGTATCATCAGAGCATGAAGACCCATACAACCAAGCTGATCTAGCAACTCCAGCATAAGCTTTTAAAAATCCCTCTTGAAATATTCCAGTGCTGTTCCAGCCGTATCTCCTATTTATGAAGCAGGAGATTGACCAAGTTGTGGTTCTCTATGTTTACACTGTCCTCTAATTGTACTGATGGCAAATCAACTTCTCAATTGATTAATTTTACACTTGACTCTTATTCTTACATGTTATAATTTTATTATGAAAGCTTGGAACCTGATCTTCACACACACACATACATGGAAAAATGTTGGATCTCTCTTATCTTCATTCCAAAGAGTACTGTTATAAATACTTCGAGTAGATCCCAGTAGTTTGGGGCGATTCACCGATTCTATGTGGGAAATAGAAGATTCTACACTATTTTCAACTAATATCTTGCCTGCCTTGAACCTCTTACAGAGGTACTGAGCTTTGCACTGAACTCGCACTAGATTTTAAACAATTACCTTGAAAATACCTGTACAGTCAAGTTATGGAAACATGTTGCAAATTGCGTATTGGGTGGCACTGTTAATGTCATTCATTTATGCAAAATCATCCTTAAATCAAATGTCTTTAGCAGAAGCAAGACACCAGTTTCACATCATATACAGTACATACTACTAAATTTTGCATCATCCACAACAGCAATTGTGGTTATGTTCTCACTGTTAAAACAGACCCACTAAATATTGTAGGGACAAATTTACAACAATAATTTTCAATTACAAATTAAGTACCTGTAGTTATAACCTACTGTATTTAATTACTAAAATTGGGAGTAGTGTTCCAGTCATTTGTCAATCTTCAAGTCACTAGACTTATTACCAAAACTCACTGTGTTGATTACTTACCTCTTCACTATCATTGCCTCAAACTCTGCAGCCATGAGTTGTTTATTCGTGCGTTACAAGTGTACGTCCCTCTCCAACCGTGATGTCAACAACTGTGCTTGAAGATCTCTCCTAAGACTTGCTCTACAGCTGGATACAATACAACAATGCATGAACCACATACTTCAAAACAGTGTAAGCAATAATTGAAACGAGGGTTAATATAGTATTTATTTACTAGTTAGTAAGAACTCTTGTATTTATATACAAGAGTTCTTACATTCTTGTTCTGCCACAGCCATAACACACACAGTGTTTCGGCATGTCGTTAATCCATGCCTCGAATACAACCCCACCAAATTGTTTAACAGCCAGGTATCCATTTTACTGTTGGGTTAAACAGAGGCTACAGTTAAGGATTTGTGCCCAGTTAACCCTCCCTGCCAGGATACGAACCCAGGGCAAAGAGCTTACGAAATGCCAGGCAAGTGTCTTGCCACTATGACACGAGACTGAGAAATTAATTTGAGACAATCTTGGGAAAATTAAATCCATTTACACCACATATCTGCAGCAGTATTACAGCTGCAACTTTGATATAATTGCCAAAAGTTATACCAACTTCTGACAACTAAAACTTACCCCACAAATATTTGAGAATTTGCCAAACATGTACCAAATCTGTATCATACTGTATACAGTATACCTTAACTTGACATTATTGCTTAACTGTACAGTATTAGTAGCATATATAACCCTACTACTTTAGTCCACAGCCTAACTTCTAGAAGACCAAGTGATAACATCACTTAATCATTATTATTATGAAATCAAACGGCATTTACCAACAAAGAACATTACAGTACTGTTTCTTACTCAAAAAGTTTCCGAAATGATGAAACTACTTTTATTCTCGTCTCTAAGTTGCCTAATAGTAGCTGTAGCTCTGCAGACTGTGCAGGTTAGTCATCATATCTTCAGATACGTTATTGTGAATCATCATCTGCATTTACTATTTATTATTCAGTACTGTATTATAGTCTAATGATATTAACTATGCTATACCACCAAGGAAAGGAATCCATAAATATTCCTCATATCCTTTGAGAATGGATTGCAATTAGACAGTGATCTATAATACAAAAGCTTCAACAATTCCATTTAGGATAAAAAATGTAAACAGGACATTTGTCCTAAACTGTGTCATTATTTCGGCAAAAGAAGTTTTCAGTTTGGGACTTCTGTAGTAGTTTTTAGTTCGTCAGTTCTCCTATGTACAGTAATTAGGTTAAATTGTCTCATGAGTGTTCTCTTTTTCCCCTCACCTAACCAGTAAACCATTTTTTATTTGTGAATCATTTGTTGATAGTGAATTTTTTCCCCCTATACTGTAACACTGTGCTGTAACCTAAAGTTATCCTTATTTTCATTATGCTGCTAGAAAATAATTTCTTCTTTAATAGGTAATAGAAGAACTGCGATGTGAAATAGAGCGGCTTCGAACGGCAGAAGAAACTGCTAGGAAGCGCTCACCAAGTATAGACCCTCAAC
>WNGS01001312.1:26917768-26931644 GCA_020271785.1 Procambarus virginalis | reverse complement strand
TTCTTTAAGTTATAATACATATAATTCCGTGATAACTACTAATGACACTTACCATTCAGTTGAACATCTGTACACGATACCATTTACCCCTTTTTGTTGGGGGGGGGGGGGACTTTGAGGTACTGTATACTCACTTTTAACCCTCGGAATGCGGTTGACGTTACCCGTGATTGTGTAGCGAAATGTGGTCATTATATTATAGCAATGTCATAGTTTTATAATATCGGTGTTGCTCATATGGTTCCACTAGCTCAGTGGTGTCTCCCCAGCAGTTGTCAAAAGCCACAAAACAGTTTGAGTCTTTTGTTCTTCAGCTCTGTCTTCCTAATCATGACGTAGCACGTGCATAGTTTTAACATACACAGCCAAGTTATTTACTGTATATGATAGACATTATTTTACTTTTTTGCATACAAATATCTTTTGAACATATTTCAGGTGATAATTATATAAATGTTTTTGGTTTTTCTCATTTTGGTGATAATTTTGATGGCTGCACTTTGAGGGTTAAAAAAAAATCCAAGCATTTTAAATTGGTTTTTGTGTTTAAAGATGACACACAAATATATTTTAATTTCATAACACAAGACAATATTAATGTTGTAATCTATTGTACTGATCTTATATACACTATTTTATTTTTTATTTTTTATGACTGTGAATTAGATATTCACAGTATCTAATTTTGTATAAATTAGATAGTTGACAGATTTGTCATATGGTGGTGTTTTCAGTCACATTTTGTGTGGAACCGTCCATTCTCTTTTCATATTTATTCTTGTTTACAATGTTATATCTTGGAGATGAAACAGGTAGTCCTATATAATATACTGCAAAATGTTCCTGATTCATTGTCCTGTACATACTGTAAATACTGTAATGTGTTGACTCTTTATGTATTCCCCAAAAGATTGTACTTGTGGTATGAGTAATAACCTTTTATGTCAATTCAAGTTTGTATGAAAGGAATGATTGACCAATACATTTATTTTGTTGATTAAGACTTTTTACTTTTTTTTTTCCTCTGTAGTGGTCAAATGATTATATGGAATTTTAAAAGTTAGAGACCACTTTTTGAATATATATACTATATGGTACTGCTAAAATTTCTCGCTAAAATCGGCAATAAATAAATAAAAATTGGAAGAGGGGAGGTATCTTTTCAAGAGTATTGGGATACTACATATGCTGAAAGTTTTTTGTAACATTTTATTTTAATTATATTATTTAACCTTTCTACTGAACATAACATCCAGGGTCACTTTTAGGTACACCATAAGATTCAAGTCCCGTGAGTACACAGGGGTCCAGTAAACAAACACCAGTTTGGAAAAATAAATCATAGGCCTCGGTACACTCTTGGGTGTGAGGAGCCTCGGTACTTAATGCAAAAAAAAAGTAGCAGCTGCAGTTCGGAGCATACTGTGCATACATTGTCCACAGCATCATTTATTAATGAAATAAACTGCAATTGTTTTGAAATGATAGCATTATAGTATATCCTGACTGTGATAACACTATGAACAAGGTTCATACATAAAGGGGGGGACAATGCTGGTTATAATCACAGTAGGAGGTTAACAACCACAGTTGCATCAGGAAAGTGGTTTCTGTAGAAAATAAACTTGTGAAAAATTATTCATATTAATTATTTAGTAACAGGAAATGGATGATAATAGCAGTATTGTGGCTAAGAGTTATTGGAGTGAGTGTGTAGTGCAGTATATTGGAGGTACAGTACTTTGATGTGTGATGTGGCATCCGCTGGAAGCGTGTGGCCCTATGCTGTGCTTGGATTTAAAGATAATGTAGTTCAGCATGCTTGACAACATTAGGCACATAGTGAATGGAGTAAGTATGGGCTTCCGCGACCACTATACATCAAATATCAACGACTTCAGTGTCCAGAGAAGTGTCACCCTCTCAACTGGATGACCCTTGGAATTGACCAATAATTTTGATATAATAAAGAAACACTAAAAATGTACATATTAATCCTACAAGGTAAGAAACATTAAATTAGCAGATATAGTGAGTGGGTGTGTTAAAAGCTCATTGTGACAAGTTGTGCCATATGAGCTACCATGCCTTTTGTCAAAACATCTAGGATGCATTAATCAAGGTGTACAACAGTGAGCAAACTGAAAGCAAATGCCTTTTTCAATTTCACTGCATAACTTGGAATAATCATGACTTGACCTAGTCAACGAACCCAGCAATGCCATTGAGAATACAAATGAGGAATAAAGGGGGAAAAATAGATAATAAAAGCTAAGAGATGTCAGAAGGCAATGCTGAAAGAGCTTAAGATTTTTCAACAAACGATAAATAGCAATCGTCTAGGAATGATACCTGCAATAAAAAGGGTAAATGATACCTTTTGATAAACCAGGAGAATTCAGAGGGTAATCATACAATCAAGGTGAACACTGTACTCATCTAGTTGTGCTTGTGGGGAAGGGGATCGAGCCTCGGCTCTTTGGTCCCGCCTCACGACTCGATCAACTGGTATACAGGTTCCCAAACTTATTGGGTTCTATCATATATACATTTGAAACTGTATGGAGTCGGCCTCCACCACATCACTGCCTAATGCATTCTAATTGATAACTACCCTGACAAAATTCAGTTTAGAGTGAGGGGGGTCAACATGAGGAGGGGGGGTCAACATGAGAGAGTAGAGGGGTCAACATGAGAGAGAGGGGGGGGGGGTCAAAATGAGAGACGGTCAACATGAGAGGGGGGGTCAACATAGAGTGTGGGGTGTCAGCATGAGAGAGGGGGGGGTCAATCAGAGAGGTGGGGTCAGCTTGAGAGGAGAGTCAACATTAGATAGGGGGGGTTAACATGAAAGAGTGGGGGGGTCAACATGAGAGAGTAGGGGGTCAACGTAAGAGATGGGGGTCAACACGACCCCCGAGAGAGAGGGGGGGCCAACATGCAAGAGTGGGCTCAATGTGAGAGGGGGGGCCAACGTGCAAGAGGGGGTCAACATGAAAAGGGGGCTAACATGAGAAAGGAAGGTCAACATGAGAGGGGGAGGGTTAAGATAGAGAGGGGGGTCAACAGAGAGGGGGGTCAACATGAGAGGGGGGAGGGGGGGTTTATGATAGAGAGGGGGCCAACATGAGAGAGGAGGTTCCACATGAGAGTGAGGGGGTTTATCTTGAGGTAATTTCAGGACTTAGCGTCCCCGCGGCCCGGTCCTCGACCAGGCCTCCTTTTTGTTACACACACCCAGGAAGCTGTCCGTAGCAGCTGTCTAACTCTCAGGTACCTATGGAAGCAGGAGTAAATAACATAACAGGAGTATCAGGGTGATAGAAACTCTGCCAATTGTTCCGCCTCCACCGGGGATCGAATCCGGAACCTCAGGACTACGAATCCTAAGCGCTGTCCACTCAGCTGTCAGGCCTCATAGAGATGGGGGTCAACTTAAGCCCCCCCCCCCCACAGAGAGGGAAGTCATGCCCAACATAAGAGAGGGGTCAATACGAGAGGGAGGGCTGGGGGTCAATGAGAGAGAGTGGGGTCAACATGAGAGAAGAGTGGGGTCAACATGAGTAATGAATACCCACAAATTACACACGTACCCGTTAGAATGATATATTATTTAGCTGTGCTCTTAGTCTCTAAGATGTATCTGGTTGTGGCGCTGTTAAACTGTTCAGTTATATTATCATACACCCCCGTATTCCCATTTAGTGAGCGGTGATGGAAAGGTTACAGTTGAGATACATTTGCTAGGTTGCTAGGATATTGAGAAGCGCTTGTAGATAGGCTATCACTAGTGTTAGGCCACGCTCATCACACACACATATATATATATATATATATATATATATATATATATAGATATATATATATATATATAATATATATATATATATATGCGTATACTAAGAAAAAAAAGTACTTAAGGAAATTCCTGTTTCATTTTTCCTCCGTGGTCTGACATTGTATATATATATATATATATATATATATATATATATATATATATATATATATATATATATATATATACACAAATTGATACAAATACAAATATTTATTCAGGTAAAGTACATACATACATACAAGGTGAGATACAAAACGTTGATGGATTTATATATAGAGGTAGTACATACAATGTACTAACGTTGATGGTTTCGTTACCAAGTGTTGGGGACAAAGAGCCAGTTAGGCTAAAGATTGGCCATCTCAAGTATGCAACCCGACAACAGTTACTTAAATCCCCGTTTCACTTTACTGCTATAATTGAACAAAGACATCAGGCATAATGAGACGTGTCCAAACGTCTTTTGTTCTGCTCGGGTAACGAACCTGGAACCTTTCGGTTGAACCTTGCAGGGGACTGTGTTAACTACTATGCATAGTAGTTAACACAGTCCCGATTGTAACACATATAAAAGCTCCCGATTGACATGACAAATTATTCACAGCAATTGAGGCTACAGTTGCTGTGTTATGGAGGAAAGCATCGAGGTGGTGGGATTTGTATCATATACTTCGTAGGTACAGCATCGAGGTGGTGAATGTGGCTCGGGGCCCATGACTGTGTACACACAGTCATGTGTGTACACAGTCTCACGTGTGTACACGCACGTGTGTACTCTCAACCCCCTCCCAGTGGGGAGGGAGTTGAGAGAGAGCTGCTCTTGACTGCATGCTCACTTTCTGTTTCCTTAGCCGCCTCCAGCCCCCACCTTTGGTCGCACCACCCACCCAAACACCGACCTCATCCACAGAGACAACCCAAGTGGATAAAACCAGGACACACGGTTAAAAAAAATGCCAACATCAGATTTATCATCAGTTTTAATAAAACCCGATCCATTATGTAGGTAACAGAGCACCTAAAATATATGAAGTAAAAACCTTAAAATAAGGTTTTGAGTGTAGCCTCAAGTACCAGCGACTTAACTGGTCAGAACCTAAAGAGCCTTCGGATGTGTGGAAGATGTCGTCTATTATTATATTGGTCTAGTAGTTAAACTGTAGGAAGCTTGGTTGAGGGTTAGCACAGCAGGAGTGGGAAAATCTGTTAAACCTTTGTTCATGACACCAACACTGTATCGTCAGCGATTGGTACTACAACTTTCCTGCATCCTTAAGTAGGCGAAGGGCTACTTGCTAAGCCCAGACAGCAATTAGCGGCCAGATATCCAAACTACAGATAGTTCATGGATCTCAGCCTAGCTGGAATGCCCGCTACACCCACATAGTCAGCTCCAGTAACACCATGGTCTTGTGCAGCCAAATAAAAGTATGCCAGTCTGCGTCCTACATGACAAGGGTCAATGCTCTAATTACATAATACATAGGGAACCCGTGCACGAAGCCTTGAGCGACCGAGATGAGGGAGGTATCATCGCGAGCCTCCTATCCCAGGTGGGGTCATGAGAACACATCTCATCTGCACATGCTATCATGTTCCCACTCTGAGATAAGTCTGGGTTCAAGTGGAGTTCGCTGCTCTAAGAGTATGGCCAAAATTTTCATTAGTGAAAAAGAAGAATCACACTCCTCTGCCCACTGGGGCATTCAGTCCAAACACAATTGTATCCTTCACCAACTCCCATGTGTAAGTTATAAGATAACGTACAGGTCGTCTACAGGATGCTTGTTACACAATGTGTGAATATATCGATAATGCTATTTATTGCAAAAGTTACCTGTGTAATGACAAGGACGCGACCTTATGGTATCCTCGTGACGTTGAGAACGATAGGGCGCGCATCATTCCGGTGAAAATAGAAATCCTTGCCCTATGACCGATTTTATAGTACATGTTTCCAAGCAGCGTTGCTGACCTTTTCTTAGTCGAAACAAACCAATTGTTGCCAGAGAAAGAAGTATCAGGGATGGGGCGGGAGCAGACTGAAGGTCATTGTCTTTATACCAAGCCTAGTACACGGAGAAATAACATCATCATGATATATATCTATGAGAAAAGCTACGGGAGCCGCGGTGAGGATTCGAACCTATGCGCTTAGTATTAGGAGGCACGAGAGTTAATCATAAAAAAAGACTCTCTCCTGCCATATTCTGTTAATCATAGAAGAAAGGTCAGTGACTCGTTAGTCAAGTGACGAATCATGGTATATACTACCATGCCAGGTTAAAGGTGTTGAGCGAGGTTACAAGAAGGTCAGTGACTCGTTAGTCAAGTGACGAATCATGGTATATACTACCATGCCCAGGTTAAGGGTGTTGAGCGAGGTTACAAGAGGTAAAAGTGCCGTTAATTGTGCATAGCTCCTTGTTTGCCTGACACAGCTCCTTGTTTGCCTGACACAGCTCCACACTAATGCTCTGTTCAGGAGTTAATTTTATATCTGCCATTGCAAGTTTCACGGTAACTGTTTCCTGATTTACCTGAGGACCACTAATCCTAGTAGTGTCGACGAGGACAGGAAGCCGGCGGCTTGTCGAAGGTTCCCCCTATTTGCCTTGATGACCTTTTCCAGGTATATTTTGAAATTCAGCACAGTTTAGGTAGTTACGGCTTCGGCGGGTAGGCGGTTCCATTGGCTAATCACCCTGTGAATGAAAAAGCATCTCCTGGTCCCAGTCCAACATTGTGGCTTGTTAAGCTTGAAATCGTTGCTTCTTGTTTGTGTTACATCTGACCTTTTGAAGAAAATATCCGGATCGATATCTTACAACATTTTAGGAACACTTCAAAGACGAACTCTAAGAGCAGTCCTTATTGCTGCAGTGTGTGTGAAAGCCGCCCAGTTGTGCCAACATACAATTAATAAGTACTCGGCCTCTTGTTGTGGCATGTCCTAATGACTAACTACACCTCACCCCAACGGCCCTGCCTACGCCTATCACTCATCTGTTACTTAGGCCTATACAAAATATTTACCCATTGTCATGATGCTCGTCAGTCACATATTTGCGTGTATATTTGTCTAGAGCAGGCAGTGAGAGGTTTACATTTTCTAAGAAATTGCAGATAGGAGAGAGAGAGCACGTGGAGAGAGAGAGCACGTGAGGAGAGAGAGCACGTGAGGAGAGAGAGCACGTGAGGAGAGAAAGCACGTGAGGAGAGAAAGCACGTGAGGAGAGAAAGCACGTGAGGAGAGCACGTGAGGAAAGAGAGAACGTGAGGAGAGAGAGCACGTGAGGAGAGCACGTGAGGAGAGAGAGCACGTGAGGAGAGAGCACGTGAGGAGAGAGAGCACGTGAGGAGATAGAGCACGTGAGGAGATAGAGCACGTGAGGAGATAGAGCACGTGAGGAGAGAGAGCACGTGAAGAGAGAGCACGTGAGAGAGAGCTCGTGGAGAGAGAGCACGTGAGGAGAGAGAAACGGAGAAGAGAAAGAAGGCGAGGTGAGCAACCCGTCCTCCTAATAGAACGTCGCATTTTGACGTATACTTTTACCTAAGGCCAAAAATCGTCGTGCCAGAAAATGGAGGCGGCTCGCGAAATTAACATACTGTCCTGTTTTCTGTTTTGAGTCCTCTGGTAGGTTAGGATAAGGGCACTTTACGGCAGTATCTTGACGTTGAGAAGCCTTAGGAGGACGGGCTGACCTGACAGAGCATGCGAGGAGAAGAGAGGTTCCCTTTCTTTCAGGAGGGGAGAAAGAACACGAGGAGAGAGCATGCGGAGAGAGACAACTAGAAAAGGGGAGATCGAGCACACGAGAGCATGGCGTTTTCATTATTTGGTTAGTATATATTTGGTCAATATAACCAAGGCTAAGGAGAAATTTATATCTAATCACTTGAATATTCAACAATTTGTCATTAAAAGAATGGCTATGAATGAACGTTTAGCGAGAAACTGAAATGCAACAGCCACCAAATTCACACAGGGATCCCTAAAATATAAACAATGAAGCGGATGATAGATCGGTGAAAGCAATTTACAGACGGAAGAGAAAGGGAACACTTGCAGTGACCGATGAGGGAGAAAAAAGAATTCCCCTGTGGACCCAACTCTCGTCTAGCGACTACTTTTACCAGCGCTTGCCGGAGATGTTGACCAGTGTGAGCCCGTCCTCCGTCCAGTACGTACGCACACCCGCCCGCCTGCACCAAGGTCCAGCTTCCTCCCAGTGATCCCGCAAGGTGATGAGAGATACCTCTTTTGGTCCTCATACGCGACGGAAGTGAGGTTTATAGAATGAGGAGTGTACTTTCCGACTTCTATACACGGGCTTTTGTTTTTAGGCGCTATTGTTATTTATCATAGTTTATCATGTTGTCGTAAGCAATGACTGAATCGTAGAAAATGCATGTTGAAGTGTTTGGGTTCACATGTATTTTCTTTCCCACGAGAACAATTTCAAGTGTTATAAGAGACACTGAGATATAGGTTAACATTCGTGAAAACATGATACAATATTATCTTTGATGCATAATGTACTGTTGCATAAACTACTGAAAACCCAATTACAGTACAAAACGTTATTTATTATCATTACGAGAAACTTAACGAAGATAATCCTGCATCTTGAAAAATAATCTATGAGTAAGAGAATTAGATCTAAGACGTCAGAGGAACGTTAGTTGTTTGTGATTAATTAAACACGATTACAGACATCTTTTTATTATGACACTGTACTTGTTAAATGATGGTCACGACAGTGTGAGAAAAACTACCTTGAGGTGATAGTGGTAAAGGAATACATCTTCCTCTGGCATTTTATTTGCTAGCAATTTATTGTGTATACAGGAGATCATCACAAAAAATCAACGATCAACATGAGGCTATATTCTCGACTCCCATATGAAGCTGCCTGGGGTTCGATCCCTGGGCGAGACAGAAATTGTTTGGGCATGTTTCAAATCAAAATCAAAATGTTTATTTAGGTAAGGTACATACATAAAAGTGATTGTACAGAGTGATGGAGTTATAGATAGGGCTAGTACATACAATGCCTAAAGCCACTATTACGCAAAGCGTTTCGGGCATATATCATATATCAACTGATGCCTCTGTTTACCTTGCAGTATATAGGTACCCTGAAGTTAGGCAACTGTTGTGGGGTTGCATCCTGGGGTCAGTAGCTCGACCTGGGGGGGGGGGGACCTCGATACAAGCCTAATTATATATATATATATATATATATTATATATATATAATATATATATATATATATATATATATATATGACAGTGTCAGACCACGAAGGAAGAATTGAAAGTACTTAAGGAAATTCCTGTTTCAATTCTTCCTTCGTGGTGTGACACTGTCACATTTTTCATCACGTGTTAATTTTCGTGATTTACACAAATTTCATATATATATATATATATATATATATATATATATATATATATATATTATTAATATATAATAACCCTTAACTAATACTTTATTAATTACCTTAATTACCTTATTAATTCAAGATTAATAACCCTTTATTAATCTTGTACTACTATTGAGAGAGAAATAATACTTTATGACGTAACCATACTGAAGGTATAGTTACGTCATAAAGTTAGCCAGAACGTCATATGTAATTGTCTGGGAGCACGGGTTCAGCACCGCTCCTGTGTCAGGTAAGTCCACTACGGGCTCACCATAGCCCGTGCTACTTAGAACTTGTTCCGAGTAGCTGAATCTATAACAACAAACAGTCTGGGAGCAACACACCTGTTGCATGCACGCGAGCAACCAACTTCGCGTCAAAGCAATCCTTTATTAAGTCTCACGTTCGAGCCCTCCCAGCAGTAACTCTGTTTCCTGATTCCCTGTAGAGAGGCTTAGAGTCTTATTTACAAGCATTCTTAAGTCGATGGTTTACATACACCTCTTGGCCTAACAGTTTCATCCTTAAACACGTTATGACGCAAGTTTATTGTTCTAAGACAAAAGCACATGTATCATTACAGTTTTGAAACTTGGTTATGGTATCTTACTTTATTCTACAATGTTGTACCTGGCTGTTTCTGGACACCAGAATACTTAGGTTGTTGAACTAACCAGTCAGTCATCGAGAAAGCGCACGGCAGATTAACACCATTTTCTAATTTCTTCTCAAAGATAAATTAAGCCATTTAAGATTATAATTATCGTTCACGCTGCATCATCAGTAAACTACTGTAACAGACAAACTTTTCCGGTTGTCAAACTCACTCGGTCCGTGTTCATTAATGCAATGGGACAAATAATTCAATGGAACAAGTAACTGTGGATGGTGTTTTTAGTAGCTTGTCTCCAAAGAGTGCCCACTATTCAGAAATGTTCGGAGTACCATCCCTAAATGCTCAGAGTAATGCCTAGAGAATGTTCAAGTAGCCCGACATACTGGAAACATTCCCCAGGTTAAAGACTGGAAGCACTCCCCCGGATAAAGACTGGAAGCACCCCCCGGAAAAAAGACTAAAAGCACTCCCCCGGATAAAGACTGGAAGCACCCCCGGAAAAAAGACTAAAAGCACTCCCCCGGATAAAGACTGGAAGCACCCCCCGGAAAAAAGACTAAAAGCACTCCCCCTGCAGCTCCAATAGCAGATGAAGTGTGATAAGCGGGCAGCCAGGCGTGACAGCTGGTTCATAGTCTTCAAGCCCCCATGTAGTTACACTGGGCTGAAATGCTGCTGTACAAGGAACAAGTTAATTTTGGCCATAATGACCTAACAAAATAAATATCCGCATACTAAACCAGTTAGTTTAGTTCATTTATTATGCACCCCATACCCATCTTGTGGGCGGTAGTGGAAAGGGTTACAGAGGCACATAATGGGCTCAGGGACTGAACCCCACAATTCATTTAGCTAAACAAGTTACAATCTTGACGAGCTAGTTACAAAATTCAGTATAAGTCGTCACATCATCAATGGGTTCGAGATCGACCACAAGTACAGTTTCTAAATTAAGTAATATGTGGAGAGCTAGTGTCACAATTTATATGTTTGTCCTGCACACCGCCTCCCATCCAGTGGGCAGCGGTGGATAGGTTACAATCACTTAGTTACTACCGACAGTTAGCAAACTGGGGATATGTGGCTAAAATTTCTGGTAGCAGATCATTTTGAATGAAATATTTACACATCGCTGGAACATTGGTTATAGAATTGTCTCTAAATTCACGTACCTTTCGCACTCCACATCGGCAGATAATGAGAATTCCCAGAGATACTTGTAACCGAGTCTAAGCCGAGCAGTAGTAACATCTAGAAGTCTGATGATTTTATTGGATGATCCATAGATGTGTGGCTCCTCTTGCATGATAGTATGATGATAGAGGAACAATTTCACACGAGCTTTCACTTTCTAACTTACGCTTAATACAAATGTCACCCTTTAACACATTAGCCCAAGACAAGTCGATTACATTCAATGAAACCAAGTAAACATTTAAATTAGTGTTCGTAGCTTTCGATTCACTTATGAAAACAAATGAAATCATATATCCCGTAAACGAACACTGATGCGGCATTCGTGTGTAACTAGTCATTGTTGCCAGACTCGCCTGAAATGGCACCGTGATTATTTACACGCGCAGCTTTCTAAGTTGTTTGTTGTTTTAGATTCAGTTATTGGGAACACAAAGTTCCAAGTAGCACGGGCTAAGGTGAGCCCGCGGTGGACTTACGTGCCACAGGAGCGGGGCTGTAACTCAGCTTTCTAAGGTCCGGAGGGGGGGGGGGGGTTGTTTGCTAGTGTGTTTGCCTCACAAACTCTCACGGAGAGAGAGGGAGCTTTCAAATTACTTATAGTCAAATAATGAGTTATTTAATCTTCATTTAGCTAATTTTAATTTATCGGGTCTATTTAATAAATATTCTTAGGTTTTAATGCAATTTGTAATGTAAGCTACTATATAAAAGTAAACAAAAAATCGACTTCAGTTATTGAAAAATAGGAAAACAAAGATATATTTAAGTTTTGCAAGCAACTTTAACTATTTAGGAGGCTGCGTGGCCTCGAGTCTAGGACCCATTTAGCCAACGATATTCAAATGATATATATGAAGATTGGAAGCGTAGGCAGATTGCAATCTTAGTTATGGTGGCAGAATATAGGCCAAAAAACGATGTCTCAGCTCGTCCTGAAGCCTTATCAAGTCACTTTCCTATGTGTGGGACTGGGTTATACATTTAAATGTTGACCAAAACCACACACTAGAAAGGGAAGGGTCGACGACGTTTCGGTCCGTCCTGGACCATTCTCAAGTCGAGCCAAGATCAAGTCGATATACATTTAAATCTTTATCATAATGAATGGTTCATAGTGTTTACTGTCTTACAAGACAAAGAATGCAATCTAAATTACGCCAATTTAAAGCAAATATTTTCATCTCAAGTTGGAAGAAAATTTCACATTAGTCTCGCTATATATTAGCAGAAATTCTCATTGGAACGTCACAGAAAACCTTAATAACTTCACTATCTCCTGGAATGTGAGAAACCAACGACCTTATTAGAGCTCTAAGAATCCCTGAATCTTACAGTAACCACCATGAAGCCATCAACACTGCCACTCCTCTGGTCAAAATAAGGTGTCCAGCATTGATTGATGAAGATTAAACCACCCAAAAGGTGGCACGGTCATGAATAGCCCGTAAAAGGTGTCCAGCAGCTGGAGACCCTCATAAATACTGTCCAAGCAGTACCCTCCCCCACGATAGCAGCCACATAGCACAAAGAGGCTCTTAAGACTGACGCAGACGGGCTCACATAACCGTGCTACATGGAAATTTCGAGTTCTGACTACAGTATTAAATCTAAAACAACAACAACAACAATAATCTGACGCAGCTCTACTGAATATAATTTAATATACATTTTGGAGTCATTTTATCCTCGTTCATCTACATATTTGTATGAAATAATTGAAAATTTGTATATATTAAATGAATCGTAAATAATTAATCCAGCCCGTCCTAACGATTCGACATGCGTCAAATTTCAGTGGTTTACAGCGTAACTAGGAGAATTGTAACTTAGCAACCACATTAATTTATCTCCCCCCAAACCCTCAATATGATTTTTTTCTTTTATTAAAACAACTTTGACGCTGTGGTTGATAGCGTTTAAATGTAGGTATATAAAGTGTGAGGACCTGCTGAGGGAGGGAACTATCAGGAGAAAGCGCCTAGCCATTACGACTATATAGCACTGGAAAGGATAAGGATTTGGGATGGGACGGGGAAGGAATGGTGCGCAACCACTTGGACGGTCGGGGATTGAACGCCGACCTGCATAAAGAAGGGGACAGAAAAGCGGGAGGATAAGCATTTAATGGCTCATTTGTGGAGATTTATTTAAGCGTGTTCCCCACTATTTACCGTTCCTATAATTGATGAATATTAAGCCACCCAAGTGGGAGCACGGCATGAATAGCCCGTAACGTTCCTATGATTACACAGAGAGTAATCACAATAACGTGACTGCATAAATGAGTAAATCCGTAGGAGCCGTGATGAGGGTTCGAATCCTCACCACGGATTTACTCATTGATGCAATCACGTTATTGTGACTACTTTCTGTGTATTGAAAGAGGAGCATCAGAGGTAGAACATTCCTAAATGATAAGAGCCAGAGAACACGGGGGGGGGGGGGGGGCACGGGGGGATTGTGTTAAAATTCTGTTCCGGCTTCAGTGAAGCCTCAGGAAATCCTTGAGGGTTCAGTAGAGCTTCAGGTTGCAATCGTTTTAATGTTGGGGTCCTGATTGTCTGGGGCGTGTGCGTGGGATTATGCACAGCATAGGTTCGAATCCTCATAACGGCTTCTACGGATTTTTTCGTTCCTATGATTTATTGATTAATGAAGATTAAGGCACCCAAGAGGTAGCACGGGCATGAATAGCCCGTAAGTGGTAGATTTTTTTGGAGTGAATGGATCTTTGGTCGTGAGAGGATATAATGTGTGCTGTGCTCGCATTTATGTCGTCAGTCTTTA
>WNGS01001312.1:26862141-26873320 GCA_020271785.1 Procambarus virginalis | reverse complement strand
ACCCATCACCCAACGAAAATGCAACATTGCATCACTATTTACCAACCTGAAAATTGGATCCGCAGTCTCGCCATTGACGTCAACTTTGCAGAACAAGTCCATCTTGGGGACGTAGTTGTTGCCTGGGCGAACATCTTCAGGGTACTGAGGAGCTCTTTCTCAGTGGTGTTCTCCTGTGAAGAACAAGACTCATCAGTCCCTATTATTAACAAGTGGACAATCAACTGTAAGCATGATGAACGAGGTCACACGACTTATTTTACAAGATTATGTAAACTCCAGTCTAACTGCCAGCTTGTAATACTGTTAAAAGACCTGTCGCAACTCCTTCCGTGTATTACATGAAAATATTACACAAAACGTACACAACCAGCTATGTAGAAGGAATCCGAGTAACAATGATACAAAAAAATGGCGTTTCCACTATTCAGAAGGGTAACTTAAAATTTTTAAACACCAGGTAAGAAAACGCGTAGAATATAAAACATAAAGACTGACATTCTATACATATATAAACCACACCTCATTAAAAAATATTGGCTTTACCACGTCTTATTCATTCACTGCATATATCAGATGAAAATGAGTAAGAGCCATTGACGGGATGTCAAAACTGCTCACTGATGCACGATTACAGTGACAAGACTCTGCTCTGACCAACTCCCCAGATGGTTTGATTAAAACCCAAATGGTAAAATAATTAGAATGAGGGTAGGCAATATTTAATGATCACGATATAGCATGTATCAGGATAAATACTGGCAATTTGAGAGGATCTTAAAAGCAAATCTTAAGAAATGAAAAATTATTACTTTAGCAATAAACATTGATAAACGACACTGCCTCCGTCGG
The DNA here is from genome assembly GCA_020271785.1 of Procambarus virginalis. Classification (NCBI taxonomy): domain Eukaryota; kingdom Metazoa; phylum Arthropoda; class Malacostraca; order Decapoda; family Cambaridae; genus Procambarus; species Procambarus virginalis. The sequence goes on along the minus strand of WNGS01001312.1, from coordinate 26,872,468 downwards.
TGTGAGGCAGACGTGAGCGCCTTCAAGGTGAGTAAGCATCGTTGTGTAGGGCTAGCAACTGGATGGTGACTACGTGGGACATTCACTGCCATGACTACAGTAAACAAATAAGGCGTTCCTGCCCTACACACAGCAGAGACCACAACACTTCGACAGTGGACCGACCAGCCACGTAAGGGGACCCGGCGTGCTCACCTGGTGACCAAACTGGTTGCAGGGGAAAGCCAGAACTGCCAGATCGCCGCCGAACTTGTCAATCAGCTCGTTCATCTGGACGAAGTCCTGGGTTGTCGTGCCTCAGAGAGACGCGGTGTTCTGCACTAGTACCACCTTCCCCTGGTACTTCTTGAACGATACCATCTCGCCTGAAGAAAATAGTGTACATTTTTATTACTTCCCACAATCCCTTCACACTAGATGGTGTACGAAAGTTTTTACTAGATACTATATGGGCTAAAATAGGGAACGAAAGGTGGCTTGTTAAAGGGGTCATCCTTTCGTCCTCATAAGGCACAATACCCCAAAAATAATTTGTGGGCCTACGACTGGTTAGTGAGAACAGGATGCAGACTTGTGGAAGTATTAAAACAGGTTGTAAATCATTAGCAGCAGAATTGCGGTATTTGTACTGCATTTTGAAATTATACAATGGACTAAGTAAATAAAAAGTCCAAAGCTTCAGATGTTATACTGAACCCTGACGACACTACAGCCTCATAAACCATTCATGCTCTCTCATAAAAACACTAGACATATCCGTTTTATCTGCAACCGGATACATAGTCGTTAAAACTAATCTTATCATAGTGGGGGTTTAAACGTTTTCTTACATGTGTAAAAACAATAGTTCATAAAAGGACCGAGTCTCCCCTGCCATGTGTTCTAAATTACTGTACAACATCTCATTCCGTTTTCTGTTAAACTTTACCTCATACCTGGTACACGTTGCTGGAAGGCGGCTTCTTTAGGGCTAACCAAGCTTAAGTAGTGTGATGGAAAAGCTCAACAAAATCACCGGTGCGTTTGACAGCCAATTGGGAACGTGAAGAAAAATGTTGCAATGAAAGCTTTGGCTAATCGGGATGTACAGACAATATCTTCACAGACTCCGATAATTTCTCAGGTTAGTACAATACTCACCTGTGGAAAACAAGCATTTGCAGACAAGAGATCCTGCGGTGCACCGCCAGATGGGAAAGGTAGCCGCCAGGTAGATACAGTGACAGATCCAGCTAGCCGGTACAGGGACAGACCCACCTGGCCAGGTACAGGGACAGACCCACCTGCCAGGTACAGGGACAGACCCAGCTAGCCAGGGACAGACCCACCTGGCCAGGTACAGGGACAGACCCAGCTAGCCAGGGACAGACCCACCTGGCCAGGTACAGACCCACCTGGCCAGGGACAGGACAGACCCAGCTAGCCAGGGACAGACCCCCTGGCCAGGTACAGACCCACCTGCCAGGGACAGGGACAGACCCAGCTAGCCAGGGACAGACCCAGTGAGCGAGGCTACAAAACTGACAGACCCAGCCAGGAGAACGAGGCGAGACGCCGGGGAGGCACGAGCATGAACAATTCAGAGTTAGGACCGTTGACGTAACCATGATGACGCATGTGTAGTTTTTATAACGAATATGTCGCGGGAACAGAACATAAGTGGGGGGGGGGGGGGTAGATAGTGTAAAAGACCGAGATGTGCTCGACGAGACATTATTAACGACCCGGTAATTAGTGAACAGGGCGTGTTATTGTAAAGATGTTAGAAGTTGGGAGATGAAGGCCAACATGATTATGCAAGAAACTGAACAAAGAAGCGGTAATTGAGACAATAAAGGAAGATAATCTTTAAAAAAGCGTGTGTTTGTGGCGCAGTAGACCCAAGGGCATTATATCAAAGCCGCGGTATGTACGCAGCTGGAAGGGTGACCACTCAGTCTCTCTCTTGCTACGAGATCGACCTCTAAGCCTGGCACTGTCATACAAATTGGGAACAGGATGTGAAGTTTTATATGGTAATGAAGGAACCTTTCACACCTGGTTTAGGTGTATGAAGTCAGTGGTTCTCTGGGCCTCACGCTAGTATGATGCCGGCGGTGTGTGGTGCTGTTTAATGGGGGATGTGTGCTGAATGGTAGCGATTGTCCAGCCCGTCCTCCTGAGGTTTTCCCAACATCAGGAAATTCATACAAACTTAATTTTTAAACCTACTAGAGGACCAAAAACAACAAACAGTCAATTTCAGTAAGTCAATTTCGCGAGCCACTACTATTTCTGGTACGACGATTTCTGGCCTCAAGTACAGTATAGGTCAAAATGCGACGTGCTATTAAACAGGTTTTGTCTACGATAAGAACTTTGTTTTCAATATTACGAAACCATGATGTTTGTGTAATTGCTGTACAGTCTTTCAAGACTTTCCTATCAGATGTTAGAATGTAATACTAAATTTGACAACCGTTGCATACGCCACTGATGTTAACCCGTTTGGTCTGATGTTGGGCTTTAGGCCTGTCAACTACGGAAGGGTTTCCGGGGGTTTCATCAAACACCAAAATAGTTTGTCCGCAACCAGAACGTACATATCCTGTCGTTTTCGTAACCTTTTATTTACAAAGACCGAACCCTTGTGTTCTGCTTCATCTTCGTTATGTCATCGTTTCCAAGCTTCATAAATTTTGGAGTTGCCATAACCTCTAAAGTGTGTCACTTATTTATCAAGAAAAATACTGATCTGTACACCCCACCCTCTGGTATTATTGCTGCCATCAAGCTGGCATTCTCTTGCCGCTTGCCTGCCTGCTGTATCCAGTGGGTTTGATCTAAAGTAATCTATTTTTGCCATCACAAATTAGTCATCCGTAGGGGTAACTAGTCACTTTTGTGACTGAGTAAAAGCTGTCCCACCGGGTCTTCAGTATCCTGCCTGGCTGTCGTCATCTCGTTAAGAACACTGTGTGCACTTGCACGCACATTTACACACATCTCGGGATTTTTTGTATACGTCAGCTTCCAAATATTTTCATACTAAAACACAATTTATTAGTTCCGAGAAGTATTTCTCCGGTAGCCTAGCACGAGGCGCTCTAAGGGGGTTGCCAGACACCGTACACCGTCATTACCGCCCGACTAACCTGTAGAGCTGCTCTATTTCTCCAAACTATTACATACCCTCTGACGATATTAACTCTTAATACAAAAAATTATGCAGGTTATATTTATTTATGTTGCAACCTCTTCTCACGCTGTTACAAACGTTCAGTTAAACCATGCACTATAACTCTGCTCACACCTACACCTTAACATGAAGCACTACAATCTTTCTCTCAATACTGCCATTACCACGTCATTCAAGTTTTAATCAACACCAAAACTTAAAACCAGCTTTGCGCGCTGTAGGGCAAATCATGTCTACATTTTTTATTTATATAGGAAATGCAACATTTGAAGGAGATTTTGTAACAGCGAGGGTGAACTGAACTGCCCTGGAGCACTTCAATACAACTTTCAAGTCATTACTGTATTTATCACATAATTCGCAGCCGCAACTCTCCAGCCATTAATTAGAGTTTCTCTTTAGCGTCTAGATGGTCCGAGTTACTTTGGTCTCTAGATTCTATACCTCAAATTCTTGCTAGCAAGAATTTTCACAACTTTGAGTGCACTAGGCATCCTTTTACTACAAGTCAAGCATCTTATTAAGGTAAGCAAGGTCTTCAACTTCCTCCACCCTTCATAAACGACCAAGAAACTGCCTCGATTTTCAACCCGACGAAAGTTTACTTCTATCATTGGCACGTTACAAATGTTTTGGAATGTTTATTAAATTATTTTCCTTGTCAATAACATTCCCGAGGGAAAGGGGTGGAGAAGGTAAGCACAATCTAGCACGTTTCAACCTGCTCTTAGTTTTGTAAACTCTTGGTAGTCTCTCGCCCCGTCTGCTATACTAAACTTTAACCGTTGTTGACTAGCCTTGGAATATTGGTATCGTAAGTGATCCGTCGGTCGAGATATCGCAGAAAGTTTAGTGTTCATTGGATGATAAAGTTAATAAAACTTAACGTAGTCACCCGTAGGGAGACCCAAGCATTGCTTCCATTTATTGCCCTTACGGTGGCCTTCAAGTGTTATTTAGTGGGGATGGGACAGGGCAGTTTTGACTGGTTGGAAAGCGAGCCCACAAACCGAGCTGTTAAAATGCGAGGTCATTAATACAGTGTTCAAACTTCAAAATTTACAAACTATTTCAGTTTCCTGTTGTCAGAGATTGGGAGCGTTGGTTGGGTGTTAGGCTTAATTAAGACCTACTAACCTCTTGAGCCAGTTCAGTCAACATCAACTGTCTCGCTGACTGGATAGGACAGCAACATTCCTTGCAACAAAAAGGAATTCCTAGCCCTAGCTAGCGTTACCCCGTATAATGGAATCCCTTTGGCAATGCGACAGGAAACGAGACTTCCTATAGCGACGTCCGTCACCAGGCAGCATGGGGGCCCGTCTCCAGCCACTGATTCACTAAACCTTCAAGAACAAGAGAGGAAGGGTCCATGAGTCAGCCTAAGAGGCTTTATACACCGGAAATACAAGTGTCTGAACCCTCTACATATCCCATTAGAATCAGTCATCCTTAGCAAATTAAAACATTGCTACAATTTGTGCCATACAAGTAATTATGTATTTGTAAATATACTCGTCACAGCGTTTACCAAGAACGCATGGCCAGGGGCATGGCCAGATTGAGGGGCACATGACCGCTCGACCTGTATGTAGGTCTTTATACCCGCTTTTAATTAATGCAACTTTTCTCCCTTCTCTTGTAGAAACAATTATAAATTTCAGTAATTCTAAAGTTGACGTCTCACAAAGTTAAAGGACTATCGAGAAGCAAATGAAAACGGCTATGTATAATTTAATAGTAACGGAACAATTTAAAGTTTCTTGTATATTTAGATTTGTGTATTCTATACATCTTTATAAGCTAAAAATTACTATAATAGTTACCTACTATGAATTTCACTATCTGGTAATCTATATGTATACAAGAATGTATATTTGCGTGTCCAAGATTGGAGGTCATACGCTTGGGGCCTAGCCTCGCCTAACTTTGCAGGGTGGATGGTCTGGGGTACGGGACGGACATAGGCTAGTCAGGGTCACCAGAATTAATGAAGGAACAGAGTTCCACAGTCACATACCGACCCCCATCACTGATTTTGGCACCCCCTAGCTACAACTGGCTAAATATTTTAAAATAAAGAAAAATTTTTAATGAATATCAACTAATCTCGGGAAATTAAAAATCTAATCACACTTTGCCCAAAACAGTACAAAACAGACGATTCTCCCACAGTTTCTAAAGTATTTTTCAAGTCCTACCCCTTTCTCAGAGCCAATAGGTAACATTTTTTTGTAAATATTTCATACCACTAGGCTCTCCCACCAGTGGATCTGGACCACACCCCAATGGGGCATTATATATTTATAGAGAAACGAGAGAGAGGCAGAAACAGACAGCCAGATCACCCGCACCCACAGTGGGAAACTTACACACATATACGCACACATACGTATACATGTATATATGCATTTTTTTATAAGAGAATGAAGCAGGGAGGATGTTTGAGGAGAGGGAAGGAGACATAGGATGTGGAATGTTTGATGAGACGGGCTACAAGGATAGACTGGTGGAGAGGGAAAATATTGGAAAAAGGAGAGGGGAGAGATGAGAAGAAAGGGGAATAGGGAAAAAAAGAGACCTGGGCGCAACTGGGTACTTCCCCCACAAAGTATTTAACAATGCTTTAGACCTATTATGCACCCCATACCCGGTAGTGGAAAGGATTATGTGCCTCTAACCCTTTCCACTACCGCCCACGGGATGGGTATGGGGTGCATAATAAATGAACTAAACTTCTAGACCTAGAAATTACTCACCAGACAAAGCTTTAGCACTCAGCTCATAAAAGTTCTTGGCCACCGATGAAGCCATAGTGCTGGTTAAGGGTAATTTATATCGATTATCTTCTAAATAACCAGTGGAGGGCGGAGAGCGAGCAGTACCTCACCCAACGGTGTCCAGGATACGACTGAGGGCAAGACAGGCGGCCGGCTATGAAGTCGCTAGAAGCATATGAATGTTGGAGGGCGGAATTATATTTTTGGGGGAGTTTATTTGCACTATCCAAGCCCCCTATTAAAATACTTTGACAGGTTTTGGCTATTGCAGATAGTTTAATTTCATATTATATAGTTTGATAAGTTTTGGAATTAGTTTTATATTACATTTTAGGAACAATAGTTTTTGGGAATACAAGTTTGGTATCAGTTCCACCTACCTGTGTAAGGCTCATGGACTAGCTTGAGCTTAGGTAAGCTATTGTACTGGTGGCTTAATTATTTAGTGTTATATTTAGATTATTTGGAGAACATAATACTAAACAACGAAATTAATATTAGCATGCAGAAAGATACATAACTAAAATCAATACAAGCCAGAAGGGGATTCTGAAATAACTATGATATCCCAAACGAGTCTTCAGTGAAGATGAAACATTCTTTCATCGCTATGACGCAATCGGCACGCAATAGTCTGTTGCGTGCAGGAAATGCGTATAGACATGTTCATTCATAAAATGTTCTATTTCAAGAGTTATATATTTACAGTAAATCATTATACATTAGTGGCAGGTCTTATCGCTAGTACATAATTGTTTGAGCAATGGAGATATTACAAAGTCATAGGGGAGCTGCTGTTTATTATTAGTCCTCACAATACACAACTTGTTTCTTAAATCTCATATGTCGTTTATCTACTGGAAGCGAAATATGGATACAGTGCAAGGATTTCAGGTATTTTATCCTTAGTAATAAGATAGGTTGCCATATCATACAGCGTGAGCTTAGATTTATCTCGAATTGGCGCCTGTTTTTGTTTTTTGAGCCGCACGGCCTTGGGAACATTCCCCCATACTCTATAACTAACTGAACAAATCCACAAGGGACGTGACGAGGATTCGAACCTGCGTCCGAGAGCATCCCAGACGCTGCCTTAATTTTGTTCATTTGATGCATCACGCAATCGTGATTTCTGTGTGTCTATAACTAACTTCCTGCCAGAAACATTTACAAGTTAAATTATTTAACATAAAACACTTGCTTACAACAACAATGCCGAGCCCTCAATATAGATATTTACAGGGGATTTACAAACCCCTTACGAGTTTCTAATTCATTCAAATAGTTACATAGAGGTTAGTCATAGTGTCTAATAAATATATTTGTGAAATAATCGAGTAGGGTCCAAGTCCTGATAAAATTGTCACGACTTTATATCATCGCTACTCTCTAAGTAAACCCAGCCAAACCCACCCAAACCCAACCTAACCCAATCCAACTTAACACAACTAAAACAAGATATAAAAATTTTGTTTTATAAACAGAATATACAGTGTGTGTGACGTCGTATATTTTAGCCCGGTTCTGTTCTTGGGTCTTACTGGAAATAGTCAGCTCAGAGCCTGATCGAGCCCCGCCAATATTTACACAGCCATGTGGACAGTTTACAATGGCTGTCAATATCGCACGGAGGAATGAAGTGATTTTCCGATACTTTCAACCTGGTTGTTTGACTCTTGAATGTTTCAGGTCAGAGGTTTGATCTTAGCTGTTTCAGCATTGATGTTTTTACTTCGATAATCCAGCCTTGATGTTTAAGCCTGGATACTTCTTCCCTAGCAAGTTGAAGTGAATATCTGTGCCCAGTAATGAGACGAGTGCTGTCGGGTGTTGGGCACGGGCTTACCATAGCCCGTGCTACTTGGAACTTTGTTCCAGGTAGCAAATCTTTAACAACAACAACAACAACTACTTCCCCAGCACTTTTAGACAGTTGCTGGTTGAGTGGTTACACCACTGGAGTGCCGGGGTCATGGAGACCCACCATGGCTGTCCGGGTTCGATTCCTTCAGGGGTCAAGAATTTTCGTATGTATTAGTAATTGAGATACTAATTTCGTCGTATATATATATTGCAGATTTATGCCATTGTAAAGACATAAGTACATTGCATGACGTACAGGTAATTAATTGAGAATACAAGCCGCGGGCAAGTTTGATATCAATTGCATGTAGCACTTTGACATTGTTTAGCAATTGCTATAAGCTCTAAGTCCACTCTCTGCTTCTTATACAACTCCCCGCTATTCCTCTTGCTTCCTGCATGACTTCACGTATTGTCTCTACATGATGTGCAAGCGCGATAAATTTCGGGAGAGAGAGAGAGAGAGAGAGAGAGAGAGAGAGAGAGAGAGAGAGAGAGAGAGAGAGAGAGAGAGAGAAGAGAACAGACAGACAGATGGACGGACGGGTGTGTGTGTGTGTGTGGTGGATTATATATAAAAGAGAGACGGATTGCCTTTTAAATTTACCTTCGCCTAGAAAATGACAGTTTCCATATAACAAAAGCTTCTCCATTGGCTGACAATCTCTCCCCCTGTTGTGTTGGTTGGGCTTTCACTCGCTCACTATCAGTGACTCACCAGTGTATAGGCCACACCCGGTGTATAACCATACAATGGTGTATTGCCACATTCCCCATGGACGGCTACGGAATGTGGTTCTCCACTGAGTTTAAAACACAAGTTATTATAGCTAGCTGTTTTATGCCTTCCTATCCGGCGAGCGGAGGTGACGTGACGTCACGCTGAAGGGGAGGTGACGTCACGCTGAAGTTGAGGTGACGTCACGCTGAAGGGGAGGTGACGTCACGCTGAAGGGGAGGTGACGTCACTGTTTTCATGGGCAATATGTATGAATTAAAATGTTGTGAGTTACACCACTTGGGTCTGACGTCAGCCTGAGTTAGTGCGTGCATTCCAAAAGGACGTAAACGGATTCCGTACTCACACTAAGTCGTCAAATAGACGTCATTTCCTATAGCCGTACATCTGGAGAGATGAAGTGCATGAGAACCAGTGACGATGCGAGAGACGTAGCTTTCAATATTTTGTCGACGTCATCAACAATTGTGTTTCAGTTACAAACAAAAGTTTACATAACAACTAACAATTAACAATCTTTTTTTGAGATTCTTTCTCTCTCGCTCTCCTACCTCTCTCATCGCGCGCGCGCTCTTTCGCGCTCGCGCCTCTCGCGCTCGCGCGCGCGTCGCGCGACTCTTTTTCCCTCTCTATTTTCCCGTCTCTGTTGACACCTTGCTTTAGACACAGTCGTTCTGCTACTGACTCTCCTCTTTCGTCCACACTCTCCTCCCTACGTGGGCACAGTCCCTCGTTCCCTTGACTGATCCACCCCATTCTCCCCGCGCCACTGTGTGTGTGCCCTGAACATTGGCAGGCCTCACTTGATCGGGTACTGACACTCAGATGCATCTCAACCCTCACGGCACTAAGGTAACCTCCCGGCCTCCCTTTGACAGCTAATAAAGGTCGACCTTCAAATAGCGGACTCTAAGAGTGGTCATGAATGAGGTACAACCGGAGAGGTATACAGTACTCAATTGGTGCCAGTATACCAGAGGGAAATGTACTTGGATCTTTGTTATAGAATGTCTACTGCAATCATATGTTACACCTCACTACTCCTGGAGCTCTCGGCGCCTATGTTGTGAATGAGTGGTATGCCCAACCTTCACATCGGACAAAAGAAATTCACCAACTGCTACGGGGCTACGAAAACGTCATTAATGGACTTTGTCCGTGTTTATAAGGACGGGTTGGATGACGTATATATTTACTTCAGCCCGTCCTCCAAACAACGAACCCAAAGTGACCATGCCCCACACGCCAACCCCCTGTTATGAATGGAAAAACTGCTTACACACGACTAACAACTGGTGTCTGTCCTCAAACACTTTCCGGAACAAGTGCTTCATCGGCGACTTTTGTTCGAACCCCATCGCTATAAATGCTTCACACCCACGTACTACAAATAATCGCCACCACAACTTAAACAATTAACTGTGTTTAGGTTCCTTTGGCGATTAACACTTAACTAACCTAAACACCTACCTTATATAGCACATATGCCAAATATATTATAGATTTATTTATATTTTAGAGAATTCCCGTTTTGAATAAACAACACGTTAAAATTTATCAACCCGTCCTCTTTGTGACGTAAAGTCATTAAGTCACGGTCAACCCCCGACAGCGCTTCATAAATTTTACGATGCTGTTCATTCAAAACGGGAATTTTTCTCAAGTATAAATTAATATTATAATATATTACATAATTGTTTATAAAAAGGCATAGTTAGGTTAGGTTAGGTTGTTTTAGGTATGTTGGCGAGTTATTTAGTATTTGTA
>WNGS01001312.1:26832098-26862116 GCA_020271785.1 Procambarus virginalis | reverse complement strand
TCCCATCACTGCCAATATGTGTTAGGCTGGATTAACTTATGTTAGGTTGGATTGAGTTAGGCTAAGTTAGGTCATTGGAGTGGGCTAAGTTAAATTATAGTAGGCTATGTTTTGTTACTTACCTCGCCTAGGTAGCCTAGCTACACTAGCCTAGGTAAATAAAGTGTTGGTTTGGTTTGGGTTGGGTTAGGTGTGGATGGGTTGGGTGAGGATTTGATAAAATCCATTGGGCAAGCTGTCTTCAGTAAGAGTTACCGGTATCCTTCAAGACATTAGCACAACCATGGGGGTTCATTCAACACCTCTGATAACCATTCACAGCCTCGCATCCTTTCCCCCCCCCCTCGCACCACACCTGCCCTCTCATTCATCACGACTCAGCAGTGAGAGACCTTACGCTCTCTCACAAGCACCTCACCCATGTACGAGCATCTACAAGGGTCAGTAATTGCATATACTACTCCTCACGGTGCCATGGCTAACACCACCTTCATACAAGTTTGAAAAATACACATCCTTCCTGTGTTAACTGAAATGTATTTCAGTTACATATATGCTAAAACACTATATTAACAAGTATAGATAGTATAGTGTGTTTGTGTCTTTCGATGAACCGGTTTATTTACTCTTTCCTTTTGCCAGGGAGTTGATATATCTGAGTCCTGCCCCTCTTGCCTCTACACTCTCAGTGTGTGTTGTATCCTGCCTCTGACCCTCAGCGTGCTGTATCCTGCCTCTGACCCTCAGTGTGTTGTATCCTGCCTCTCACCCTCAGTGTGTTGTATCCTGCCTCTCACCCTCAACGTGTTGTATCCTGCCTCTCACCCTCAACGTGTTGTATCCTGCCTCTCATCCTCAGTGGTTGTATCCTGCCTCTACCCTGTGTGTTGTATCCCTGCTCTCACCCTCGGCGTGCTGTATCCTGCCCTCTCACCCTCAGTGTGTTGTATCCTGCCTCTCACCCTCAACGTGTTGTATCCTGCCTCTCACCCTCAACGTGTTGTATCCTGCCTCTCACCCTCAGTGTGTTGTATCCTGCCTCTCACCCTCAGTGTGTTGTATCCTGCCTCTCATCCCCTCAGCGTGCTGTATCCTGTCCGTCTCACCCTCAGTGTATTGTATCCTGCCTCTGACCCTCAGTGTGCTGTATCCTGCCTCTCACCCTCAGTGTGTTGTATCCTGCCTCTGACCCTCAGCGTGCTGTATCCTGCTTCTCCACCTCAGTCTGTTGTATCTGCATCTGACCCTCAGCGTGTTCTATCCTGCCTCTCACCCTCAGCGTGCTGTATCCTGCTTCTGAACCCTCATTGGTGTTTGTATGTCCCTGCCTCTGACCCTCAGCGTGCTGTATCCTGGTGTCTCACCCTCAGTGTTGTGGTATCCTGCCTCTGGACCCTCAGCGGGTTCTATCCTGCCCTCTCACCCTCCGCGTGCTGTATCCTGCCTCTCACCCTCAGCGTGTTGCATCCTGCCTCTCACCCTCAGTGTATTGTATCCTGCCTCTCACCCTCAGCATGTTGTATCCTGCCTCTCACCCTCAGTGTATTGTATCCTGCCTCTGACCCTCAACATATTGTATCCTGCCTCTGACCCTCAACATATTGTATCCTGCCTCTGACCCTCAACATATTGTATCCTGCCTCTGACCCTCAACGTGTCGTTCACAATCATGGCCACCCTCAGTGGTGCGCCCCGCCCCCACTTGCCTCCCCTGGGCCCAACGGCGTCCCCCCACCCCCCCCCACCTGGGTCCTCCCCCTCAGAAACGTCCCCACAGCAGGAGACGCCGCCAGCAGCGCCACGCTCCTGGGTGCTCCATGAGAGCCTCTCTCCCTCTCTCCTCGAGTCCCTCCTGCTCAGAACCTAACCTTGATGCCCGACGTGCCCCCTTCACCCTACCGCCCCTCTCTCTCTCCTCACCCCCACAGGACAATCCCTGCCCTGTCCTCCAGCCACAGCAAGGAAACCAAACGGGAATACTTACCATCTGGTTGTGATCCTCCTCGGCTATCAGTCACGCCTCTTGTGGAAAGTCAAGTAAAAATCCCCATGAGAGCGAGCGGGCACTACCACCTCCACTAGCACCGACATGTTTCCAACTGGAGGTAGATGGCAGCAGCAGCAGCAGCAGCACAGAGAGCAGGTGAGGGTGGCCGTCTCTGGCCCCTGAAATCTGAGACAGGTGAGACGTCTGTCAGTGAGCTTGGTCACCTGCGGTCACCGGCGGCATTGTCTCGCCTGTGGCGGCCGAGATGCAGAGATAAGCCAGGGGAAGATTTGCTTGTAGCGGTGTGTGCTTAATGGATGCGATGACGGTATGTGATTCCAGTCAGGTAGCTAAATATAATGTACCCTGGGGGAGTGCCCAGTTCCCATTTTCTTAAGAGACTGGTAAACAGTTACAGAAGATTTTAAGGGTATACTTGCGTGTTTCTCCGCTGATAATTTTTTTTTTAGGAACAAGTTGGCGTTTTATCATCACTTGTCCACATGACACTAAATATTTGTAATGAATTGTATGAAATTTTTCTGATTTTATACTATATCCTTTCATACTATTGGTAGTCGTACACAAACAAAGCAAAATAATTTGTACACAAATGGTATAACAAAAGCAACCCATCCTCCTGTTGTGGTAGTATAGTAACGATGAAGACCATAGTACAGTATATATACCGACGTACAACGAAATTAGAACGTAGAAAACTGAACTACTGAGTTGGACAAACCGGAAAACTGTTTTTTTTACTTGTGTTGCTTTGACAAACTAAACTAACCTATCCAAACCTTCCTAGGCCTAATTAATACACAATATCCGAGGCCTAATATAGTACACAATGTGTGCTATACTAGGCCTAGGAATATTTATATTTGTGTTTATTTCATTTATTTTAAAAGAATTCCTTACCAGTCAGGGTACTACTGTCTAAAAGCTAAGAACGTACGACTATTGACGATCGTCACAGTAGTCGGTGCATATCTAAACAGGAGGGAATTATCAGAAGAAAGCGTCAAGCCCTTACGACTATATAGGTCTTGGAAGAAATCAGGATAAGTATTTGGCATGGGACGGGGAAATGGAATGGTACCCAACCACTTTGACGGTCGGGGAGTGAACGCCGACCTGCATGAAGGGGAAACTGTTGCTTTACCGTCTAGCCCACGTGGTCCAGGAGGATGGGTTGATATATTCTCACAGTAGACTAAAATAAGCAATGGCGTCATCTAATGAGCTTCAAAGTCAATTAAACAAGGCAAGTCTGTGACCAATGACACAACACTTCGCTAAGAGATTCCTGTCCGGCTCATGTTGTCAGTGGGCTCAAATTATGTCTTATAATTGACAAATAATGGAATTTGCCTTTGGAATACAAAATAGTCATATACGAGTCCTTTGCTTATAAATTAAAATTACAAAATTAAATCAAGGCATATTATGTACTCTTTTTCAACACTGCTCAGGCAATCATACTTACATATAACCTAGCTTGTCCTTGTAACCCCAGACGACCACACCACATTTTGCCTTCTCGTCTGGTAATGTGTTGGTGCCTCCTCCCCTCATCCGTGAGAGCCGGCGTTGATACCCTGCACGCGTTGGGTACTTTACGGGCTCGCCATAGCCCGTGCTACTTGGAACTTTGTTCCAGGTAGCGAATCTTTAACAACATAACAGCGTTGGGTACAGATCCCTCCGTGTCTGATCCCACCCTACTTCATTTCAGCCTCCGTGCTCACCCTTTCCCTATCATCAGCTTCACTCCTCCCCGACAGCTGGGTGGACAGCGCTTCGTATTCATAGTCCTGAGGTTCCGGGTTCGATCCCCGGTGGAGGCGGAGACAATGGGCAAAAAGTCTTCACCGAGCATAGTTACGTATGCAGTTTAAATAATGGTAGTTGTATGGTCGGCATAGTAGCCGACCCAGGCAATGTGATGTAGTCCTTGCGGAATTCGCCCTGGCTATAGACACATCTGGCAGGTAGGTTAGTGAGGCTGAGCCACTACCAGAATACTCAGATTGTAAACTCTGTCTGTGATAAACCTTTAATGCACTCACTAGAACACTACATTGATGAATGTGAAAACCGTTAAAGGACTTTAGACCTCCTGGCCTCTGTACCACCAACTGTGTAACTATTTATTGACTCAGGTGTTCTGGACGACATCATAACAACTTTAACCCAAAATTTGCTTGTCCATTTTAAAGAATGAAGAACAATTTTATGTATATTACTTCTAAGCTGCATCACCTATGAACCCATCCCTGCCCTGTGTGGCAGTGCACAGTAGAAACTTGTTTCACATATCCATACATTAAAAACATTGATTGTAACCATGATATATATATGCTTCCGCCTACAGTTTAGACCTATTGTCTTATGTATGACCCCTCTGTCCTGCGTGACAGTGACTACTAGCATTATACTCACTTTAATCAGTCTATCAAAATCCTGATTAGGCAAAATTGTAATTAATTTTGTCAATAAAGATGTTAATAATAATAAGATAACCTCCCTCCCGCTATCATCTTTACCATCTCCATCCCGTTAACATCGTAATACCTCTCCCCGCTACCATCCTAATGCCTCCCTCCCGCTAGCGTTTTAATACATCCCTCTCTTCCCTCCCACTAGCATTTTAACACGTCTCTTCTCTGCCACTAATATTGTAACACGTCTCCTCTCGGTATTAACCTAACATCCCTTCTCCCCACCTCACGTTTGGCATCTTAAAAACTCCCTCATAAACAAATCCACAAAGGTACCTGACGAGGATTCGAACCTACGTCCAAGATCATATATGTGTATACATTCATGTACATTTATAAACGTGTCTTCCCTCCCGCTAGCAAAATTCCTAACACACCCCCGCTCCTTCCTTTTATCTCTGCTCCTCACTCACTCTCTCAACTCCATTTCTCTGATCCTGTGAACGTGCACAGAATGGTTGGTAGGAGATTCTTTTAGCCCGTACCTATCAACTGCACGATTTTTCCCCACTTCCTCTTATTTCCTTCCCGTTTATTTCCTTGTGCTTCTCTTACATATTGAAAACAATGTTTATATTTTATCAATTTGTTATTGCCAAGACTACTTTGTCCAAATTCAATAGTACCATATTCTAATTTCTACTTGTCCATTACGTCAATATATGTTCGATGGTCCACATGTTCTAAGGGAGAATATTCGCTCACTGGAATGGATTGGGAATGATTACATAATTAATGTCATTATCTACTCTATCCAGAGTTAGTTTCATTACGTTTGGAACACTAATACTGTGCATTATTTACGATAATGTGAAATATAGAATTCGAAAACTGTACCAGATAAAAAAAAAATACAAAAAAAAATCACAGAAAACTTTCAGCATCTGTTTAGAACAAAGGTTCTCTTGTCAGTTTTAGGTAGGCTATTACTGGAACCGTAATGTGCTTTCAGACCATCAGAAATATTTAGATAAATATCCATGTGGTTTGAAAGGTGGGTGTGTAGTTTTTGGATGGCAGTGAATTTACTCTGAAGACGGGCTCTGGCATTGAATTGACAGGTCGCAACACTATCAGGTCACAATACATCAAAATTTGTAGGCATTTTCCCTCATGTCCATGTTAGCAGTGTAATACTTTGAGATTATCTACTTAATACACGATTGTGAATAATTATTCAAAAGTTAAATTATTTATACATTTCTTTTTATTACAAATATAAATTTACAAAGCCGAAATTGTACTAGAGGCCATCAATGTAAACATTTAACACTGTTGGTTATAGTGGCTGCGACGACACCAGGCCTTACGAGCCCCAGTCTAGGTAGGTAGGTAGGGAGGGAGGTAGGTCTTGCTAACCACATGACAGTTACCACCAGGGTCCACTAGGGCATCCGGACGTCCCCTCAACATGTGTTTGTGGGACGCCCTTCATAAGGGGGACCCAGAAAATTAGCACATGTCGAGCGATTAGCAAGACATTTCGTTGGTATTCGGTTAAGTCATTCACTTCTTTAACAGCTGTTTGATGTCTTCCTCAAGCTGACGTGTTGGAAATTTTTTGCTGAACCTGAAATAGTCCAGGACACTTAAAACCTATTTTGAATAAAAACTGAAAATCACACACATTCAAAAACAGATCAGTTATGGAATTGATACGATGAATAGAATTTGTTTTGTCATTAACTACAAACTTTTACTAATCTAATTTTTTTTTAGCAATTACATTTTTTTTGCAGGGATATTCCTGCGCGGGCCTAAGCCTCTGGCTGGCCCACTAAGTGTTGCTCGTTTCTGTTTTATTTGGGCGGAGTACGAGTATTTATGACTCGTATGGTCGCTTCAGTAAGATTTTGCCATATGTGTTTAAAAACTTCTGCTCTGTTGAATCTAAGTTGAAATCTTAATGGTTTGTAACTGTGTTTAGATAATGTTCCAGTGGTCTGTCGGGCATTTCTCCACAGTGCTGACATTAGCGATTACAGTTATACTATATTACAGACAATTCAATTACAGACTAGGGGTTTTGATCCTAGAGGTTAACAAATTTTTCAAGTTCGAAGCATCTAGTTTAGGTCTGTGGGCATTTACAAAAATGCCGAGTTAAGAGCCAACAGATTATATTTCCTTCATTTTTTTATTTTATTTGCAACTTGTAACACGTTATCTCAGGGCTGTATTTATATATGCATCATATATACACCTACTTATGGGCAAACGGTGACGTTACAGGCACATTACTAAATATGGATCACCTCGCTAACTTGTCCGTTTCAGGCTAGCGTCAGAGGAAAATTGTCCATGATCCACCAAGATATATGAAAAACGAAACTCGAAACTTCACTATTTAACGCTTCAAACTTACCACCACCTACAGGTATATACAAAATTAAAGTTGTCTAACAAAAACAAACTACATTAAAGAGCTTGTCTTAAATGTAAAGGAAGATTAGTAGAAAAAAGTATGTTCAATATTTAAGAAAAATTGCCGAACGTTCAAGAATACACTACCAACCTTTTGTGTGGCAAACCATCTTTGTCAATGAGAAACTTCTCAAAGTTCCAGGCAATATCTGAACGTGTGACAGGATTCCAGATGATACACTTGGGTCACGCATGAAGCTCACACTGTCGTCAGATGGCAAAGGAAGCTTCTCCTTGAGATACTGCAAAAGACAAGGTTGTAGATAAACAGGGCACATTGATTAGAGACAATTGTTTAAACCATAAAGTGAACTGTTGGTTATTTATTTAAAACCAGTCTCCATAGAAATTAAGTTTATTCACACTGAAGTGTGGAGGTGTCTGACACTAGTCAAAACTTTTCTAAAATAACCACAGGTATTTATAATAATCAATTTGCAGCGTTTTACCCATCACCCAACGAAAATGCAACATTGCATCACTATTTACCAACCTTGAAAATTGGATCCGCAGTCTCGCCATTGACGTCAACTTTGCAGAACAAGTCCATCTTGGGGACGTAGTTGTTGCCTGGGCGAACATGCTTCAGGGTACTGAGGAGCTCTTTCTCAGTGGTGTTCTCCTGTGAAGAACAAGACTCATCAGTCCCTATTATTAACAAGTGGACAATCAACTGTAAGCATGATGAACGAGGTCACACGACTTATTTACAAGATTATGTAAACTCCAGTCTAACTGCCAGCTTGTAATACTGTTAAAAGACCTGTCGCAACTCCTTCCGTGTATTACATGAAAATATTACACAAAACGTACACAACCAGCTATGTAGAAGGAATCCGAGTAACAATGATACAAAAAAATGGCGTTTCCACTATTCAGAAGGGTAACTTAAAATTTTTAAACACCAGGTAAGAAAACGCGTAGAATATAAAACATAAAGACTGACATTCTATACATATATAAACACACACCTCATTAAAAATAATTGGCTTTACCACGTCTTATTCATTCACTGCATATATCAGATGAAAATGAGTAAGAGCCATTGACGGGATGTCAAAACTGCTCACTGATGCACGATTACAGTGACAAGACTCTGCTCTGACCAACTCCCCAGATGGTTTGATTAAAACCCAAATGGTAAAATAATTAGAATGAGGGTAGGCAATATTTAATGATCACGATATAGCATGTATCAGGATAAATACTGGCAATTTTGAGAGGATCTTAAAAGCAAATCTTAAGAATGAAAAATTATTACTTTAGCAATAAACATTGATAAACGACACTGCCTCCGTCGGTGTGAGGCAGACGTGAGCGCCTTCAAGGTGAGTAAGCATCGTTGTGTAGGGCTAGCAACTGGATGGTGACTACGTGGGACATTCACTGCCATGACTACAGTAAACAAATAAGGCGTTCCTGCCCTACACACAGCAGAGACCACAACACTTCGACAGTGGACCGACCAGCCACGTAAGGGGACCCGGCGGTGCTCACCTGGTGACCAAACTGGTTGCAGGGGAAAGCCAGAACTGCCAGATCGCCGCCGAACTTGTCAATCAGCTCGTTCATCTGGACGAAGTCCTGGGTTGTCGTGCCTCAGAGAGACGCGGTGTTCTGCACTAGTACCACCTTCCCCTGGTACTTCTTGAACGATACCATCTCGCCTGAAGAAAATAGTGTACATTTTTATTACTTCCCACAATCCCTTCACACTAGATGGTGTACGAAAGGAATTTTACTAGATACTATATGGGCTAAAATAGGTACGAAAGGTGGCTTGTTAAAGGGGTCATCCTTTCGTCCTCATAAGGCACAATACCCCAAAAATAATTTGTGGGCCTACGACTGGTTAGTGAGAACAGGATGCAGACTTGTGGAAGTATTAAAACAGGTTGTAAATCATTAGCAGCAGAATTGCGGTATTTGTACTGCATTTTGAAATTATACAATGGACTAAGTAAATAAAAAGTCCAAAGCTTCAGATGTTATACTGAACCCTGACGACACTACAGCCTCATAAACCATTCATGCTCTCTCATAAAAACACTAGACATATCCGGTTTAATCTGCAACCGGATACATAGTCGTTAAAACTAATCTTTATCATAGTGGGGGTTTAAACGTTTTCTTACATGTGTAAAAACAATAGTTCATAAAAGGACCGAGTCTCCCCTGCCATGTGTTCTAAATTACTGTACAACATCTCATTCCGTTTTCTGTTAAACCTCATACCTGGTACACGTTGCTGGAAGGCGGCTTCTTTAGGGCTAACCAAGCTTAAGTAGTGTGATGGAAAAGCTCAACAAAATCACCGGTGCGTTTGACAGCCAATTGGAACGTGAAGAAAAATGTTGCAATGAAAAGCTTTGGCTAATCGGGATGTACAGACAATATCTTCACAGACTCCGATAATTTCTCAGGTTAGTACAATACTCACCTGTGGAAAACAAGCATTTGCAGACAAGAGATCCTGCGGTGCACCGCCAGATGGGAGAAGGTAGCCGGCCAGGTAGATACAGGGACAGATCCAGCTAGCCAGGTACAGGGACAGACCCCACCTGGCCAGGTACAGGGACAGACCCACCTGGCCAGGTACATGGCAGACCCCAGTGAGCGAGGCTACAAACTGGACAGACCCAGCCAGGAGAACGAGGCGAGACGCCGGGGAGGCACGAGCATGAACAATTCAGAGTTAGGACCGTTGACGTAACCATAATGACGCATGTGTAGTTTTTATAACGAGTATGTCGCGGGAAACAGAACATAAGTGGGGGGGGAGGGTAGATAGTGTAAAAGACCGAGGATGTGCTCGACGAGACATTATTAACGACCGGTAATTAGTGAACAGGGCGTGTTATTGTAAAGATGTTAGAAGTTGGGAGATGAAGGCCAACATGATTTGGCAAGAAAACTGAACAAAGAAGCGGTAATTGAGACAATAAGGAAGATAATCTTTAAAAAAGCGTGTTGTGTGGCGCAGTAGACCCAAGGGCATTATATCAAAGCCGCGGTATGTACGCAGCTGGAAGGGTGACCACTCAGTCTCTCTCTTTGCTACGAGATCGACCTCTAAGCCTGGCACTGTCATACAAATGGTGGGAACAGGATGTGAAGTTTTATATGGTAAATGAAGGAACCTTTCACACCTGGTTTAGGTGTATGAAGTCAGTGGTTCTCTGGGCCTCAGCTAGTATGATGCCGGCGGTGTGTGGTGCTGTTTAATGGGGGATGTGTGCTGAATGGTAGCGATTGTCCAGCCCGTCCTCCTGAGGTTTTCCAACATCAGGAAATTCATACAAAACTTAATTTTTAAACCTTAGAGGACCAAAAACAACAAACAGTCAATTTCAGTAAGTCAATTTCGCGAGCCACTACTATTTCTGTACGACGATTTCTGGCCTCAAGTACAGTATAGGTCAAAATGCGACGTGCTATTAAAACAGGTTTGTCTACGATAAGAACTTTGTTTTCAATATTTACGAAACCATGATGTTTGTGTAATTGCTGTACAGTCTTTCAAGACTTTCCTATCAGATGTTAGAATGTAATACTAAATTTGACAACCGTTGCATACGCCACTGATGTTAACCCGTTTGGTCTGATGTTGGGCTTTAGGCCTGTCAACTACGGAAGGGTTTCCGGGGGTTTCATCAAACACCAAAATAGTTTGTCCGCAACCAGAACGTACATATCCTGTCGTTTTCGTAACCTTTTATTTACAAAGACCGAACCCTTGTGTTCTGCTTCATCTTCGTTATGTCATCGTTTCCAAGCTTCATAAATTTTGGAGTTGCCATAACCTCTAAAGTGTGTCACTTATTTATCAAGAAAAATACTGATCTGTACACCCCACCCTCTGGTATTATTGCTGCCATCAAGCTGGCATTCTCTTGCCGCTTGCCTGCCTGCTGTATCCAGTGGGTTTGATCTAAAGTAATCTATTTTTGCCATCACAAATTAGTCATCCGTAGGGGTAACTAGTCACTTTTGTGACTGAGTAAAAGCTGTCCCACCGGGTCTTCAGTATCCTGCCTGGCTGTCGTCATCTCGTTAAGAACACTGTGTGCACTTGCACGCACATTTACACACATCTCGGGATTTTTGTATACGTCAGCTTCCAAATATTTTCATACTAAAACACAATTTATTATTCCGAGAAGTATTTCTCCGGTAGCCTAGCACGAGGCGCTCTAAGGGGGTTGCCAGACACCGTACACCGTCATTACCGCCCGACTAACCTGTAGAGCTGCTCTATTTCTCCAAANCACACACCCACACACACACACACACACACACACACACACACACACAGTCAGACTTGGATGCACTTCCTTCCGACACACTTCTTACCTTCCCCCTCACTGTCCTCGACTTCCGCTGTCTTCTCTCTCCCCTATCCTCTCCCCACCCCAGTCCTCCCTCACTAAGGAACAAGAAGACTCAGCCTCCAGGCAACAGGTGATTAAGGCTTCATCTCTCCCAAACAGACAAAACAATTCTCTCACCCTATCACGTCCCTCCTGTGAGTAACTGTGAGGCGCTGTGACAGATCAGCCAACACACACACAACTATTCCACAACATGAAATCATAACCTCTGATGACACTTTGGAGGGGTTGAAGAAACTGCCCCTCCAGCTGCGACGGGTTGCCACCACCCCCCAGGCCTGGGGGAGCATAGTGAGAGGTATGTGACCAGGATGTTTAGGGTGAACACAGGGTTATCCCACCAGCACGCTCTTGGGTCAACTTAATAATGGGATTCAGGACGCTCGATGAATTTGTACGTGCACGCACGCACGCACGCACGCACGCGCACACACACACACACACACACACACACACACACACACACACACACACACACACACACACACACACACACACACACACACACACACACAAACCACCACCACCATCAACACCACCTTTTAAATGTAGGTATGATAGAGCCCAGTAGACTCAGGAATCTGTACACCAGTTCATTGACAGTTGAGAGGCGTGACCAAAGAGCCAGAGCTCAACCTCCCGCAAGCACAACTAGGTGAGTACAACTAGACGAGTACTCACTCACTCACTCTCTCTCTCTCTCTCTCTCTCTCTCTCTCAGTAATGGGGTCCAGTAGGGAACAGGTAGAGGGCCCCTCGTCGCCCTCCCCAGCTTACCCTCAAGGTACCCAGGCATATGGGCTGCAGCAGGTGTCAGTGGGGCACCAGCCCACGTGGGTGGGGTGTGGCGACCCCATTCTTGTAACTAGCAGGATCACTACACACAGAAATCACAATAGCGTGATGCATCAAATGTCTGGGATGCTCCCGGACGCAGGTTCGAATCCTCGTCACAGCCCTTGTTGGTTTATTAATTTAGCAGGATCAGGCTCCTGCTAGTTGAGGAGATTAATACAGTTTATACACACCAAGAAGTGGATACAGTATATTAAGTGGGCCTTGTGGACCACAAACTACCATCGGCCTAGGCACTTTGGGAACCAAGGCTGTGTTTATCTCCCAAGAAGAACCAGGTAGTTAAAGAGGTCTTCATTACGAAAGAAAAGGCACTATACGGGAACGACCAGCACAGAGGGTTACACCGAGAAGTATAAGACCTGCAATAGCAATGTGTACACTTATGCCACCACCAACCCATCCTCCCAACGTCTGATTTTGTACGTTCCGGTTCCTAGCGTATATAATGTTCAGCTTCTAGTGTTTACATGTTCGTTTTCTCTTAAGATGTGTAGTGGTTCTGGAGGTGTGTTGCCCAAACCACACACACACGCGAAAGTGAAGGGACGACGACGTTTCGGTCCGTCCTGGACCATTCTCAAGTCGATTGTCTTGAGAATGCCTTCCGTGTGTACGTGGAGCCGTGTGCACGTGGAGCTGGATGTCCCTGCCAAGCTTACACAATCTTCTCTGTCTTAAGGACTGTTTTTGCTTTGTTTATTGCATTGTTTATGTGATTCTGTCGTTTTGATTCGGCCCTACAGTCTTTCCCGGCTTGACGCCTTGTTTGATCAATTATTAGTTATTTACTTCAGTTAATCTTGACCCCAGTGCTCTGCCGACATTCGTGTATTGACTGTGTAGTTAGCAAGGATAATGAGCTCTGGATTTCGTCTTGCAATGTATATTAACTTGAACTTACAATTTGTTGATCTTTATTTCCCATTCCTGGGAAACACCATTCCACAGGAGTACCCTGAAGGGTTACTCCTGTGAATGTCCCCTTGAGTTACTCCTGTGAGTGTACCCTTGAGTTACTCCTGTGAGTGTACCCTGGAGTTACTCCTGTGAGTGTACCCTGGAGTTACTCCTGTGAGTGTACCCTGGAGTTACTCCTGTGAGTGTACCCTGGAGTTACTCCTGTGAGTGTACCCTGGAGTTACTCCTGTGAGTGTACCCTGGAGTTACTCCTGTGAGTGTACCCTGGAGTTACTCCTGTGAGTGTACCCTGGGGTTACTCCTGTGAGTGTACCCTGGAGTTACTCCTGTGAGTGTACCCTGGAGTTACTCCTGTGAGTGTACCCTGGAGTTACTCCTGTGAGTGTACCCTGGAGTTACTCCTGTGAGTGTACCCTGGAGTTACTCCTGTGAGTGTACCCTGGAGTTACTCCTGTGAGTGTACCCTGGAGTTACTCCTGTGAGTGTACCCTGGAGTTACTCCTGTGAGTGTACCCTGGAGTTACTCCTGTGAGTGTACCCTGGAGTTACTCCTGTGAGTGTACCCTGGAGTTACTCCTGTGAGTGTACCCTGGAGTTACTCCTGTGAGTGTACCCTGGAGTTACTCCTGTGAGTGTACCCTGGAGGGCGGATAACGGTGAAGGGGGGGGAGGGACATTAAGGAGGCCAACTCCCCAAACCCACCATCCTTGGGGGAGGTACCTGGCTGGCCTCCAGGTAGTGTGACCACCTCCACTACTAAATATGAAGAACCTTTGCTACTGCGAATGCAACAGGTATGTACCCTACTACGTGCATTTACGGAGGCAGAGCTTTAGCTGTTGAATTCCGCCTCTACGCTACTAACTGCAAGCTGGAGAGGATTCCGAACATTTTGTGATATATGAAAGTGATTTATACCTGTTAAAAGTTCAGAACTCAATGACTAGGTCACCATGAAGAAATATGGACACTCTACAGATGGAATTATAGATCAGGGATTAGAGTGCTATATATAGAGTGTTATAGAGTGCTATAGCTGTTGAACATTAATGAATACATTATAGAAGCCTGTTTCATGCGTCACTGTACGATAAACCACATATAGAAGACAATATTTCAATACAAAAATCATATTTATAATCACGACTTTAAATTATTAACGTCTTTATTTACTAAATTAATATATAATTCCATTGACCTGGGCTCTAGGGGATTCGAACCCTGGACTCCACGTGTAGGAAGACGAAGCTCTATCGACGACTATCTTATTAACATACAATTTTGCTTAATCGGAGTAATTCCATTACTCTTCTTGTAGTGAGAATGATGTTTATTCCCCCCTGAATTAGAGGGATTAATTAACCCTCCAGTGACCAACCTCGGCTCGTATCTGGACTCAGTAACCAGGGGCCAGATTCACGAAGCAGTTACGCAAGTACTTAGGAACGTGTACATCTTTCCACAATCTTTGACGCCTTTGGCTACATTTATTAAACAGTTTACAAGCATGAAAACGTCCCAATCAACTGTTGTTATTGTTATAAACAGCCTCCTGGTGCTTGGGAGCTCATTAAATGTTTATTCTTTGTAAAAGCCGCCAAAGATCGAGAAAAGACGTACAGGTTCGTAAGTACTTGCGTAACTACTTCATAAATCTGACCCCAGGCCCTCTGACCATGTTTCGTCTATTGTATTAGTCAATGAGGACCAACAAACATTATCCGAACTCCAATTTACTGGAGTCTTCGCTTGCCAGAATTCTATGAGTTACCCTACGCATGCTGCCCGCAATTTGATGTATTGAAGTACTGTTGGGGCAGCGAATGACACAGTGGTTCCCTCTGAGATCTGGCTAAATAACGCTATGAGGCCTCTCGTCATATCCCACAACACAGCTTCTCAAGACATGTGGGAGACAAGAGGTAGACATGCAAAATACTCCGGGTTAACAATAATATAGTGTTGTGGTTGAGCATAAACGTATGTAGAGGACACACCTGGCAGCCAGACACACAGGTGAGCCACAGGGCTGTGAGGAGACACGTCTTCAGTGTAAGGGCAACAAATTATTGTAACCAACATGGAGAAACAGAAGTGGATAGATCCGTCCTAACAGCCCAACCACCTGTTTGGGTAGTACTTCGACGACCACCATCGTACATATATTGATATAAAAGGCAAATATAGAAAGTAGAAATCGGTACTACTGAATTTGGACAAACCGGAAAAGTTTTTTGTACTGAGGTTGTAAAGAAAGCTTACCCTAACCTATCCTTGCTAGGCCTAATATACGCTATCTGAGGCCTGATATAGCACATATATGTGCTATATTAGGCCTAGAAATATTTAAGTCTGGGTTTTGCTTTATTTTTTTCGGACTATAAAAGTGAACAGTATCAAATTCTATTATCTAATTACCCATTACCTCTAAATATGTATGATAGTCTACATAGTTATAAAAAAGTACTAGCTAAACAGGAAGATGGGCTGAGATTTAATTAGTAGTTCACAGCTTTTAATTAGACATAACAAACAAAACATAGGGACAGGAAGCCTATAATTAGGCTTATCGAGCCCCCCCCCCACACCTCTATGCCAGCTACTAATCTTTCCCCAGAATCCATCCCACAACAGTTACCTAACTCCCGGATACATATATTTACTGCTAGGTGCGCACTGGTGGATAGAAACGTGCCCAACCCGTCTCTTTCCCGCCCGGGAATCGAACCGGGGATCCTCGGCTATGAGTCGAGAACAGAGAACCCTCATTGCCTTAGGCGACTGTTACTTGCAAAGGTCCGAGGTGGGTGGGTGGGGGGGGGGCGGAGGGTTAAAAAAGGGCAATGGCCTGTAAGGTCTAAACTCACCTTTTAAAGATGGCGTCGGCATCGGTGTCCTCGTAGGGGCAGAGGGCGTCAAGCGCCATCTGGGAGTCCCTCCTGCCCTCACTCCTGCTCCTGCCTCCCACACTCCTCCCACTGCTGCCACTCCCACTCCAGTTGCTCCCACTCCTACTCCGCCCGTTGCTGTTGTTGTTCTTCATATTCATGTAACCAAGCTTTAGTATTCTGCGTGTCTCGCTCCGGGTTTCTTTACATTCTCCTTTTCGCGGGTACTGCACACTTGCTTGTTTTTGTTTTCAAAATTAACGGGTTTGTTTCGATTCCAGTATATGTATATTAATTCAGTTTCATGCACTAAATTCACGTGTTTATTGAGTTTCTCAAAACACTTTTTAAACGACAAAGTTGGAAACAGAATTAAGGCTACGACTGTGGTTCTCTTATAGATGCCATTAGGCTAGAGCTTTTTAATTCACAACACTTCCACATGTTAACTGCCACATGTCATCTCTGAAGGGGAGAAATGTTGATATTATGTTCACTGGCTCATCATTCATGTTGATTCATGAGAATATATATATATATATATATATATATATATATATATATAAATATATATATATATATATATATATATATATATATATATATATATATATGTCGTACCTAGTAGCCAGAACGCACTTCTCAGCCTACTATGCAAGTCCCGATTTGCCTAATAAGCCAAGTTTTCATGAATTAATTGTTTTTCGACTACCTAACCTAACCTAACCTACCTTTTTCGGCTACCTAACCTAACCTAACCTATAAAGATAGGTTAGGTAGGGTTGGTTAGGTTCGGTCATATACCTACGTTAATTTTAACTCTAATAAAAAAATTGACCTCATACATAATGAAATGGGTAGCTTTATCATTTCATAAGAAAAAAAAATAAAGAAAATATATTAATTCAGGAAAACTTGGCTTATTAGGCAAATCGGGCCTTGCATAGTAGGCTGAGAAGTGCGTTCTGGCTACTAGGTACAACATATATATATATATATATATATATATATATATATATATATATATATATATATATATATATATATATATATATATATATATATATACTCATTAATATATAATGAGCCCTAATTCACGATATCTGAGGCCTAATATAGTACATATGTGTGCTATACTAGGCCTAGGAATATTTTATTTTGTGTTTTAGCTTCATTTTTTCCGACTATAAAGGGAATAATACAAAGTTCTACTATCTAATTGCTTAGAACGGCAATCTTTGTACTATGATGCATATATATATATATATATATATATATATATATATATATATATATATATATATATATATATATATATGTCGTACCTAGTAGCCAGAACGCACTTCTCAGCCTACTATGCAAGGCCCGATTTGCCTAATAAGCCAAGTTTTCACGAATTAATATATTTTCTTTATTTTTTTCTTATGAAATGATAAAGCTACCCATTTCATTATGTATGAGGTCAATTTTTTTTTATTGGAGTTAAAATTATCGTAGTTATATGACCGAACCTAACCAACCCTACCTAACCTAACCTAACCTATCTTTATAGGTTAGGTTAGGTTAGGTAGCCGAAAAAGTTAGGTTAGGTTAGGTTAGGTAGGTTAG
Source organism: Procambarus virginalis (assembly GCA_020271785.1). Taxonomy (NCBI): domain Eukaryota; kingdom Metazoa; phylum Arthropoda; class Malacostraca; order Decapoda; family Cambaridae; genus Procambarus; species Procambarus virginalis. The sequence continues at coordinate 26,844,537 of WNGS01001312.1, read as the reverse complement.
GTTGTCGAAAAACAATTAATTCATGAAAACTTGGCTTATTAGGCAAATCGGACCTTGCATAGTAGGCTGAGAAGTGCGTTCTGGCTACTAGGTACGACATCTATATATATATATATATACATATATATATATATATATATATATATATATATATATATATATATATATATATATATATATACTGACGTTACTCATATTCACTCACTCAAGCTGTGTCATGAATATTGTAAAGTGTGCCCTTCGACGAGTATTTACGTTTTCTATAACACTTCTCAAATGCCAGCATAATAACTCAGTATTGCGACATTCTGTTCCACTGATTTATTCGTAAACAACTGCGTGAGCACAATGATGAGCAGAGGTATACATATTTCAGACGTGTAACAGTGTATACACACACACACTTTCCTCACTGGAGGAAAGGAAAGGCAAGTGGGGGTGGGACATGATAACAACATATAAAATTATCAGGGGAAATTGACAAAGTAGACAAAGCAGCGTTGTTCAAAGCTAGTAACAGCAGAACCAGGGTTCATAGATGGAAACTGGAGACGCAAATGTGTCATAGATATCAGGAAAATATTTTCAGTGCTAAAGCTGTTAATAAATTGAAGAATAAATTGAAGTTAATAAGATGCAGAAGTCGTTGAAGCTAATTCGAATCAACAATTTTAAATGTAAATATGATAAAAGCGTGAGCAATAGGTCATTGCATTAATCTAAGAACGTTGGGAAGGCGGGGCTAGAAGCCAAGATCGATCCCGCAAGCACACCTAGGTGCGTACACTCACACACACGAGACATGACCAGAGTACCGCCATACCGGAGAATTCTTGCTGGAAATGCATGATGTTCAAATATAAATATATAGTTCTTTCCCTATAAGAGAGTCCAACTACTTGGTCCGGACGGTAGAGCGACGGTCTCCGTCGCTTCTTACGGGTCTGTGCTCTATCCCCGACGGTCCATGTGGTTGTAGACCATGCCTTTCTTGCGTCTTGCCCAGCTACTTGTGCTCACATCCCTTCAAAGTGCTATATAGACGGGCTTAGCGTTTTCTCCACGATCGTATATCACTCAATGTGAGAAAATATTACTAGAGAAAACAGTTCCCAGAGCGGAAATTAACAGAAGGGAGACTCTTAACACGGAAACGAAAAATCCTCCGCTTGTGTGCATGTTTGTAACAGTTACGCCTTGAACCCAACGGTTCCAGATTGGTTGGAGTCAGGGACACAGATCTGGGACGTGGCTGGCATTCTCACCGCTGTGACGTCTTATCAGCGACGTCACCTGCCTTCCACTAGGCCAGAACCCAAGTACTGACATGAAGCCAGTAGGCCTCCCTGTATTACCGAAGTGACAATAGTATAGCTACAGTATAGCTAACAGACATACTAACAGTCTTGCACGTAACGTCACGGACTGCTTCTATATTTATTTATTCTAGCGTGTCTAACGACTCTGCAGTAAATGTAACGTTTGATGAAAACAATTCACACATAGGAACTTTTGTTCTGGGTTCGACACACACACATATGTATAAAAAGAATGGCGTATATTTATACGTTAATTTAGCATTAATAATTTTGAAAGGGAATGACGCCAATCCGCTGATCAAAGAAAACGAAACAAAGTGCGTATCACGTGACTTAGGGCAACACTGGCATTCACCAAGTATTTTGAAGTGTTGTATGTTGTCGTTTGTTATTTTTGATTCAGCTACTCAAAACAAAAAGTTCCAAGTAGCACGGGCTATGGTGAGCCCGTAAGTGGAGGCTCTTTGGAGCCATTATCTGTATCAATAGCTGATACTAGAGCCCTGGGGATGGGATCCGTGGACGCACCAATCCAATCCAAGAGCAGGACTGCAGATGATGATTGATAAAGATTAAACCACCCTAAAGGTGGCTTAAGGGCATGAATATAGGCCGTAAGTGGAGGCTCTTTCGAGTCATTACCAGTACCAATAGCGATGCGTTGTATGTTGCTGTTTCAGATTTAGCTACTCGGAACAAAGTGTCCATGTAGCACGAGCTATGGTGAGCCCGTAAGCCGATGCGTTGTACATCTCGGTACAGTAAATACCTTGTTATTGGAGAGGTGGTTCTGTTCTTTTGTACAAGGAGGTATAAGTTTCATAACATCCATATATGATAGAGCCAAAAACAATTGTTTAATTAAACCGACCAAAATTATAATATACACTAAACCTGAGTAGTATACCACATACCAAAGTCAGTTTGCTTTATTGACGAGGATGGTGACAATGTGACGGTATTGATGTCGTGAAGAATGTTCAAGTACTTGAAAAAGTTTTGTATTATGAAGATGGTGCAGCTGCTCTACGGTGTTCATCTTAAGATATGGTGATATTCCGAATAATCATATCATACATTAAGACATACCCCGGAACACACTTATTTAAGCTCTACTGTTTCAACATTTAACCATCCGCTTACATCAGAAAATCAGAAAGGAAAAGTATTACTGACGCTCTCCATGACCAAAAATTAAGATGCGCTGTTACCAAACTATTATTTCCTTACGAACAACAGACCTAAAATTAAGTGCCAGGAGGTAGGCTACGTTCAGTTGTAACGACAATAAAGATTGGAACCTAGTACACAAATGTTCTTACAAAAGAACAATGTTAACCACGTGTTAATGTTACTCTAACCACTATCACTCGACTTGTAAGATACAACATGATGTAGCCATGTTTCTTCCTAAAGCACATTTATGGCCACCAGCGGGGAGCAAAATTCACCAGTAAAATTCTTTTTACTTTTATAGGCTGGTAAAAAAAAAACGAACTTCTAATTCATTGCAAGTAACCTGTCTGTAACGTACAGTCAAATGTCAATAAGTGCATTATGTGCAAAGTCTCTCTATGATACGGAATTCTCGTACACTCATGTCGAACTTTAAACTGTAAAGGCTAAAGACTGCAGGCACCAAATATTAAAAACACAAGTTACTCATTACACTACCTGCTTTATCGCTCCCACTTTTGACTACACTACACGAAGTAATAAGCATTACCTACAAGATAACATTATAACATTCGTCAAAAGCCGTATCAAAACAGCAGTTTCACCGGTTCCCAAGAGCCGAGGCTAGGCTGTTTATGGCTCACAAACACCAACAAAATTTCACTTAAACAAAAGCACTCTCTTATTGGGCCTCTAAATACAATAAACTTAACACTGCTCATATATTTTATAAAGCAACAATGGAACTCAGATGTTGAGAGAAGAACAGTTATCCCATGTACCGCTGTCGCGATGCAGCAACAAGCCTCTAAATGTCAACAGAACAGTCAGAATTGAAGAGGAAAAAATTAGATTGCGGTTGTGAATTTCCACAGACTATCGTTCACACTGACAGGCCTTCAACAGTTTAGTTTAGTTCATTTATTATGCACCCCATACCCATCCCGTGGGCGGTAGTGGAAAGGGTTACAGAGGCACATAATGGCCTCAGGGACTGAACCCCACAATTCATTTAGTTAAGCAAGTTACAATCTTGATGAGCTAGTTACAAAATTCAATATAAGTCGTCACATCAACAATGGGTTCGAGATCGACCTCAAGTACAGGTTCTAAATTAAGCAACTGACATAAGTGGAGAGCTAGTGTCACAATTTATATGTTTGTCCTGCACACCGTCCCCCCATCCACCGGGCAGCGGTGGATAGGTTACAATCACTTAGTTACTACCTACAGTTAGCAAACTGGGGATATTTGGCTAAAATTTCTGGTAGCAGATCATTTTGAATGAAATATTTACACATCGCTAGAACATTGGTTATAGAATTGTCTCTAAATTCACGTATCTTTTCGCACTCCATCACATAGTGACGGAGGGTGTGCGAATAATTTTGTTGACACAGTTTACATTAGGTCAGGTCTACATCGGCAGATAATGAGAATTCCCAGAGATACTTTTAACCAAGTCTAAGCCGAGCAGTAGTAACATCTAGAAGTCTGCTGATTTTATTGGATGATCCATAGATGTGTGGCTCCTCTTGCATGATAGTATGATGATAGATGGAATTACTGGTGTCAATTTCACTTTGCCTCAGATCTACAAGATCTTGTTGAAGTTCAGCTGGCCTTCAACAGCTGATCAGAATTACATTTCACCTTTGTAAATGCACATTAATGACACTATGTAAAAGACGCATCAAACACTTTATGTAGCATACATAAATCTGTGTATCTATGTATTTACATGTGTAGCTTAGCCTAGCATTTTAAAAGTACTACAATCACCTTCTGTGGTTGATTGTTCAATAAATCCCTGAACTGTATGTTTAACAAATCTCTCACCCTGTCCATGGAGGACAGAAGAAAATGTATATATGCTGATTAGCATTGCAAATGTGTGGCCACGTCTGTGGTAGAAAATAATAATAAAAAAAGGCCTTCAACACACCAGCATGAAGACCAATCAACGAATGCTATGTTTTGTTACAATACATTACATCCGTAACCATAACTATGTTTCCTTCAAAGCTACTATAAAACGATCAAGCTGTATGTCCAAAATGTTTATCCGAAATACAGTCAAGTTAAACAAGCAAATTAATATAGAGGGCGTGGTTAAACGAGTCCTTGAGACGGGGAAGGGGTACCAGACAGCTGAAATCCTCTGGATCTCATTAGACCCCGCTGGATGGTGTAAGTCTTAACTTAGTCTAGTTACGTCACGGCACTGACCTGCAAGTTTTCTCGTGTGACACAGTACCAGTTTCTCTTTACCTCTACTATTAACGCTCAATAAAAAAGATGTTCCATAGCCATGCCGCGTAAAGTCGCGTCTCTGTGTTTAATGTTAACATAAATGTCAGATGAAAATGAAAGGAGTCTTCATTTTATTTAGCACTAAATTGTTATAGTGGCTATACCTTTCTGTGGCCAATTCGTTTGTGATACACGAGCGTTCAGAGGCTGTAATTAGATTCCATCGTGCAAATGAATTCATTGAACCCTATTTTGTGTTCCCGTGACCTGGAACTCACAAGAAGGGCAATGCCACCATTCATTTGGCGATTGAAAGGTCAGTTTGCGTTGTAGGCGGGCTTTCTACACCACACATTCCCTGACCAAAGTGTACCTCCGGTGAAACTTTACGCACGCTATTTCCGCTTTCTCTCGATTTTGTGTCCATGTCTCTCTGTCTACTTACAAACATTTTAAATCTTTTGACAAAGATTAGCATAATTTATTATTGCTATAAATATGAACCTAACATGACTAGATCATATTGTTATGTTCATTATTATTTTGATTATCTATTTATGACTATACAAACATACCTTAGTATACCGCCTACAATAACATCACATTTCATCTAGCAAAAATACATCACGACATAACATTACCGCCGCATAATTACACTTCATCTACCGAAAACATACCACGATATACCACTAACTCACGATAATGACACCATACGGCAAGATATTATCTTCCAATAGTGTAACATATATATGTATGCCAACTTTCACAATATTCCGTTGACAGGCACAGTAGGAAACGTAGCTAACATCGTTGGCTGACACCAAAGGTAACTGAACCACTAAACATAGCTACGTTCATCATTTCAAAGGCAATATATGTTTTTCTTCACCGGGGGAGGAAGGAGAAAGTGGCTAACCTTCCACCTGCAGTAGGCTACAGCCGATGTCCGCGCTTCCCACCCTCTTACACCGGTGTAATATCTCATCTATTTAAGCTAGCTATATACAGCTAGCTATTTAAGTTAGCTCTCTTAAAGACTTGGTGTGATTAGGCTGCGTTATATCAGGTCAGGATGACCTGATCACTTCCAGATTAATGATTGCTTAGTTAAGCTATGCTGGTTAAACTAGGATAGTTGCTTAGATTGGGTAACGCAAAATTAAATAAGATTTGGTAAGGCTTTAGTTACATTAAGCTTGGTATGTATAGAGTACTCTAGACTAAATGACAATATGCTAACTTTGGTTTGTTTAAGCTAGATAATGTTAAGTTTGTTTAAGTTTGTTAAGTTTGTTAGCTTTAAATGATAGCGTCTAGGAATGCTATACCTGTCCTGGTCATTCGTAGTCAAGTTATATTAGATGACTTCATAATAAGCACAATTGAGCTAGTTATAGAGCTCTATAGATCACTATATTCAATTGCAGAACTGATGCATGCTACTATAACTAGCTGCACAGCTGGTATAAGCTAATATGTCTTGTCTCCAAGATCTATAATCTAGTTACAAAGCTAGTATAAGCCACTATACCTAGTAGCGCCGCTGATATACTTATAGCCAGCAATACAGTTGATATAGAACACTATCTAGTTAAACAGGTTATACTGACTACTATGTCTTAGTTCGTTACACATCTGTTGTAGTAATTATATCTCAGTTGATTTTTTAAACCAATGGGGATTAAGTTACAGTTATAAATTTTTAAAGAATATTTCACCACGCGCCTAGAACGCCTACAGTTTCTACCATCTCTTAACCAGCCAATACAATGACATAAAATAATATGATCACCAGAGCTACACCTCGGCAGCTAGGCTACACCTGATGTTTTCGTTATACACACACAATTCTAATAAGAATTTCGAAAATATAAAATAAGAAAATTAACTAAAAACCTAACATGCGTATCCAACCTATGATTCTGAAATGATTGTACTTGCAGTAACTATTTGCTCGAGAGTATCAATATGTAGTGTAATATACACCAAAAAGTTCCCGTTTTGCACTTTTTAATCATTTTTTCCGGAAAATATAAAGACGAAACCCAACTTAAATATTCCTAGGCCTAGTATGACACATATATGTATTATATTAGGCCTAAGATGGCGTGTATTAGGTCTAGAATTGCTAGGACAGGTTAAGTTAGATTCTATATTTATGTTGGGGGTATAAGTTACCATTTGGCCAAATTCTGCCAGACGAAAATCAACTTTCTGGTGGTCCATCACTATATATTGGTGCTTTCGACTGTATGCGTATTTTAAGTACTATCATTTTAGCAGGATGGGCTGGCTAATCAAGTAAGCTAATGAATTTCCTGACACTATATCAAATATTTATCTAATTAATTAACCTTGTCAGCTCACTGAACATAACACAGGATGTAAACAGTGCGTTCAAGTTGCCACGGAATTTGAAATCTAAACCACGGAACTTGAAATCTAAACAGCTAAGCCAGAAACGCTTCAAATGTGTTTTTATTAACGTAAAATTCCTTAAAACTGTCTTAATTAAACAAATATATTACAACCAGCCAGGACTAAAAACACACACACACACACACACACACACACACACACACACACACACACACACACACACACACACACACAACACACACACACACACACACACACGTGCGCGCGCGCGCGGGATAAGGCACGGACCGAAACATTACACGAATATCACAAATTCTATTATTGATTTCTTTCGAAAGGACAGGTATATTGCAGTTGTTTTTTTGCAGTAGAGTGACGTGCAAGTAGACCCGCAGGAGACATATGCAAAGGGTTTTTTTTTAGAGGGGTTATGCCAACCAAGATTATATGCAAAGGACATACAGACGAAGGGAGAGGAGAGAGGGAAAAGGGGGCTGCGAAAGATGGGACGGATCGAGCGAGCGATTAAACGAGAAAGAGAATAAGAAAGAAGAGTCACTGTGGAGAAAGATTATAAGGAGATAGGGGGGTGGTATGGTAAGGAAAGGAAGAGGGTGGTAACTACTTCCGGTGGGCCTCCTCCCTCCATTGTTAGCCGCTAGTGACGCCTTGCGCTCTGGCACCACGCCCTCCTGGAGCCGCGTGAGGAGAAGAGTGGATAAGAAATGAGAAGTTTAAGAGATAAAAAAAAAGATGAGATGGGGAGAGATAATAACGAAAAGAGNAGTGGTTGACAAATGGAATGCATTAGGAAGCGATGTGGTGGAGGCTGACTCCATACACAGTTTCAAGTGTAGATATGATAGAGCCCAGTAGGCTCAGGAAACTGTACACCTGTTGATTGACGGTTGAGAGGCGGGACCAAAGAGCCAGAGCTCAACCCCCGCAAGCACAACTAGGTGAGTACAACTAGGTGAGTACACACACACACGTCCCCTTGACCCAGCGGACAGCACTCCAGGGTCGTCGTTATCCTCACAGCCCAGGTTCGATTCCCCTGATGCCCATGTTCACTTAGTAGTAAATAGGTACCTGGGAGATAGTCTGCTGCTACGGCTGTACACTAAAATAGAGGAAAATACGTCGGGAGTCAGTACATAGGACTGAGCTAGGACAAACCACAGTTAGAAAGGCGGGGTCCAGGAGCTAACAGCTCGATCCTCCAGCCACAAATAGTAAATACAAATATAAGAATACAAACACATACACAGACAAACAAACACAAACCTGCTGATCCCGGAACATGATATTATACATGAGAAAACTCTGACAGGAAATTCTTTTTAAACAAGGAAGGTCATTGGTGCATAACCCAGGTAGTCACGTGACTTGTTACTGGTGTAGTCACCTAGTTGTGCTTGCGGGGGGGGGGGGCGGGTCGAGCGCTGGCTCTTTGGTCCCGCCTCTCAACCGTCAATCTACTGGTGTACAGGTTCCTGAGCTTATCGAGCTCTATCATATCTACATTTTTAAGTGATTATTATGTCAGCCTCCACCACATCACTTCCTAATGCATTCCATTTATTAACTACTCAAAGTACATTCCAACTACTGATAGTTTCAAAGTACACTCATGAAATAAATTAGTGTGTACATTAGTGTACACTCATGATAAATTAATTTATCACGAAATAAATTAGTAGGCATCAGATGTGCTGAGGGAGGATAACAGCTCTTGCTTGCAGTTTCACCAGGTACGTCATTTGACAGCTCTTATGAACACTAGACTTAGTTTAAGAATAAAAAAAGCAACGGGGGAAGTTTTTTGCACTGAGACTGAGCTGCTTTCCTCTACGAAAGAAGGGGAGTGTAGGAGTGTAGGAGTCTACACTGTCTCCCCTATAGACAGAGAGACTAAGACTAAGACTAAGACTAAGACTAAGACTAAGACTAAGACTAAGAGAGACTATAGACTAAGACAGAGAGGAACGATGGCATCAAACACAATTAAATAAAAGTAACAGATTCACCGATCGATTAGAACAAGGCTAGTAAGCCTTGCTACACTCAGCAGTGTAGGAGTGTAGGAGTCTACACTGTCTCCCGTATACAGTGTAGGGGAGACAGAAGGCTGGGGTGAGCGAGGAGGGGGAGAGCACAATCAGCTCCACTCGTGGCCTTACTAAGACCCAAGTGGGAGAAGTGCCGTAGCTCACCAAGGGGTCACGACCCCCCGTGGTACTCTCGGGGCGTGGGAGTGTATTCTACTATGGGTGACCGCATAATCGAGCTTTTAGCTCTTGGACCCCGCCTTTCTAACCTATTTATTATCCTCTATTATATCAACTACATATATTTCTCTCTAATATACACACACACACACACATCCCCAGGAAGCAGCCCGTAGCAGCTGCCTAACTCCCAGGTATTTACTGGTAGGTACCAGGGACATTAGGGTGAAGGAAATTCTGCCCATCTGTTTCCGCCGGCTGCGGGGATCGAACCCCGGTCCCTAGGTCCACGAGTCTAGAGCGCTGTCCACTCATCCACCAGCCCCCTATCCACTCGGCCACCTCTTCTGTTATGTCCACTCCTTTTATCTCCTCCGTATCCTCTTGCTCCTCCTTCTTTGATCCTTTTCTTGTATGTCTGTATATGTATATAAATACATACGCACATGATAGGCTACCCGGCGGTGCCTGGGTTTCTCTCTCCCTCGGTCTCTTCTTCCCGTTTCCTCTGCCTCTTCCTCTCCCTCGTATTCTCTCTCCCTCCTTCCCGTTTTCTCTGCCCCCTTCCTGTTCTCTCTCCCTCCTTCCCGTTCTCTCTCCCTCCTTCCCGTTCTCTCTCCCTCCTTCCCGTTCTCTCTCCCTCCTTACCGTTCTCTCTCCCTCCTTCCCGTTCTCTCTCCCTCCTTCCCGTTTTCTCTCCCTCCTTCCCGTTCTCTCTCCCTCCTTCCCGTTTTCTCTCCCTCCTTCCCGTTCTCTCTCCTAGTGGGGCAAAAGGAGCTTAAGTAACATTCAGTCAACGTTAACGACATTGATTCAAAGTCGATAACAACCGTAAAATCTGCCTTAACACTCTATGGACACTTAAGCACATATTTCATACTTCACAGAAGTCGCTGGGATTCGCAACAGGAGCTAATCCTTCCTTAAAGAGGAGCATGAGGGGGTCGACCAGAGACATCTTGCCTCTGATGTCTCATATGTTCGTAATACATGAAAAACAAATGAACGATGGCTACATGACTTATAATGAACGACCTACTCACAACATTCAATTGGTTTGGTCGAAGGTTCAACGCCCTGTTGCAGGGTTGATGTTCGATTCCCCAATGGTCATAAGCTCCGCATACCTATTACTGGCTTAGCGCTCTCTTCTGACAATGACCTTACCTTCGCCCCTCACAAACACCTTAAGCAGCAGCAGCAGCAGCAGCAGCCTACCCTACACGAGGGTCCCCTGAGGTGAGCCCAGACACCTGGTCTGCTCACTTACCTGTAAAGACACAAACACGGGTACGTTAAGAGGCTGTGAGGGTGGAGAGGGAATCATACTACACCTGAGTGTGTGCTGTGTGATTGTGTGTGTATCCTGTCTGTATGTGTGTGGATGTAGCTGATCCTGAGTGCGTTATACACAAGTGTGTTCTGAGTGTGTGCTGTGTGAGTGTGTTCGACAAAGGTATCTGTTCTAAATATTATTCTTACCGTTGATGATTTTACTACGCTTATATTATTTTATATGTTATTATTTCGATTATTTTTATAATTTGTATTACATATTTGTACTACCTTTTCTTATTCTTATTACTTTTTGTGATGCGTATCACTAAGACAGAGAGGAACGATGGCATCAAACACAATTAAATATAAGTAACAGATTCACCGATTGAGTAGAACAAGGCTAGTAAGCCGGGCCAATCAAGAGTTAAGAGCTCACTGCCCCTCTTAATCTCTGTTAGGTAACCCCCCCCCCTGCTACCACTACTACCACAACACCATACTTCTCACCACCACCACCACCACCACCACCACTTCTCTGGGCACTAGAAGGACCACCAGGCATCACCATAGCTGCTGAAGGAGGCGGCTGAGGTGACCTGTCGTCTACTAACGCCAAATTTGACTTAAGACGCGAGACAAGAAATTTGCCAGAGTTCTGGAGAAACACAACTGTGGTCCCAATGGTCAACACAAGAGAGAGAAGGGACAGGAAGCTCTAAATCACAGCTCAATGTCACTCACGAGTTACGGAGAAAGTAATCAGACTGAGTGTAATGGAGCAGCTGGAGAGGACTATTAACTTTGCAATAAAAGAGCAGCATGTATTTACAAGTGAAAAGTCATGACAGACAAACTCGAGTGATCTCTATGACGAACTCACTTCCTCACACCCGAATGAGTTCTATGAAAAAATGATTGAAATACGACAGGAAAAATAAGGCTGGACAGACTGTATTTTCCTATATTGGTAAAAAAAAAAATTGACACTGTTGCTCATAAAAGGCTGCTGTACACGATGGAGAAGCGGTTGGGATAACTGGGAAAGACACTGAACTGTGTGAGAGAGAGTACCTGAAGGGCAGAAGACAGAGAGACACAGTCTCTCTGTCTTCACAGAGACTTCACAGAGACACAGTCACTCCCCCCCCCCTGCCGAGAGAGGTGTCGAACGGGAGGATTGTATCAAGTGGAGTACCTCAAGGCTCCATCCTGGAACAACTACTGTTCCTAATCAACCTGGATTACCTACCCTGGGCTCAGCATCCTGTGAAGCATAAAATAAAAATACAATTGTAGAGAAGTTTGCAACAAGATTAATGCCAGAACTAAGAGGATTAAGAAGCTAAATCTAACACATCTACAGGAGATAAGAAACAGGGGATATGATCTCAACATACACGATAATAGACAAGATGCACAACAAAAGCCTCTTAACAGCGATATAAAGTAAAATAACAGGACATATATATGGAAGGTGGAAACGCAAATGAGACGAAGGAATGGAATGGAATGGAATTATCAGGGGGAAAGCGCCAAGCCACCACGACTATATAGCAATGAGACGACACACACGAAGGAATGTAAGGAAATAGTCGAATCCTGTACGGATAGTCAACAGGTGGAATGTGCAGGAAGAACACGTTGTGGAAGCCACCTCTAATCACAATTTAAAGGCAAGATTCGATACAGATTACCAACGACAGGAAAGTATAAATATTATGTAACAGGAACAAGGCTAAAAGGCTGAATAGGAAATCAAGGTCTCCCTTCCCTTTCCCAATTATAAATGTACTGTATTTGTGA
>WNGS01001312.1:26805948-26816741 GCA_020271785.1 Procambarus virginalis | reverse complement strand
TCAGTGGGGGGGTGGGGGGGAGGGGGTACTCACCTGAGTAAGGTCTTGGATGGTTTAACATGAACCAATAGTGTTTCGGATGGTCTCGGGAATGCAGTTGGGTTCCTTTTCGACTCGCAATCGGAGGGGTCCTGGGGTTCGAACCCCCCGGGCGGGACATAAATGGTTGGCCACGTTTTTCTTTTCACCTCATACCTATGTTCACCTGGCAGTAAATAGGTAACCCCCCAGGAGTTAGGCTACATTTGTGGGGTTGCATCCTGGGGAGGGTCAGTAGCTCGACCTTGGAGAGGGGGACCTCGATATAAGCCTAATGAACATATATATACAGGCCGCCTGTCCCCAACAAAACGATTATAATTTATTAGCAAGAAGAGATAATGGTGTAAAGTGCAGAATAAATCAGTAGCAGCCGCTGAATACGGACAAGTTGGTGACTCAACACGAACACAGTTGAGAGGCGGGACCAAAGAGCCAGAGCTCAACCCCCGCAAGCACAATTAAGTGAGTACGAAATAAACAGCTTCAGAACATTTCAGGAATAACGAAACAAAATATTTCGGAGAGTGAAAATGTGAGGACAGGAGGGAGAGGGAAGGGGAGAATAAGAGGGAGAGGGAATAGTGAAGTTAAGACGGTGGGAGAGGGAGAGAGAGAAGGAAGAGGTGTGCAATGGGGGAGATGAATGGGGGGGGGCCTGGAAACACAAACCATAACTGTCTCTATTTTCCGCTTGATACAACTTGTAATAAAGTTGTTACATCTTGGCTTAACGTGTTTATGACGTATTAGAACGCTGTTACAACTTGCTATATTGGTTGTTATAACTGGTTAGGAGGTGTTAAAACTGGTTCGAACGTTGTACCAACGTCGTAGTTTTGGTGTGTGTTTGGTGGGCCGGGGCAGAAGATGGAAGAAATAAAATAGTACCCAAGCATCCGAGTTCGTATATGTGAATGTAACACAGTATTCATCTACACACACTCATACTAAAATATACTTATAGCTGCTTGCTACAAGTGAGCCAGCTTTTCTTAGCTGCCCTCCACCCCCCCCCTCACACACACATTTTTTTCTAATATACGTGAACGACATGTCTACAGGAGTCGAGTGCTATATGTCGATGTTCGCGGATGACGCGAGTTTTGACAGATGAGGATTGTAGGATCCTCCAAGAGGACTTGAATAAGCTGCAGAGATGGTCAGAGAAATGGCTACTGGAGTTCAACACGAGGAGACCAAAGGGACAGTACACAATGAAGGGGAACAGCCTACCTGTGACGACGCGAGAAAGGGACTTGGGAGCGGACGTAACACCAAATCTAACTCCTGAGGCACATATAAATCGGATAACGACAGCAGCGTACTCTACGCTAGGAAAAGTTAGAACATCATTCAGAAACCTAAGTAAGGAGGCATTCGGAGCTCTTTACACTGCCTACGTGAGACCAGTCTTAGAGTATGCAGCGCCATCATGGAGCCCCCACCTAAAGGAACACATTAGGAAACTGGAAAAGTTTAACAAATTTGCGACGAGACTAGTCCCAGAGTTGCATGGGATGGGATATGAAGAACGACTGAAGGAACTGAACCTGACGACGTTAGAAAAAAAGAGGGAGAGGGGAGATATGATAGCAGCATACAAAATACTTTGGGGGATTGACAGAGTGGAAATACAGTAAACGAAATGTTTACACGGAATAACAACAGAACAAGAGACATGATTGGAAGCTGGAAATTCAGATGAGTCATAGAGATATTAGAAAGTTTTCTTTTAACGTTGGAGTAGTGGGGAAATAGATTGAACTAAAGGAGCACATTGTGGAAGCAAACACTATTCAGAGTTTTAAAACTAGGTATGATAGAGAAGTAGGACAGGAGTCATTGCTTTAAACAACCAGAAACTAGAAAGGTGGGATCCAGAGCCAACGCTCGATCCTGCAAGCACAAATAAGTGAGTGAGTACACACACACACACACACACACACACACACACACACACACACACACACACACACACACACACACACACACACACACACACACACACACACACAAACGATCCCACAGGAAGGACGGACCGGAGGTATATTTCCGTTACATAGACGACATCATAGACATGATCACCACATTCAAGATTCTCAGGGGAATCGACAGGGTTGATAAAGACAGGCTATTTAACACGAGGGGCACACGCACTAGGGGACACAGGTGGAAACTGAGTGCCCAAATGAGCCACAGAGATATTAGAAAGAACTTTTTTAGTGTCAGAGTGGTTGACAAATGGAATGCATTAGGAAGCGATGTGGTGGAGGCTGACTCCATACACAGTTTCAAGTGTAGATATGATAGAGCCCATTAGGCTCAGGAAACTGTACACCTGTTGATTGACGGTTGAGAGGCGGGACCAAAGAGCCAGAGCTCAACCCCCGCAAGCACAACTAGGTGAGTACAACTAGGTGAGTACACACACTCTCTCTCTCTCACAAACACACCATGTCAGCAAGGCGGACAGCCAGGCCGCCTGCTGTCCTAACTCACACTACATTTCACTTTTCAACATGTTACAGATTCAGCTACTGGGAACAAGTTCCAAGTAGCGCAGGCTACGGTGAGCCCGGAGTGGACTTACCTGGCACAGGAGCGGTGCTGTGCTTTTCAACAATTTGTCGATTTACTTGTACCTCTCCATTCTCTTCACCTTCCTCACCCACACACATGAGAGAGAGGGCACGAGAGAAGTGTTGAGTAACACAGGAAGCTGCTCCATCTGAGAGCACACTAATGAACAACGTTGGCTTGTCTTATTGTGGCCGCTCTTATCACATGAAACTAAAGGATAACACAAAAGTCTTTTAAAGCCTCATCAAGTGAAGTAAAGCCTCTTACGGGTCTATACAACGAAATCGCTTGCGCATGAAGGGTCTTATAAAGACGGAAAAGACTTAGCCAGGTGAAAGGAACATAGACCTGCTCTTAATTATAAATAATTTGGGATATAAGATCAACTAATATCATCTCATTATCGACGCGGACATGAGGAAAGCACCGCACACTTTGCCTGACACTAAAGATCAATTATGCTGAGATAATGATGCTAGACGACTATAACGTTAGTAAACATAATCTCATATGCTAAACTAAATCTAAATTTTGTATCGAATTTTGAAGGTACTAAGTATGCAGACGAGGAGTCACAATAACGTGGCTGAAATATGTTGACCAGACCACACATTAGAAAGTGAAGGGGACGAGGACGTTTCGGTCCGTCCTGGACCATTCTCAAGTCGATGTGTATCCTAATTTTAAAAGTTTCCGAATAGAATTTCCCCCACATATCCCGGCGGTCCAGCTGGAACATTTATACGGATATAGGATACTAGATCACACGGGAATAGGTCACCGTCTTTATATTTATAGTAAGACCCAATGGTGTTGGTGTTAACCAAAAATGAACCCGAAGTCTACTTGAGAATAAAAGTGTTGTGAAAGCTTCCTCAATCGACGTCTCAGACTAACTAATGCTGCAATTAAAAAGGTAACTTTATATATTGTAAATCCCTTTTTTTACCGTAGTAGTCTAATAAGAAGGGCACAATTTCTTATTTAAGAAATTCCCATGTTCCCTTGTGCGCTAGTATCGTACATGCGTGTATAATATTCCAATACAAGTTAATACTATTTATATCACTGGTTCTGCCTCGTCTTGAGTACTGCTCAGTGCTCACTGTCCCCTTCTAGAGCAGGAGAGATTGCTGAAGTAGAGGGAATACAGAGAACCTATTCGACACGCATAGAAACGATAAGACACCTCAATTATTTGGACCGTCTCAAAGCTCTGGAAGGATGACGAGGGAGGTATTAAATAATATATACATGGAAGATACCGCTGGGCCAGGTCCCAAATTTGCACAGTAGAATATCAACATACTGGAGCGAAAGAGGCTGAAGGAAGTGCTGAATAGAGCCAGTGAGTAGAGGTGCCGGTGTCACTGCATCAATGGCACTGTGACAATCACTGCTCCGATAATACTGACAATCACTGCTCATGTGAAGTACAGCCTGATGCTCTCTCAAGCCCCCATTCCCTCTCATCTGTGATTAGGTACCTGATTAATCTTCACTTTGCCACAGCGGATTGTTATATGGCCGGATTGTTAGGTGGGCGGATTGTTAGATGGGCGGATTGTTAGATGGACGGATTAATAGATGGATGGATTGTTAGATGGATGGATTTTTAGATAGGCGGTTTATTTGGCGGGCGAATTGTTCAGGCCGTTGCACGGTTAAGCAGACGGATTGTTAAATGGGCGGATATTCAGGTAGACGGATTGATCACTGCAAGCGACAAGTAGTTCAGGTTAATCCGATCACGAGGTTAATCCTGCTAATTAAGGAACTGTGTCGCTGGTTTACCCAAAACATTAATTCGTCGCATTTTGTTCGGAATTGATTAAAATATGAAGGGTTAGTACTAAAGACCCCCCTGCAATATTGACGTTTTCTATGAATGGATTCCTAATATAAATTTATCAGTATTCATCAAATACTTGTACTAATACCTATTTGTGCCTGCAGGAGCGAGCATTAGCTCTTGGGCCCCGCCTTTCCAGCCGCCAGTTGTCTAAGGCAATGACTCCTGGCCTATTTCTCTATCATATCTTCTTTTCAAGTTTTCAAGCACGGACTATGGTGAGCCAGTAGCTTGCCTGGCACCGGAGCGGGGCACGTAGCACGGGCTATGGTGAGCCCGAATTTGATTTACCTGGCACAGGAGCGGTGCTGTGAGTAGTATGCGGCTGACGTTATCCTAGTTATATGAGACTCCGGAGAGAGGTTGGGTGTTGTGTCCACTCACAGGTGTTTTTCTCTTGTTACAGTGAGGCTGTTTACTTTCAGTGTGTGTGTGTGTGTATTTGTAACAAGAGAGCAGTACATAGTAGTACAACATGAACATCATAACATCTTGAACAAACCACAGGCGCCAGGCAGGCGGCGGCAGACAATGTAAAAGTCACACCTTTGTCCAAGTTAACCAGGAGGGCAGGTCACGGTCACCGGGTCACTAGGAGGTCCGAGTTGGTGCCATCATGATAATCTTCAGGGATTAACTCCTCCACATTAAATGCAAACCCTCATGTTCAGCTGAGGAGGAAGAGATCAGGGAAGAGGAACAGTAGAGTGGGTACAGCCCAGGAGGGCGGGTGTGTGTGGACTCAGGGAGGGACATCATCTCCAGGAGAACTGTGGAACAACATACGAGTAAGTACGGCTCTCTTGAACTAAAGCACCTCATTCAGTACTCTTGGCCTCTGGTAGGAATTAGTTAGGGAAGTGCCGATTTAACTATTTCTAATAAAGTCATATCTTGTCAAGTGTTATTAAATGTGTATTAATGGTTCCTTGTCTTAGTGATATTGGCCTACCGTCCCTTTGCCCTAGTGACCTAGTGTCCGTAATTATCCAGTACTCCTCCCCCCGTCCGTCCCGTGTTGAGGGTTTAGTATTGGGTGTGTCCCGCCTTATTCTTGTGTATTCTATAGTTCCCAAGTGGTCAGGATTATTCGAGTGTCAGGCCAGGATCCTTGTACCGCTCAATTGTCCCCTACACCTGTCCTGGTAGGTTATTCCTTCTGCAAGACCTACGAATCTCACTCCGGTCCCCTGTCCGGTAATTCAGGGTGGTGACAGCGTCACTCGGTAACTCATACGATAGGCTGTGACTACGAATATCTCTATCTTTCTGCCTCACTCTCCCTCACTAGTGTCTCACTCTCCCTCACTAGTGTCTCACTCCCCCTCGCCCTTACTCACTCTCGTTCTCCCTCCCTTGCTCTCGTTCTCGCTCTGCCTCACTGCTCGTCTCTCTCTCTCTCTCTCTCTCTCTCTCGTTCTCCCTCCCTTGCTCTCGTTCTCGCTCTGCCTCACTGCTCCTCTCTCTCTCTCTCTCTCTCTCTCTCTCTCTCTCTCTCTCTCTCTCCTTCCTTTATTTACTGGTTTACGTCCTCGTATGACGGCCCGAGTGTTAACATCTTACATGATCGGTAGAGCATCCGTTATTACCCTAGAAAGAGTGGAGATTGCGCGGTTATTTTCAGTGGTAGTAGCGGGGTGCGCGGTGGAAATAGTACAAGGCGAGTTATTACATATTGTCCGCTTGTTCCCTTGTCACCTGTTGCTATGTCCAGCACCTTGCACTTGCTGGTGTCTACTCACCTAATTGTACTCACCTAATTGTGCTTGTGGGGGTTGAGCCCTGGCTCTTTGGTCCCGTCTCTCAACTGTCAATCAACTGGTGTGTACACCAGTTTCCTGAGCCTACTGGGCTCTATCATATCTACATTTGTCTCATCATTACTGTGTGAGTGTGTTGTGTGTGTGTGTGTGTATTCACTTAGTTGTATTCACTTAGTTGTATTTTACGGGGTTGAGCTTTGCTTTTTCGGCCCGCCTCTCAACTGTCAATCAACTGTTTACTAACTACACTACTACTTTTTTTTTTTTTTTTTTTTTTTTTTTTTACACCACACACACACACACAACACACACACACCCCAGGAAGCAGCCCGTGACAGCTGACTAACTCCCAGGTACCTATTTACTGCTAGGTAACAGGGGCATTCAGGGTGAAAGAAACTTTGCCCATTTTTCTGCCGGGTGCGGGAATCGAACCCGCGCCACAGAATTACAAGTCCTGCGCGCTATCCACCAGGCTACCTGGCCTCTACCTGTGTGTATTCACTTAGTTGTATTCACTTAGTTGTATTTTACGGGGTTGAGCTTTGCTCTTTCGGCCCGCCTCTCAACTGTCAATCAACTGTTTACTAACTACTTTTTTTTTTTTTTTTTTTTTTTCCACACCACACACACACACACACACACACCACCCCAGGAAGCAGCCCGTGACAGCTGACTAACTCCCAGGTACCTATTTACTGCTAGGTAACAGGGGCATTCAGGGTGAAAGAAACTTTGCCCATTTGTTTCTGCCGGGTGCGGGAATCGAACCCGCGCCACAGAATTACGAATCCTGCACGAGGTAGCCGAAAAAGTTAGGTTAGGTTAGGTTAGGTAGGTTAGGTAGTCGAAAAAACAATTAATTCATGAAAACTTGGCCTATTAGGCAAATCGGGCCTTGCTAGTAGGCTGACAAGTGCGTTCTGGCTACTAGGTACGACATTATATATATATATATATTATATTATATATGATATATAATCTAGTATATATATATTATATATATATATATATATATATTAGTTAGATTCAGGTTAGATTTCCGATATTTTAGACCCATCTAGAATTAAAATTAGACCCATCGCCGTTTCACTAATTTCCTATATTTCCGGAATAAGTCGTAATTTGCAACTCCAATATGTACAGTGAGCCAGAATTCGGCTCTCATGAGAGAGCTGCCCACGGGATGGGTAAGGGGTCCACTACCGCCACACGGGATGGGTAAGGGGTCCACTACCGCCCACGGGAGTGGTAAGGGGGTCCACTACCGCCCACGGGATGGGTAAGGGGTCCACTACCGCCCCACGGGATGGGTAAGGGGTCCACTACCGCCCCACGGGATGGGTAAGGGGGTCCACTACCGGCCCACGGGATGGTAAGGGGGCCACTACCGCCCCACGGGATGGGTAAGGGGGCCACTACCGCCCCACGGGATGGGTAAGGGGGTCCACTACCGCCCACGGGATGGGTAAGGGGGTCCACTACCGCCCACGGGATGGGTAAGGGGGGTCACACTGAACACGCACTACCACCGGGATGGGTAAGGGGTACACTACCGCCCCGACGGGATGGGTAAGGGGTCCACTACCGCCCCACGGGATGGGTAAGGGGGCCACTACCGCCCACGGGAGTGGGTAAGGAGTCCCTACTGCCCACAGGATGGGTAAGGGGTTCCACTACCGCCCCACGGGATGGGTAGGGGTCCACTACCGCCCCACAGGGATGGGTAAGGGGGCCACTACCGCCCCACGTGGATGGGTAAGGGGTCCACTACCGCCCACGGGATGGGTAAGGGGGGCCACTACCGCCCCACGGGATGGGTAAGGAAGTCACTACTGCCCACGGGATGGGTAAGGGGTCCACTACCGCCCCACGGGATGGGTAAGGAGTCCACTACTGCCCACGGATGGGTAAGGGGTCCACTACCGCCCACGGGATGGGTAAGGGGGCCACTACCGCCCCCACGGGATGGGTAAGGGGTCCCTACCGCCCCACGGGATGGGTAAGGGGGGCCACTACCGCCCCACGGGATGGGTAAGGAGTCCACTACTGCCCACAGGATGAGTAAAGGGGGTCCACTACCCGCCCCACGGGATGGGTAAGGGGTCCACTACCAGCCCACGGGATGGGTAAGGGGTCCACTACCGGCCCACGGGATGGGTAAGGGGTCCACTACCGCCCCCACGGGATGGGTAAGGGGTCCACTACCGCCCGAGATGGGTAAGGGGTCCACTAGCGCCCCACGGGATGGGTAAGGGGGCCACTACCGCCCCACGGGATGGGTAAGGAGTCCACTACTGCCCACACAGGGTGGGTAAGGGGGTCCACTACCGCCCCACGGGATGGGTAAGGGGTCCACTACCGCCCACGGGATGGGTAAGGGGTCCACCTTACCGCCCACGGGATGGGTAAGGGGTCCACTACCGCCCCACGGGATGGGTAAAGGTCCACTACCGCCCCACGGGATGGTAAGGGGTCCACTACCGCCCACGGGATGGGTAAGAGGTTCCTACCGCCCACGGGATGGGGTAAGGGGTCCACTACCGCCCACGGGATGGGTAAGGGGTCCACTACCGCCCACGGGATGGGTAAGGGGTCCACTACCGCCCACGGGATGGGTAAGGGTCCACTACCGCCCACGGATGGGTAAGGGGTCCACTACCGCCGCACAGGATGGGTAAGGGGGCCACTAAGGCCACAGGATGGGTAAGGGGTCCACTACCGCCCCACGGGATGGGTAGGGTCCACATACCGCCCACGGGATGGGTAAGGGGTTTCCCTACAGCCCTACCGGGATGGGATAGGGGTCCACTACCGCCCACGGGATGGGTAAGGGGTCCACTACCGCCCGGGATGGGTAAGGGGTCCACTACCGCCCCACTGGATGGGTAAGGGGTCCACTACCGCCCACGGGATGGTAAAGGGGTCCACTACCGCCCAACGGGTATGGGTAAAGGGTCCACTACCGCCCCACGGGATGGGTAAAGGGGTCCACTACCGCCCAACGGATGGGTAAGAGGTTCACTACCGCCCCACGGGATGGGTAAGGGTCCACTACCGCCCCACGGGATGGGTAAGGGGGTCCCACTACCGCCCCACGGGATGGGTAAGGGTCCACTACCGCCCCACGGGAATGGGTAAGGGGTCCACTACCGCCCCACGGGATGGGTAAGGGGTCCACTACCGCCCCACGGATGGGTAAGGGGGCCACTACCGCCCCACGGGATGGTATAAGGGTCCACTACCGCCCACGGGATGGGTAAGGGGTCCACTACCGCCCCCACGGGATGGGTTAAGGGGTCCACTACCGCCCCCCGGGATGGGTAAGGGCCCCTTACGCCCACCGGGATGGGTAAGAGGGCCACCCTACCGCCCACGGGATTGGTAAGGGGTCCACTACAGCCCACGGGATGGGTAAGGGGTCCACTACCGCCCCACGGGATGGGTAAGGGGTCCACTACCGCCCACGGGATGGGGTACGAGGGCCAGCACCGCAGCCCACGGGATGGGTAAGGGGTCCACTACCGACGCCCACGGGATGGGTAAGGGGCCACTACCGCCCCACGGGATGGGTAGAGGGGCCTCTACCGCCCACGGGATGGGGTATAGGGTACAGTGATAAAGTTCATTATGAAGTCATCCATGTTCTACAAAGACACCCCAGGTTTTTTCTGCCTCTCAATTAGTCCACCCTTAGCTTGAATATCATTCATGTTCAGATTGTCACTTAATGGATATGTAATAGTTTAGTATGTGAAGGAGGGGGAGGACCACCCCAAGACTACCCACCCCCCACCAGGTAACCATCCAAACTACCACAACTACCAACCCCTCCATCCAAACTACCACCACACCATTCCACCAAACCAGCACTTGTGACCAGCACAAACAGTCCCCAAACAAGGTCCAACAAGCGTCAATCACAATCCGCTGTCATAGCACTCACAATCCCACAACCACCCCACTACATCACCCCCCCCCCCCCTGTTCTAATCCCATCGATCCTCCATCCCTCTCCCCCACCCAATCACCATATAGCCTGGCGTATCAGGATACTGCCTGCTCCACCCTCTCCTTCCGTAGTCTACGCCTCTCTCTCAATCAATCTCCAGGAAAATTGCAGGCTTGTACGCACTAGCGGCTTCGCGTTAATGACTCCCTCTGACACGCTCCTTCAGGGGCCTTTGGGTGGGTAGGTGGGTACCCGCCCACCTCCTCAAGCAACGTTTGGGGACCCTGAGAGGTCATTGTCTCACCCGCCGCCTCGCTGACCCCTAACTCCTCCTTCCCACACCCCCACACACACCCCCCTTCTAACTCCAACCACTTCAACACCCCCCCTTCTAATCTTCAAATCCCCCCACCCCGCCCCTACCACACACCCATCGCTTAGCACAATCCCAGCAACAACAACAACAACACTACCCCACGCAGCAGCAGCGGGCCATTGACCCAGTAAGATCACACACACACACACACAACCACACACACACACAGCACACACACACACACACACACAACACAGTACCTGGGTGCCAGGTAGCCTGGTGGAGTAG
>WNGS01001312.1:26791172-26805848 GCA_020271785.1 Procambarus virginalis | reverse complement strand
AGGAGGCCAGCCTCCCTACCCGCAACATCGGGTAGGGGGAGGAGGAGGCAGTGGACCAGGGGAAAATGTAATGATGCTGCCGTGAGGATTTGTCGCAGCCGAGCCGCTGCAGGAGGACGTGGCCGGTGTTGGAGCCGTCAGTTCAGGGAGTGCCGCCTTGTAGCTCTTGTAAACCGTCCTCGGGGGTGTTTGTAGTGTGGTGCAGACCCGTCTTTACCAGATATAAGGAGGCTCTAGATATTTTATTAAGCAGTGTTGCGTGCGGAAACAGTCTCTGGATGCCAGCATGCCACTAGTGATATTATGATCTACGGTACCCCGCCCCTCCCCCAACCCCCCCGACACGCCACTGCTGATGCTACAACGGGAATGAACTGCGTACAACAAGCCAAATCTTGAACATTCTCAGGGTACTTAGGTGATATATATACAAGATATAATGCAGGAGTAGTGCATGATGGTATTGAGGTGTGATGTGAAAGGCCGCGTTGAGGCACCCCCCGCGGCAGCTCTAGCAGAGTCGCGCCTCCTTCATGGTAATCCAAACCACTCACGGTGCAAGGACTTGCTGGCAATTGTCCTCGGGCTTTCGGCTGGAACGAGGGAACTCCTCTCTAACATACCGGCCAGTACCGCCTTGGAAAGGTGGCATGGGTGAGTGTCGGGAGGTGGACTACACACCAAGCTACACCCTCTACCTCATTTGTTTTGTAATGGATCATGCTACACTACATACTAGATAGTGATACGGACAATGTTACACCAATACCCTGAATGGTGTGTATAAGACCATATTTCACCAATACCCTGAATGGTGTGTATAAGACCATATTTCACCAATACCCTGAATGGTGTGTATAAGACCATATTTCACCAATACCCTGAATGGTGTGTATAAGACCATGTTACACCAATACCCTGAATGATGTGTACTGGACCATGTTACACCTACACCCTGATGGTGTGTATAAGACCATATTTCACCAATACCCTGAATGGTGTGTATAAGACCATATTTCACCAATACCCTGAATGGTGTGTATAAGACCATATTTCACCAATACCCTGAATGGTGTGTATAAGACCATATTTCACCAATACCCTGAATGGTGTGTACTGGACCAGTTACACAATCCCCTGAAGGTGTGTATAAGACCCATATTACACCAATACCCTGAATGATGTGTACTGGACCATGTTACACCTACACGACACTTCTCCGTTGGTTTCCAGCTTATCCGTCCTCTCCCCCTCATTCTCCCTCTTCCCATTCCGACCTTCACCCTCTTTCCCTCCTTTCCAAAACGTTCATCGCCGATTTGTTACCCTCCCGCATCCTTTCTCCTTGCCACACACAGCTGTCTTGCTTCCGCGAGTCCCGGTCGAGAGATTGAATCCTTTCAATCATTCCCGTTTCAGCTCGACGCCCTCTCTTTTCTCTCTCCTTTCACACGACTCTGAGACCCTCCCCACTGTACTGTCCTCCCAGCACTTCACATTATGTCATGCAGTCATCTTAGTGATGTGAAGGCCCTTCCCCCCCCCTTCCCATCCAGGTCCGACCACCCCACTTACTTAACTTTCCGTTAACATTCCTTGACCGCACTTCCTCTTGCGCCTCACCACCCACAGTCTCCCTGCCACACACACACCACCGACCACATTCACCTTCTGCAACACCCACCCCCCCGCCCGCCAATACCTTCACCCCCACCCTACCCACAGACCCACACACCCCTGCAAACACCCCCCCCCCCCCCACAACCACCGCCCGCCCTACCTTCACCCACACCCACCCCACAGCCACAAACCTCCTGCAAACACCCACACCCCCCGCCCGCCCCTACCTTCACCCACCCACCCACACCACAGACACACACACCTCCTGCAACACCCACCCGCGTATTGTACCCCCAGCCAGACCCTACCTGCATACCCACACCCACCCACAAGCCGATGTTTACCAACCCATTAACCTCATACCACCCGACTCTCCATTCTCAACGAATACGAAATAATCTAATTAAAATTCCCCTAAACCTCTAATATATCCATCCTGCAACAACCTTCCAGCCTCAGCCAGCAACCTTTCTTTCCTCAGCCGTCAACCTCTTAATCATAGACAACCGTACTTCCTCGTCCAACAAACCTTACATCTACCCCTCAACCTTCCTCACTACTTAACAGTTACCCCACCACCCAACAACCTTCCACAACTCGTGTTCCGTCATCTCACAAGAGGCCTCAACAATTAACCCTCCGTCACCACCATCGACCCCCGGCGTCTCCCTTGGCTGGTCTCTCTTCCACACAGTGTACGCTCCTCTCTCTCCCCCCCCCCTAACACTTATTTTCATTCCCTTTCCATTGCTCGTCATCATCACATAGACCCTCCCAGCGAACACCCGTCCCTCTTGTCCTCCCTTTCTCTACCCTCCTCCTCCTCCTGGAGACATTCTGATAATCATCTTACTAACCCCCTTCAATATTCCTAGTTTAGTGTCCCTGTTTTATCGTGAAACTGAAGACGGTTGACACTTATTTAAGGAAGGGGGCTCCCAAGGGAAGCGGTATTTTAAGGGGTGGCACTTGAGGAAGCTGATCTTCAAGGGATAGCAATTGATGCGAGCTGACCTTAAAGGGGTAGCACTTATGTGAGTTGATCTTTATGAGGGCGGCATGTGTGTTGACCTTAAGGGGGGGGGGGAGGTTACACTTAAGGGATCCATCTTGTTAACTGAAAGCTGGGCACCAACCAGATCTATGGCAAATACCCATAGATCTATGGTTTATTTGTGACTGCTGTTATCTACCTATAAAATATAAATATATGTACTGGGGGGTAAGGGGGGTATTATTGTTTATAAATATATTCATAATATTGTTTGTAGTGTGAGATCTGATCACCAGAGGGGAGTGTTGGGTAGCTAGGCTGCGTGTGAAGGTCTGACTGACTATGGGGTTTATATAGTGCGTTACCAAGCCTCATCCTTCAGTAGATTTCAGAGTAATTTATTTATTATGCACCCCATACCCATCTCATGGGTGGTGGTGTCAAGGGTTACAATTTGTCTCAATGTGTTACCTTTTCATGCAAAGTCAATCAGTTCTGATCAGTTCCAGTCTCTACCGACCAGTCATTCTAGTCAGGTTTCAATCAGTTCCAGTCACTTTCGGCGAAATTTCAGTCACAACCACTGATGTGGCTGCCATGCACCAGTTCGATGTTTTAAAAAATATTTGTTAAATTGGTTTCAGTTCTTCCTCTTAACTTTCCAACACCCCGTGGGAGTTGCTCTGACCACACGCCGGCCAGCAGCAGCAGCCCGTGGGAGTCGTCATCCAGTAGCATCCAACTAACACACTGGAGCCTTCACCCACAGCAGCACCAGCAGTGCCTCGCGGATCCTGCCTGTAACCCAGTACTCTTTATAGTCACCATCATTATATCTAGTTCACCGGGAGTTCAAACAAGCATGTTACCGTTACCAGAATGTAGGAAGACAATGGAGAATCACCACCAATTCTGACTAAGAGCCGAATAAAGAGAGCAGTAGGCTGCTTAGCCTTTACGATAGAAAATGATGGTAGGGTAAGAATCAGAGAAGCAATAGGCTTCAAGAACTCTAGCACGATCCATACCGTCATGTGGGGCGGTAGTGGACCCCATACCCGTGATGTGGGGCGGTAGTGGACCCATACCCGTGATGTGGGGCGGTAGTGGACCCCATACCCGTGATGTGGGGCGGTAGTGGACCCCATTAGAGGCACATAATAGGTTCGGAAACTAAACTCCAGTATTGGTTAACTAAATACTTCACAGGCTTGATAAGCGAGTTAATGGCCTGCTAACAGCCAAGAGTTATTCAAACTGTTCTCATAACGTATTCTAAGAAGCATTTTGACCGTTGGCGAAAGAAAATAATTCATATCTCTTAAAACATAAATAAAAAATATGTGTATGTATATACTTTTGTTAATTTGAAATAAAATTGTTATTAGCATCTTTATTATTACTACTGTGGTTATTATTGCTTTAATAAACTCCCACGACCCAGTGACTAACCTCCCACGACCCAGTGAGTAACCTCCCACGACCCAGTGAGTAACCTCCCACGACCCAGTGAGTAACCTCCCACGACCCAGTGAGTAACCTCCCACGACCCAGTGAGTAACCTCCCACGACCCAGTGAGTAACCTCCCACGACCCAGTGAGTAACCTCCAGGCACCCAGCAGTGGATCACGACCCTGAGTCTGAACAACACTAGACTAAAATATTTAGAATGTCTAAATATCTCTTAGAATATTTATGTCTCTAATCTTCTAATTCTCTAATGTCTTAGAATATTTAGAATATTATAAAAATGTATAGGCCTATGTCGTAATGATCAAGTCTCCTGGGGGCAATACTCACAATCAAACGACACTCCGCTGTAGGTCAGATCACCTGGTTCACCTTGTCATTTGATAGCATGATAATAATACCGGGATTAATGGTTCAATGACTGACTCCAGTATGCTAGAGTGATTATATTTAGTGTACTTACCTAGTTGTACCTACCTAGTTGTACTTTACTTACCTAGTTGTGCTTGCGGGGTTGAGCTCTGGCTCTTTGGTCCCGCCTCTCAACTGTCAATCAACTGGTGTACAGGTTCCTGAGCTTACTGGGCTCTATCATATCTACACTTGAAGATATGTGCGTGTGTGTTTGAAGTGTGTGTGTGTTTGAGTGTGTGTGTGTGTGTTTGAGTGTGTGTGTGTGTGTGTGTGTGTGTGTGTGTGTGTGTGTGTGTGTGTGTGTGTGTGTGTGTGTGTGTGTGTGTGTACTCACCTAGTTGTACTCACCTAGTTGTGCTTGCGGGGGTTGAGCTCTGGCTCTTTGGTCCCGCCTCTCAACCGTCAATCAACAGGTGTACAGTTTCCTGAGCCTAATGGGCTCTATCATATCTACACTTGAAACTGTGTATGGAGTCAGCCTCCACCACATCGCTTCCTAATGCATTCCATTTGTCTACCACTCTGACACTAAAAAAGTTCTTTCTAATATCTCTGTGGCTCATTTGGGCACTCAGCTTCCACCTGTGTCCCCTAGTGCGTGTGCCCCTTGTGTTAAACAGCCTGTGTGTGTGTGTGTGTGTGTGTGTGTGTGTGTGTGTTTTAGGAGTGGGGCGAGTTGAGGGGAGAGGGACGTGGTGTGTGCGTGTGGTTTGTGGTATGGTTGAGTTTGTGCGTGCGCTTCATAGCTCCTCAACCTGTCCTCCTAATAGAACGTCGCATTTTGACGTACATACTCGACCTAAGGCCAAAAATCGTCGCACCAGAAAATGATAGCGGCTCGCGAAATTGACGTACTGGCCCGTTTTTCTGTTTTCCTAGTTTTCCTAGGAAAAGGAAACTAGTTTCCTAGTTTCCCTTTCCTAGTTTCCTTTTCCTAGGAAAAGGAAACTAGTTTCCTAGTTTCCTTTTCCTAGACACTTTAGCACGACAATTTCTTGACGTTGGGAAATCTTAGGAGGACGGGCTGAGCTCCTAGCATTTTGTGGAGAGTTTGTTTGTAGGACCAGGCTATTGTCTGAGTGGGCAGGTGTTTATATATGTGATGGCGTCAGCCAGTCTTTGACGAGCGGAACAAGCGCGATAAAAGAAAGTGGTACCCAAGTGTGTGAGTGGTGTGGTCTTGAGGCATTGTTAACCGTGCCAGGAGAATTACTAAGGTCACCGCAATAGCTTTGTGAGCAACCAATTAGTGTACTTTAACTCTGAATTGTGTCCCGAACTAAAGTAAATTCTGAGTGTAGGCTACGTACACCGAGTAGTAGTATATACACCTCTTCGTTTATATCTTCCTGTGTAAGGTGTTGCTCTATATATATATATATATATATATATATATATATATATATATATATATATATATATATATATATATATATATATATATATAGTGTCATCCGTGAAGAGTTGAGGAGTATGGTCAATGTGACTGAGGCTTCAAGACAGTTGTGGGAGAAAAGTTCTGTTAGTTGCAGGTGGAGTTAGGCTATTTGTCCCCGCTCCCCATCTATTTGTCCCCTCTCCCCATCTGTTTGTCCCCTCTCCCCATCTATTTGGCCTATAGAGGGGGGAAAGGCCGAGTAGAGCCTCTTCACTCCCCCCCCACGGTGATGTTGTGATAGGGGGGGGGGGGTTGATTGTGTGTGGTCTGGGACAGGCGCATTAGGACATATAGCATCCCCCCACCCCCAATGCTGTTGTTGTTTTAGAGTCAGCTGCTCGGAAAGTTCCAAATAGCACAGGCTATGGTGAGCCCGTAGTGGACTTACCTGAGTCACTCGATCAGGAGCCGGGGCTGTATTCCACATCCCCAGGATATTGTTAGTATTATGATGCTTGTGGTGGTTGAGACGAGTGTTTTATCAGTTTATCTCGTATTTTCTTCAGGTTAGGTTAGGTTAGGTTAGGTTAGACTGGGTTGGGTTGGGTTCAGTGAAGTTTGTTTACAGAATAGTGGTAGCATAGGTAGGACACACTTCTCTCGTGTCTTAGATCTCTACTCTTTAATGTCATGGTTTGTTCTTGCAGGGTTCGTTTGCCATGTGTTTTCTTCCTGGGTCGTGGCCCTCACTTTATCCAGAAACTGTTCAAAGATGTCATATTATATTTAGCAAAAAAAAAACTAAATTGACTTAGTCTGACCTGGCTTGAGTTATTTATATTTAGAATGTAATTTTTTATTTAGCTTAGGAAGAATACAGTAACTATTTAAATACATAAGGGCAAAGTGAACAATTAGCTGTACGTGTTAAATTCGTTTTCCAGAAGACACCTGGAAGCGGGTGTTACTAAATCAAGATTACCGTAGCAGCTTAATGTTCTCCCAGGTACCCAGCAACTCCCAGGTACCTGCTAGGCTACCGCAGATACTACTCTTAGGCCCACCAACTATTTCCCCCTCACGTTAGGCTACCGCAGATACTACTCTTAGGCCCACCAACCATTTCCCTCGTGCTAGGCTACCGCAGACACTAAATCCTGCCTTGGGTCGACAGGTCGGTGATGGGGTTCAGCGCGTCCCTGCAGGGAGAGCGGAGCCACGCGGCGCTGCTGGCCCGTCAGGACGCAGAGCTGCGCCTGCTGGACACCATGCGGCGGGTGCTGGTGGCCAGGGCCAAGTGCGACAGGGACTACGCTGCTGCCCTCACCCACCTGGCCCACACCGCCGCCAAGATGGACGCCCCGGACAACGTTCTCGACGACTCCCATCTGCATAAGGTGAGGGGGATTGATGATTGATAAAGATTAAGTCACCCAAGAGATGGCAAGGGCATGAATAGCCCGTAAAAGTGAGAGGGTGGGAGGTGGGTAATATACAGGGTTCCTGCCCAAGTGAACTCTCAAACCTCTTTTCCTGGCCTATTCTGTGATAGCTTTATCTAGGCCCAGAAATCTTTTTCTGTGCTGGGTACTTGTTTGTCATTACAGTATCAATTTATAATTTCGTATGGGTGCCATCTGCATCGTTGAGGGTACGTTGATACCATATCTCCTCAGCGAAAGCAGAGTTCACTGCCATTGTTATTGCATTAAACTACCCAAAAATATATACAAGAGGAGTTGTGATCTGTAATGGTCACTAGCCCCACTGCAAAGCCTTAAAAAAGGCGGAAAACATTTTGATATCAAATCTGTGAAAATGATACTAGTTGAGGAAGAGTGATTAATTTCCTGCGGATTCCTTCTTGCATTGAAATCTTTGGAATTGAAATTCCAACAATTGGCAAGTATGGTATACAGCATATTGAATACTTCCTTCAGGCTTCCAAAAGCACTCTTTCAATAGTTTCCTGTTTCCACTTTACGTACTATATTACCTTATTTAAATAAATATTGAATACTCCTTTCAGTTTAATAATACTGAATAATTTATTTTGTGGGGGACAGGCATCAATATATACATTAGGTTTATATCGAGGTCCCCCCCCCCCAAGGTCGAACTACTGACCCTCCCCAGGATGCAACCCCACAATAGTTGACCAACTCCCTGGTACCTATTTACTGCTAGGTGAGCATAGGCATTAGGTAAAAGTAAATATGCCCAACCATTTCTGTCCCACCCAGGATTCGAACCCGGGATTGCTGATTGCTAGTCGAGAACGAACCCAGCTGCATTACTGGGATTATCCATACCATAGACAACATGACGTCCGGTATGTTTGGGATGTGTAATATGATGCAAGAACATATTCCAGAAAATTAAAACAGATGAAAGTGGCATGTGTAGGAGCTACTACGATGGGCGGTTGACGATCAAAACACGCATATTATTTGTATGCGCAACCATGGCATGTGACTGCCCTCTGTCAACACCCTCTCTAAGTTACTTGTGTCTCCCACGCACACGCAGGCATGGCGCATAATGGTGGAGGGGCTGGACGAGTGGAGCAGCATCATGCGCCAGAATGCCGACACACTGGTGCTGGACACGGTGGAGAAGCTGGCCGCCCTCATCACCGAGAAGCGTGCCTCCAGGAAGGTCTACTATGAGGAACACCAGAGGATCACCAATGAAGTAACTAGAGTGAGTGTTCCTATGGGGGTCTTGTTTGGGGGTAGGCTCATTTCGAATCGTGGCGTTTTGCACGTCATTTCAACCATTTTGTCTATAAATTGTAATTTTAATTTGTGTATATTTGTGTTTTAAAAAATAGTTTTTTGTACAACGTCGGAGGCCAGACGCTAGGAGCTAACCTCAGCCAATTTTGCAAAGTGAATGGTCAGGGTCAATCCTTTTTGTTCTAATGAGGGGCCGAATAGTGACCCATCCCCCCCTCCCACCTAATTGGTGAAAGGCGGCTGGCCGAGTCCCTAGATTTTTTTTACCTTCCTGAGACATACAGTATTAGACCATTCAGACCCGTTGGCGTGAGGCACCTGGAACTTTGCAATCACTTTATTCCACTCTCGTGTTCTTGAAGATATCCTCATAGTGTACCCAAAATTTGCCAGTGCAGGCTACTGAACATATGGCCCTGTATGACTAACCATCCTGCGAGATGGGGACTTTTAGTATCACTGGTACCTTATTTACTCTTGTGTTGATGATATCCTCATAACGAACCCAGAGTCTGTCAGTGCAGACTCATAACGAACCCAGAGTCTGTCAGTGTAGACTACTTATCACATGCCTCTGTATGACTAACAATCCTGTATGATGGGGATTTTCTAGCATCACGCAGCTAGCTTTTTGACACTGTACTCTCCTTCATGTAGTCTAGGGTAGCTGCACAAATGCAGATGTACCTAAATGTGTTAATAAAAAAATATAGAGAGAAGACGAGGAGAAAAGGAAGGAGAAAGGAGAGAGCGGGTATGTTTCAAGAGAGGGAAGGACAGCCGAATCAGAGAAAATTCTGACTTCACCAAAAACAGCAATGGCAAGAGACAGCTGACTAGAAGAAAGAAAACAGGATGCCCCTAGAAACAAGGAGAATTCAACTGAAAAGGACCGAAGAGTACCCCCCTTCCCCACAGGATCCAGCAAGCATGATCCGGGCAGACAGGCTATAAAACCAGGAAAAAATCACTTTCATACCCAAGACTTGATGGCGCAGTACCCTCCTTCAGAGTAGAAAGGCCAGACAACTCTGCAGATACGTCATACCCTCAAAGGCGAGAGGGAAACCTCAGAGTCTAGCTGGAGTAACACTAGAGGACCCGTGGAGAGCGGCAGAAAATCAGAGCTCCTGCAGGAAATCCTAGAGACTGAGTGCCCACAAAAGATTAAACCTAGAACTAAAGCGGAGAAACGATTCTCCCATAGAAAATGGGCCAAATGCAGGAGACCCCCAAAACTGAAACAGACTCTTACGACCACATACAGCCTGTAAGCAAAATGCAAGCAATAAACAGAACTCAGTAGGAAAGAGGAAACCCCAAGGAATACAG
The DNA here is from genome assembly GCA_020271785.1 of Procambarus virginalis. Taxonomy (NCBI): domain Eukaryota; kingdom Metazoa; phylum Arthropoda; class Malacostraca; order Decapoda; family Cambaridae; genus Procambarus; species Procambarus virginalis. Next base: position 26,795,901 of record WNGS01001312.1, on the reverse strand, counting down.
GAGACCACCAGGAATCCAAGAAACCTAGATGTCAGGAAGCTAAGATGCTAACTGCAAGCAACAGGCATCACCCAGGAAACAAAATGAGGGCACAATATGGACAAGAAGGGAAGACAGAATAAGCCTCCTGAGAAAAGCTGTTCTCTGGTCATAAAAAGGGAGACAGACAGACCCGGGACCCTGAAACTCGGCCCTCGCCCATAGAAAAGAAGGGTCTAGGACTGAGCTTACAACCCCCTGGGGTCTATAACCATAGTGACAACAACGTCTGGTTTAACCTTGACGAGCTGACGTCTGGACACCTGCTCCGCCTGGGGGGGGGGGGGCGCCGGATCACGTTCTGTTTCGCGATTTTGGATTTTTATATTGCCGTTTGGCATTCCTATTCAACGGTCTGGATTGTTACAACGCCTGGCCGATATATTGCCTGGGATCACAGGATAGTTGATAGATTTTGAACGTTTTCTGGCTGGTTCTTCGGGCAGGGTGACAGTGTCCGGCGCCGGCTTGGCCGAGAGGTGCCAGGAGTTGGTGGGTCTTGGTGGGTTCTTGTTGTGCACTCAGACGTGATGGGCGGCTGACTTCTGCTCTGCCGGGAAGCACTGGCTGACGTTTACGTTTTAGTTAGGGGCCGAGTTTTTGGTTTCTCTACCCAATGTTCTCGTGTGGGGCGGGGCCGGTTTTTGTCACCCTGAGGGACTCCTGGGGTGCCCCAATCATCTGCCCTTCTGTGTGTTTATTGGCCGCCAAGCACATTAGTTTCCTCTGATAAGCGATATTCATTTCACCATTAGGCTTCGCGATTAACCCTTCACGGGTACACCGGGGCGTATCCGATCCCACGAGTCGCCCCTAAATCAATGACACCACCAGAACCATAGGGAAGGAAAGGGAGCCAGTCATCAAGACCACCAGCTCCCTTCTTCCCTAGAAAAGGCGAGCCTCTTGAGAACACCACAAACAATGGGCAACCAGAGGAAAGTTAAGCAACGAAACCACCGCCAAAACTTTGTAGACTGCCTCAGCTGCCCCACAGACACCTAACTATTGATAAATAACTTGGATTCCAGAAAATAGCAAACCCCAGCTTGAGCTGGAGGCACAGAGAGTACCAAAGAGCAATAGCAAGGATTCCCTCAACAGCCAGGACCTACACCTGGAATGAGAGGCAAGGAAACATAAGGGGGCCACAAATCAAGTTCCAGGCATTAACCTGAAGGAAAGAGACTTGAATAGTCAACCACCAAGGAAGGTAATCTTGTTTACATGTAGAACAAAATGCAAACTCAGAGCACACACAACACAGGTGGCATTAAACACACTTGTGAAAAAGAAAGAAAACTGTAAGAAAGTAATGTTCCAGGGGATACCCAACTCAACTTAGTTTAACGTGTAAAACCGATGATGGGCCCGGTCAGGGGCTGTGCTTCTTGTACAACAGGCAGGCGAGTAAGGGCCCCAGCTGTCGGGAGCCCCCCCAGGTGACTAGGGCCACAACTAGGGCGTGATCAGGAGTGTCTCATTTGGGTCCTTACTCCACAGACATGATCATTTGCCTTCTTGACCTAATTTTCTTCAAGCTGTTTCTTTTGTTCTTTCTGTTTTTGTTTTTCCGGGGGAGAGGGGGAGATAATTTGTGATCCCCAAACTCCCATCGCTTCATAGAGTCAACATATCGGGTAAGAAATAATATAAACTTTAATATTGTATATAATACTATCATATTAAGAGATTTAAATTTTCTTAGAATTAATTAGACAAGTCAAAAAGGAAAAATGTTAATAGGCTTTCTTGAAAGATGTTTAGTACCACTTTCTTAAATATTGTACCCATTAAAGATTTAAACCATACTGTATTGTACAGGAGTTGTACGATAATTTGTATAACTATTTCTGTGGGTTGGAAGAAAACGCACCACGTGGGGGCTTAATTTATTATTAATTATTATATAAATTAATTACTTAAAATAATTATTATATAAATTAATTACAAAATTAATTATTATATAAATTACTTACAAAGTAATTAATACGAAATTTATCACAAATTAAAATAATCATAAATGATTATTAATGAAGATCTTGCATGAAGAAGCATAGGCTAATTATAACGACTAAATGGATAAATAAATACTGCCTCATAATGAATAGTGAATGAGCATAAAATATTATACAGCAAATAATGGATAGCCGTTATCATGCTAATGTAATTCAATTGCCGTGAAATCTGTAATTAGACTGCGGTAATTCCAGTTCTTGGTATTCTTGGCTTATCACTTTGGGGGGTTCCGTCGGCGCACCCCCAATCCCGTGAGGGCCAGCGGCGCGGAACCCCCACCTATTCTTCTTCTTCTTGAGAATAGGTGCAGTTTGCATGAAGGGTTAACCCTCCCGATGACTGCTTAACCCACCTATTCATCTGTTGTACAAAAGTCTAGAAAATTTGTGTAATGATCATTCAACAGAGACTTGCATACCTGCAACTAACCTTGTTTAAGTAGTGATTGTATTTTCAGTTACAAGAAGCTGTTGGAAAATCCAAGAATAATTACGAACAGGCACTGGAATTTTACAAGACCTCTAAGACGAAATACGAAGATCAATTTCTAAAAGGTGAGAACAGTACAGTATACCATTGTTCACCGCTTAATTCTTTCACTGCATTACTCTCACTGTTACACTATTAGTCAATACATGTACTAATAACCAATTGTTTTTACTGTAGCTGCTGGATGATTATAGAGTACGGCTATCAATTGAATTGAGCTTCTTTGCTCGTACAACAAACTTCACAGTTGAGAACATTGACTGATTGCCTTCATGGTGCTGATTGTGTTTATCCCTATGTCATAGTTATTACCTTAATGTTTATTACCTTAGTGTGGTTACAGGATGAGAGTTATGCTCGTGGTGTCCCATCTTCCCAGTACTCGTTGTCATGTGACACTTTCAGACAGTTGATAGTTCTGGCCTCCACCACCTTCAAATTCAAATTCAAATGTTATTCAGGTATTCATCTTCTCGCATATTTGTTCCAACCGTCTACCACTGTTTGCAAAAGTAAACTTTGTAGTTTTTTTCAGCAGCTTTGTTTCCTTAGTTTGAACTTATGTCCTTTTCTTTTGAAAGCTGCAGTTTTCAAATTCTTTGTCAGTTCCTGTATACTATTTTACTATGTAGTGATCATTTCATTCTTTTAACACATCTAACTTCTTGTAGCTCTTAGTTTTTTTTCTAATTCCAGGAGCAATACAGTTACATGTCTTTGCACCTTTCCTTACACAGTGTTCTTGATGTGGTCCTTGTAAAATACCATCATCGTATCTCACTTACCTATTTGTACCTACCTGTGAAGTAAATACATTATTATTATTATTATTATTATTATTATTATTAGTGTATTATTTTATCTATTATTATTAGGGGACAGTGTTTCTATACAGAACCTCCACTAGATCACTTTATCAGAACTATTTAAAGCTTTTTGAATTACTTCTTAACTCGTCTGTGGCCCTCAATCAGTTCCTGATACGTGTGATTGACTTAGCTCTGAATAATTTTGTTGCCTGGTGTTGCACTTTCTCCAGAGAGCTATGTCCTCTGAAGATGAGGTCTCCATGACGCTTGGATACAAGTGATCCAAATGGGGGGCACACCATAGATTTATACAACTGAATCATTACCTTATTTTCCTTGAAGTCAAAGGTACGCTTGATCACACCAAAGATCGCTAGTTGTGAATCGAAGGACCCTGGTGGCTACTGTACCCTTGAATTAATCCACAGGAAGCAAAGTGTAGTTATAGTTTTGCATAATAGTGGCTTTAGGCATTGTAGGTGCTAGCTCTATGCTATAAACCTATCAATTTTTGCTAAAATCTCTTGTATGTATGTACCTTGACCTGAATAAGACATTTATTATTTATTATTTATTCACCCACAGGGAAAACAGCACATGTGCTGGTGCTATACCTAATTTGTTAATAATATATAAAAAGTGTGCATACCTCAGAAAATTTCACATACTCGTTTATATAATCTTATATTGACAATACAACCGTTTAGGAAACATTTCTAAAAAACCGTATTATTTACAAATAATACAGTATTTACAAATGCAAAGTGAAGATTAATAAAAATGAGAATACAATTAAAATTCTAGTGAAATTATTATCAGAAGTAAAAAAATACCTAAAATTCCACAGTGCCCTCTTCCCCTCCCTTCTAGATCCAGGACTAATTTTTTTGAGAAGCCAACTGTTTCAAAGATATAATCAAGTAGGTGGATTTAATCAGTTATTTAGGTAGGTGGATCCCGTTACTATGGGGGTCAAGAATTTGGAGAGTGCAGTGGTATGAAAGGATTGGAGTGAAGTTGTTGTGAGGGGTGGTGTTCGGTGGACAAGGTATGGCAGTCAAGCGGTAGGCCTGAGTGAGAGGCAGAGGTATGCTTCAGGAACAATGGTGCTTGGGGTGTAGGAGGTAGCAAGTGTGTGGAAGATATGCACGAGACAACATACAGAGGGCTCTGTATATTTAGAGATTAATTTCATTCAGTTCTTATATTATGCATGCCCTTATGAGACAGAAAAGGAAGTTACAATATCTTTTTTTTCCTTTGCCCACAGTGTGACTGATCCATATCTCATAGTGCTATTATTTCACTGTTTACTTTAATTCTGAGGAATAGGCTAATAGTTAAATGTTTTCAAACTTAGAAATCGTCTGTTA
>WNGS01001312.1:26748068-26763221 GCA_020271785.1 Procambarus virginalis | reverse complement strand
CACCTGTGTTGTGTGTGCTCTGAGTTTGCATTTTGTTCTACATGTAAACAAGATTACCTTCCTTGGTGTTGACTATTCAAGTCTCTTTCCTTCAGGTTAATGCCTGGAACTTGATTTGTGGCCCCCTTATGTTTCCTTGCCTCTCATTCCAGGTGTAGGTCCTGGCTGTTGAGGGAATCCTTGCTATTGCTCTTTGGTACTCTCTGTGCCTCAGCTCAAGCTGGGGTTTGCTATTTTCTGAATCCAAGTTATTTATCAATAGTTAGGTGTCTGTGGGGCAGCTGAGGCAGTCTACAAAGTTTTGGCGGTGGTTTCGTTGCTTAACTTTCCTCTGGTTGCCCATTGTTTGTGGTGCTCTCAAGAGGCTCGCCTTTTCTAGGGAAGAAGGGAGCTGGTGGTCTTGATGACTGGCTCCCTTTCCTTCCCTATGGTTCTGGTGGTGTCATTGATTTAGGGGCGACTCGTGGGATCGGATGCGCCCCGGTGTATCCGTGAAGGGTTAATCGCGAAGCCTAATGGTGAAATGAATATCGCTTATCAGAGGAAACTAATGTGCTTCGCGGCCAATAAACACACAGAAGGGCAGATGATTGGGGCACCCCAGGAGTCCCTCAGGGTGACAAAAACCGGCCCCGCCCCACACGAGAACATTGGGTAGAGAAACCAAAAACTCGGCCCCTAACTAAAACGTAAACGTCAGCCAGTGCTTCCCGGCAGAGCAGAAGTCAGCCGCCCATCACGTCTGAGGGCACAACAAGAGCCCACCAAGACCCACCAACTCCTGGCACCTCTCGGCCAAGCCGGCGCCGGACACTGTCACCCAGCCCGAAGAACCAGCCAGAAAACGTTCAAAATCTATCAACTATCCTGTGATCCCAGGCAATATATCGGCCAGGCGTTGTAACAATCCAGACCGTTGAATAGGAATGCCAAACGGCAATATAAAAATCCAAAATCGCGAAACAACGTGATCCGGCGCCCCCCCCCCCAGGCGGAGCAGGTGTCCAGACGTCAGCTCGTCAAGGTTAAACCAGACGTTGTTGTCACTATGGTTATAGACCCCAGGGGGTTGTAAGCTCAGTCCTAGACCCTTCTTTTCTATGGTCGAGGGCCGAGTTTCAGGGTCCCGGGTCTGTCTGTCTCCCTTTTTATGACCAGAGAACAGCTTTTCTCAGGAGGCTTATTCTGTCTTCCCTGTCCATATTGTGCCCTCATTTGTTTCCTGGGTGATGCCTGTTGCTTGCAGTTAGCATCTTAGCTTCCTGACATCTAGGTTTCTTGGATTCCTGGTGGTCTCCTGTATTCCTTGGGGGTTTCCTCTTTCCTACTGAGTTCTGTTTATTGCTTGCATTTTGCTTACAGGCTGTATGTGGTCTTAGGAGTCTGTTTCAGTTTTGGGGGTCTCCTGCATTTGGCCCATTTTCTATGGGAGAATCGTTTCTCCGCTTTAGTTCTAGGTTTAATCTTTTGTGGGCACTCAGTCTCTAGGATTTCCTGCAGGAGCTCTGATTTTCTGCCGCTCTCCACGGGTCCTCTAGTGTTACTCCAGCTAGACTCTGAGGTTTCCCTCTCGCCTTTGAGGGTATGACGTATCTGCAGAGTTGTCTGGCCTTTCTACTCTGAAGGAGGGTACTGCTCCATCAAGTCTTGGGTATGAAAGTGGTTTTTTCCTGGTTTTATAGCCTGTCTGCCCGGATCATGCTTGCTGGATCCTGTGGGGAAGGGGGGTACTCTTCGGTCCTTTTCAGTTGAATTCTCCTTGTTTCTAGGGGCATCCTGTTTTCTTTCTTCTAGTCAGCTGTCTCTTGCCATTGCTGTTTTTGGTGAAGTCAGAATTTTCTCTGATTCGGCTGTCCTTCCCTCTCTTGAAACATACCCGCTCTCTCCTTTCTCCTTCCTTTTCTCCTCGTCTTCTCTCTATATTTTTTTATTAACACATTTAGGTACATCTGCATTTGTGCAGCTACCCTAGACTACATGAAGGAGAGTACAGTGTCAAAAAGCTAGCTGCGTGATGCTAGAAAATCCCCATCATACAGGATTGTTAGTCATACAGAGGCATGTGATAAGTAGTCTACACTGACAGACTCTGGGTTCGTTATGAGTCTGCACTGACAGACTCTGGGTTCGTTATGAGTCTGCACTGACAGACTCTGGGTTCGTTATGAGGATATCATCAACACAAGAGTAAATAAGGTACCAGTGATACTAAAAGTCCCCATCTCGCAGGATGGTTAGTCATACAGGGCCATATGTTCAGTAGCCTGCACTGGCAAATTTTGGGTACACTATGAGGATATCTTCAAGAACACGAGAGTGGAATAAAGTGATTGCAAAGTTCCAGGTGCCTCACGCCAACGGGTCTGAATGGTCTATTTTTTTTTTTTTTATTAATTCCTTAGGTACATCTGCATTAGTGCAGCTACCTATATGTCTCAGGAAGGTAAAAAAATCTAGGGACTCGGCCAGCCGCCTTTCACCAATTAGGTGGGAGGGGGGGATGGGTCACTATTCGGCCCTCATTAGAACAAAAAGGATTGACCCTGACCATTCACTTTGCAAAATTGGCTGAGGTTAGCTCCTAGCGTCTGGCCTCCGACGTTGTACAAAAAACTATTTTTTAAGACACAATATACACAAATTAAAATTACAATTTATAGACAAAATGGTTGAAATGACGTTCAAAACGCCACGATCCGAAATAAGCCTACCCCCAAACAAGACCCCCATAGGAACACTCACTCTAGTTACTTCATTGGTGATCCTCTGGTGTTCCTCATAGTAGACCTTCCTGGAGGCACGCTTCTCGGTGATGAGGGCGGCCAGCTTCTCCACCGTGTCCAGCACCAGTGTGTCGGCATTCTGGCGCATGATGCTGCTCCACTCGTCCAGCCCCTCCACCATGATGCGCCATGCCTGCGTATGTGTGGGAGACACAAGTAACTTAGAGAGGGTGTTGACAGAGGGCAGTCACATGCCATGGTTGCGTATACAAATAATATGCGTGTTTTGATCGTCAACCGCCCATCGTAGTAGCTCCTACACATGCCACTTTCAGCTGTTTTAATTTTCTGGAATATGTTCTTGCATCATATTACACATCCCAAACATACCGGACTTCATGTTGTCTATGGTATGGATAATCCAGTAATGCAGCTGGGTTCGTTCTCGACTAGCAATCAGCAATCCCGGGTTCGAATCCTGGGTGGGACAGAAATGGTTGGGCATATCTACTTTTACCTAATGCCTATGCTCACCTAGCAGTAAATAGGTACCAGGGAGTTAGTCAACTATTGTGGGGTTGCATCCTGGGGAGGGTCAGTAGTTCGACCTGGGGGGGGGGGACCTCGATATAAACCTAATGTATATATGATGCCTGTCCCCCACAAAATAAATTATTCAGTATTATTAAACTGAAGGAGTATTCAATATTTATTTAAATAAGGTAATATAGTACGTAAAGTGGAAACAGGAAACTATTGAAAGAGTGCTTTTGGAAGCCTGAAGGAAGTATTCAATATGCTGTATACCATACTTGCCAATTGTTGGAATTTCAATTCCAAAGATTTCAATGCAAGAAGGNGGGCAAGACTGAAGGAAATCGAGAATGGAGGTCATCATGGGGATACAGTACTTCAATCTTGAGTGATTTCTGAGGATTGTTGCAGGATCCCAGTAGTACAGTCGGGTTCGTTATTGACAGACATGGAAAATTCCGGGTTCGAATCCCAGGCGGGACAGAAATGGTTGGGCACATTTCCTTTCACCTAAAGGAAAACCTTGAAAACCAAAACTCTGTTCACCTTGCAGAGTAGGTACTCAGGTGTTAGTCAGCTTGTTGTGGGGCTGCATCCTGGATGGGGTCAATAATTTGGCCTTGGGGGGGGGGTCCCGTCCCCTTATCGGGGGAAGAACCTTGATAAAAGCCAAATTTGTATGAATATACTCTAGTTTCCTGTTCCCCAACACAATGAACTAACTGAACTATTAGGATTATAATAACTAACTGAACTTCAGGATTAGTATTACAGTTTAGAGTTTTAAAGATACACTATTAAGAAAACATAGGAATGTGAAGTGCTTTTATATAAAACATATTCAAGGATGTAAATAAGGGTAATGTATGTTGTTTGGGAAGTTGGAGTTAATTATTGTTTTGAGTGTTGATATATGTTGAGTAATTATGGGTGTGAGGTAGTGTGCCGTTGTGGCAAACCTGGTGCGAATATCATGAGATATGGGTATGTGAGAGAATAACCCGCCTTGCCTCACTGCACAACTCATTCCTCAATGACAGCAGAATTTTAGGGGGCAGCCAAGAGGAATAGCTCAGAAATATCACAATGTAAAGAACACCAATACAGCACAACAGAAAAATATTATAAAATGAAAAATAACAATTAGGGTATGCAACATAATTATGTACAATAAAAGGAAATATCACAACTAAAGGCAATATTAGAATATATCACAATTATGGTCAGTCTATAGTATACTAGATCAGTGAGACTGAAATATATCTAACTTGCCTAATAGCACAGAAAACAAGACTCAATGGACATAATGACCATGGGAGACATGTCACAACTAGATGAACTACGTACCGCAAAATTCAAGGACAGTAAAGACTTTGATCGGAAACCCTGCAATGTGGAGCAGTTAATTACTGTCTGCCTCTTGGTGTCTCATTCAAGCATTGTGTATATACAGTACACAATTACTTAAAAATAAATATAATTACAATTATTTACAGGTTACTTATATATAAATTAAAAGAAATATCAGGAAGTAAAAATTTGTATTAAAATTTCAGCTTATCACAAAAAAACAAAACAGAAATGAAACAAAATCTTATTGAATACACCATAGAAAAGATCTACTGTACTACATTTTATTTGTAAACAAACCATTTAACCATGAACACCTTCAGATAGACAGTGTAAGCATTGATAGTAAAAGTGAGGGAAAGTTCCTATATACTGCACATAGACAAGAGACTTAATTTCAAGCACTCACATATAGTACATAACCAAAAGTCTCTCTGAAGCTCTTGATATATTGTACTTTCAAAAATCAGATACCATGTCCCCAACTCTGCTCTTTTCACACTAACTCTCTAATCTGTCCCTATCTAACTTGTTTCATCTGTACATGGGGCTCAACCACTGCAAATTACCTCAAGCCCATCATCACCCAACAAAAATCTGCTATCAGAACTATAATAAATTTTGTCTTCAGACAACACACAGCCTCTGTTCAAATCCCTGAACATGCTAAACATACACTTACACCACACATTTTCTGGTACTATTTACACTTACAAAGCCCTATTCCTAAATTCTAATCCAGTTTTGAAACTCTTCCTAGATATAATAGAACCCATGAACCAGATATAAATACCTCTTTGATACTCCCAGAGTCAGACAGCAAATAAAAGGACCCAATATATGGAACTTCCTTCCTGATACTTTATTCAAAGGTAGAACAATGAAGTACAGTACCTAATTTCATCACCATTGTATCCCACCTTGTACTACTAACTCACCTTCTACTTTACTATGTAGACATACAACTATATCAATATAATTTCTTATTTATATTAAAATAGTAATTATGTGAAACAGAGCGGGGCTAGACTTCACCTATAGAGGGTGTGTGGTGTGCACTCATGAGGTGGTTTACTTCAGTTATCACAGTGTTTGTACAATCATCCATCTGGCGAGTGAGAAGTTATTTACCGTTGCATTATGTCCCAATCCCTGTGTCTCACTAATAAATGTAACGCACGTCCACTGTTGGTTTAAGTCCCGCCAATTCAAAATAGTTGCGCCGCCCACAGTGTTCCCTCTCGTGTTTGAGGTGTTTCTTTATAATAAACAACTGTCTTGTATTTCCAATATAAAGAAATGTACATATACTGCAAGTAAGGGAATAAAGGATGAGTTTCGATAGTTTGTATTACAGTACATGGCTTCGAAGCTTGTGCCAATTACATAAATAGGTGCCTGAGAGTTAGACAACTGTTTTGGGTTGCATCCTGGGGAAGGTCAGTAGTTTAACGTAAGAGGTACCTTGATACAAGCCTGAGTACTGTACAGGCTTCCTGGCCTTGACAGTTGGAATTATTATTATCTAATGAACAGGAAACAGGGTTATAGTGAAAGAGAAAATGTTAAGCGAGGGGAAAGTGGTAAGCAGAGTCCAGCAGGGTTGAATACTGAACAAATCCACAAGGGCCATGTTGAGGATTCGAACCTACGTCCGAGATCATCCCAGACGCTGTCTTTGTCGACTCATCGTAAGTTCAGTAGAACTTCGGTTTCAACTCTTTTACCATGTCGTAGCTCAGTCGATAAAGGCAGCGTCTGGGATGATCTTGGACGTAGGTTCGAATCCTCGTCACGGCCCTTGTAGATTTGTTCATTTGATGCATCACGCAATTGTGATTTCTGTGCGTAAGGGTTGAATATTGTTTTTAAAATGACCTACCAGAGGAGGTAGAATTGTTCATGGCTGCATGACACTATAGGAGAACTTACATAAACAGTAAGTATAGGGAGACAAATAGCTACTGAAATTTAATCCAAAGAAATGTAAAGTAATGAGATTTAGAATATGGGTGAGGTGGCCTGAAGGAAACATTATTATACGTTGAAAACCACTGCAAGAATAAAAATATGAAAAGGGCCTGGGTGTGGACATAATGCCAGTTTTAACACCAGAGGCACACACATAAAATGAATAACAGCAGCACCAAATGAGAAACCTTCAAACATAATGGTGGTACTCGAGAACTGAAGTAAGGAATATTTCAGATTAAACAAAGTATACATTAGACAGGCCTAGAATATGCAACTTCTTCATGAAATCCAAATGTGATAAAGCTAAAGAAGACAATTTAGAAAGTTCAAAGACATTCTACAAGACTGTTACCAGAGAAAAGAGATATGTGGTATGAAAACAGGTAAATTGAACTGAATTTAACAATACTAGAAGACAGAAGAGCCACAGGCAATATGATCACAATGTATATGATACTGAAGGAAATAAGCAAAGTGGATACAGAGAATCTTTCCAGGTGATGGACAACAAAGCAAAGAGCACAGGTTGAAACTGGAATCATGAATGATCCAGAGAGAAATGTAGGAAATACTCGTATGCAGTGAGGAGGGTAAACAAGTGGAACATGCTTGAGGTTTGTGGTGGGAGCAGCATCCATTCACAGCTTCCAGAACAAATACAGCAGAGTACTGGAAAGGTTGAAGGTATAACTGCATCAGGTACAAAAGGTATGATGTGGGTCTGTACAGCTATCTCACTTCCCATTAATACAATTGGTGAATTACACAAATGTACACACTAACTGCCATTCACAATTCATAAATTCACACAGTCATAAATTTGTATACTTTCACTACTTTCACACTGTTTTACAACTTCCAGTCTTCCCAATCACCAAATAAAATGCTTTAGAAGTTATTCTATATACAGTAATATATTTCCATATACTGTACATACCAGTACTGTTAATTACATTTCTTAAATGTCTTACCGAGTCACCATTGACTTGACCTTGTGCAGCCTCCCAAGGCTGAGGAGCCTCTTCACAGCCCAGTGCTGCAAGTGGGTCGTGAATGAGGCTGTGTTGATGTTGAAGCCACGACTCCTTGCACCGTAACTCATTCAGTTCACGGCGCAGGACATCACTTGCTCTCTTCAACACCGGTAATCTGGGGAAATGAATAATGTCAATTGTTTCCAGATTGAGATACAGAGATGTAAGTGATAACAGAGACTATGAGAATTGCTGTATACCCAAAACAGAAATTGCCTTTTGCATATATCTCTAAATATTTTGGTAATGGACAAAGATGCTAGATATTTTACATTACTCACAGACCATGCAATCCAAACAAAAGAATAAATGGTTATATTATAAACATACAAGTTTATACTGGTCACACTCCTTTAAAATGGGTTGTATAGTTACTTGACCAGATACTGTGTTAGCACCACAATTGTGGGACACCTGGTGCATGTCATAATTGCAACCAGCAACATATTGTGGGTAATATCCCCATAGATGTTGCATATACTGTAATTTAATAGTATACAGAATAAATGTTGGTGTCTTTGTATAGATCAGCTTACCTTCTTTCATTTCACATCTTGGATGTTTCCAATAAAGTAACTTATATTTTTTGTTCCATTGAAAACAGCATTAACTTTCTATAGTGGTTGGATGCATGCAACTTTACTACATGGCTAACAATAGGCTACCTGACAGTTTAGACAAGTTTCAGTAAAATACCAACTGAGAAGGTATGTACAGTAATCCATCGACATTCCAGGTTGCTACGGCCTAGCATATAACTATGTGTTGGTTTTCCAGGTTAATGGAAGATGGTTGCACACATGCTAAGTCAGCACTCCAGCTCCAAATAATCTCCAATGCTATTTCCAAACATTAGACCTGGCAGCCAGCAGGATGTGCAAATCCTCTGGCAGCAGCACTTTGGCTCTGTGCCAGTCGAGGTTTGGAGATAGTCAAATTAGATGTGCTGATGAGTTGCGGGCCACTTCTTATTCTAAAAGTGGAATACATAATCACATAGATCCCATGCTAAAGGGATAAGCATTCAGTTTCAAGATTAAGTGAAAAGTGTGAGTGATGAAGGAACAAGGTGTGTCACTAAAGCCCTATTCCAGGTTCCCAAGGCCTGGCACACAGTTATGCAGTGGTGTCCCAAGCTAATGGAATAAGAAGCAGAAAGATCTATTAGTGAACTTTAAAATATCAGTCAAAAGCTCTGATATTTCAACCTTCATACAAGTTAAAGTGTTGCACACATACAAGGAAGAACTGTCTCTTAAAATGCCTTACACAGCACTCAATGAAAATTCAAACACTGTGCACAATGCCAAGTGTGATGAAGGGTCTATAAGTTCCCATTGTTGGGGACAGGAACCCTTTACTTAAGCATATATATCAAGGTCCTTCCTAGATTGAACTAGTCCTTCTCCAAGATGCAACATACAACAGTTGCATAGCTCCTGGGTACCTATTTACTGCTAAACAGAGGCACAAGGTGAAAGGAAACTTGCCCAACCATTTGTCTCACCCAAGGATCAGACCTGGGATTCTCAACAGTGAGCCAAGCACTTAGATCATTGTACTACAGGATTCTTATTGGTTAATACTTAATAACTCTTATACTGTAGTTAATTAGTTGTTACATATAATGCATATTCAAGAAGCCACTAATATGCAATGCATTTCAGGCATAACTTAAAATACTGTACTGTAATTCAGTTAAATTATTTATAGGTTTAATATGGTAAACACTTAATACTAAATAAGAAGTAAGCTAACTACACAGTTACTTGGAAAGTAAATACTGTTTTTGCATAAAGTTGCTGTTATATATGAATATATTGCAAGATCTCATACTTAATCCTGAAGTAGCATACCTACCTTGATGCAATATTGCTATCTTGCAAAGAATTCTTCTTGATGTTAATCACTTCTGTTTCATGTTGGTTTAATAAGTTTTGTTTTTCACGAAGCTCTGTTGTGACTTCTCTCAACCTGTGTTCAATGTCACTGAGCCTGAGTCGTAAGGAGTCAACTGTGAGAGAGTCAACTGCCAGCTGACCAGCCTGAAGGGAACCAACACCATCTCCTAAAAGCTCACTGCAGAATTCAAAGGATACTGGGTCGGGCGGGGAACTCCTGGTAATATAAATGATTAGAATTAATTCTTGCCGACATTTTGGAAAAAGCCATAAAATAAAAGTTCATCCATAATGCTCCATTCAAGAAAGGAATGAAACAGAACTATCAACTGCAGATGAGGGATTGAGTGCCTACTACTAATGCAATCAAAATCTCAATAAGTATATATAAATATGCAGCTATTAAAAAAGTATCGACTGAAAATAAAATGCTCCTTTTTGAGCCAATCCATCAGTTGCTTCCATAGCAACTGCAGGTCAACCCCTGACTTTGGGGAAACCTTAACCCACCATGGTATGCAACTTTTAAAATGGTTTTACTTCATATGACTGGAAGACTTTGGAGAGTACTGTATTTCAACCTTCCCAATAGGGCAAAAATGGGAGAAGCCATCCACAAGCTCATCTGTCTTGCAATATTGTGAACCCCATAAGAACTAAACCCTGAAGAGCCAGGAGAGGTGCTCTAGCCAGAGTCCAGCACCACAATGGGAGATACTGGAAAGAGTCCCACCTCCATTTGTACATTTGTAGTACATTTGTAAAAAGAATTTTTTCAGTGTCAGAGTAGTTAATAAATGGAATGCACTAGGAAGTGATGTAGTGGAGGCTGACTCCATACACAGTTTCAAATGTAGATATGATAGAGCCCAGTAGGCTCAGGAATCTGTACACCTGTTGATTGACAGTTGAGAGGCGGGACCAAAGAGTCAAAGCTCAACCCCCACAAGCACAATTAGGTGAGTACAATTAGGTGAGTACATAATGCACTGTCTGTACATCTCCCAAAAAAATGTGAGCACACACAATACCGGTGACCAATGTACCTGGTTGGTCTGATGTAGACTGGAGATAAAGCCCCAAATCACACCAGAAATATTGTTAAAGAGCATTTCTTCATTGATGCTCTTGTTCTGAGTACTGTACAGTACTTAACTTACTTGGAGAGGGTCTTGGGAGTTGTTCTACTTTCCAAGCCCAGCCTGGGACCAGACTTGACTTATGATAGCTTGGTCCAATAGGTTGTTGTTAGCAGCTGCCTGCAGGCCTACATGTCCACTGCAACCCAGTTGGTCTGGCACTTCTTGCAAGAACTGATCTAATTGTTTCTTGAAAAAGTCCACCTTTGTTCCGGCAATATTTCTATTGCTCGCTGGCAAAGTATTGAACAGCCGTGGACCTCTGATGTTCAGATAGTGCTCTATTCACTGGTTCTATTCTGCATTTCCTTCCGTATCTTTTGCTCCAGAATGTTGTCAT
Organism: Procambarus virginalis; assembly: GCA_020271785.1. Classification (NCBI taxonomy): domain Eukaryota; kingdom Metazoa; phylum Arthropoda; class Malacostraca; order Decapoda; family Cambaridae; genus Procambarus; species Procambarus virginalis. The sequence continues at coordinate 26,752,226 of WNGS01001312.1, read as the reverse complement.
TCTACTGTGCAGATTTGGAACCTGGCCTTACAGTATCTTCCAAGTACATATATATTATTTGATACTTCTCTTGTCTCCTTTCCAGAGATAGTACATACATTCATACATAAGTACAGACATTCATGCATACTGGACTGTACTGTACAGTATATAGTACTGTAAAATAATAGATAGTACAGTACATACATACTGTACTATGTAAAAATCTAATTCAGATCCACTAATATTTTTTAAATAAAATTATTATTATTATCATATTGCATATGGCATTCATCTAAATCTATAAGCAGATTTGATGTTTATTATATTACAGTAGTAAAATCTCAGCAATATGCATGACTGAATGTGATTTTCTAATGTAATTAAATCAACAATATTAACAAAAATATCTTTCACTATCAAGCCATTGTTTTACTTACTTATTGGTCTCTGAGAAGGACGAGTATTCAGACTTAGGCGAAATGGCTGACACAGAAGATGCAACTTCTGTTTGTAACTGGGCATACCGACCTTGTGTTGTGTCTGTCAACTCGCACACTTCCGTCAGTATTGAACGCCTGCAAAATCAAGATCTGAATGTCATGGAACATCCTTTTTTTTGGGGTGGGGGAAGAACTCCCAGTAGCATCCCAAGCTTAGCTCTGAGCCATTGCCAACACACTAGGCTCCTGACACCCCATCTGTTTCCTCCTGGAGGCTAGGACCAAAATCTCACTTACTCTCAGGTAAGCTTGGGGATCAACCACCCAAAAGTGGGACACCCCCCCCACCTCCCTTCAGCCACCACCCACCCTGCAGTTTTTTCATACACAGAGGATACTCTAATAAAATCCTACAAGATGCAGATAGAAAGTTAGCACAAAAAATCAGATCTTCATTATTACAACAGAGGAGACTACAGCCAACTAATGAAACGCTAATCCTCCCATTTCTCTATTTTCCAGGAATTACGGGGTGACTTCGGAGAGAACTCATTAACCCCTGAGGATAGCTAACAAGTCTACATGGAAATCACCCAGCATGGAAAAAATTCCCACAAGAGATACCCATGTTAGCTTGGAAACGAGGGAAATCCTCAAATGACATCCTGGTAAAAGCAAAATTTCCTTAGCAAACCCAGAAACCATAGGGTCAAGGAGACACTCCAAAATAACAACCATCGTACATATATTGATGTAATGGACAATTAGAAAGTAGCACTTGGTAGTACAGGTATTGAATTTGGACAAACCCTAAAAGATTTTGTATTTATGTTGATAATAAAACCTAGCCTACTCACTCTAGGCCCTAACACATTATCTGAGGCTTGTTATAGCCTCAGTATAGTTATAGAGCGAGGTCTGCCAATCAGTAGCGCATACAGTGTATGTGCTATAATTGATCCAGTAATATTCGTGTTTGGTTTTAAGCTTTATTTTTCCAGACTTTTATAAAGTGAATACTGTAGTACCAAATTCTACTAATTGTCCATTACGTCAATTAGGGTTGCCCTCTTGCCTCGTAGAGTGAGGCAGATTTTGGCTTCCGATAGGTGAAAGATGAGTCTCGGAGCCTTGGTGTGTTTAGCTCGTGCTTTAGCTGGTACCAGAGCTAAGCTTGGTCTTTACTTTGCACTTTTTGGTACCTCCCAGAAAGTACCCTGCTATGAGTTATTTGTTCATTTGATGCATCACACTATTGTGATTTCCATGTGCATGACTTAGCTTATTCTAGTACAAAGAATTAAAAGTATAGTAAATGGTTATGCTTTATAAGCTTTAAAATTACATATGATTATTCTTCTCATGCTTTAATAAAAGACAATGTTACAGTATTTTCTATATAATATTTACTATATAATGTTTACTATACTACAAGAATGTACGACTGACACAACAGCTAAGCTTTTGTTAAAAGTCTTAAAAACTTCACCTGCACTGTCTTACCATTTGTCAATCATATCTTCCTGTACTCGCTCTTGATACTCGAGTAGACCCGGGAGAAGTACTGTTCGGAAGTCTCTCTCATAGTCTGCAGCTTCACACAGCAACAGGACATAGTCATTGTGAACTTGGTGAAGCTTTTTACATGCCTTTTGATACCGTTCCTTCAGCTCATCCAACTTGCGTCCTGGTTTTCCTTAAACAGACGATTTCTAAGTTTGAAAACATTTAACTATTAGCCTATTCCTCAGAATTAAAGTAAACAGTGAAATAATAGCACTATGAGATATGGATCAGTCACACTGTGGCAACAGGAAAAAGATATTGTAACTTCAGTTTTCTGTCTCATAAGGCATGCATAATATTAAAGAACTGAATGAAATAAATCTAAATAGTACAGACCTCTGTATGTTTCTTGCAGTATTTCCACACACTTGCTACCTCCTAACCCCAAGCACATTGTTCCTAAGCATCCTCTGCTCTCACTCAGCCTACCGCTTTGCTCCATAGTTGTCCACCAACACCACCCTCACAACACCTTCACTCCAATCCTTTCATACCACTGCACTCTCCAAAATCTTGACCCCCATATAACGGATCCAATTACCTAAATAACTGATTAAATCCACCTACTTGATTATATCTTTGAAAAGTTGGCTTTCTCAAAAAATTATCTGGATCTAGAAGGGAGGGGAAGAGGGCACTGTGAATTTTAGTATTTTTTTTACTTCTGATAATAATTTCACTAGAATTTTAATTGTATTCTCATTATTATTAATCTTCACTTTGTATTTGTAAATACTGTATTATTTGAAATAATACGGTTATTTTAGAAATGTTTCACTAAACTTGTATTGTAATATAAATTATATAAACGAGTATGTGAAATTTTCCGAGGTATGCACACTTTTTTATTATTATTAACAAAATTAGGTATACACAGCAATGTGCTGTTTTCCCTGTGGGTGAATAAATAATAAATAAATAAATGTTTATTCAGGTAAGGTACATACATACAAGAGATTTTTACAAAAATTGATAGGTTCATAGATAGAGCTAGCACATACAATGCCTAAAGCAACTATTACGCAAAACTATAACTACACTTTGCTTTCTGTGGATTATCAAGGGTACAGTAGCACAGGGTCCTTGGTTCACAACTAAGCGATCTTTGGTTGTGATCAAGCGTACCTTTGACTTCAAGGAAAATAAGGTAATGATTCAGTTGTATAAATCTATGGTGTGCCCCCATTTGGATTATTGTATCCAAGTATGGAGACCTCATCTTCAGAAGGACATAGCTGCTCTGGAGAAAGTGCAACACCAGGCAACAAAAATTATTCAAGAGCTAAGTCAATTCTCGTATAAGGAATGGTTGAGGGGCCACAGATGAGTTAAGAAGTAATTAAAAAGCTTTAAATAATTCTGATAAAGTGATCTAGTGGAGGTTCTGTATAGAAAACTGTCCCTATAATAATAATAATAATAATAATAATAATAATACTAATAATAATAATGTAATATTCACAGGTAGGTACAATGGGTAAGTGAGATTACGATGATTGGTATTTCTACGAGGACCACATCAAGAACACTGTGTAAGGAAAAGGCAAAAGACATGTAACTACTCCTCTGAATTAAAAAAAAAAACTAAGAGCTACAAGAAGTTAGATGTGTTAAGAAGAATGAAATGATCACTACATATAAATAGTACAGGAACTGACAAAGAATTTTTGAAAACTGCAGCTTTCAAAAGAAAAGGACATAAGTTCAAACTAAGGAAACAAAGCTGCTGAAAAAAACTACAAAGTTACTTTTGCAAACAGTGGTAGACGGTTGGAACAAATTATGCGGAAGATGAATTACCTGAATAACAATTTGAATTGAATTTGAAGGTGGTGGAGGCCAGAACTATCAACTGTCTGAAAGTGTCACATGACAAAGAGTACTGGGAAGATGGGACACCACGAGAACTCTCATCCTGTAACCACACTAAGGTTACAAAGTAACCTTAATGTAATACCTTATTACATTAAGGTAATAACTATGACATAGGGATAAACACAATCAGCACCATGAAGGCAATCAGTAAATGTTCTCAACTGTAAAGTTTGTTGTACAAGCACAGAAGCTCAATTCAATTGATAGCCGTACTCTATAACATTACTCTCACTGTTACACTATTAGTCAATACATGTACTAATAACCAATTGTTTTTACTGTAGCTGCTGGATGA
>WNGS01001312.1:26699465-26713561 GCA_020271785.1 Procambarus virginalis | reverse complement strand
AGTACTGTTCTTGAAGGTCGTGCAACTGCAGCACAGCTGGAATTGGTGGTTCGCATGAAATATAAAAGTAAATTAGTCTTTGCAGAATTGATTATGATTGTCCCATACCTTGCTTATTAGGTTCTTGGCAAAATCGTGGGAGAATGTTTGTCAGTTTTGATGCTAACCTCTTTTTTAATGCAATCCAAACTATCACATATAAGGAAGTTATGTATAAATTACTTAATGAGGATGACATGTTGTCAATTGGGGTGTATGATAACGTTTATCAATGGCATCAAAGCGTCAGCCCCCCACTCTAAGCTTTTTGTGTTGTGAAACTATATGTGCTAATTTGGAAATTCTAGCACATAATATTCAACTGCTACCATCTGCATTAAGGAGAAGTTTAACGGAATTTAATGGTATTCGAAACTCCAGAAGCTGCTACTATTTCTTGGTATACCCATCAGCTCTACCATATCAAATATTCTGGGAAGAAGATTTACATTGGAGTGAAGAAGACTTTGTTAATAAATTAAAACATTGGTATAGATGGATGAACTACGGTGATTTAGTAGCACTGTAGTTATGTATGTATTGTACAACATTTTCCTCGTTCTGAAAAGAATTCAATTAAGAAACGTAATGATTTGGTTTGTACAGTACTGTCAAGACATCCTTAGAAATATTTATCTATTTTATTGTATTAATTTCAGAGTATACGTTAAGAAACAAAATGCATACCAAGACATTGTAGACTTTACACACCTACAAGCAATGAAGTTAGACAAAAGTAGACATGGAAAAATGGAACATGGAACTGTACTTTTGTGTTTGAGCATTCTGTGCCACGATTGCCCATATTTTGAGAAAACTCAGGCTTTTTTTTTATCACTGACCAGATAAGACTTCCTAATCACTGCTTATTTAACCCAGTTTGTTGCACACATTATTGTGCATTCAAAAATGTCTTCAAGCTACTGTATTGTTTTATTATTACTATACTGTACTGTACAGTATTATTATTGTAGTGTGCAACAGTTTAATTCAAGTTAGGAATATGTATTTAATTTTCTAGCACGTCTTGAGTAAATTAAGGAAAATAGGACGTGTATGAATAACATCTATGATGTGTATAATGTAAATACTACAGTACTGTAAAACATAATGTAATTTGCCTAGCCGAGTGAGATATTTAATGAAATATATACTCATTTAGATCATTAGCAGGTTATCGTATGATATGAGAAAGGCTGAAGAAGGTCTTTTATGATTTTAAAATCATAAAAATATTATGGAAGTCCACATTAGATAGTATTTAAGTATGTATCATGTCACTTTAAATGACTCCTTGGCCGAGATTTATTTCCCAGCTTCTGCTTTTCTTTGCTACTGATACTGGTAATGCTCTACATTAGCAGTATCTTGTTGTGCCCACAGGGAAGACCTTGGCCTTAACTGTGGTGTATTAAGGCTACAGTATAGTGTCACATTCTTCTTAATCTTGCTATTAAGGAAAATGGGAAAAACAGGTGAGGTTGAAATCAATATGGTACTTTTATGTAGTAGTACGTAGTATTATGTAGTACTTTTATTTTATTACCATTTTTTTTAAACAATAATATAGATGTGAAGTATGGCATCTTCAAATTGCTGAGCTTGAAAAGCTCAGAAAGTGTGAATGGAGGAAATGTTCAATACAAATCTTGGGTGTCCATCCTCACACTCATTGCAGTCTCATATCAGGCCTGATGTTCACACCCACTTGATGAAATAGTTTAAAAACTAATGACACTTTTTATCTAAAGGGAATCAGACATCCAGCACACTCAATTAGTTCTTTTTTCAAGTATTTATATACAGTGTGTGTGTATATAATATAATATATATATATATATTATATATATATAATTTTTAGATTTATATTTTCCTGTTGAAGTCAGATCTATATTGCATGAGCAGATGAGGAGTCACAATAACATGGCTGAAATATGTTGACCAAACCACACACTAGAAAGTGAAGGGATGATTACGTTTCGGTCCGCAATCGACTTGAGAATGGTCCAGAACGGACCGAAACGTTGTCGTCCCTTCACTTTCTAGTGTGTGGTTTGGTCATCAATATATTGCATGAACAGTGTTGGGAGTGATTGTGATCTGGGATAGCCCTAGAATCTGTTGGTCGAGTGTAATTTTTTTTTTTTTTTTATTAATTTAATATTTGGTTAAATGAATTTATAAAACCTTATAAAACCCACAGTCCTTTAAACTGTATTCTCATCATCAGACGTTTCATGTTATGATATGACATGAGGTAAATAATACAAACAATTTGTATGAACTAACCCAACTCTAAATGTACAGAAGACATTTATGAATAAAGTTATTGCTTAACCCTTAATTGATTGAAGAAAATTAGTTGTTAAAGAAAAGACTGACTGACTAGAATTAAATGAAGCCTGTATTTGTTTTAAGATATGTGCAAAATGTCATGCCTTGTAAACAAAAAAAATAATCCCTGTAATACACATACGAGGTCTAACCATTTATATTTTTTATAAATATGCTTTAACTACAGTAAATGTATAATTTGTACAAATAAAGATAACTTTATTGCTGTACAGTATTATTTACACAGAACCTTTCTTGCAGTAGACATTGCCTATGTTTAGAAGTTCTCACTTACTGGTATTTGATCATTGTCATTTAAAATGCTTTAACAAATGTTGACCCAAGAAAGATCAAGAATGAATCTTTGTATTTTTGGGAAATTCAGAGAGATACAAAGAGATTTTGAGAATAGAGATGCAAGTCTGTATTTCCAAATGTTTTGTTTCTATTGTTTTGTAGCTTCACATTCTGAGAAACAGCTCGTTATTATAGGAGTTAAAGTATAGTTTGACAGGCAGCAAAAGTGTGTTTTGGCATCTTAGGTCACGAGGCCAGTGTTAATCCTCTGAAGTTTACCGTCAACCTTTCTTGTCTGTCTTGTCCCTTTCCCAGGGGATGAAAGAGGAAAAATAAAACAGAAATGTGAGCCTATCGTTCCTGGGTCACTGTGGAGCATGTAGATCCGGTGCCACAAGATGCAGGCAGCGTGCAGACAGGGTCGATTATAAAGACTATGCAGGGCAGTTGTAGCAGGTGAGAAGAATGTGCAAGGAAGTAGCATCTTGAGTCTCTGGTGGTGCATGTAGATTTGGTGCAGATGGGCTCATGCACCAGGACCTTAGATGATGTAGGCAGGTACAGTAGTCAGAATGAGTAGTCACTGTCTTTAGAGTTGAATTGTCCTGGTGGCGACGAAGAGTCTGCAGGACGGGCTGTAGATCCCGCATGTAGTTAATGATGAGGCAGTTGGATGTATAAACAATGACTGGTGAAGCAAGATGTAGCCCTCTGCATTTTTATTTTCTTAGGTCCATCTAAACAATCAACCCAACCATCTCTTTCCTGTTGAGTCTCTGTGGCTTTGTCATAAAAACTAAAGTACATTTTATATTTTTTTTTATTTTTATTTATATATACAAGAGTTCTTAAATTCTTGTAAAGCCACTAGCACGCATAGTACTTCAAGCAGGTCCTTGATCTTTTTTTTCCCCGGAATACGACCTTGCCAAATTGTTTAACCAGGTACCCATTTACTGTTGGGTTAAACAGAGGCAACAGTTAAGGATTTGCTCCCAGTAAATCCTCCCCGACCAGGATACGAACCCAGGACAAAGCGCTCGCGAAAAGCCAGGCGAGTGTCTTACCACTACACCACGGGGACTGCAACACAGGATCTTCCTGTTTGAAAACCATACTGTCTGTTCTTATGTTATTACACTCGAGTTGTTCTACCCATTTGGTTTTAACTATTTTTTCTAAATGTTTTGACTACCATGCTTGTTAATTATGAGTAATTTAGAGGGTCTTCTCTGCTACCATTTTTGTAGATTGGAACCATGTTTGCCTTTTTCCATATATCTGCTAAGTTTTCTGTGCACAAAGTTGTTTTTAATATCGAAGTGGAATACTTAGCTCAGTTGCACAGTCTCTCGGCACCCAAGGGAAAACTCCAACTGGTCTAACATCTTTCTTTCTTTCTACCCCCTTGAGTAGTTTTCCATTTAAACACCACTTTGAATAAACAGAACTTTGATAATATAACTTTTCCCACTGTTTAAAACCACATTACAATAAAACTTTGCTTCAAAGTTTAGATTTACTGTGTGATCAAAATTAGTCTTATTTCTGTAAACAATGGCATCTTTACAGATTTACAGTAGCCTACTAATAATCACACGTGGAATGCTAGGGAGGAGGGTAATTATTTTAAATTTCAGCATTAAATATTTTAATGGAAAATTGACTTACAGAAAATACCAAGAACAGGTTGTGTATGTTAGTTAATAGTTTGCAGAGGAGGCAAAAATCTGATATTTAGCTGTAAATCCCAAAAGAAGCACAGTTTCATATTTCTGCTGTGTTTCAGTTATGTAATCACAATGGAACTACAGTACTGTATTTCAAAAGAACCATCTTCAAAAATATATCTCTTGATGAATTATATAAAAAATGTATGCAAACAAAACAGAATACAGTTCCATTTTCTCTAACTATAAAATGTGCCTGTATAGATTCATAGATGCGTTCCGACACCCCCCACAATTAGCAATTTCATAATGTCTGGAGCATTAACACTTACAGCATCTAACCCCCACATTGTGCATGGACTACAACATCTCCAACTACTCATGTGTACCTACTTTGAATATACACATTATCAACTTTATTTTCTCATTAAGAATAGCACAGGTTGTATAAACATCAACAGCCATATATAACATAAATGTATAAAGTTGAAAAAGTTTGTATTAATAGGGAGACCGAGGCTTTTATATACAACACAACGTCCTACTGAAACCCAGCAGACCAAATAAACAACTAAGAATTCAACATTTTTCTTACCTTGAAATATGTTAGTGGACTAGATATATAATACACATATACACTGACACTTAAAAAGTAATTTGTTTACAAAAATTTCAGATCATAACAAAAAGATTTATACTCATCACTTATTCTATTAAAAATATATTACAGTAATTATACTTTAGTAATCGTTTAACTTTCTCTTTCACTCATTTTTTTTTAAAAGATCTTCAATGTTTACATTAGTTATGAAGAAAATAGACAAAGATCAGTATACAGTACTGTACATCACGAATCGCACAAATATACCACCTTTCAGATACGCTGTGATACTTAATGACATACATACATTCAACCAGTTAACTAGAACATGGGTAGTCATAAGTGCATATTACAGTATATGTACAGGCACTGTACATTATGTATGTATATACTGTTCATATTTAGAGATGTTTTGTTTGTAATATGGGCACTACACATATGTTCAGAAATTGTATGTGCAAATGTATAGATATAGTGTACATATATTATTGTAAATATATCAACCACCTATTGTGGGAAATAAACATTTATTCACTTGGGCACTAGGAGATTCGAACTGCTGGCCCCGCAGGCATGAGGCAGAAGCTCTTCCGCTGTACTATGAGACGGCTATAAATACGAAAGATTTCAGAGGCAACAACTCGCTGCCCACCTGAAATGTATACTTTTGCCAGTTGCTATCAGGTACTTAGGAATAAAGTGATCCATGCCCATGTCATATAAATTGTCTTATAGTACAGAATCTGGTAAAAATGGGATCCAGATAATGGATTCCACTGTATGAATTTGCAATTCAATGCCATGTCATCCAGCAAGAGTGGTATGGGAACATCAGATGAGGATGAGGATAAAGGAACTTTCTTACCATGGACAAGACGGCAGAGTTATTAATTACTGTGATTGTGGCTGGGAGTGTTAGAAATTAGCAGAGTACAGAGTACGGGCATTTTTCCGCGGCAACGCCTTTTCCAGCAGAACGGACCAGCGAGATACGTTGCTGGTTTGCCTTATTGCTCTGCACTACGCGTCTGGTCTTTCTGATGCATGTGTATCGCCATTTATATGGTGATTGGCTTCTTTGATGGTGTCCCACCTGCGGTCTTCTTCATGGCAAACAGTATGAAAGTATCTTTGTGGTCTTTCCGTCTTTCTTTCTCTTCGAAGGTTTTCATCAATTTTGGACCAGGTAGTTATGTCCTTTCTCTCTCTGGCTTTTTCTAGATCGGAACCTCGTGCCTCACACTGGCACTTATCATCGCGTAGCGTTGGCAGAGCCCTCCAGCTTGTGTTCGGGGTGGATGTTGCTTCCGCTCCGTTTGCAAGCTTTCCCGTGCATTTTCTCACCTCCGGCCTGCTTATGTGCCACTTGAGCCTTCTTGGTCTTTAGACCGTGTTCTTTTTCTTTTTTCTCCTTGCCTTTTTTTTCCTTTGGTTAGGGAAAGCTTTTGGAAGGCCTTGTTTTTATTTGTCTTGGTCTTTGGGGGTCAGGTTGGGGAGCTTTCATGCTCTTCTCTGACACCGGAAGTTCTGTTTGTTTGGTTCAGGTGGTTGTTTTATTATGTTTGCAGCCTTCTCCTTTTCTGGAGAAGAATGAGACGGCAGGCTTCCGCAGGGGTCCGTTGGTTGTGAATGCTTGGTTGGTTAGGTCAGGGGTGCATGACATGTTGTGTCCGGTGGCAGCTTTATGGCCACTGGTTCTGTGACTGTGGAAGCTCTTTGGGTGAATCTGATTTCCCTGGTTCCCTGTTCCAGGGCTCGTGTGTCTCAGGTTGTCCGCAGTGTTATAAAGTTCAGCTAGCCTGTGGTCTACCCTTGTGCCCATGATGTTCGGAAGTATGCTACTCTCGCAGCGGTTTTTGGCAACGTGTCTTGGATAGACATTCGGGCGCTGGGGTTTTGGAGGTCGAGCAGGGTCCTGGCCGCCATGTATCTAGTGGATACAGTTCCGGTTCCTTCCTGGCCGTGTGTGGTTTTGGGGTGCCCATCTCTTCTTCGTCTTGAGACCTGTGGTGCTGCCACTTCCTGGGTACGTCCCTTCTTTTACTTATCTTTGGGTAGTTAGCTTCAAGGAGCCGATGGGGCTCCCCCACAGAAAGCCAGCGTTGAATGTAATGAAAAAGCATTTTCTGGGTGATCCCCGGAGGCTCCCCGACACTCTCCCTCCCTCTGGTCGGCGTTTTTTTCATCGTTCAAGAACTAGAGTGGTAGGCTTCCCCTCCCTCACCTACATGGGGATAATGCTAACAAGTGGAAGTGCTAGTCGCATGAAGGGTTGCATGTTTAGTTTCTTTCTAGGGGAGTTATTTTGATCTTTTTGGATGTAGATTGCACAGGTTAGCCAGTGATATGTTTTGATTCGCCACCTTTCTGGGTCCTTCCCCCATCGATGGCAATTATGACATACAGTACTTTAAGTGTAAAGTGCTCATAGGCCATTGCTCCCTGCACCTCTCCGAGGGGACAGGTTCTGGCTCACAGAACCTGGTCCTGTTCAGAACCATATATATCATGTTAATGTGGCTCACAGTCACATTAACAGGATATATATAGATATATATATGAGCCATATATAATATGGCTCACAGAACCCCATATGTCATGTTATGATTTCTGTGTGATTATCATTATTATTTATAGGCACACAAAATCGTTATATATTATTTGTATGCCTGAATATGTTGAAAGCATGTATTGTATAATTTGCCACAAAAAAATCCATACAATCTGTGATAGTCAAAAGGGCAACTTTTACAAATAACAGATTTAATACATAACCAGATGGGTCTTGAATGATATGATCCAGATTTTGAGGGAGCACTATACACATACAGTATACATAAATTCAACAATACATCCACATACAAAGAGGCAGTGATATAAACAAATATATTTAAAATAAGCATACACAATTACATGCAGTGCCAGGTACACATCTAATATGCACATATGAACATCTAGTAGGAAAAAAAAAACCTACAAATTATTTATCTGGAATATTCCACAACTCTGCATGGCACATATCCACTGGTAAATATTTAGTAACATATGGCACACACCTTCACCTATGTTGCCAAATTGATTTACCCAATTCCCACAACCCAGCGAGGGGGAAAAAGGGTCAAGACTTTGGTTCTAACTTTCATGAACATGGATAGTAAGAGGAATCATGCGAGTGGCTACAATTTTGAAAACACTTCTTTCCCTAAACATACAAAATCTGTGCACGTTATTAATTTACTTTTTTTTTAAACTATTGAGTAGCGGATTAAATTTTAAAATACTTTTCCCCTAGAATAATTCCATCACTGCTTAAATTTTACTGCAAATCACAAATTATGCTTATGAAAACAGTATGAGGATTATTTAAAGATATTATAACAAAATAAATATTAGACTACAAAATTATTGAAATGTAAAGCCATGATTAGCAAGCTTTTGTTCAACTCAATTATATTTGGAATTTCCATAGTATGATACTAATAATGAATGTATTCTAATGTACATGTACTACAGTGAGCTTCCAATCAATTTATTTTTTTTAACAGGGTCATAGTTAAACTAATGACAGGACCATAGTTGAAATAATGACAGGGCCGTAGTTAATGATGGGGGACAATAATGCTAGAATAATTTCACTTTTCTTTTCCAGTTATTGAGTGTGACTGACCCATCTGGCTTGCCTACACCCCAATGTGTGGCTGCTACTGCTCGGTAAACATGCCAATTTGTCTTGGAACAAATTCTTATTATTCGTCACGTACACTAAAAATCAGTATTGTGGTTATCACAGGAAACTAAAAATAATTATACATAGAATCTCAACAACAACCATATATGGATGGCTCTGCTGTTTATTTTATAAAATGTATTAAAAAAACAAAACAAGAGCTTGTGGTGTCAGTTTATGAAAGTCCATTGTTATGAAATACTGTATATACTGTATACAGTTAGTTATTCGTATCTTCCATTACCAAGAAACCACTAATCGTGTCAGTTCAACAAAAGTTTGGCACAAAAATTATAGTATCAATTAATATTTTTACTTAAAATCCATTGAGCTTAAGCTGGTAGTATTAATTTTCCAACCCCCTTATGCTGAAAAAGTACATTACACTCGATCTAATTCAATAGGTTTTAAATAGAATCTGTTTCTCCTCATAGAAATGGGCATTTATCATTATAAACATTTAAACTAGCAGATAACAAACTTCACATTGTGTTTGTGTTGACAGTGCTAATGCACCAATGTAGCTATATATTTGAAAGCCAAAAAGCTCCTCCACCAGTTCAGCCATAATGTGATAGGTCTCTAATAAAGTATAATCTCATCATATTTATGTATGATACAAAGATGCACCATAAAACTCAACAAGAATGGCATTACAAAGGAAGCTGATGGACCAGAAGCACCCAACTAACATGCTTGCATATGCTACTGGATTTCAACAATCATTGCTGTTCAAATCTTAACAACAATAGGTCAAGCACTATTTCTCCCTTAATTCTGAACAACTGTCTAAATAATAATAATAATAATCCAGAAACTAATTACTAACCTGACAGCAATTTTTTGTCTTCACTATTGGCTGCTGAGATAAATGGACTGACAAGATAATCACTTGACTATGAACATACACTGAAACCTTAAGATATAAAAATAGATTTGTTGGCATATTTTGTTATCAAAATTCCCTTTACCTGAATCATTTAAGAATTCCTCCTCATTAGCTGAAAAATCTACATAATGTGTTCCCATATACTGAAAACCCGTTACCACAAAGCTAAATCAGGCAAATTTTAACACAACCAGTACTGTAAGCCAAAATTACAATTAATTCACATAGAAAATATTTCTCAAATATAAAGGTTCTAATAGTAAATCTTCACTATTCTAGGTAAAGTACTGTACTGCAGCATGTATTCAGCTATGAATCATATATACAACCTTGGCTGGTTAAAAGAAAAAAAAAAGTACTGTACGTGCAGTATCCACACTTTACCATCCACAATATAGAGATACTTTCCATTTACATCAAATAACTCCATACTGTCTAATATCACCAAAAAGAGTCCTTATAAAAGTCTCAGTATAGGAAATATCACTATAATGACACTTTATATTGCTAACAACACAGTTCGCTATAGTGACGAGTATATATTGTCAACAGATGCATATATTTCTGGAAAGTGTGGTCTGTTCTCTGGATCATACTGCCAGCACTTTAGCATCAGCTGATACATCTCTTCTGGGGTGCTGGGAGGCGCCAGCATCCGGTATCCTGAAGCAGGTTAATATAAATGTAGGAGCAGCAGGGAGCATTAGTTAAATAAAGAGGGGAAAAGAATAGGGTCAGTTTACTCATGATGGAATATTAGTTGAATTACAATAAATTTGTTCATAGTAGAACAGAGTGAGTCAAAAGGGCATATGAGTAAAGATCAGTTATTCCAAGATTTATTCAAGATTGAAGAGTCGGGTTAAATTAAAGTCAGACTGCCAAGAGTAAAATCAAATTAGAGATTTAGAAAGTATTAACTCAAGCTAAAGGAACTAAACAGTGATTTTTTTTATGGTAGGTGTAAGTGGCTAATTCAGGGGTAACATTATACAGTATACAGTACAGTAATTAACAATATGAATCATTTTAGGCAGCAAAACTCTACTTGTCAGTACTTAGACCTTGTGTAGATTTTCATATTCAATGTAAAAATTGATAATTACCCGAATCAATCATCTCCCTGGCTTTAGTATGGAGTAGCCATGATAAGGAACTTCGCCCGAGGAGAAGATCTCCCAGCACAGAACACCGTAACTCCAGACATCACACAAGGAAGTGTACTTGCCTGTTCAGGTAAGAACACTTTGGATTAAACAGGTACTTCTAGTGACATATTTCATTATATAAAAGTGGGCATCTTAATAAAGTAAGGCTCCCTTTGAGCAGTTGCAAAAGATGATGCTTTTTTTTTTGAGGAACTGAAGGATGTAAGGCTTCTTTTTTTTTTTTTGAACCACCAAAGAAGATAAGGTTTCATTTTTGAGCCATTGAAGGAGATAAGGACTTTCAATCAACAAACATTGGAGGTGGATTTAATACTAAGCAAATTATGGAGAGAAATACAGTTGAAATTTTTTAGCAACTAATGAAACTATGGCTTCAAATTAAAATTACTAAAGTAGCAGGCAACCGACAATTTATTGTGTAATTTTCATGAGTTTAACAAAGGCAAACAAAATAAAAATTTGTAATATTTAAATTTATATTCAGATTAATAAAATTACTTCAGAAGATTAACAAAAATAAAATGCCTGGTATTATTAAGTTTTCTCATATATCCTTACCTCAAAAAATTATTTGTTTTACCAAGAAATGTTTTATTATTCACACCTTATATTCAGGATTTATTATACATTATAAACAATATGTAAAATGGTTACTAATTTCAAATATACTTAGAATTTTCCATTGAAAATGAGAAAATTAGTAACCTGTGTAGTTCTGCATTAAATCCTATTGCCTCGACTCAAACTCACCGAAGTTGAGAGCTTCTGGCGCAGTCCATTTGATGGGTATTTGTTTCATGCCGTCACTGACTATATATTCCTCTTCCTCCCGTGACATGCCAAAGTCAGAGATCTTGACTATATTGCGGTGCCCTGAGAATCGGCAAGGATAACATACATAAAACATTAATTACTCAGCGAGGTGATAGATAAGCTAGGTAGCTGAACTAGTGCATTAGATGAGCCATAGTAAGGTAGCTCTACCTCATAAGATAGTAAAGTACTAGATCAGCAAAATGAGTTGGTAGATTGGTGAGTGAGGTAATCAGCAAACCTTCAACATTATAGATGAACTGTATAGGTTCATCTCAGTTGTCAGGGGGCCTGATAGCTGAGTGGACAGTGCTTCGGATTTGTAGTCCTAAGGTTTCCGGGTTTGATCCCCGGTGGAGGCGGAACAAATGGGCAGAGTTTCTTTCCCCCCTGATGCCCCTCTTACCTAGCAGTAAATAGGTACCTGGGAGTTAGACAGCTGCTATGGGCTGCTTCCTGGGGGATGTGTAGCAAAAAGGAGGCCTGGTCGAGGACTGGGCTGCGCGGACGCTAAGCCCCGAAATCATTGCAAGATAACCTCAAGATGACCTGACTCCCCCCCCCCCCACCCAAAAAAAAATCAGCACAAACTGATAACACTTTCTCCCAGTGATGGCTGACTTTGCTGGCTACACCAGGCCTGCTGGTCCACTTTCAAGGTTCACCCTAGTTTCTTCAACATTACCATTCCAGTTTAATACTGTCTGCTCATTCTTAATACAGTACTGTATTGTACTATTTTTTTTAGTTCTGTTCTGTTTAAATACTGTTTTGTTTATGCATTATTTGATTTAAATTCTCTAGTGTTGCAACTAAATTGATTAATGCTTAACAAATTTTAAATTGTTTTCCATAAATAGAATTACAGTACAGTATTTACAACCTTAATATAAAAAACTAAACCTAAAGTAATGATAGTATGTATATGATAATTAAATACAGTACTGTATATTAAAATAAATATTCTTTGATTAAAAACTAAATATAATCAAACAGTAACAAGTAAAAAATCAAAATAAGATGAATCCTGACTCGTTGATAAAACACGATCACTGAGTGCAGGGTCATGGCACCTTCCTCACCCTGAAGCTCCTTCAATGACACACAAGATCTCCAAACACACAGCAACTTACCAACAAGGCAGTTTCTAGCAGCCAAGTCACGATGGATGCAATTCTTGGATTCTAGGTAAGCCATCCCAGAGGCAGTGTCCAAACACATTCCCATCATCTGCTTCACTGTCAGTTGGCCCTTGTGGTTCCTCACGAAACTTAGTAATGAACCGCCTGGATTTATAGAAAAAAAAACTATATTACTGTAATGCATTGACATAAAAATCTGCTACAACATTCAATTACTTGTCAATTGGGTCCCCCAACCACTTGGGCTGAATGGAAGAATGACTGTCTAGCTTCATGCAGGTCGGCAATCAATCCCAGACCGTCCAAGTGGGATTTTAGATTATGCAGTTCAGTTTTGGTCGCCATATTATAGAATGGATATAAATTCACTTGAACGTGTCCAGCGTAGGATGACTAAGTTAATTCCCCAAATTAGAAATCTTTCATATGAAGAAAGATTAACAAAGCTTAAGTTGCATTCACTGGAAAGGCGAAGAGTTAGGGGTGACATGATAGAGGTTTACAAGTGGATGAATGGACATAACAAAGGGGATATTAATAGGGTATTAAAGTATCAACACAGGACAGAATGCGAAACAATGGGTATAAATTGGATAAGTTTAGATTTAGGAAAGACTTAGGTAAATATTGGTTCAGTAACAGGGTTGTTGATTTATGGAACCAATTGCCGCGTAACATTGTGGAGGTGGGGTCCCTCGATTGTTTCAAGCATGGGTTGGACATGTATATGAGTGAGATTGGGTGGTTATAAATAGGAGCTGCCTCGTATGGGCAATAGGCCTTCTGCAGTTGCCTTTGTTCTTATGTTCTTATGTTCTTAAGTGTTTGGACACCATTCCTTTTCCCCGTCCCATCCTGATACTGTTCCTGCAACATCTCATTTTGAGATGGACTTTAAAGGCCCTTTCTTGCCTTGCTACTTATTCTTGTATGTCAGGATTTCTTCTCCTCCCAGCTTCAGATAGAGTTTGTTTTAAATTAAAGGAAACAACCAGACACAAAGGAGTCATGCCAGATACAAAGTCATTGTCAGCACACCAAACCACTTATGTGATTCAGTAATGAGAAGTTAATTATTTCAACCCAGTTGAAAAGGCAAGGCAATTATCAGGAGAAAGCACCAAACCATTACAACTACAGTGGTGCCTCGATTAACGAATTTAATCAGTTCCAGCACTGAGCTCATGTGAAACGCTAGTCTTGCGAAACAACAACAACACTGTCGTTGGAGGCGTCCGAGAACTAGCGGAAACGGTAGGAAGTGCCATGTGGTTTGTTCGTTAATCGAACAAAAGCGTGTCAATCGAGATAAATTTTCTGCGAGTGGCTCGCTTGTTACTCGATATGTCGTAACTGGAGTCACCCTCACTCGAGGTTCCACTGTATATAGCACTTGGAAGGGATCAGGATAAGGA
>WNGS01001312.1:26684092-26699440 GCA_020271785.1 Procambarus virginalis | reverse complement strand
CCGGTAACGACGGCAGCATTGCATCATATCTTTACTGTCGGTCAATCTCAGGTAACGACGATCAATGCTGCGGTCGTTTACTAAAATACATGGTAATTGCCAAAAATAGGTTTTTATCCGATTTTTGGGTGGGACTGGTGTTTCAATATATATATTGTTCATTGATATAATATATTGAACAAATTTTCAGGCCCAATGTTCATGTTCCACACACAACACTGAAGTGGGTAAGTACAAAAGTTTATTATTTTGTAATTTGTTTTCATACTTTTGCGTATTGTACTGGCAATCTTGTTCTTCAATTGGACCCTTATTGCACATATCCATCAAAGCATATCTGATTAAGGGAAACAATTCATACCTAAATGAGCGCTCGTTGTATAACACAAAATTGAGATTAGCAACCGGTAAAAATACTAAACATTTGTGGGCAGGATATTGGGAGTGTAGCTGTGAAAGGCGTCTGGATGCTCACTCGCGGCTAACGCGGGCCCGTCTTCCAACTCATCGGCGGGTGGAGCCGGTGACCAGGTTTTTTTATTTTATATGCTAATATTCCTCTAGAGAATTCTATTTACGACACCCATTGATTACCAATAATGAAAGACCTAGGACGAAATTTGAGGTGACCAGAGTGAAACGAGTGAAACACATTTTATCGCTCTTGGCGCTTCTGGGTAACTCGTTCACACTTTCTTTGTTTGCTGTGAGTAATTACCCGGGCTTTTGGAGTTTATAGCATTTAGTGCTGTAGAGAATTCTATTGCGAACACAATGATACCAAATTTAATCTCGTAGGCGAGAATTGAGGTGACAAAGTTGAAGAGAGTAGACACTTTTCAGAATTAACGCGCGCTCCCGTGTGAAACGCTGGGACCCACTACGCAATAGTTTGGGGGTGTGGTGCTGGCTGGTGTGGGGTGCAAAAGTGTTTAAATACATGAAGCTAATAAAACAACAACTTAAATATATCTAGGCTATGTATAGCACCACATGGTGTTATATTAGGCCTCAGATATCATGTATTAGCAGGCGAGGAGTCACAATAAACGGTGCTGAAATATGTTGACCGAACAACACACTAGGAAAGTGAAGGCACGGACGCGTTTAGGTCCGTCCTGGACCATTCTCAAGTCCAATTGATTGACTCGGACTCTGATCCTAATTGGCCTTGAGAATGGTCCAGGATAACGGACCGCAACGTCGTCGTCCCTTCACTTTCTAGTGTGTGGCTTTGGTCAACATCATGTATTATAGGGCCTAGGAATGGTTAGGTTAGTTTCTAGGTTTGGTCAAGCAAACACCAGTAAAAAATAGTTTTCTGATATTTTCCAATTCAATAGTAAGATTTCTACTTTCTTAATTTCATTGTACGTCAGTATATCTACTATGGGTCCTCCCTAGTTACTATAAGTACTACCAAGACAGGAGGAGGGGCTGTGTGCTGAAGAACTCATTCAATAACTAAATATCCAGCCTGGAAATGACCATCAGAGGTTAATCCATAAAAATAAGTCCTTCCCTGTCCTCTCACTTGAACACACTTCATTAAATACCAACTTGCTCACTCATCTGGTCGCAAGTTGGTCGCACTCATCTAGCAATTATAACCAAGTGGAAGTACCACACCCACCCATGGTCCACCAACTGCTTACGTGGTGCATAATCAGTACCTGAGTCAAATTTTAGATAAGCTAATCTTCCCGAAACGTTAGCATACAGTGGGCCATGTGTAACTTATAATTATGTACAGTATGTATGGTTACATTCTCTGCATGTCCTTATATCTCTCCAGGCATGATCATTCAGTTTAGTTCCAGGGTGCAACAGCACTAATTTGGTAAACATTGTGTTTTGACCCTTCCTCCATCCCCCCCCCTATATAACTAGTCAGAGCTTCTGGCCCATGTTTTGAAGTATTGAGGCATGTGGTCACAGTCTTGTCTTTTATTGATTCCTAGAAATTGCCCACCTTATACTTTGAGGAGGGTCTGGTCTATTGGTTTCTTCAATTTGTGAATTTCATTTTGAGAAGTGTAAGGGAGGAAACCCAGGGAAGCCTTTTCCTTGTTCCTTATCCCTGGTGCCTGCTACTGAGCATTAACTTTCTATCCTCCCTCTAGTGTGGGGGGCCATAAGAGGTCCTAAGCCTGGTCTTGTTGCAGGGGCGGAGGGGGCAAAAGACAAAAGGCTTGCAGTTTTGCACTTTGTCCTTCAAGGAATTACAGATTTATGAGTCTCCTAAAGGTTATTGGGTTCCTTCCTCCTCTGGGTGAGAGGACCTTTCTTTGCCCTACTAAGCATTCTGCAGTGGATGCAACAGAACCTACCTCTATGCATGCCTAATGCACGAGACATTCTTCAGTTTCTTTGCAAGATTAGAGGGTAGGCTTTATTCTCTCCTACGGCTGAGGTTTTGACTCCATACAAGGGTGCTGGATAAGGATTCAGACTTGCATGCCCATTTGGTCCTACTTGGACTCAGGTCACCAAATCAAACCTTTGTATATCCCTTGCTGTTATTAATAATTTTAAATATATACTTCTGTACTGTTGCTAAAACATACAGATTCCTTAATATGGTAGTCTATGCCTGTCTCTTTAACGAACAAAGAGATACCAAAATGAACGTTCGTAACACGAAAATTGAGGTGAGAAACTGAAGAGTATACATATTTGATCTGGCCGCAAGCTCCCAGGAAGTGCTTGGCGCACTTAAGTATCACCTTTATATTGTACAGTATATCATTTATTATATTTCTTGAATGTCTTGCATATGTTAGCTTCTCATTTAGTATAGTTTACCCCATTGCCTATTAATAATTTTTATCTAATTATTCTCAAGTTTTGCCCGAAATGCTTTTTATTTATTTGTATACTGTATATACTCTAGTACAGCCACTAGCATGCATACCATTTGCCAGGCCTTAACCTATTTTTCCCCGGAATGCGACACACCAAATTGTTTAAAACCAGGTACCCATTCACTGCTGGGTGAATAGAGGATACAGTTAAGGATTGGCCCCAGTCAATCCTCCCCAATCAGGATACGAACTCGGGCCAAACGCTCGGCGAAGTGCCGGTGAGTGTTTTGCTATTGTGCCACGGAGACTATTTTTGCATAGTGGCTACATTCTATGTGCAACCACCCTGTACCTACAATTGAATCCTTTGTCTTACATTCTTTGTATGCAAATTCTTGCATGAATAAAATATTAGTAGCATTATTATTATAGGTGTGAGTGTCTATGTAGTATTCCCATATATAGCAGTGATGGACACCACTACCTACCCAACTATGGGATCAGTTGATCCTTCTTACTGTGGTTGATGATACTTCCAGAAGTTCTTGGTGGTTTTCCAGGTTTAGCTAGATGTGAAATGGTTTTTCCTGAGAAAACTACGAAAGAGTTAAAAGAATTCCTTACTAGTCAGTATACTACCACTTAAAAGTCAAGTACGTATGAATTCGTGACTATTGACGACCATCACAATAGGTACTATCTAAACAGGAGAATGAGTTGCAGCATGATATGAGACTGCAGAAATGCTTGAAAAATTCCTGAAGTGTCATGCTGTATGTTGCCTTAAATGTAATAGCTAAGATATTTTATGATTTATTAAATAACTTACCTGGCACCAATTCCATCACAATCATAATTGGCTGTTTTTGAACACATATACCAATGAATTTGACTATATTCGGATGGTCATATTGCTTGAGGATGCGCCCTTCTTGTAAGAATTTCTTCTTTTGCTCATCTGGAAGTGTAACTCTACATGTCTTAACAGCAACCTCAAGTCCCGAATCCCTTAATCGAGCCTTGTATACATCCCCGAAGTTACCCTGTAAGAAACGTACATACATATATAATGAGGAACACAGGTGACCTATATAGTGAAAGAAGGTTATAGATATAACAAAATATTATTTATAGTTATAAAACCACTATCACATTCCAGCAGTCATCTACAACAGCACTTGTGCTTCTCATAAATTGCCATATACAATACACACACACACACACACACTGTGTGTGTGCGTGTGTGTGTGCGCGCGCCCTCCACACATGGGGGGGTGTCATTGGCTGTGTGGACAGCACGCTGGATACGTAATCCTGTGGCCAGGGTTCGATTCCCGGCGCCAGCGAGAAACAATTGGCAGAGCTTCTTTCACCCTGATGCCCCCTGTTACCTAGCAGTAAATAGGTACCTGGAAGTACAATGGGGCCTCGACATACAATGCTAATCCGTTCCCAGAGACGGATCATAAGTCGAAATATCGTAAGTCGAAGCGATTTTTCCCATAAGAAATAAAGGGAATTGAATTAATCCGTTCCCCACCCTCCAAAATATTAACATACAAATACATTTTATACTGAATACAATGTTTTTTTCTAACTACAATACAGTACCAAAGTTTCTTTTACCTTTATGGAGGGCTCTTGATGGCGTATGGAAGATGGTGATGAGGGGGAGGAGGAGAGTTGTTACTGTTTGGAAGGGGAGTCCCCTTCAATTATCACATCAGGCAGTGATGTTTTCTCTGGGGTATTCTCTCTCCTACGTTTTGCCTGAATACCACTAGGACCTGGTTGTGGTTCAGTGCTTGTTTGTCTCACTACAAATTTGTCAGGGGACATTTGTTTTTCCCTTCGTTTTAACATTTGTCTGTAATGATGCATCACAGTGTCATTGAATAGGTTAAGGCAACGACCTACTGCAGCTTGATTTGGGCGAGTCGTTTCAGCAAAGGTTTGCAATTCTTCCCATGCTGCACACATTTTCTTAATTGTTGAGGAAGAGACATTCTGTACTCTTGTTTCTGCTCTATGGTCATCCTTACATGGGTTTTCATATGTTGAGCCTTACCACTGACTTTCCTGGGACTCATGGTGTGATATACAGAGCACCACTTGGTTTCCGAACTTTAGTTATCCGAAACTTCCAGTTTCCCGATTGGGGTTGGGCAGTCATGCTACCCGAACAAAGTTCGGGTAGGAAGGGGTCCGCCAAGCGTCACGCTGGCTTGTGGTGGTGGGTGGGAGATGGTCCAGTTTGCCCACAGTGACTTCACAGATCACGGCCTATTATTCCTATTATTTTGAATTGCCATAAGGCTGGAATGTTCATTCTGTGCTTTTGTTTTACATATCTGCACAATCAAGAAACATCTGTGCACCATGTTGGCTCCAAATGCACACATTGCGTCAGTGATGGCTGACCGGTGGGTGGATGGATGGGAAAGCTTAGGTGGGAGGCAGTATGAGAGAGGGGGGGGGGGAGAATCAGTGAGAGAGGGGGAGAATTAGTCAGAAAGGGAGGGAGAGAGAGAGATGCTAGGAGGGAGGGGGAGGTAGGAGAGATGTTAGGAGGTAGGGAGAGATGCTAAGAGGGAGGGGGAGGTAGGGAGAGATGCTAGGAGGTAGGCAGGAAGGGACGGAAGTAGTGAGAATTAGGGAGGGAAAGGAAGGCTGGCAGGCACAGGCAGGCAGGCACAGGCAGGCTAGCTGGCAGGCAGGGAGTGAGTGGTAGTCACGCGGTTGAACCGCGTGACCTTGAGAGTATGGGATGTAGGGGCGGGTGGTTTGTCGGTGGTGGGGGCGAGACCGGCTCATTCCCGAAGATAAGCCTAACACACACTACCCGTTAGCATGATGGCAGGGAGGGAGGCAGGCAGGCAGGCAGGCTGGGAAGGAGGCAGGCAGGCAGGCAGGCAGGCTGGGAAGGAGGGAGGCAGGCAGGCAGGCTGGGAAGGAGGGAGGCAGGCAGGCAGGCAGGCAGGCTGGGAAGGAGGGAGGCAGGCAGGCAGGCAGGCAGGCAGGCTGGGAAGGAGGCAGGCAGGCAGGCAGGCAGGCTGGGAAGGAGGGAGGCAGGCAGGCAGGCAGGCAGGCTGGGAAGGAGGGAGGCAGGCAGGCTGGGAAGGAGGCAGGCAGGAAGCGATATATGGGTGTTGAAGTGAACCGTGAATCACGTGACCTTTGAGAGAGTGTGTGTGTGTGTGTGTGTATGGGTTTGGGGTGGGGGGTGGGGGAGGTGTGTCGGTGGTGGGGTGGGGGGTGGGGGGGTGTGTCGGTGGTGGGGAGGGACCGGCTGACTCCGTAAGCCTAGCCACACTCCACAGACCTGTGACCCAGATTTGTTTCTTAATTGTACAGTACATCATATATTTTTGGCAGGATGTGCCTGCAGGCTGGCAGGATGTTCCTGCAGGCTGGCAGGCAAGCTGGCAGGCAAGCTGGCAGGCAAGCTGGCAGGCAAGCTGGCAGGCAAGCTGGCAGGCAGGCTGGCAGGCAGGCTGGCAGGCAAGCTGGCAGGCAGGCTGGCAGGCAGGCTGGCAGGCAAGCTGGCAGGCAGGCTGGCAGGCAAGCTGGCAGGCAAGCTGGCAGGCAAGCTGGCAGGCAGGCTGGCAGGCAAGCTGGCAGGCAAGCTGGCAGGCAGGCTGGCAGGCAAGCTGGCAGGCAAGCTGGCAGGCAAGCTGGCAGGCAGGCTGGCAGGCAGGCTGGCAGGCAGGCTGGCAGGCAAGCTGGCAGGCAAGCTGGCAGGATGTTCCTGCAGGCTGGCAGGCAAGCTGGCAGGCAGGCTGGCAGGCAGGCTGGCAGGCAGGCAAGCTGGCAGGCAGGCTGGCTGGCAGGATGTTCCTGCAGGCTGACAGGAAACATCCAGAGGATGTTTGCCAGACGTCTTAATAATCAGTTAGGAACAATTAAGGACTTTTATAAAGCGGATCAGGACTTTACTTATTGGTGAGTACAAACAAAATACGGTCGCGTTTACGCTATGAACCTGTCGATTTTTTTCCCTAGAGTTTTTTTCATACATTTTTCGGAAAAATTTGTTTTTACATTTCTAGTTTATTTTTTCCCCTCTATTTCTCGTATACGAACTTACATGTTAACCGACGGGTCTCGTCCCCAAGGGGTTCGGAAACCAAGTGGTGCTCTGTATAATAATTACTTTAATGTTCAAAATGCAAAAAATCACCACAGAAGTGGAATTTCTTATAGGCGCGATCGTCACTAAGCAGGCAGCTGTAGTAAACTGAGGCAGGTCGGCCGCGTGACCGGGAACCACGCGCTCGGTCAACCCGAACGTGTACCAACAAATATCGGAAGTCGACGACACCATCGGATGTCGAGTTGCATTTTTCGATGAAATTTACATCGTAACTCGAAATTATCATAAGTAGGGGCAATCGTATGTCGAGGTGCCACTGTACCTATCTAATATAAAGAATGAGTTAGTAGTTAGACAGATGTACTGTACATTTTAGTTCAGTATTCACTGTCATTCAGAATATGAGGGTTAAGACTGGAGAGAATGAAGGTTGTGTCATCAGCAAATACGCATCAAGCAAAATGGCTCAAGATATTGAGTAAAGTAAGTAAAAGTAAAAACAATGAGAGAAAACATTAATCTTTCACAAAAATTATTTCAAATTTAAGAAAGCAAGTAAAGGAATAAGTGGGAAAGTGAATATAATTTCTTACTCCAAAGCATTATATGAAACTCACTCTGCCTATTTTGTCTCTCAGCTCAACATCATCATTATTTAGTTCCCATCGTTCACGGAAGATGGGCGTGCGAAGTATAGCACCCGACTTGTTTGTGACCGGTAGACCACAGCTGTGCTGGTGAAGGATTAGTTCCTGGATGGTTGGGAAGGCTGGACCCTCAAACCTGTAGTGACCCTTACAAGAAATAAAACCATGGAAATATTAAACAAAAATACAATGCTACACATAATAAATCATATTACATTCTGATAAAGTGCCAGATAATACAAGGAAAAAGTTTTAACAGATAAAAATGACACAAAACAAAGTGTTATACCTCAGGTGTGGTCTGGACTATGAAGTGCTTGTGAGTGCCCCAGCAAACTGAGAGAACAATTTGTTGCTCATCATTACGTGTAGTCTCCCTTACTAGATAATTGCCCTCATTGACCAATAACCGCACCACCTCCTCTCGTGGTAATACACCATGAAACCATGGTTCATCCTCTAAGCAACGGTCTGGGTCATATGTCTGAAAGTCAATTTTCATTTTAGATAATTTTATTGGTGGTGTTATAAGGTGGTATGAATTGTAACCAATTTATTATGCACACAATTAAACTATGTTGTTAAGATTAATTGTTCATGCATGTTCTTCAAAAATGTCACCACAGCCAATTCAAATTCAGCAGTTGGACATGTTCTTATTTAGTAAAATCAAGACAGCATTTACAATTCTTAAAAATCGATGACATAGATGAGAAAAACACAAACCACTTCATAAAATTTTAAGATGACATAAAGATTAATGGTACAATTGGAAATAAAACTGATACTGAAGCCTTGCAAATGATCTACATGAACTACACAAATAGTCAGAAGATTGGCAAATGTTTTTCTATGTTGATAAATGCAAGATTTTCCACGTACAGCATAACAGTATACTTAACTATCATAGGAACAATACAGCAATGCAATAAACAAAATTTTTAGGTTTCAACACAAAATAGAACACAAAACAATGGATATAAATTAGATAAGTTTAAATTTAGGAAAGACCTGGGTAAATACTGGATTGGAAATGGTTGTTTATTTGTGGAATGGGATCCCTTGATTGTTTCAAGTATAGGTTAGACATTATATATACCTGTATGTATATATAATATATATATATATATATATATATATATATATATATATATATATATATATATATATATATATATATATATATATATATATATATATATATATATGCGGAAAATCCACAGAGAAAAATGAAAGGAGGTAACGTTTCGACTTTGTTAAAGCCTTTGTCAAACCAGACTGACAAGAGGAGAAGGGAATTGGGAGGATATATAGGCCGACACCTGACCAACCCAACCTAGGGAAAGAATTAACCAGAGACAGGTAAAGCTTAGCTTAGAATGGTCAAAGAGGATTAAGCGGTCAGAGAAAAAGGATGAAAGATTAAAGCAAAGCCTCATGAACATGCAATAAAATCTCTTAAATCTGTGTGTAAAGGTGATAAAGAGTTGATATCTAGGCTAATAAGTCGATCCCCCTCTCTTCCTTACATGTATGGTCTTATAAAAACTCATAAGCCAAATAATCCGGCAAGGCCGATAATTAGTTCAATTGGTTCGGCGGCTTATAAACTTTCTAAGTGGTTAGTCAAGGTTTTGTCCCCAATAGTTGGTACTATTTCCAACTCACACTTGACAAACAATGTGGACTTAGTTAATAAGCTATCCACACTGAATTTAAATTTTGATTTTAAACTAATAAGTTTCGATGTGACCTCTTTATTCACTAAAGTACCCGTTGATGACCTGTTAGAATTTCTACGTGAGGAACTACCTAAATATAATTTGAACTTGCAGACCAATAAAGTATTAGAACTTATCAAATTGTGTATAAAAGACAATTATTTTAGTTTTAATGGAAAATTTTTCAAACAAACATTTGGAATGGCGATGGGCAATCCTCTTTCCCCCGTTTTAAGTAATTTGTATATGGAATTCTTCGAAACAAAAATCTTATCCAGTATTATCCCGGCTAATGTAGTTTGGTTTAGGTATGTTGATGATATTTTGTGTTTATGGCCGTGTGACAAAGACCATATAGTTTTTCTTAATGAACTCAATTCTTTGGTACCTTCAATAAAATTCACTTGTGAGACTGAGGTGAATGGTATGCTTCCGTTTTTGGACATTATGATTCATAGAGTCACTAGAAAGTTCAAATTTAATGTGTATAGGAAACCTACCAACGTGGGGTCGTATGTTCATTTTTATTCGAATCATCATAGTAAAGTTAAACGGGCAGTATTTTCAGGAATGTTTCTACGAGCTTTGAGGGTGTGCAGCCCTGAGTTTTTTGATGAAGAGATTGCTATAATATATGAAATCGGGAAGAGTTTACAATATCCTAAGAGGTTTTTGGATTTCTCGTTTGAACAAGCCAAGCGTACGTTTTATAATCACATCCCTAAGGCGAAACCAGAAATTATTAACTCATTGGTTGTACCTTATGCGAGTGGACTTGAAAAATTGTCTTTGATTTTTAAGAAACTTAATATAAATTTGGTGTTCACTAATAGTACGATCAAATCCAATTTAATAAAAAACTCCCCTGATACAGCAGGTTGCGTGTATTCAATTCCCTGCAATGATTGTGATTCTGTGTACCTTGGACAAACAGGAAAGTCCTTACAATTGCGGTTGTCACAACATGCTTATAGTATTAGAACTGCCCAAACGTCTAATGCATTGTATCTACATACGAATTTATGCGATCACAATATTAACTGGAATGGTGCAAAAAGCATTACCAATTGTGGGATTTCGTGGAACGGAATTTGATTGAGTCTGCTCTAATCAGTCAGTGTCCAAATCTTCTTAATGTTAGTACTGGAATGTACAAACTTGATCCATTTTTAAGTTATAATATTGCACAACAGTTTAAGAAAAAACTGTAATTGTTAAAGAGGCTTACAATGTCTCATTATAATTTTATATTTATATATTCATTTATTGCATGTTCATGAGGCTTTTCTTTAATCTTTCATCCTTTTTCTCTGACCGCTTAATCCTCTTTGACCATTCTAAGCTAAGCTTTACCTGTCTCTGGTTAATTCTTTCCCTAGGGTTGGGTTGGTCAGGTGTCGGCCTATATATCCTCCCAATTCCCTTCTCCTCTTGTCAGTCTGGTTTGACAAAGGCTTTAACAAAGTCGAAACGTTACCTCCTTTCATTTTTCTCTGTGGATTTTCCGCATAAAATGATCAGTGTTTTGTGATCGTCAATTGCATATATATATATATATATATATATGAAAGAGTTTGGGTGGATACAAATAGATCCTGCCTATTATAGGCCAACAAGCCTTTTGCAGTTTCCTTAATTCTTACCTATTCGTGTTTTTATATTCAACATACATTTTGATGCTCTCACACTTTTAAATTGATCTTGAGGCTGGTAATTCTTCTCAATACCTCACATATTTACTTATCAAGCTTACTTACCAATTCTGGTATACCATTAACTGCTTGTGAATGGACTTCTGCTTGGCCTTCTGCAGACATTTCCGTGAGAGACTGTTGGTCTGGTGCTGTGGTTCTCTCTTCGGTATTGGCTCTGGTGGGGGTGGGTGGTGTGGATGCAGGTGAGGCACTAGTCTTACGGTTGAAGGGTTTGCGAAGCAGCTCTTTGATAGCAGCTGAGCGCGTCTTGAGCGAGAGCGAGTCGGAACGTTGGTGCTGTGGCAAAGAATATTAATGCAGTCATTTAAAGGAGTATGCTGTAATGTAACATTGACCCCTGTATATCGTATATAGATAATTATTGTTAATAGAATTTTTAGCTATCATTTCAGCTCATTTCAAAAGTACAGTAAATATAAATCTTATACTCTCTCCATATCATAAGAATAATATCATATATAATTCAGATAATACTAAAACTAATTGGAAAATGTGGAGAAGACTTTTTGCAAGTCATGAGCTTCCTGTTCCCACCATGGATACTTGAGACAGTAACCAGACATTCAGATGCTTATATAGCTAAAGCTTTTATGATCCTCTCGAGACTTATATCATATGCCAGACTCATGACATTTGAAGCATACCACATTATTTATCTTTAATGTGCCAGCTACTTATCGCCGTAGTCACTAATGACACTTGCAATGCTATTCACTAACCATTAATGACATTTATAATTTACATTAATTACATCTTTAATTATATTAATGCATGTTACCCAACTATTCCACGAATCATTTAGGAAAACCAAAGTAACCAACGAGTTAGTTCCCCATCAGGTCAAATGATGATCGACTTGTCAGCAGCAAACAGTGTCCAACACAAGTTAGTTAGGTCATTTATTATCCACCCCATACCGATCTTGTGGGTGGTAGTGGAAAGGGTTACGGCCAACACAAGGTCAGGTGAAGTGTGGATATACTGTATTATTGATATTATATACAGTATACAGTATTGGATTATTATTATAATGAGGATCCTGGTAGTACAGTTGGGTTCGTTCTCAATGCACAATCGAGAATTCCGGGTTCGAATCCCGAGCGGGACAGAAATGGTTGGGCACATTTCCTTTCACATCATGGCTCTGTTCACCTAGCAGTGAGTAGGTACTCAGGAGTTAGTCAGCTTGTTGTGGGGTTGCATCCTGGGCAGGTTCAGTAACTTGGCCTTGGAGGGGGGGGGGACCACGATAAAAGCCAAATGTGAATGAATGCACTCTGGCTTCCTGTCCCCTGACACAGTGAATTATAAGCTGATCAGGACTGTAGTATCATAAGTCTAACTCCAATAGTAGTTCAGTGACAAATGCTCTGGATATACCGTGAATCTTCTCCAACGCCAATAACATTCATCAACACACAATTTAACACTCAAGTAATCTAGTTCCAACTTTCATAAGACAGTACAGCCTTACTACAGAGGAGATAGCCAATTCTGGCCTTATTAAAGCTACCTGCTCTCACCCTGCATTCGAGCTCTCTGATCCCGCCCTCATCTGAACTCTTTGCGTTTACTTTCTTCAAAGAGCTCTATCCTGAAGCCTCTCCCAAGCACTCTGCTCTCTGCTTCAAATCTTGCACAAGCTCTTTGTTTCTGGTCACCATCAGCACCAAGTTTAGGCCTTGCATAAGTTCTCCATCTCTCTCTCTCCATCTCAGGTCAGCACTATGTCCTGCCTGACTCTGTCAGCAACATGTAACAAGCATTCTCATCTCAACTTATCACGACATGTCATACCAACATCTGACTAACAACCGTCTAAAAGTCAGACAGCTTTTCTGACCCTGTTGTGAACGTTATGATACTGGTGGTGGTCCGTGTTGCTATAATCTAAGAAAGTTACATTGTAAAAGCATTAACCGAGTCTTGGTACTTATAATGTTCACTTCCAGGTGGGCAGAAAGAGTTGTAATGATTTTTTCATTGTCTTTCTTTTCTAATATACAGTATAGCAAGTTGGTGCACTCAGAAGTGGCTCAAGTTAAATGTGCCACTGTCTTCTCTCCATAACTGTGTGAAAGAATCACTTGCAAAGATCCCTGTCATGATTGGGGGATAAGTCACAAAATCCTGGTGGATACTATGAGTCCTGGCTGGGTCATATAGCCTAGGGGGTGAGTCCTAGAGCCTAGGGCTAGGCGATAGAGCCTAGGAGCACCTCAATTAGCCTAACAGGCTTCCTGTCCCTGGCAATGGGATATTAAAAACTGCATTTTAATACATATCTTTGTACTGTATTCAGAATTTTAAGTAACTTCCCCCTCTAAAATACAAAACCAATCATAAAATATAATACAGAGTTGCATGATGGTGTTAGTTGAAATTCATCACGGAAAATTGTAGGTCATGCCACCACACTATGAAGGAATGCTGTTATGAAGAACACATGAACACACACACATACACACAACACACATATGCAGAACACTGCTATGAATAACACACACATACATAATACAGGAAATATTTTAGCTAGCACACACATATAAGAACACTTATGACTCTTACAAACATAAGAGAAGATTTGTGTACATAACTACATGTTACAGGATACAGTGTTACAAATGGATCATCAGAATATATAAATAAACATAGTGATTTGCCATAACTGATCACACACACAATACAGCTGCCAGCCTCTGCCAACACAATCGGTATTACAGTGTAGTATTTTATGCTTCCAGTTCATGCAAACAGAGACATCACAACACACAAATTCAATACAGTAGATTAATTCTAAACAGTTATACTGTATACTGGTATGCTATAATGTTAGTATATGCCATTCATGAAACAAGTAAATATACATTTTATATATATATACTATAATATATATTATATATAATATATTATATATATATACTATATATATATATATATGTCGGACCTAGTAGCCAGACGCACTTCTCATGCCTACCTATGCAAGGCTCGATTTGCCTAATAAGCCAAGTTTTCATGAATTAATTGTTTTCGAAACGATAACCTACCTAACCAAACCTAACCTAACTTTTCGGTACTAACCTAACCTAACCTATAAAGATAGGTTAGGTTAGGTTAGGTAGGGTTCCTTATGTTCGGTCATATAAACTACGTTAATTTTAACTCCAATAAATAAAATTGACCTCAACATAATGAAATGGGTAGCTTATCATTTCATAAGAAAAAAATAGAGAAAATATATTAATCATGAAACTTGGCTTATTATGCAAATCAGGCCTTGCATAGTAGGCTGAGGAAGTGGTTCTGGCTACTAGGTACGACATATATATATATATACAGTTATTTTATAGGTTTAGAATGTTAGAAGACACATTAATACAGTACAATATAACTAAAAATCTCTGTTCAACGTATACTGTAGGTAAGGTTTATTAAGAATCTATCACAGCGAAGTGACTGTTGCATGACATCTAGTCCATGAAACTTAATTATTTGCTATAGGCAGGCAGACAGACCTGATAAGGTTTTATACTACTGGCTGACCACTAATATTAACACCATGGAGGACATACCATGCTTTACGTAATATCCAGTGAACTTATCTGACCAGACTTTTAATGGCATGTTTACTACATTTAAGCTAACAAGGGTTTCGCATGCATATACCATGACAAAAAATTAGTATATGGGCAAGTAAGTCACAATAACATGGCTGAAAGCAAATAACCAAATCCGCATATACAGTATACAAATAAAATGAAAGTGATGATGTTTCGGTCTATTATCGAGTTACGACTTAATAAGAGTCCAGGACGAACCAAAACATCGTCACTTCCATTAAATTTCACATGTGTGCATTGGGTTATTTATTTATATTGGAATTAGTATCTGAGGCAGCCAAATGATACTCAAAAATTATAGTGTAGTTTCATTTAACATATCTATTATGGAGAAAACAAAAATAATAATTTAGCTCAAAAACCTCATGAACAGTGACCTGCTGGAATATTATTGCTACCACACTACTAATTACTGATGCTCATCCAGTGGCTGATGATGAGTTACCTCCATTCAGAGTATGGATATTGTACACAAAGGAGATGCAGTATGGCAACAGGATATGAAACGTTAATCTACATACCAGAAAATTGAGAGCGAGTATGGAATTGGACTTTAGGCCCTGCAAGTGAAAGCAAATCTGTTGAGCTGTATTGTATTTATGTTTTACAAAACTGTATATCTGTTTAGTTTATCAGCTTTATAGTAATAAAAAGTCGACAGCATGAAGGCGTAAGTGCTTAAAATCGCACATTAGAAGAAGCAAGCTCAATGCAAATTTTAAGCATATCTGTACTGCAAGTACACTTT
>WNGS01001312.1:26652904-26673208 GCA_020271785.1 Procambarus virginalis | reverse complement strand
GAGGGTCGATCTCGACGACCGATTGTTGAAGTGTGGACGACTCTATATTGACTTTTTGTAACAGCTCATCAAGATTTGTAATCTGCTTAGCTAAATGAATTTGTGGGGTTCAGTCCCTGAGCCCATTATGTGCCTCTGTAACCCTTTCCACTACCGCCCAGCAGGATGGGTATGGGGTGCATAATAATGAACTAACTAACTAACTTACGACAGATAAGACGCATGCGCTGCCGTATTGGTCTGCCCGTGCAAGGCCGCAACATACACTGGTGCTCGATGGAGATAGGGGCGGCAAGGCGCAGAGCAACCTTGCCCAATACTTAGGGCTCGATGGTCCAGGTGGGTGCCCAAGGCAGAATTAAGGACTGCCAACAGGAGGTCCCCAGCATAGGGGGCTTGCACAGTTAGGAGATGCGCTCTGATCTACTTCTGAGAAGCTGCCTCCAGCAATGCTTTGGCGATGTTCTCCACTATAGGGCTATCCCATTTGGCCTGATGTATATATATATTATGATATATATACTATAATATATCCTAGATTTATAGTCTATATATATATATTACTAGTATATATATATATACTAGTATTTACTATATATATTATAATATATATAGTAGTATATATATAATACTATAATATATAATATATAATATATCTATATAAAAAAAAAAGGAAAATTAAAAAAAATATATATTCTATATAATATTATATATATCTATACTATTATATATATTATCTATAGATATATATATATCATTATATAGTATACTATATCTATATATATACTAGTAGTATATAGTTATATAACTAATATTATATATATCTATATATATACTAGTCTATATATATCTATAGTATATCTATATATATATATATATATACGTATTTATATATAGTATATAGTATATATTATATATATATATAGTCTATGTATATCTATATATATATCTTATATATATACGCATATACTATATATCTATATACATACCTATATTAATATTATATTATATCTATATTATATATATATTAGTACTAATTATACTACTTTTATTTATATATATATATCTATAGTGATATATATACTTTCTATATATATATATATTATCTAGTTATACTATATATATATATATATATATAAGTATATATATCTATAATATATATTATATAATGTATATTATATATACTATATATATATATATATATATTATTTATATATATATAGTATATTATATATATTATTAGATATTATATATATTTTATCTATATATATATATATATATATTATATATATATATATATATATATATATATATATATATATATACTATATATATATATATATATATATATAGTATATATATTTATATATATATATATATATATATATATATATATTGTTATTATATATATAGTATATATATATATATTATATTATTTATATATATATATATATTATTTAAGATATATAGTATATATATATATATTTATTCTATATGATTTATATATATAGTATATATATATTATATATATATATATATATATCTACTATATATATTCTTATATATATAGTATATATATATATAATTATATCTATATTATATTATTATATGCTATATACTATAGTATAATTATATTATGTATATATTAGTAATACTAATATATATCTATATATAATGTGTCTGTCGGTGAATCAAGCCTGAATGCGTCCCCAGGCATATATTAACTGAAAACTCTACACCCCAGAAGTGACTCAAACCCATACTGCCTGGAGCACCGTATGCAACTGGTGTACAGGAGGCCTATAACCACTCGACCATCAGTGACCATACAAAAGAGGTGATAACCGAAGCTTTTTGAACCACTCCCCGACAGCACTTTTGATGGTAATCTTGGCATGGTTGTTTTATCAAATCGCCTCCTTTTTGTGGGGCCACGTGAGGAATTTTCAGTTGAATATACGGCTGCTTGCCTTCAAATCTTTTGCATCTGCATCACTTGTTCCAGGGATTTTCTTTATCAGATCTTCATGCACCATCCTTGCTTTTT
Organism: Procambarus virginalis; assembly: GCA_020271785.1. Classification (NCBI taxonomy): domain Eukaryota; kingdom Metazoa; phylum Arthropoda; class Malacostraca; order Decapoda; family Cambaridae; genus Procambarus; species Procambarus virginalis. The sequence continues at coordinate 26,671,161 of WNGS01001312.1, read as the reverse complement.
AAAAAATGATAGCCTCTGAAACACTATCACCTGCTAACTGCTTATCATTTATCCAAATTAATAACTTTTCTACATCCTCAAGTGTTTGTTTCCATTTGTTTCATGATTGTTGTTAAGCCTTTTGCCACTTTAGCACTCGTAATTTCCTTTTTCTTGGCAATTATGGTGGATATCGTTGACATGGATTTGTTGTACTGCCTCTAGCTAGTTCAACCACCCATATACCATTTTCATGTTTACGAAAGATCTCTTGTTTTTTCCTCTATGGTCATCCTCACAATTGTTTTCTTAGGTTGAACCTTGCCTCTGACTTTCTTGGGACCTGTGGCATGACATAATAAGAACTTTATGTTAAAAAAAGCAGTCAAACATAATTTTTCACAAAGAATTCAAGCATGGCCGCGTTTCGTCACTACACGAGATACACACTGGTAAAAAGTGTCCTGACACGCCCCAGCACCACGCGCTCGTTCAACCCATACGTGTATGAAGATCTAGATATCTATGATGGTCTAAAAGCATATGACGGTTCCAGTAATATTCTACATGTTAACTGCCAAATGAACCTTTGTCGTAAACGGAGATCATTCTCAAGTATAACACATTGATTAAGATTAAGCCACCCAAAGGTGGCACGGGCATGAATAGCCCGTAAGTGGTGGCCTTTGGAGCCATTCCAGTATCATTAGCTGATACTGGTGATCTGCGACTGCACCCTACGGAGAGATCGTGACCTCTCTTATAACATTGTAATTTAAATCGTTGCTTTTAAATATAAAAGGTGTATGCTGAAAACGGGTTTCTTTGAAGAATTTGGTTTTTCTGTAAACGAAATTTCGGGTACGCTGAAATAGTTTTCGAATCCCATATTTCACATCGTCAATAACACACTATATTAACATAACCAAACATAATGAAACCAAACCTAACCAACCTAACCATGGATATAGAGTAGATAATACCACTAATTATGTAGTTGTCCTCCTCCATTCCCGTGAGAGGATTTCGTCCCTAAGGACAGGTTGCCTCCTCTCTCAGATAATTTATTATTAGGAAGAAGGAAAACACACCTCCTATTTAGATATGACTCATGGACATGAATATGAGTTGTGTTATAGATTCAGCTAGTGGACAAGTTCCATAGCACGGGCTAGCTGCCCGTAACTTATGGCACAGGATGGCAAGAAGCGGGCTTATGGTTATAGTGGACAGGAGATGCTTCCACATGAATATGAGTGGATGGTGGGTTATAAATAGGAGCTGCTCGTATGGGCAACAGGCCTTCTGCGTACTTTGTAACGCCATTTTCACAAGAACAAAAGAATGTTCTTGTGAGAATGGCAGGGGTGCAGGAGAGGCACCACGCGAGAGAGGGGGGGTGAACTGTGAGAGAGAGGGTGTATCGTGAGGGATGAACTATGAGAGAGGGGTGAACCACGCGAGAGGGTTAAGGGCGTGCACCCACATGAGACGCAACTCAGTTACGTAAACAAAATACCAGGCTATTTGGCGACGCCATAATTACCATTGCCGCTAACGAGGGCACGCGGTCCGGTCAGTGGTTTACTGCGCACGTCCTCGAGAGTCCAGAGGTTAAGGAGGCTGTGATAAACCTACAGCTTTTTAAGTGCTTTTTAACATTCATAAGAACATTAGAATAAAGGTAACTGCAGAAGACCTATTGGCCCATACGAGGCAGCTCCTATTTATAACCATCCAATCCCATATGCAGGCGATGAGTCACAATAACGTGGCTAAAGTATGTTGACCAGACCACACACTAGAAGGTGAAGGGACGACGACGTTTCGGTCCGTCCTGGACCATTCTCAAGTCGATTGTGATGAAGTAGAGACAGGCAATAAATAGGCAAGAGAGAGCTGAGGAGCAAAGTAACGTGTATAAGGAATAAGAACTGCAGAAGGCCTATTGGCCCATACGAGGCAGCTCCTATTATAACCACCGAATGAGAAGGAGATAGTAATAGGAATAAGAAGAGGATAGCAAGAGAGCGTAGAAGACAATGAACAGAAAAAGGAGAAGAGAGAAAGAATGATAAATGGAGGGGTAAGCTTATGTTAGGTCAGTTTGTTAGAAAGATTAGAGCATTTGAGTATATACTGTGGACTCTTCCCTTTCACAGTATATACTCAAATGCTCTAATCTTTCTAACAAACGTGACCTAACATACGCCTACCCGTTCCATTTATCTTTTTTTCTCTTCCTTTCCTTTCTCTCTTCTCGGTTTTTCTGTTCATTGTCTTCTCCTACGTTCCCTTGCTATCCTCTTCTTATTCTTATTCCTATCCTCCTCATTCGGTGGTTATAATGGGAGCTGCCTCGTATGGGCCAATAGGCCTTCTGTAGCTCTTATTACTACTACTATCCCCTACTACACCTTACTTTGCTCCTCAGCTCTCTCTCGCCTATTTATTGCCTGTCTCTACTTTATCACAATCAATGGAGACATCTCCTGTCCACGAGGCTAACCATAGCCCGTGCTTCTTGCCCGCTCCTGTGCCAGGTAAGTTACGGGCTCACCATAGCCCGTGCTACTTGGAACTGGTTCCGAGTAGCTGAATATATAACAACAATTCATCACAATCGACTTGAGAATGGTCCAGGACGGACCGAAACGTCGTCGTCCCTTCACCTTCTAGTGTGTGGTCTGATCAACACCCAATCCCACTCATATACATATCCAACCCACGCTTGAAACAATCAAGGAACCCCACGCCACGCGGCAACTGGTTCCATAAATCAAAAACCATGTTACCGAACCAGTATTTACCCAGGTCTTTCCAATATCTAAACTTATCCAGTTTATACCCATTGTTCCGTGTTCTGTCGATTGATAAAGATTAAGCCACCCAAGAGGTGGCACGGGCATGAATACCCCGTAACGTGTTCTGTCTTATGTTGATACATTTAATACCCTATTAATATCCCGCTTTGTTATGTCCATTCATAAACTTGTAAACCTCTACCATGTCACCCCTTTTTGGGGGTCAAATAGATTGGAAAGTCTTGGGCATAGGGAGTGGGCCGGTCTTGGAACAAGACGTGAACCCAGCGATGGGTGATGTAAAAAGGGATTTCGATGTAGATTCAAAATATAACTTGTTTAACAATTATTCTAAGCAAAGCACGGGAACGTAGTATACCATACAAATTGAATAGATTGAATACTAATGACCCGAAGTGAATAACAAAAAGCTGAAGAACCTTATAGGGAGAAAGAATAGCTTGGTATAAAAGGATAAAGAATGGGAAAGTCAGTTTAAAACAAGAATTCGTACAACTGGTCAGAAATGTTAAAAAAAGAGATAAGGATGGCAAAAAGAAACTATGAAGTTCGTATAACAGGGCAAGCAACAGCAAATCCTGAAGTTTTTTTTCAGTTATATCGAACAAAGGATAGGTCCATTAAAAACTGAGACAGGTCAGATAACGGATAATGACGAAGAGAGGAGTAGTATTTTAATACATATTTTATCTCTGTATTTACTGAAGAAGAACTTAACTCTAGGCCTTCAGCCGAATAAATTATGTGGGTGGGGACGAGGACACGTTGGCTAGTTTAAGTTACCAGGGAGGATGTTATTAAACAAATAGTAAAACTCAAACCAAACAAATCCCCAGGGGCGGACAACGCAAAGAGGAGCTTTGTGACCCACTGTCTACCATATTTAATAAATCATTAGAGTCGAGCAGAGTCGTGGAAGGTTGCTAATGTAGTACCAATTTTTAAGAAAGGCGATAGATCACTTGCTTCATACTATCGGCCAATTAGCCTAACGTCTATTGTGGGAAAGTTACTTTAATCGATAATTGCAAATACCATTCGTCTTCATCTTAAAAAACATAAAATAATAAATGATTCACAACATGGTTTTACAAATGGCCGTTCATGTTTAACAAATCGTATGGGCCAAATAGGCCTTCTGCAGTTACCTTTGTTCTTAAGTTCTAATTGAGAAATCAAAGCAGTGGACACAACACCACCAAAATAATATTGATGTTTAGTGATCTCCTAAACTTATTAATATCCCCTCAACGTCATCACCAGAACATCCACCTCCACCATCTTGGACTGGACGGTATAGTGCGATGGTCTCGCTTCATGCAGGTCGGTGTTCAATCCCCAACCGTCCAAGTGGTTGGGCACCATTCCTTCCCCACCGTCCAATGTCCCACCTTATCCTGACCCAGTGCAATATAGTCGCAATGGCTTGACGCGTCCCCCCTCCCCCCTATAATTCCCTCCAACTTCCACCATCTCCAAAACATCCAACCCCACCACCGCCATGTTGAAGACATAGACGCTGTCGACTCCACAAACCGTGAGAGCGCGCAAGGCTACGACCCGCCTCGCCCGCCAAATATATCTGCTCAAGCGGCTCACCTTATTAAGGGAGTCGCAGAGCGGGTAGTAATCAGTGTCACCATTCATCACATGAGGTCTGAAGCACTATACAATGTTGTTTTATAACGATAATAACCTTGGGTTGTGTTGTTTCGAAGCCCGTAAACTGTTTACTAAACGTAAACAAAGTCGCCATCATTAAGGAAAGATGCACAGGTTTCACAAGTGGTTCCATAAATGCTTGAGGACTCCTAGCCTAGAAGTTTCACAGTTTCCTCACTTGGAAACTGTCAGGGGGAAATATTATCACAGGCATGTGCTGGACTAATTGTCGCTTATTAGACCCCAAACGTGGACATACAAGTCAAATATCAGGGCCCTTTTAGGCTTCGACGACGTTTTGGTCCGTTCTGGACCATTATCAAGGCAATTGTGATAATCGACTTGATCCAAGACGGACCAAACCGTCGTCGTCTCCCCCATCTTCTGGTCTGTAGTTTGGTCATCTAATCTTCAGCCACGTTATTGTGACTCATCGTCTGCAACAGCTGGGCGTTGTAACTCCCAAGATGTGAACTAGGACGGCACCCGCCGCCCGCCACTCAACACACAAACATGGTGTTTGGGTACGTCATCCATACCACTAATGTTACAGAGCCTGCGGGGTGTGCCAAGGAGGATACACTGTACTCACCTAGTTGTTCTTGCGGGGATTGAGCTCTGGCTCTTTGGTCCCGCCTCTCAACCGTCAATCAACTGTGAGCATGACACTGAGACATCATTTACACTACTCAAGTTACACCATTGTTGTAAAACACAAACTCATTTAAACACTTGTGAATGACTTACTAAATGCCTCAGTTACGTCAACGTCATTGTATAGTTGCATAATGGCGTACATTAACTATATTCTAATTTACAGGTGTTGCCTACGCTTAGGTATTTTAATTGAAAAAAGAAAATACACGAAAAGTTGTTCCATGGCATTTGTTTCGGTGTACAGCAACGCAAACTATTGCGTTACCAGACAACTGCCAACCTCCTGGTGACTGACTGATTGATCTAGATTAGATTAAGTGATGTAGTGTGATGCAGATTAAGCCACTCAAGAGGTGGCACGGGAATGAGTAGCCCGTAGTGTACATGTTTGGAGTGAATGTGATCTTTGGTGATGAAGGCTAACCTCATGGTGACAGCACCACCACCTTAGTAACGTGAGGTACACTACCCTCCCACACCCCCCCACGTCGTCCACCAACACCCCCCCTCCCAACCACGCTCCCTCCACCCAACACACATGTATACACACACTGGCTCTGGTTGGTTGCATTAATCAAACCCCTAACATCCAGCAGACGTGCAGCCCCCTAGAGTAGGAAAGATCGTACATAGTAATGTTTGAATATTTGGCAGATCTGCCCGAAACGCTTTACGTAATAGTGGCTTTAGGCATTGTATGTACTAGCTCTATCTATAAATCGATCATTTTATGTAAAATCTCTTGTAATGTATGTACCTTACCCGAATAAACATTTATTTATATTTATTATTTATCTAACGGGGAAAGACAAATCCGTAGTGTACTGTACGATACTATGAGAGGATCGTGGCAGCACAAAGCGTCCATCGGACAGTAACGACGCAGTAACGGCCAGGACCAGGATGGGCTGCCGTTACCTGTGCTTGGTCGTTACTAGTGACGACTCTCCCAATTCAGCGCACTCCGTGGGTAAGCTGTGACCAGGAACTAGGTCATTATCTCACAATACATTATTGATACACAGTACATTATTACCAAAGTCATTAGAATCGATACCTGGAGGATGGATGGATATATATATATATATATATATATATATATATATATATATATATATATATATATATATATATATATATATATATATATAAGGGATCCTACACCCCAGAAGGATTCGAACCCAGACAGCCAGGAGCACTGTGTACCTTGGCGTACATGGTACCTTAACCACTACCTTACTTTGAGGTTACCTTGAGGTGCTTCCGGGGCTTAGCGTCCCCGCGGCCCGGTCGTCGACCAGGCCTCCTCGTTGTTAGACTGGTCGACCAGGCCTCCTCGTTGCTGGACTGGTCGACCAGGCCTCCTCGTTGCTGGACTGGTCGACCAGATTGTTAGACACGTATGTTAGACACAGACTGACGTATGAGTCACAGCCTGGTTGATCAGGTATCCTTTGGAGGTGTTTATCCAGTTCTCTCTTGAACACTGTGAGGGGCCGGCCAGTTATGCCCCTTATGTGTAGTGGAAGCGTGTTGAACAGTCTCGGGCCTCTTATGTTGATAGAGTTCTCTCTCAGAGTACCTGTTGCACCTCTGTTTTTCAACGGGGGTATTCTGCACAACCTGCCATGCCTTCTGATCCCATGTGATGTTATTTCTGTGTGCAGGTTTGGGACTAGACCACAATGACTGTACAAAAATCTTGGTAGTTGTGAGACTATTTACCCAAGATCCGACAGCGCTCGGTGGTCAACTTGTGCATAGATGTTTCATCAAATCACCTCACTTAGTGGGGCCACTTGAGCAACACAAATCCGAACAAGCTTGAATGGGTCCCAAGCCATTATAAAAGATAGACATATTGCTTATATGTCAGACAAATGGCTACTGGTAAGCTCAACAATTGTTGTTAAATAATAAGTCTTACAAATGGCAGAGGAAAGCACAAAGACCAATATACGATGGAGGCGATTGCAAGATTAAAGAAGGAAAAGAACCAGAGAGTCGACGTTACATCAGAAACACAAATCAATACAATATCATCAGCAGCAAATGCTATCTAGCGAAGATAAAAATGGCATTCAAAATGTCATGAATATTGAAACTAAGTTTATTTATTTATTTGGTCCACGAGTGAAAAGTTACACACATTACACGTAAAATACCTGACTAACAGACAGGATGAACAACCCAGCGGGTTTTCTTCCTATTGGGGAGTGTTGTACATGCTGCTAAGCGGTATATCCCCCTCACAGGATGAGTAGCGCTGCAAAAACTCAAGTTTTATGAAAATATACAAATAAAACATAACTATGGCATAACAATCCTTCTGGTGATCTCGAGTTATATAACAATGCCAGTCAATTATTACAGTAATACTCCATAGTTATAATAATACTAAAACTATATTATACAACTATAATAATACGCAAAGTAAATAAAACTGATAAATGGAATGCCCAGCATTGATTAATGATTAGTATCCATAGCTTATCTGCACAGATACCCAGTGGTGAAGTGGGCCGGGCCAAGATGCCTTACAGTCTTCCCACCACACTGAGTATGGAAGTCGATACTGTTCCTGGGAGAACTCTGAGTTTTTTTACCATAAAGCTTACGTCAACCTGCTTGAGGGAGAATGCAAAGCCTACTAACAGGCGTCAGAAGTCATCGGCTCGTGTACCTCCTTATGTAGACAAAAGAAAAAGTATTTGAAGCGTTTGACTGATATTTTACAAATGCTGTAATATAGGCCTATACTGCAATATAAGCTGATAATGCAATACAGGCCAATACTCAATATAAGGAATTGACAAAATATACAGTAAGCATGGTTTAACGAGTCAATGTCAAAAATGTTAAGAGTAGAGGAAGTCGTCGAAGCTTACTCATAGCACAATTTTAAATGTAAATATAGTGAGAAAAGTGCGGGGGCCAGGTTCGAGCACATCTGGGCAGCACACACACCTGTACCACACCGAATAGCGGCCACAACCGCTGTGCTGCGTCACTTCCGATCTAATGCGAATAATTCACTTGCAGAGGAAGTGGCCTGATGCCTAGTAAACAGATGCCCCGGCCCTCTGCTGGGTGTTGTTTAAATATTATATTCTATTACTCTTCTCTTGAAAGCTCTTGCAGAATTAAACACTCATCATCATTATTTTATACAAAACGGCTACTGGAAATTGTTGATACTTTATATTGTATGGTGAAAACTCCACTGAGATAATTGCGTACGAGAATGAAATAAAATTCTCAATTACCTTATAAGTCAATAATTTGTGGTAAATACTAATTAGAACGAACTTAAGATTTTAATAATATCTAACCGATCGAGGTGCCAAGTCGCATGTGTGAACTTGCGAAACACAGATCAACTTGGCGAATGTTTAACCCCAGCTAAATGTGGCTTGTAAATCGGAAATTTGTTTCCAGTCGAAATATTACTGTGAATAAATAGGCTGTAATAAATAATTATATCGAGGTTACGTAGCCTAATATGAAATAATACACTGTTCATTGTAATTACACGCACACAAGACAGAGACAGCCAGGCAGGCAGTCTGTTTGCCTATGTCTGGCAGGCTCGCAAGCTGGCAGGTACAGCACGTCTACTACACGCAGGGCGTCTACAGAGACGCGCTGCCAGCTGACAACCTCAATACACCACTACAATGACTATCCTCATACGAGCTGTCCTTGGTTGTCTAGCCCGAGGGAAGATTTTACAAGCACTCACCCCAATCGCTCAATGATTCAAGGACACTGGTGGCCTCCGCCAGCCACGCTGTGAGGTAGGTCACGCAACCTAATCCACCATTCCTTCTCACACACTCGCAAACAGATATATAATCTAACCACGGATCTCTAACCCTATCCATGAAGGACAGAAGAAAATGTACACGTGATACTTAGCATTGTAAAATAGTGGCAACGTATGTGGCTGAAAAGAAAATTGTCTGGCAGTCTTCCCCCTTCCCTCATATAATTGTAAATCACAAGCCAGATAACCTCACTTTGTATAGCTTCCATTTGGAAGCTATACAAAGCCACCTCTTGGGTTGATCCACCTCTTGGGTGGCTTAATCTTTAGCAATCTAGTCCACTGCTGCTCCTTATTCTCATATCAGACATAGACAAAAACACAAGTCACAGCTTCGTGTCATCCTTTGCAGATACAAAAATCAGCATGAAAATTACCTTTGCTGAAGACATTGATAAACTACAAACAGATATTAACAAAGTTTTCGATTGGGCAGCAGAAAATAACGATGTTTAACGGTGATAAATTCCAGGTACTCAGATACGGCAAAAATGAGGATCTTAAACATAATACAGGGTGCAAAACACAATCGAATCTGCCCATAGTAGGAAAACAGCATGTCAAGGATTTGGGAATAATGATGTCCGACGACCTAACGTTTAGGGAGCATAACCAAGCAAGTATTGCGTCAGCCAGAAAAATGATAGGATGGATTACGAGAACTTTAAAGTCCATAGATCCCATCACAATGGTTGTACTCTTCAAATCACTTGTGTTGTCCCGTCTTGAGTACTGCTCAGTACTCACTTCCCCCTTCAGAGCAGGAGAGATTGCTGAAATTGAGGGAATACAGAGAACATATACGGCACGCATAGACGAGATAAAGCACCTAAATTATTGGGATCGTCTCAAAGCTCTCCAAATGTACTCACTAGAAAGGAGACGAGAGAGATACCAAATAATATACATAGAAAATACTGGAGGGACAGGTCCCAAATCTGCACAGTAAAATAACAACGTACTGGAGTGAACGACATGGAAGAAAATGCAGAATAGAACCAGTGAAGAGCAGAGGTGCCATGGGCACAATCAGAGAACACTGTATGAACATCAGAGGTACACGGTTGTTCAACGTCCTACCAGCGAGCATCAGAAATATTACAGGAACAACCGTGGACATCTTCAAGAGGAAACTAGATTGTTTCCTTCAAGGAGTGCCGGACCAACCGGGCTGTGGTGGGTATGTGGGCCTGCGGGCCGCTCCAAGCAACAGCCTGGTGGACCAAACTCTCACAGGTCAAGTCTGGCCTCAGGCCGGGCTTGGGGAGTAGAAGAACTCCCAGAACCCCATCAACCAGGTATCAACCAGGTAACCACACATTTCCCGCTCCTGTGCCAGGTAAGTCCACGATTGGCTCACCATAGCCCATGCTATTTCGAACTTTTTGTTCCAAGTAACGGAATCTTTAAACAACAACAACAACAATGTCTAGTTCTCAGAATACACTTCGTGCTCTCAGCAGTAACATACACTGTCGCCTTTCCAGGAGACAATACATGGTTATCTTGAGGTTATCTTGAGATGATTTCGGGGCTTTAGTATCCCCGCGGCCCGGTCCTCGACCAGGGCCTCCACCCCCAGGAAGCAGCCCGTGACAGCTGACTAACACCAAGGTACCTATTTTACTGCTAGGTAACAGGGGCATAGGGTGAAAGAAACTCTGCCCCTCGTTTCTCGCCGGCGCCTGGGATCGAACCCAGGACCACAGGATCACAAGTCCAGCGTGCTGTCCGCTCGGCCGACCGACTCCCTACAGCCTAGATGCGTACAGCCTTTGTATTTTGTATTAATTTGCACCTCTCTTTTGCCATTAGTGTAACTGTCACATGTTTATTTCTTTCATATTTTATATTGTGTTTTTGCCAAGTGGATAAGGGACTGTTTTAAGTCATTTTTGTTTTATTAAATGTTTAAAGTTTTTCATTCTTTGGTTTTTACCTGCAGCTTTCAGACAGTAGAGGGCCTAAGCAGTATTATTTACTTTTTATATTTAATGTGAGATTGGCACAACACCAGCCAGAATAGCCACTGCTCTATTTTCAGATTAACGTCACAATATATAACAGAAAATTCCACACACCTGAAGGATTCGAACCCCAACAGCCAGGGTTCCATGCACTTTAGCATGTCCAGTACTTTAACCACTAGGCCACAACTGACTGTTCAAAAGGACTTGAAGTCGTCAGACCGTTAATCCAATTATATGAAATGGGTACATGGTTTCAAGAGCTAGCTGCATGATCCTAAAAAAGAATCTATAAAACATGGTCAATCATACAGCATACAATCAATCGCACGTAATGTTGAGAAATCTTTAGTGTTGGATGTGACAGGCGAGTATATGAGGCTATCTTATCTTGAGATGATTTCGGGGCTTTAGTGTCCCCGCGGCCCGGTCCTCGACCAGGCCTCCACCCCCAGGGGGCAGCCCGTGACAGCTGACTAACTCCCAGGTACCTATTTACTGCTAGATAACAGGGGCATCAGGGTAAAAGAAACTCTGCCCATCGTTTCTCGCCGGCGCCCGGGATCGAACCCGGGACCACAGGATCACGCGTCCAGTGTTCTGTTCGCTCAGCCATTGGCTGAATGTGAAACTGTTGTTGGCTGTTGAAACTGAAGGCTGTTGAGAAACAAATGCAAAATTGGTAATTTATTGATGTAATGAAAGTTTACCAGGTGGTGCCGAGCATTAAATGAGATTAGTAGTCCTATCTGTTCTTTATTACTATTACTTTCTTGTGGGCTAACTCAATTTTTCTTAAATTCCAAGTATGGAGGACCACAGACAATTTAGAGTTGAGAAAGCAAGGGTGGATAAGTTTATAATATTGTATACTAATTTCTGAGGTGAACATTAAAGATTTTCTCTAGTTTGTGATGTGCTGAAAATATGTTGGATATTTTTTTGCCTTCAAAATGGATAAGTCAGACGTTCAGGTTAGGTTTTCAGATAAAGTCAGACGTTCAGGTTGATTGCTAGTCAATACTACACTGGTTGAGCGAGTATGAGAACACTGGTTATACAGCTGTCTGGTTAATGTCTGTCTGTAGCTGTCTGGTTAACTTACTCAACTACAACATTCTCCCGTGTCTGCGCAGTACCATAATGTCTAGTATAAATAATATCAAGGGAAATACTGCTGGCTACTACCTTTCTGCTCTGAGTTAATTTGCCTGGCTTTAGTTACGCAAAGTGCAGGAAAATTATCAGTATAAACAATAGCACTCGCTAACATGAGACAACATTCGCCTAGATACTAACCTATCAATTACACTGATACTGTGGTAACCTTGGCACGCCCTTATTCAAATGAGAACCTTCCTTGTAACTACAATTTGTGTATTGTATCATGTGAGTTACTGCATCAAAACTTTATATCACTACACAAAATGTCTTCTGCGCACCTGTCAATGAAGTGATCAAGTTTGGTTGGGAGAATTGATCGTTTCTGTACTAATGTTTACTGGGTTTTGTCTTATCTGGCTCTTTTGTCTCCGTGATTGGTCTGTAATTCAGCTCTTCGTGCGTGTGATTATTTTAGTCTTTCATCGAAATTCCATAGGCCTGTAGGTTTTTAGTCTGTATGACAGCCTATGTCTCTGGCTGCCAGTGTCTGTGTGACTGTAGCTGTAACTCGCTGTCTGGGGAAGTATTATTTAAATGCACCGTACGTTGACTCTGGAAGTGGAGGCTTAGTAGGACGTCAGGTGTGTGGGCATGCGTGGTGCCACTATACATACAGCCCACTCCAACCAACGTGCCTCTCTGCACCGCTCCTGTGCCAGGTAAGTCCACTACGGGCTCACCATAGCTCGTGCGACTTGGAACGTTTTGTTCCGAGAAGCTGAATCTAAAACAACCACCAGAGAGCACACCATACGCCGCCGTGTTCCCGCAGTAATCAATTGAGCAATCCCGCACAGTGCAGGTGCACCTCCTGTTACTCACTGACGGCCGTCACCTGTCATTTGCCATGACTTGACGGGCACCACCTATCGCACCTGAACCTAGACTAGTCACTGTCACTGGTGCACTGTGTGGTGGTGCACTGTCAAGTCATTTGCCATGACTTGACAGTGCACCACCTGTCATGTCACACCTGCACCACCTGTCGCTGTAGCGAGTGCAAGACAACATGCCTCAGGGCGCCTAGCCAGGTTGTGCATGTAAACAAACGTCTGTTATAAATAAATAATAAATAAATATGTTTATTCAGGAAAGGTACATACATAGTGATTTTACATATGTGGATCGATTTATAGATAGAGCTAGTACATACAATGCCTAAAGCCATTATTACGCAATGCGTTTCGGGCAAGAAAAACATTAATATCTAAAACTTAATACTAATTGAGCAAAAAGAATAAAATGTATTGAGAACAGATACAAATAAAGATAAAAAAAAGGGGGAAACATGACTGAAACAGCAGCACAAATACAATAGGTAGACAAACAGCGTTGAATAAAAAAATAACAGACATGGGTTGACAATAGAGGGGTAAGGTAGGTTACAGGGAATTTATCAGGTAGTGTTTAGTTTTAATCTTAAACTGGTTGAGAGAGGTACAATCTTTAACATGGTTGGGAAGGTCATTCCACATTCTGGGTCCCTTGATTTGTAGAGCATTTGTAGAGCATTATGATTGTTGGTGCACTCTAGCTCTTGTGACGTCAACATTTCCATCACTAGTGACACACCTTGGCCTTTATCGCCTCATAACACGTGTGTGGAGCCTAAAGCCCGGCCGGTGGTGTAATATACAAATCGCTACATATCCATATAATGGAAATACAAAACCTGATGACAATAAAAAAGGAGGTACTCATGGTGAACATCGCGCGCGTGTTGGGGTTCCTGAAGCCGAGGCTGTTTGGCCTTGACAAACCTGTTTGGTCAAAAGTGTTTTTATGGTCATAACTCACCTCTCACATGCTGGGTACACGGGCTCCGGCCGTAGGGCAAGTAGTGCTCATACGAGGGTGTGGGGCAGCAGAACCCAACACTCCACACCTCACAACTTGCCCTTGACAACTAGAGGAAATCTTCACATTATGCTTATCGTATATTTCTGGCACCACCCACATCTGCCTTATATTATACGTGTAACCGCTCTTGTCAAACTAGATCCGTCGATTTAATCATCCATTTTGTGCACTTACCTTAATGCAGAGACGTTAGTATTCGAAGTACGAAGATCCACCACGAAAACGAATGAATCAGAATAAATTCCACACAAGTTTGAGTAAGAAAGTGAGCGCCACAGTGCAGCGCCCACCACGTCTACACCACAACTGTACCAGCCACTCGCGCCCCATCCTCCCTCCCTCCCACCACAGACGCCACCTACCATTATTTTTCCCCCATTTATTACCCCATCAAATTAATGGTATCGCTTAAAGGTTTCGAATTTATTTAAATCTATTTGCTCAACGCTACCTTAAGTCAATATTACAATGAGCCATATTTAGCTAGTAACCTCACTTGCCTGCCAAACAGCGGACGCCAACTAGTCTATTTTTTCTCTAGTGCTGTTTTTCCGCTGACGGCTTTGGGCGAGTATTGGCGGCACAAGTCGTTGTGTTGTTGTTGTTATAGATTCAGCTACTCGGAACAAGTTCCAAATAGCACGGGCTATGGTGAGCCCGTAACTTACCTGGCACAGGAGCTGGGCAAGAAGCACGGGCTATGGTTAGCCTCGTGGACAGGAGATGTCTCCCGTGAAAAAAAAAGTCGTTGTGCTTACAAGAAGGTTATATCTTAGTGCCACCTCTCCTGGTAAAAAAAAATTGTCCTTCAGGTAAGTGCATTCCCTTATCATAAAGTGACTGTCCGTGTGCGGTCATTCCTCCAGTTAGTGGAAAGAGCCAATGATCTTTAACTGCCACCTACAGAGTAAAACCAATACAATGAGCCATAGACATATTTGAAAGAATTTTTGTAGTGTCAGAGTAGTTAATAAATGAAATGCATTAGGAAGTGATGTGGTGGAGGCTGACTCCATACACAGTTTCAAGTGTAGATGTGATAGAGCCCAATAGGCTCAGGAACCTGTACACCAGTTGAGAGGCGGGGGCCAAAGCCCAACCCCCGCAAGCACAATTAGGCGAGTACAATAACGCCATATAAGTATTCCTAGGAATAATATAACATATATGAAGCATATTAGGCCTCATACAGCGTGTATTAGGCCTAGGATGGTTAGGTTCTATTATAGAAACATAAATATAAAACCCTCTCCGGTTTGTCTAAATTCAGTAGTACCAAATTCTACTTTCTAATTATACATTATGCTAACATATGTATGATGATACAAGTAGTTACCATAAGACCTATCTAAACAGGAGGGTGGACTGGACAAAAAAGTAATCAACAAAGATAACCTAACTATATAGGCTTTCACCATCTTTTTCAAAAGTATACGTGCGTCCCCAAGTGGTTGGGCACCATTCCTTCACCCGTCCTCATATATCCCAGCTCCATGTTCTCATATCCCTCACAAGTGCTGGGGTGTCATACTGTTGGGGGGGTAGAAATAGCCTAAGCTACTCTATCTCTTTGAGATGTATTTCTTTCTTGTCTCAATAAACATACTTGAACTTGTGTCATACTGGCGTAGCGCTTTCTCTTGATCATTTTCCTTCTACACGGAAATTCAAAATTTCTTTTCCCTGGGCTCCAGAAAACATGATTATAATGCTTGTATATGACCTCGCAACGGTCTGCTTGACTCCTTTTGTACAAATTTGCAGGGGGTTTAGACCTGAATATGCGTGTATATCAAATTTCATTGACCCAATAATACATATACATTAAATAATATACAATAATACATTAATACATTCAATAATAAATTCAATTCAATTCCCAATAATACATTCTTTTGTACAAGAATGTAACAACTCTTGTATATATCTCAAAAAATATATATATAATGTAATAAGGCCACTTAAATGTAAAACTTTACTCAATGATTTTTTCATTAGAGACCTGTGAGAATGCACAACTTAATCGCTGAAATCTGTAATAAAGTAAGAGATTGTATCTTCTTGAATATAATTAAACAATAGTATTAATAAACAAAAATATTATTGTTAGTACATAATATAATAAAATATTAACAAATAGTAATCATTCAAAAGTACTGTATGTTATATTATTTTATTTATAATCATTGCATGTAATTTATTTTGTATTTTCATTTTTTTTATCATGAACGTGAAAGTCATATACATTTATGATTATACAATTATGTGGGTAGTTACTAGGCTACAGTACGATCACACATTATCACACCTAAGTTAGGTTCGTACTCTTAAACGTAAGAGACTAATTACGGTGTATAAAACTATTCTCTTCAAGATTCAACATATTTCAACTAATTTACCTGAGGGGGCCACTAACACTAGTGGCCTAGACGAGGACAGGAAGCCGGCAGTTTGTCGAATGTCCCCCCCCCCCATTTGCCTCCATAATCTTTTCCAATTTTAAAATTCAACAATTATGTGTAACACCATACACATCGTCCTGTGTGTGGTGAACACCATACACATCGTCCTGGGTGTGGTGAACACCATACACATCGTCCTGGGTGTGGTGAACACCATACACATCGCCTGGGTGTAGTGAACACCATACACATCGTCCTGTGTGTGGTGAACACCATACACATCGCCCTGGGTGTGGTGAACACACAGGTTGTTCACAAAACATAAAACACTCCTTGATAAATACTTCGATAAACATCGAAAATAAACAATAAAACAAGTGTGAAAAAAATATACTGTATATTAATGATTTTAATTCAAGATTCACAAGGAAACGAAATAATATTCAGTTTGAAATAACAGCATTAACAGCCTTTAATAATAAAATAATAATACCCGTAGTAATAATTAGCTATATCGACAAGTTACTTTCTATCAAACAATATTTCATGTCACGAGACGAAAAAATTCGAGAAAGAACCGGCGAGAACGTATGTAAATAGAGATCATTAAGTGAAAAGATTGCTTGCAGACGATGGATAGACGAATCCCAGTGGGTGACAGCGGCTGCTATTGGCTCAGGTCGTGAGGTTATACTCACAGTCCCTGATACTGGCTCAGGACGTGAGGTTATACTCACAGTCCCTGATACTGGCTCAGGACGTGAGGTTATACTCACAGTCCCTGATACTGGCTCAGGACGTGAGGTTATACTCACAGTCCCTGATACTGGCTCAGGACGTGAGGTTATACTCACAGTCCCTGATACTGGCTCAGGACGTGAGGTTATACTCACAGTCCCTGATACTGGCTCAGGACACATGGCAGTACACACTCACCTGTTATAAGCAGAACAAACCCGTGTGTACCTGTGTGGTACAGAGAGCGCCAAGCAATAGTCACCTCACACTTGTAATACATTTTTGAGCTAAGAATTGTATATAATTTTTAAACACACAAAATATAAATGTTATTTTTCCGAGTTTAAAGTGTTAGTAATATTTTAAGTTTTTTGTATACCACAGTTGATGCAACTTAGGCAAAGATGACAGAGGCTCACATGGAAGATATATAATAAAAAATGAGGACTGTGCCGAGGTTAAAATTGAAACATTTGGATGAGATAATGAGCAAACATTTGTTGGCAAGATAATTGTTAGTGGTTGTAATCAAAGGAACTATTACATCCGACCTTCTTGTTTCGGCCTCACTTACCCAGTAACCTCTTTTCATCAAACTTTTTATCGGGCCTTAGTGCCTCTCCTTACCAGATCCAACCCCCAAGTCGTAGCTAAGTAATTAAGAACTGAGCAGTAATAGACAATCCAAGGGGGAATGGGGGTAAACAAAACCATTACCGCATGCACGTCTCAACTATATACACTTACTACATGTTTACAACACGGATAACTTCGTATGTCACTTTAACACAGCACATTACAAAAGAACTTCTGTTATATATTCGGCGAGTCCACTTCTATCTTCTGTCGTACAACACGCAATGTGTTGTACCTTCCCTAAGCCTTTCTTTTAAGGTACTCATGCCGGCGAGTCCACCTTTCTCAGCAATTCACTGGCCAATCCTCCACAGTATCATCACAGTGTCAAAACTCTTCCTCGAAACTCTAGCAACACGCTGGCTAACTTCATCTAAAGGCTTCAACTTTAACAAGACTTAACTTAAAGGACAGACGAATGCTAATTCCATCTAGTAACACAATTGGGCCACCACGGGATACGTCGGTCTAATCACCAATAGCTCGCTGGCTACCACAGACAATTCACTGTCTCCCCGACTAGGCCCTACTTATTCCAACT
>WNGS01001312.1:26602285-26628309 GCA_020271785.1 Procambarus virginalis | reverse complement strand
GAGGGAGAGCATAACAGAGTTAACAGGTACAGGTAAGAACATAATGTGATACAAACCGCATAAATATCACTGCCAAGGGGACCAGTGACGGCTGGTGAAGAATAACTGATAGCAAGTACAGTTGACAATGGCTGACAGTTGACAGTCAGTAATGGTTAACAATGAGTGACAACAAACAATGAGTGACAACAAACAATGAGTGACAACAAACAATGAGTGACAACAAACAATGAGTGACAACAAACAATGAGTGACAACAAACAATGAGTGACAACAAACAATGAGTGACAGTAACAATGAGTGACAGTAAACTGAGTGACAGTAAACAATGAGTGACGGTAAACAATGAGTGACGGTAAACAATGAGTGACGGTAAACAATGAGTGACAGTAAACAATGAGTGACAAAACAATGAGTGACGGTAAACAATGAGTGACGGTAAACAATGAGTGACGGTAAACAATGAGTGACGATAAACAATGACAGTAAACAATGAGTGACGGTAAACAATGAGTGACAGTAAACAATGGGTGACAGCAAACAATGAGTGACGGTAAACAATGAGTGACGATAAACAATGACAGTAAACAATGAGTGACGGTAAACAATGACAGTAAACAATGAGTGACGGTAAACAATGACAGTAAACAATTAGTGACGGTAAACAATGACAGTAAACAATGAGTGACCGTAAACAATGACAGTAAACAATGAGTGACAGTAAACAATGAGTGACAGTAAACAATGAGTGACAGTAAACAATGAGTGACGGTAAACAATGAGTGACAGTAAACAATGAGTGACAAGGGGGTAAAATAATAACAAAATAAATCTGATGAAACACAAGAGACGAGAAGAAGATTAAATAAAAAGAAGCAAAAAAATTAACATTATATGGAAAATAAATAATAATAATAAACAATAAAGAACACGCAAATAAGTATTAAATAAAATACCAATAAAGAACACTAGAACACACATTAAATGATGACAGTTAATCTTTCACCGCACAAACACATGACTGTCAACAAAGACAGAGGCGCGGCATGACACAAGGTGATTGACAGGCATGAATGACAGGTATGACAGATGGCTCACACGACAACAGGTAGCTGTTACCGACTGCCACTGGCATACAACAGGGCCACGAATTGACAGATGGCACAGAGGGCCACATGGCTCTTGACACAGGCACACGATGACACACGATGACACACAATGACACACAATTGTGACACATGACACACAGCCCCTAATCAAGTGTCAAAGAATGACAAAAGCTTTATGACAAAGAACATTAATACAAGGCAAACTAATAACACAAACCTCGCCCGGGTTCGATTCCCGGGCGAGGCAGAAACAAATGGGCAGTTTCTTTCACCCTGATCCCCCTGTTCACCTAGCAGAAAATAAGAACCAGGGAGTTAGACAGATCCTAAGGGGCTGTTTCCTGGGGATTGTATGTGTGCTTAGAGAAACATATGTAGTAAACATAATAGAGGAAACATAGATCGGTTAGAAAGGCTGGGTCCAAGAGCTGATAGCTTCTGGCCTCACTCACAAAACACTGGTCCTCCCATACACAAGTAGACTTGAAAATACAATAAAAACACAATTAACCAAGAAATTTGAAGAAAAAAAAGGAGCTGCAAAATATTCAAATTACGAAGGACAATAACAGGAGAAAATGAATAAACGTAATAATTTATCAATCACAGTTTTCGTCTTGGAAAAAATAAGAAATCAAGAAAGAATCAGAAACAATCAAGGTCAAATAATAGTCCTACAGCAATAATCAATTAAATAATAGACCAACATGGATGAGCATCGGGAGATTCCTTGGCCCTCAGGAGAATCCATGGCCCTCAGGAGAATCCATGGCCCCCAGGAGAATCCATGGGCCCCTCAGGAGAATCCATGGGCCCCTCAGGAGAATCCATGGGCCCTCAGGAGAATCCATGGGCCCTCAGGAGAATCCATGGCCCCTCAGGAGAATCCATGGCCCCTCAGGAGAATCCATGGCCCCTCAGGAGAATCCATGGCCCCTCAGGAGAATCCATGGCCCCTCAGGAGAATCCATGGGCCCCCCAGGAGAATCCATGGGCCCATTCAGGAGAATCCATGGCCCTTCAGGAGAATCCATGGCCCCCAGGAAAATCCATGGGCCCCTCAGGAGAATCCATGGGCCCCCAGGGGAATCCATGGGCCCCTCAGGAGAATCCATGGGCCCCAGGAGAATCCATGGGCCCCTCAGGAGAATCCATGGCCCCTCAGGAGAATCCATGGCCCCCCAGGAGAATCCATGGGCCCCCAGGAGAATCCATGGCCCCCAGGAGAATCCATGGGCCCCTCAGGAGAATCCATGGGCCCCTCAGGAGAATCCATGGCCCCTCAGGAGAATCCATGGCCCCTCAGGAGAATCCATGGGCCCCTCAGGAGAATCCATGGGCCCCCAGGAGAATCCATGGGCCCTCAGGAGAATCCATGGGCCCCTCAGGAGAATCCATGGGCCCTCAGGAGAATCCATGGGCCCTCAGGAGAATCCATGGGCCCCCAGGAGAATCCATGGGCCCTCAGGAGAATCCATGGGCCCCAGGAGAATCCATGGGCCCCTCAGGAGAATCCATGGGCCCCTCAGGAGAATCCATGGGCCCCCAGGAGAATCCATGGGCCCCCAGGAGAATCCATGGCCCCTCAGGAGAATCCATGGGCCCCTCAGGAGAATCCATGGGCCCCTCAGGAGAATCCATGGGCCCCTCAGGAGAATCCATGGGCCCCTCAGGAGAATCCATGGGCCCTCAGGAGAATCCATGGGCCCCTCAGGAGAATCCATGGGCCCCTCAGGAGAATCCATGGGCCCCCAGGAGAATCCATGGGCCCCCAGGAGAATCCATGGGCCCCAGGAGAATCCATGGGCCCCTCAGGAGAATCCATGGGCCCCTCAGGAGAATACATGGGCCCTCAGGAGAATCCATGGGCCCCAGGAGAATCCATGGGCCCCCAGGAGAATCCATGGGCCCCCAGGAGAATCCATGGGCCCCTCAGGAGAATCCATGGCCCCTCAGGGAATCCATGGGCTCCCAGGAGAATCCATGGGCCCATTCAGGAGAATCCATGGGCCCCCAGGAGAATCCATGGGCCCCCAGGAGAATCATGGGCCCCCAGGAGAATCCATGGGCCCCAGGAGAATCCATGGGCCCCCAGGAGAATCCATGGGCCCCCAGGAGAATCCATGGGCCCCCAGGAGAATCCATGGCCCCCAGGAGAATCCATGGGCCCCAGGAGAATCCATGGGCCCCAGGAGAATCCATGGCCCCCAGGAGAATCCATGGGCCCATTCAGGAGAATCCATGGCCCCCAGGAGAATCCATGGGCCCCCAGGAGAATCCATGGCCCCAGGAGAATCCATGGGCCCCAGGAGAATCCATGGGCCTCCAGGAGAATCTAACATTTGGTCCAGGTTCATTTGAGAAACAGAATGAATAACTCCACAATTTGCATTTAGTTTAGCGTAACAGTCAATAAATCAGGTGAATAACAAGACAGATGAATGAGAGGAAGACGGTGATGCCATACATGTTTAACGAGTTAGTGGAGCAGGGAACAAAGGCCACAAACATTCATTTTATACGAGCCGGAATCATTCAGCAGTTGAGAGTGATTACACCACAAGTCAACACCAAGCAATGAGTCAATAGGTATTGATAAACACAGATAGTTCATTATCAAGTTAGCACACACAGGTCAAATGAAACATTTCTTGATATGAAAATGAATTACCACGAGTCAAAGCTCAATACACACACACACACACACACCATGGCCGTCTAACAAGACACACTTACCACGGACTCGCCAACACACTTCACCCTCTGCTACTTACTTCCAAGGAACCTGAAATATAGAAAAGCAAATGTGAGACAAAGTGCAGGAGCAATGAATGAAGCAGCAACGCACCGAGGAAGGTACAAGGGGCCTCCTTGTCAGTCACACACACGATCACATTGTGTGCGTGTGGGGGCTGGATATGTACTGGATATGGCTATGTAATTTGTATTAAAGCAGAGTCAATAATATTTCTATTGAAAATATTTTTACAATTTGTTATTGAAGACTCTCCCAATCAATTTGGTGTGAATTTTCTGACAAATTGTAAACTCATTTGCAATAGAAACATTATTGAACCCGTTTGAATAAGTTCACATCTTCACTTCATGCAACAGTTTTTGTGCCCAAAAACTGAAAAGTTTGGGTCAAAGTCCGGGTTACAATAAATTTATCTGAAATGGCCGAATTCTTACCCCAACATTTGTCAATATTGTATTTTGACCAACTTTTGAATATTACTGTTTTTTACTAGCTCATGTGCTGGCGCGTGGCTGTTGTGTACTTTGTTATACCATTTAGTACCATTATAAGTACCATTTTATTTCCTAATAGTTCACATGTATATTTAGAGCGGAGGTCTGCAAGTGTTTAGTGTTAATCTAACTGGTTTTGGAAGAGCTTTAAGCGTAGTATACACAGTATGCTGAAAGTTCCATTGTAAATAACTATACGTTTAAAATTGTGTAAAAGAAAATGTGATTTATCGCAATCTTGAGGACAAACTCTTAAAACGACACTGCGGCCACAGTTGTGTGGACTTAGAAGAACGTTTGTGTGTGTGGGAGTGGAAGACTTGTTTGGGGGTGGAGGAGGTGGAGAAGGTGGGGGGGGGAAGGAAGTGGGAGGTGGTGCAGGAGGAAGGAGGTGGGGGGGAGGAGGGGGGGGGGAAGGGGCGAGGTCCAGGTTCGCGCTTAATTACTTCAAAGTTGTTTACTAGTAGACTCCAGTGTATGACTTGTATTTACATGTATTAAATTTATTTTTAATTTAATAAATTGTTAAGTTGTTTGTAATTGAGCGTAATGCTCTTGAGTTATATATATATATATATAATATATATATATATATATATATATATATATATATTATATAATTATATATATATATATATATATATATATATATATATATAATATATATATATATATATATATATATTATATAATTATATATATATATATATATATATATATATATATATATATATATATATATATATTATATATATATATACATACACCTCATTCCATGTCTGTGTGTTTTACCCTTGGACTAACCTATATATCTCCTATTACTGAAACTTTCGAATATTCCCAAATTATTACGATATCAGTGATCAAGTTAGAACACAATTCAGCAAACTGTTTCAGACCTATTGGCCCATAGGAGGCAGTTGGTATCTCATGCACACACAAACTGGTATATGCATGTCTAGCCTACGCTTGAAACAATGCGCTCTGGCGCACACACAGGTGGACCAGGCTATGATTACTGGGCTGAGGGCACTATGGAGGACGAGGCCATGATACGCCGCCGGGGGAGTACTCTCCACACACTTCCCCCGCGCTGGGTTGGGCTTCATCTCTCATCTGCCGGTAAAAAAAAAAAGCTGAATAGGCGTAGTATACTTCCCGAGTTTACTCTTCTCTCTGACTCCATCCTCTGTATTTACATTTCCTGTGATTTAGTTTACGCTCTCACTTCTTTTTCACCCTCCCTCTCTCTCTCTCTCTCTCTCTTTCTCTCTCTCTCTCTCTTTATACCAACATGAGTTGGGCAGAGATTCTTCCTCAAACTTCCAAATTAAAGACGCCAATTGCTTTATTAATAAAATCTGTCTCGAAGCTTAGTATCGTATCTGTATTTCCTAAACAAACGTGTGCCCGCCCAGGAATGCTTTGGTCTTATTCCAGAACTCTAATATTGTTCCTAATATTGCTGACCTTTAACATATCGTGTACCTTACTTTATATATGTATTTACATACATATTTGATCGCGAGGTTACAACTTGCATAAAGTGTGTGTAGATTACGACACAATTACAGCCGAGAACGCGTTGTACCCGAATTGTACCCGAAAAGTGTTCTGGAACTTCTCATAATACAAGTCAGGCTTGATTGGAGCGAGCTTGGTCCAACAGGCTGTTGTTTAGAGCGACCCGCAGGCCCACACATCCATTACAATCCATTTGGTCCGGCCACTTCTTCCAGGAAGCTACTTTTATCTTGAAGACGTTCACTTTTGTTCCAGAAATATTTCTTACGTGTGCTGGGAGGGTAGTGAACAGCCGTAGACCTCTGGTGTTCATACAGTGTCCTCTGACTTATGCCCAGGCAACCCATCCTTCTGTTTAGATAGGACCTATAGTAACTATGTGGACTATCGTACATATCTTGACGTGATGGACAATTAGAAAGTAGAATTCGGTACTATTGTGTTTGGACAAACCGGAAAATGTTTTGTAATTTATCTTGCTAATAAAATCTAACCTAACCACCTTAGGCCTATCACAAGCTATCTGAGGCATAATATAGTACATAAATGTGCTATACTAGGCCTAGCAATATTTACATATGTTTTTAGCTATATTTTTTCGGACTATAAAGTGAATAGTGCCAAATTCGACTGTACTATTCACTCTATAAAGTGAATACTACCAAATAATAATGAACCCCGGACAGGCATACGGATTAATAGAAAAATAATTGAATTATTGGTAAAGTTGCTATCATGGAGATGACGATTGACCTTCCAATAACCATAA
The DNA here is from genome assembly GCA_020271785.1 of Procambarus virginalis. Taxonomy (NCBI): domain Eukaryota; kingdom Metazoa; phylum Arthropoda; class Malacostraca; order Decapoda; family Cambaridae; genus Procambarus; species Procambarus virginalis. Next base: position 26,621,655 of record WNGS01001312.1, on the reverse strand, counting down.
AGAGCCACGTGCTGAACTTTACAAAACAAGGCAGAGTAGTAACTTAAAACGGGTGACGCTCGATCAAGGTTCCAAACCATATATGAAGCACAGTTTCTGTCCCATGTTGAGTCTGCAGCACTCTCCTGGATTGCCTGACCCCCCCCCCCCCCCTTAAACCTTTATCCGAATTATGGACAGGGTAGAGGAGCGTGTGTGACAAGGCTCATCTCTAGTCTAAACCCATTCTGGTTTGACTGTCAGTAGTACACGAGAGTCTTCAACACTGGAGGCTTGTGAGCGGCTTTATTATTATTATTATTATTATTATTATTATTATTATTATTATTATAGAGTTCAATATGTCGAGGTTCCCTACCCGGCACACAACTTCGTGGACATCCAGGAACCGGCAACCACAACTCAAGGCGTTCAGCCATAAACAGCTTTTATACAAGCTGAACACCACTCGCCAGAACACCCCCTCCCCCCACACCTTCATCAGTGATTATTCAGTTCTCGGCTGACTCACAGAACACGTTAGGTGAACACACGAACAAATCCACAAGGGCCGTGACGAGGATTGTTGACGTTAGGTCAACTCATAAATATGTATGAAATCAAACCAACCTACCATATAGAAGCTCTGGCGAACTTCTGTTTCCATCTCCACCCAGTAACTGACGTGTTTGTAGCCTCGCACTAAATTAAGTTTATTCCTAATGGAAACTGATATTAAACTCCCCTAAATAAAAGTTTCTAGAATTAGGCTTCAGACGAAGCTAATGTTTGAAGATCCTGGCCTACAGTTTCAATAAGGGTTTTCATTTCTGAACACGAGGGAAGGGAGGGAGAGGGAGGAGGATTGGGAGGGAGGAGGATTGGGAGGGAGGAGGATGGGAGGGAGGAGGATTGGGAGGGAGCAGGATTGGGAGGGATCTTATCTTGAGATGATTTCGGGGCTTTAGTGTCCCCGCGGACCGGTCCTCGACCAGGCCTCCACCCCCAGGAAGCAGCCCGTGACAGCTGACTAACTCCCAGGTACCTATTTTACTGCTAGGTATCAGGGGCACAGGGTGAAAGAAACTCTGCCCATTGTTTCTCTCCGGCGCTCGGGATCGAACCCGGGACCACAGGATCACGTGTCCAGCGTGCTGTCCGCTCGGCCGAACGGCTCCCAATGCTCCTGAGGGAGCAGGATAGAGCGAGCAAGCAACAGCTGCTATGTACATGTTCCCTACCTCTCCAGTTTCACCGGCGTTACATGCTTCTATTCAGAAATATGCACACATTAATTAATACAGGATGATTAAATTGTTTCCTTAATTAGGAGCTTCCCTGCCAGCTTGTCTGCTCGTTTGTATACGTGGCTGTTTGCTGGTCTGACTACCTCTCTCTCTTGTCCTTTACGCCTGCCTGCCTGCCTGCCTGCCTGCCTGCCTACTTTGCTGCCTGTCTGCCTGCCTGCCTGCCTGCCTGCCTGCCTGCCTGCCTGCCTGCCTGCCTACTTTGCTGCCTGTCTGCCTGCCTGCCTGTCTGCCTGCCTGCCTGCCTGTCTGCCTGCCTGCCTGCCTGCCTGCCTGCCTGCCTGCCTGCCTACTTTGCTGCCTGTCTGCCTGCTTGCCTTCCTGCCTGCCTACTGTCTGCCTGCCTGCCTGCCTGCCTGCCTGTCTGCCTGTCTGCCTGCCTGCCTGCCTGTCTGCCTGCCTACTCATCTCGCCATTTTTAGCAGGCATGTTTTCCGTGTCCTACAGCTCTTATTTCATAACCGCCCTTCAGCTTGCATTGTGTGCACTGGGTCAGTCTCCACTGAGCCACGGGCTGAGTTTGTTCTGTGCCGTCAACTCCGAGAACTGGCTTCTGTCTTCCCCTAGTTAAGCAGGATTTCCGCTCCCAAAAAGCCTGTTATTTGTTATAGAGTTTTTGTGTGTGTTGGTGGGCAGCAAACCTATTGTTATTTAATCCAGTATTTTGCAATGAGGAGCAACTTTCCTCTTGTGTATACGTCGGTACTGTATATTACGGCTGATATATCCCACTAGGCGGTATAGGGGTCTTGTGACCCTCTTGTCCGTTATGGTGTACTGGTTATTTCCTGTCGATCTGTCATAGGCAGATTAGGCGGCTTCGATACTCAAACACTTCTGTCCTCTTTGATTCAGAACCACGGCAATTTTCTTGTAATTTGTGTGTGCGCGCATTTGCTGAGCCTCATTACTAAGATAATCCAGTCTTTTACCTTAAGTTTGTCCTCTTAAGACGGCTGAGGAGGAAGGGCTTTGTTGTGTAACGTGTTATATAACCCTTAGCCTGCCTCTCTCTCTCTCTCTCTCTCTCTCTCTCTCTCTCTCTCTCTCTCTCTCTCTCTCTCTGCGGGCAATAAGGGTTTCCACGGCTTCGTACTTTTCTCCACAATGAATTTAGTTGTATTGGTTGTCTTATTTCCCCAGTTTCTTTTTCCCAATTGTGTGTAATGGGGTAACTCTGCCATTCTCACAGGTGTGTGTACGAGTGTGTGTGTGTATTCCCTACCCAGGTAATACTATGGCCTTTCCCAGTTCATATATTTCGTTATTCCAATGCCATCAGATATTCCAATACCAAGAATATCAACACCGGTGTGAGATGCACCATGCATCTGTGTGAGTGAGTGAGTGAGTGAGTGAGTGAGTGAGTGAGTGAGTGAGTGAGTGAGGTGAGTGAGTGAGTGAGTGCGTGAGTGCGTGAGTGAGTGAGTGAGTGCGTGAGTGAGTGCGTGAGTGAGTGAGTGAGTGAGTGCGTGAGTGCGTGAGTGAGAATGTATGAGGCTCCAGCCCTGTTACTCACCCATGGTGCCAGTGGAACATAAGCTTTACATTAAAAGCGTCACACACATATTTCCAACACTGAACAACATAACAGGAGCCACCATTTTTTTTAGCAGGTTTAACCCATTGCCAAAGCAATGTTGCACAGATTTACTTTAATACAGAGAGTTACGTTTTGCATATTTGAGCCATTTAAACAAATAATGGTAATCACCGTTGCATAATCACCATTTAATAAATTCAGTTAAAATCACTGCCACACACGCACGCACACGCACGCATACACGCACACGCATGCCTATGCACAAATGAGAACTCAAGACGAATGTAATATACAGGGTAGCCCCAAAAAAATACTTTACCGTACTACTATTTGATTAGCGCAATATGTAAAAATTATGATAAAAAATAACAACCAATTAATAAATATACATGACTTTAAAAGATTAATACTACTTTATTACTTTCTCTCAAATTAAAGAGGCTGTCCATCATATGTATTCACCTCAGTGAATATGTATGTCGTGATCATATCCTCTCTGCGTCTTCTCACCCCTGAGAAAGAGTCCTGATTTAGGTCTGTAAACAATATTCGAAAGTTTGCCGACGTCCCATATGCTGCTGATGTTATTGTAGGTGTGCCTCTCTTGTCAGTGGTCCACTTATATCCACTTCCAAATTTGTGTACTCACCTAGTTGTACTCGCCTAGTTGTGCTTGCGGGGGTTGAGCTCTGGCTCTTTGGTCCCGCCTCTCAACCGTCAATCAACAGGTGTACAGTTTCCTGAGTTTAATGGGCTCTATCATATCTACACTTGAGACACACATATGTGTGTGGTGTGTGTGTGTGTGTGTGTGTGTGTGTGTGTGTGTGTGTGTGTGTGTGTGTGTGTGTGTGTGGCCTACCCACCCCCCAAACTTTAACAATAACATCCACCTGACATACCCACACAATGTCACCTTTACTCTCAACAATTAATACCAATTTGTGTCAAACGCAGAACAACAAAATTCCAGCGAGTGAACGCAATTTTGAATTTTTCAAACAGGACAGTTTCGAAACTGCTGATATTTAATGAACAAAAAAAAAAACAGAAATACGTTAAACACAATATACAAATAAATACTTTAGAGGTTATGTATTTTTTGCAGTTTTCATAGGATATATTTGTTAATATCATTAGTTTTAAACCAGTTTATGGGGATATTTGATTACTGCGCGGTGGGCTTAACCACAGAGCTGTTGCTGAAGTGGTATTTTATGTTAAGGGAAAACCTAATACTGTATGTGTTTGTACTGACAAAAATATATATAAACATTGACACACACACATACCCGCGGCCGAGCGAAAAGATATCGGGATTCGCAATCCAAGAACAACTTCCTTATCCAGTCCATTTCACTTAATTACGAGTCTTAAACAGAAATAGTCCCTTCAGACATCCCTGTGGCTCATCTACATGTCTGCTCAATTACGTCCTCTCGTTCTGCTGTTCTTTAATTTGAACAATGCTTCTATACCTACTTTTTCAATCCACTTTACTATCTTATACGTCGTTATCATGGCTAACCTATTCCTTCTTTACTCCATCACAGTGAGGTCCAACTCCCTCGGTCTTGCTTCATAGTTCACACCCCTTAGCTCAGGAATTAACCTTGTAGCATTTTTTTTAACTTTTTCTAGTTTTGCTCCGTGTTTCTTTGGGCAGGTGTTCCATGCCGGGGCGGCATACTCAACAACACGTTTCCCAAAGCATGTATACAACGCTCGGAAGGAACCACTGTGCCAGCACCCGTGTGGTTGCCAACATCTCAGAATTAACATGGGGAAAGTGGACAAAACCCAAAACTCAAACAACAAAATATACCTCGGAAATGAAAAATAAAGTATTATAGAAAGGTTAAAGTCCGTGTAGAGGAGGACGACGGAAGCAGAAGACGGTGAGGAGGTATAATAACGACATGCAAAATACTAAGCAGTCTAGCAAGGAAGGGTGGGGGGGGGAGTCTCACTACCAGTGATGAATTGGTGAGATACAAGGTTTCACAATAATAATGAAATATGTACGTGCATATGTAAATATGTACGTGCATATGTAAATATGTACGTGCATATGTAAATATGTACGTGCATATGTAAATATGTACGTGCATATGTAAATATGTACGTGCATATGTAAATATGTACAAAAACGTGCCTTTTACTTACCTGCTTAATACAAGAACAACAGTTATACAGCAACACTACTTATACAAGAACAATACAAGATGCATGGAGCAAGCTACAGAAAGAATTGATGGGAACCACAAACTCAAACTAGCTTTCAAAACTTGATCAATTGAACACAGCCGGCCATGAAGCAAGGACAAACCACACAATTACAAACACACACACAAACAAACATAAGGAGCTATTAGATTTCAACTGCAGCAAGTGCAACATAATTAAGCCCAATGCTGGGATCAGGAGATCGGATACAAGGTACCAGCTACATATGAAACGTTGGTTAAAATAAACAAAAAAATGTCTTCTAGAATCTAAATAATGAGTATAATGAGAATCTAAATAAACAGGACCCACTCTGGAATATGCTTTGAAACCATCAGTCGAATTGCTGGAGAAGCAATTCGAATTGCTTCGCTGGAGAAGTGAACTGCTGGAGAATTGGTTAAGAAGCTGGACCCCAGAAGCTAAAGCTCAACCTTGTCATCACAAAACTAGACGAATACATTTATATACCATATTCCATCTTCAGGCGACAGCTGGGAGCCAGGATTTAACACCCCAACGGCCACGCATCCCCCACAAGCTTTATAGAGAGGCAGGAGCGCTCAGTGTAGCGTGGTCTTGTGAGCCACAGACTCTGAAAACCTCGGAAGACAACCCACTTCACTATACCCTTATTTACACCCCATGTACCATGTATATATATATATATATATATATATATATATATATATATATATATATATATATATATATTTATATTATATATATATATATGACATTTTCAAATAAAGTTAGATAAATATACACACATACCAAAAGAATAGGGGTGGTAGGAGAAGAAAGTATCAGAGTGTTCAGTGAGGATCCACAAGGTCTTCTCTGAGTACTCTTTATTTTCTTCTCCGAGGCTATGGGTCCCTACACTTGCACCAGAGGTGGTACCCCTTCCTATATTTATATATATATATACGAACAAGCCTGAATGGTCCCCAGGACTATATGCAACTGAAAACTCACACCCCACAAGTGACTCGAACCCATACTGCCAGGAGCAACGCAACTGGTATGTACAGGGACGCCTTAATCCGCTTGACCATAGCATTTTATTGTTCCTCACGTGTTGCCCCAAAAAATGAGGTGATTTGATAAAATGCTATGCCCAAGATTACCATCCGAGTGCCGGCGGGGAAGTGGTTCAAATAGCTTCGGCTATCACTTCCTTATGTCCGGTCGTGATGGTCAAGCGGATTAAGGCGTCCCTGTACATACCAGTTGCGTTGCTCCTGGCAGTATGGGTTCGAGTCACTTCTGGGGTGTGAGTTTTCAGTTATATATATATATATGTGTGTGTGTGTGTGTGTGTGTGTGTGTGTGTGTGTGTGTGTGTGTGTGTGTGTGTGTGTGTGTGTGTGTGTGTAATTTCAGGGCTCAGTGTATTTGCTAGGTGCGCTGAAGCCTACTCACCCTCCGGCATATTCTGTAATTGACAGATTCACTGATGGTGCTATAAAGCTGCATGTGCAGTCAGGAGGACAGAGATATCACAATTAGTATGAATCTATCACATGTAACTCATGGAAAGATGTACATGTTTAAACGACGATTTCTTGTGAGACGCGATTTCACAAACTCATGAGATTGGTCAGTTGTGCACCGGAGCCGGCAGCGTGATTGGCTAAACGGCTAGATAAACAACGTTAGCTTCACTCTGGTCGAGCAAAATCACAGTGACCTCTGTGGAGACGCAAGATAACCAGAACCAAATCCTCAATAACTTTGCAAGAGCACCTTTCTGGATCTTGCATGGCGGTCATCTTGCCAAGTTCCCAGAACCTTCGCGACAAAGAAATTTAATTAGAAATACATAATGCCCAGTTAATCTCGCTCCCGGAGTACAGAAACCTCACCTCCATGGCGCCTTTGGGCTCACACTCTGGTAAAGTCATTGCTTTATTCTAGTTTGTGTTCTTTATGAACCAGGAAGGAGAAGCTTTCACCGTGGACCAGACAAGAGCCTCGCTCCTTCCCCCACCATCAACCAGAAGAGCCTCGCTCCTTCCCCCACCATCAACCAGACAAAGACACTCGCCTCCTTCCCCCACCATCAACCAGACAAGAGCCTCGCTCCTTCCCCCACCATCAACCAGACAAAGACACTCGCCTCCTTCCCCCACCACCAACCAGACAAGAGCCTCGCTCCTTCCCCCACCACAACCAGACAAGAGACTCGCTCCTTCCCCCNCCGTCCTTATGCTATATACTCGTAGCCCAACCACTTGGGCTGGACGGTAGAGGGACGGTCTCGCCTCACGCAAGTCGGCGTAGCCCCCCCCCCCCCACACACACACACACCTTCAGGAAGCAGCTCCGTACAGCTGTCTACCTCTCTGGTACCTATTTACTGCTAGGCAACAGGGGCATCTGGGTGAAAGAAACTCTGCTCATTTGTTTCTGCCATCGCCCGGGGATCGAACTCGGACCCTGGGATTACGAGTTCCAAGCGCTGTCCACTCAACCACTGGCCCCTGTGTGTTGTGTGTGTGTGTGTGTGTTGTGTTTGTGTGTGTGTGTGTGTGTGTGTGTGTGTTGTGTGTGTGTGTGTGTGTACCATGTAGTAGATAATATAGACGAGAGAGAGAGATCGGGCCCAAGAGCTAATAGCTCTATTCTGCAGGCACAACTAATATAGCAAATACCCAATTTAAACCCTGCCAATAACAACAAATCGATTCACTGCGAAAAATAATATAAATCAACACTGCTTAATTCCATCTGCAGTAATGTATAAAGCTTTCAGAAAGTTCTATTGAAAAGATATATATATTGGCATGACCTGCCTACCCGGGACCTTGCAATGTTCTTAAGTTTGGACTTAACCCCAGGCTGCAGTTGTGGGGGAGGGAGGGGGGGGAGGAGAACGTAATGGTGATAGGGTGGGGTGATGGTGATGTGGAGAGTGGTGGATGGTGATGGGGGGTCATCCTTATCCGGTTCACCCGCCGCTAGGAATGACCTGCTTCACAGCTGGACAGTGAAGGTGAGGACAGTCATGTCGATCATGAGCAACAAAGACACCTACAAGACAAATGAAAGTGACTCAAAGATATCAGGTTCAGATATATACCCCCCCCCCTCCCCATGTGTTTACTTCCAACACACCTGTTTTAACACCTGTTTCAGCACTTAATGTAACATGACTTACCTTCACAGACACCTATACTGGAAAAAATAAGTATATCCCTTACCATTGGCCATAAATCCCTTACCATTGGCCATAAATCCCTTACCATTGGCCATAAATCCCTTACCATTGGCCGTAAATCCCTTACCATTGGCCATAAATCCCTTACCATTGGCCATAAATCCCTTACCATTGGCCATAAATCCCTTACCATTGGACAAACAAGTCCCACTCACCAGGGGATCAATATATCCCAAGAGAAAGTACTGGACACTGCAACACAATATCATCAGGGGTCAATATTTATAAAAATGAACATGAGGTAATTCGCAATGATCAGGGTAAATATAAATAGCGAAGGAGCATGCTCCTCTTTGCAAGCACTGTTGAATGTTGCATGGCCTGCAACGACAGCAGGCAGGCAGGCAGGCATTATAAATGCTTTATAACACGCAGGACGTCAGCCAGCTGGCCCCTGGTCCCACATAAAGGCATGCACAGTTCAGACAAGGTAATCAGATACTACAGGAGGGAGAGATAATGATTCAGGGACAAAGCAGGTAGACACCAACAATGACACACACACACACACACACATACTAAGCTGGCAGACCCCGGTCATGACTACAGACTAAGCTGGCAGCCTGCCAGCCAGCCCAAACAAAGAGATGAACAACATATAATCTTCACTACCCATCCCCACAACCACCACCACCACCCTTGTTGGCGCTTCGTATCAAACCCCCTGAAAAAAGATCTAGTCCAACCTGCTTTAGCCCAAACCATAACCAGTTTATCGTAAGTCAAGGGCGTATAATTAGCCACGGACAACCACGAATATAATTTACTATATGGCTATGAGTAGGCCTTTGCCCTATTCGTACCCACGTACATATCCTATTATCTAGTGATCGTTATTATCCCAAAGGGGACCACTCCTATACCATGCTGATAGGAGGAATCTTTCAAGACAATAATTTCTGGGATTAAGGCTCACGAAACGCCACTGATAATTCCCATAAAGGATTGTACTAAAAGATCCCTCTAGCGAGAATACCACGAAGGAAGCTCATACAGAGGCATTTCAAAGTATGCTTCTCGAGGCGCCATTACAGGAACCCTTCCGAGGAAAGCTAACAAGTGACCCCATTCAGCGTCTGAGCGTACACCCCTCAAGGACAGCTCAAAATACAGGCTCTAGCACGAACTATACCAAATTCTAAAGCACGGAGATGCAGCCATTAGAAGCAGCCGTAAACAGGGAACGCCTCAATGGGGGGCACATCCACAGGGGAACACAGGCTGTACTGGATGCCTGTGGAGCAAAAGCAAGAAGATGAGGGTGTAGAAAGAGGACGAGGGTACAGGAAGGGAGAGGACGCGGGAAGATCATTAGTCATCAATAAGGAGGTTGAGGAGGGATGTCCTAAGTCTCCTACCTCATGGTGACCAACTTCAAACAGCAGCGGATGACGAGCAGGTAATCTGGTGTCTCCTGCAAGAGAAGTTAGAAGGAGATCTTGATGGCAAGTTCCTCCAAATAGCGGTACAGGAGGGAGGGGGGGGGGGAGAGGAAGAGGTGAGGGGGGGGAGGGTCATGAAGGCACCTAACACAGGCACAGCGCCATTGCGCTTGGCACTCGGGTGCCGTGTTAGTAAGCTCTGGTCACTACTGTCTTATATGGTGACTTGGGATGCTGTTAATTTTACAGTGAGAGAGAGAGAGAGAGAGAGAGAGAGAGAGAGAGAGCGAGCGAGAGAGAGGGAGAGAGGGAGAGAGCGAGAGGGAGAGAGGGAGAGAGGGAGAGAGCGAGAGAGAGGGAGAGAGCGAGAGGGAGAGAGGGAGAGAGCGAGAGAGAGGGAGAGAGGGAGAGGGAGAGAGGGAGAGCATAACAGAGTTAACAGGTACAGGTAAGAACATAATGTGATACAAACCGCATAAATATCACTGCCAAGGGGACCAGTGACGGCTGGTGAAGAATGACTGATAGCAAGTACAGTTGACAATGGCTGACAGTTGACAGTCAGTAATGGTTAACAATGAGTGACAACAAACAATGAGGACGGTAAACAATGAGTGACGGCAAACAATGAGTGACGGTAAACAATGAGTGACGGTAAACAATGAGTGACGGTAAACAATGAGTGATGGTAAACAATGAGTGACAGTAAACAATGAGTGACAGTAAACAATGAGTGACGGTAAACAATGAGTGACGGTAAACAATGAGTGACGGTAAACAATGAGTGACAGTAAACAATGAGTGACAGTAAACAATGAGTGACAGTAAACAATGAGTGACAGTAAACAATGAGTGACAGTAAACAATGAGTGACAGTAAACAATGAGTGACAGCAAACAATGAGTGACGGTAAACAATGACAGTAAACAATGAGTGACGGTAAACAATGACAGTAAACAATGAGTGACGGTAAACAATGACAGTAAACAATGAGNATATTTCAGCCGAGCACTTGTGTTCTGTTTATCTCAAAATTAAGTTGGAGACAAACCTTATTCAATAGGAATGTGGCAACATCACCACCGACCACTGTGTTTGATTTCCCATTGTCTGGGGCAGGAAGCCTATTAAGCTCATTGAGGTCCCCATCATCTTCCCAAGAATGTATTCCTCAGAATGCAAAACAAACTGTACTAAGGATAATCTCGAAAAGTCAAAAGCGAAGCCTCTACTCTTCATTGCTCTATTCTGCATTTTCTTCTATTCTTTCACTCCAGTAAAATTACTAAGTAAAACATGAGGCAAATTACATTAAAATTCATCTACCTTAGTTTTGAATATTTAGTTTGGTCATACACAGGAACACCAGTATAATTTCAAGAGAAACACCTACAAAATAAATACATTTTACATACATACATAAATACATACATTAAACTTGGTATACATGAGATGAACAGCTCTCTCACCTTGTCTGCTGGTTTGCCTTCGGGGAACATTGGGATACAAATGTATGCGACAAAGCGTTCTCCGTTCTTGATCTTCTCCTCAATCTTCGTAGCAATCTCCAGAGGAACAAGGTTGCCAGACTTGGCGTCACGGCACTCCGGCCACATGTGACTGCTGCCTATGAAGTACTGGTTCTCAATGTACATGCAGCGTCGAGCCCGTCGGATATGGTGGATGTATGCACGGTGAAGGCTGTTGTCGAATGCACGGCCTTTCTTCTTGGTTAGTCCCGCAGCAACTGACCAATCAAACTGAGCCGAGTCAGAGTTGATGGATCGGAATATTTGCACGCTCCAACGGTCAGGAGCAGTTGAATAGTAGTCCATGGCAATGCCATCCATTTGATTCAAAGGAACAATGGCATCCATGTGGTCTGCTGCTTGTTTTCGCCAACGCTGCAAGAAATTCATTAAGACATCATGAGCAGCTGGGCCTTCTATGCGACAGTGGATATCATGCCAGGGCTCCCGTGGTCCATTAGCACTGGTTAGGGTCGGAAATACGCGATTACGGAAGTCATTCTTGTGTTCTTTTACTAGTGTGCTGAACAACGGGTGGCTAGGAGAGTCGTACCGGCCACCCGTTAGGTCCAGGCCCCCTACAAAGGCTACCACCTTCCTCTGACTTGGCATTTCTTGTATGGGTGCATCAGCAATGACACATTTCTGGTGGTGTGTGTAGCAAAGTGAAGTGAAGTGCGTCTTCGTTGAGAACATGTCCTTTGTGTAGCGGTCTCGAGGAGCCAACACAACTACAACAGGAGTGCCCTTGAAGAAATTGCAGGTCTCTTCATCTTCAGTACTCATTGCACCAGTCTTACGTAAATCATTTGAAGTAAGCTCGTCCCATAAGAGTAGACGAACTCTTACACCTTCGTAGGCTTTTTGCTTGAGCATCTCGCCAAGAGAGCGGTTGTCGTCACCCTCATTCCTCAGCAGAGCAATCTTAGCACTCACACTCCACCCAACAATGTATATAAACTGAGTAGCTTCCATGATGGTATGGTAAATATCCCTCCATGTACTGCGCGGCAGATAAGGGTTACCATAGTAGTCTGCAAGAGGTAGTGGAAGGTAAGGGCAGTGTGTGTCCTGATACAGCCTCACCTCGTTGTTGTGGCGGAGGGGAAAGAGACACATGGGGACTTCAAACGAGTGCTGTACAGCCTGTTTTGGGTAGTAAAGCATAGATAGGGTGAGAGTACCAGCTCGTTTGTTCTTGTTTTCCCGTAACAAGTCAAAGGTTCCGCTTACTCCATTCTCCGTAACCAAGGTACTTACTGGAAATGAAACAGAGCCTATCTGCTCTGAAGAGATAAAATCCTTGTCTCGAACAGTGAAGGTGATGGAGGAGACATCATGGCAAATGTCGACTCTGAAAGTCTCGTCCCAAATTGGGCTGAGATCATTGTCGATGACTTGGGTGGTAGCAACCTTCCAAGGTTCCCCATCGACATCCTCCAGACTCACTACAACGAATGGATCCGACACATCCTTCTTGCTAATACTAAGGATTGAACTGTCCAGGTTGGGCAAGTTGTTGGCCCGCACCAGTGTGAGGTCCAGCACACCATGTAGGAATGCCATGTCGCTAAAAGAGTTAACCAAGTCACTTGTATCGCCGTACTTGGAAATTTTTCTCGACACGCGTTCTTTGAGCTCGGTGGCCTTGGTCCACGCACGGTCCCCAAACGTCGGGTCTGGCTGGTCTCCTGCGGTTGTGAAGGACGCGGTTACTTTGAGGGTTCCAGCTTGAAAGCCTTTATGATTAACTAGAGGAAGCTCCGCTTTGTGAGACGTTATACTGCCTACAAAAGTATGCACTGGAAGAAAACAGCTACCAATTGTATCTGACGACAACAAGTCCCTGTCTTTCACTGTAAACCTCAGGCCGGCTACGTCCTGACTAACATCAGCGGCTATTTTAAAATACCACTTGGGATTGAGACAATCGTCTATAGTGAATGTTTTGCCAATTTTAAAGAGGCTACCACTGCCCGTCTGCACTTCGACCAGACAGTAGGGGTCACTCTTGTCGTCTGGGCGGAGGAGGCTCTGGTCGAGGTTCGGGAGGTTGCAGGCCTCCACTACCACCACCTCGAGGCGACCACACAGCACCACCATGATGCCCGGGCTACGTGCAGGCCGACACAACACATGATGACTGCTCTCCTGCCTCACACACACACACCGCTAACTCCACCCACCTGAACATGCCATTAAGTGTTACACTTGTGTATGTGCACTTGTACCGCCACCACGATTTCTAAGCTATACAAAGTGCATAATACAAAATACTATTCAAATGTACACAAATATACAGCACAGCCAAAAATACTATTTAATGCTACTCATATTGCCAAATCTCTGTAAACCAAAGCTACCTATTTACACATCTACATATACAGATCTAATGATGCATGTCACACTAATATATACGTAAAGCCATGACCACTACCATTACAAGGAAGGTTAAATAAAGTGAGGTGGGGGGGGGGGAAGGAACAATAAGGTGATGCCACATACATCGGGCCCCTCAGCTCCAGTGCAGCTCCAGGTCTTGCTTCATCAACCTCTGCTGCAGGTTAATGCAACTCGGACTTTTCACGATAAAGACCACAACGTCAAAATTCTGGTGATTTTGTGAAATTAATACCGCCACAGTACTGACGCGGCCCCCCCCCCCTCACTACTGAGCACCCCGCTCACCACTAGTTCCATGTTCCAAGTTCGATGCGCCAAGATTCCAAACGCCTCTGGATTGGCTAAACAGCTTCGAATGTTACGTTGTCATCTCGTGAGAACAGATAGTTAGAGGTGGGGGAAAGAGGAGGGGGGGGGGGGTCAAAAGTGTATTATACACCGGCAATAAAACTACAATATTCTTGTATTAGACGGGTAGGTGTATATATATATATATATATATATATAATATATATATATATTAATATATATATATATATTATATATATATATACATAACTACACACACGCACACCATGTGGAGGATACCTGCAGGCCCAGGACGTAGCCCACTGCGCTTAGAGCCACAATAATATTAGAGCTTATGTTCTAATTCTAGTATCTAAGATATAAGTCTAATGTGAATGAATACACTCAGGTTTCCTGTCCCCCCGACACAATGAATTATAATTATGAATTTTTAACATTATATACACATATATTTCGTTAGAGTCTTTCCTGACTATAACGTCTCCATGGCTTCGAATTTATTTTGTGTTAATATATTTAAAACCTGGTTTACATTCCCTTTGTTATACCTTTATTACTTTGTATTCATCAATCGCGTCACTATACTCTTCATCTTTTTAGATATTGTAAATTAGGCTTTTGAAATGTGTCCTTCATCAACGGGGTCTCTTCTTCCCGGATCACGTTCTCATCCTTCCCTTTATCAGTTTAAATGAATGCACGTTCCGAAGTAGGGAGGGAGGGAGGAGTCAGAGTAGCGAGGAAGGAGCCAGGTAGGGAGGGAGGCAGGAGCCAGGGTAGGGAGGGAGGGAGGCAGGAGCCAGGGTAGGGAGGGAGGGAGGCAGGCCAGGGTAGGGAGGGAGGGAGGCAGGATCCAGGGTAGGGAGGGAGGGAGGCAGGAGCCAGGGTAGGTAGGGAGGGAGCAGGAAGCCAGGGTAGGGAGGTAGGGAGGCAGGAGCCATTTAGGGAGGGAGGGAGGCAGGAGCCAGGGTAGGGAGGGAGGAGGCAGGAGCCAGGGTAGGGAGGGAGGGAGGCAGGAAGCCAGGGTAGGAGGGAGGGAGGGCAGGAGCCAGGGTAGGGAGGGAGGCAGGAGCCAGGGTAGGGAGGGAGGCAGGAGCCAGGGTAGGGAGGGAGGCAGGAGCCAGGGTAGGGAGGGAGGCAGGAGCCAGGGTAGGGAGGGAGGCAGGAGTAGGGTAGGGAGGGAGGCAGGAGCCAGGGGAGGGAGGGAGGCAGGAGCCAGGGTAGGGACGGAGGCAGGAGCCAGGGTAGGGAGGGAGGCAGGAGGAGCCAGGGTAGGGAGGGAGGCAGGAGCCAGGGTAGGGAGGGAGGCAGGAGCCAGGGTAGGGAGGCGGGTCAATAAGTCACCAATATTGGCACAGACTGTCACCTGGGCTCGGCCACCACCATCTTCTCTTTCCTTAAACAATCGTGAATCTGACAAATGTTAAAGATTTTCACTTTAGTATTTATTTCTATAGTATTGGCTGTTCCTCACGTTTCGCTCCAGAACGGACCTACACGTCGTCCTGTCGTCACTTCTTGACGTGTGGTTTTGGTCACCCTAAAAGTTATCTCTTCTCAGAGTAAATGAGTTACCTCGAGGGTAACAATCTAGAAGCTCCAAAGGTCTTCCTTCCTCCTCAGCTCATTAATTACGGGCCAGGATTCATCCAACATGCGAAACCTGTACATCTTTCCTCGAACATCGCGATTTAATAATATTTACTAACAAGATTTTTAAACTTTTGAAAGCCAAGGTTGGTGCTGTGTACACAGCCTCACGGCGCCGCAGCACTCTCGACCCCCGGCTCATGAATGTAAACAAACCCGCCATCTTGAGGCAAGTATGCACAGGGTCCGGAAGTCCACACGACAATTTCCGACAATTTTTTTTTTCACCAGCGGTGTTGCAGTCTCGTAAACATATAGCTGCCATTCTGATACCAATTAATATAATGAGAAAGAATTTGAGGCAACGAGGGGGGGTCTCGAACCTGCGTTTTTTGTGATTCCCAGACGCAACTGGGACCTCCAGACCTCCCAGAGAACTCAGTGGAGTTCCAGGTTGATTGGTTATTGTCCTATCGTGCCCGCGAGGGTCTGGGAATAACCAGAACGCTAGTTCAAGTCACCTCGTTTACCCAAATACCACAATTGTTTACCCAATTGTACTTTGCCAACCTATATGGGGGTGAGACAAGACAAGAGGTCAAGCTCCAAGTGTTCCATCATCTCCCTTTTTGGATAATTATTTACTCCTAAACTTTTTCATGCTTCCTACACACACCAGTCCGTCCTGCAGGACCTCACAGCCTTCCACAGCGAGAGGAAGAACACTTCCTCACTTCTCTCCTCTACATTCTGATGCTAGCTGAAATACGAGTCAGCAGATGCCTCTTGCAGGAGGAGGAGGAACTGAACAACGAAGGGAGATGAAACACACAAAAACACCCGCCAAGTTGGGAGATAAAGACTTGGCGTAACTGGCTTTACTTTTCTTTCTTAGCGGGACTGCCAGGAGTCCCCGGGAGAGATGAGGGAAGGGACATGAAGGGAAAGGGAGATGATGATTGCTGGGAGAGATGAGGGAACAAGGGGAGAGAGGAGGGTAGTACGGCGTCACTCACGGTGTTCCCGCCCTGACCACGGCGTCACTCACGGTGTTCCCGCCCTGACCACGGCGTCACTCACGGTGTTCCCGCCCTGACCACGGCGTCACTCACGGTGTTCCCGCCCTGACCACGGCGTCACTCACGGTGTTCCCGCCCTGACCACGGCGTCACTCACGGTGTTCCCGCCCTGACCACAGCGTCACTCACGGTGTTCCCGCCCTGACCCGGCGTCACTCACGGTGTAAGACTAAGCAACTCCTTACAGTTTCATATTTTTTGTTTAGACTATACAAGCCCTGCTCCTGGTTTCCAGAGCCAGGTTTGGCACCGTCCCGCGGCCCACAACTTCACGGTGTGGGTGCCAGCCTCTCCCTGACCTCAGGCTCTGTAGTGCCACATAAAAGATTTCTCCGCAATTCGCGAAAATTTCCATTAAAAAAGAAAAAATAGAGAAAACCTGCGGCGACTGAACCACCCCAGACTCCTCCACATCACTATCCCTCCCCCCCCCCACAGTGCTGCAGCCCCCCCCCAACCCCACAGTGCTGTAGACCCCCCCCCAGCAATAAGGGATAATGGGGAGTGGGGGGAATCAAGCACCCATCAACATGTCCAGTGCACCTGGTAGTGTTACCGTGGGAGGCTGAGGGCAGCTCTTCCAGACCGCCCCTTCTCTCCCACCTGATGCGCCGTTACGTTACGGATCCCACCAATCCGTTAAAAATGCGACGCATTAGTCAACTTTGAAGCACAGTAATATTGACGTTTTTTGTATGTATCGGCCGACGTAGTTAGGCGAGTACAGCTGGGTCCGTATGTTTCTGGTTAAGCTTAACTGTTACATTTTTTTTTACGGACTTTCAGCCCACACAAACGCACACGCAGGCGCGCACTCGCGCGCACACAAACGCACACGCAGGCGCGCACTCGCGCGCACACACACACACACACCTCGTATACCACATATGTAAGACCAATCCTGGAGTATGCGGCCCCAGCATGGAGCCCGTACCTTGTCAAGCACAAGACGAAGCTGGAAAAAGTCCAAAGGTATGCCACTAGACTAGCCCCAGAACTAAGAGGCATGAGTTACGAGGAAAGGCTGCGGGAAATGCACCTTACGACACTGGAAGACAGAAGAGTAAGGGGAGACATGATCACTACCTACAAAATTCTCAGAGGAATTGATAGGGTAGATAAAGACACACTGTTTAACACGGATTGTACGCGAACAAGAGGACACAGGTGGAAACTGAGTACCCAAATGAGCCACAGAGACGTTAGAAAGGATTTTTTCAGTGTCAGAGTAGTTATCAGATGGAATGCACTAGGCAGTGATGTGGTGGAGGTTGACTCCATACACAGTTTCAAATGTAGATACGACAGAGCCCAGTAGGCTCGGGAATCTGTACACCAGTTGATTGACAGTTGAGAGGCGGGACCAAAGAGCCGGAGCTCAACCCCCGCAAGCACAACTAGGCGAGTACACACCCACCTCCCTTCCAGGACCACTGGAACCACTAGGCTGAACAAATGTTTATTAATGGAACACGTTTTCCAGCAAGATGGGGGCCCCACGAGACACAACGCAGCCAGGGCGCGTGGCCCAGGTCCCCACACACCACTGACAGTCCCTCGGGGGGGGGGGGGGGTCAATACTCCAGGTTGGTGAATAATGATCCCGTAGGTGATCATTATACACTCTCCACCTCATGATAAGGCGACTCCCTGAGCACCCAATTGGAATATCTTGTGTCACGTCACTTGACCACGTCACTACTGAGAAGCCTACAGGGGGGGGGGGGTCTCCCCACCACTTGCACCACGAATACAAACCACAATTACATGTAAAGCAAGCGGCGTGCTTGACGTACTTCCCAACAGGAACACTCGCCAGGTGTAAATGCCAGTTTGTAGTGTAACTTCTGGCACAGCTCTCCCCTCCCCCACCTTACCTATTCTTCCGTGGGTACGCTGGAAACCCCTCCCCACCAGTACACCCCCCCCCCTTCCCTCCCCTCACAGTGTCGGAAACTCTTTGTTCGTGGCACAGAAACTTACACAGAAGACCTCTCCCAGTCACCTCTGGAACAGCTGATAAGGACTCTACGTGCTGCTGCTGCTGCTGCTGCTGCGGCGGCGGCGCGAATAAAGTCCACGACGGCTCATCATAGCTCGTGCTACTTGGAACTTTTTGTTCCAGGTAGCGAGTCTTAAACAACAACAACAACAACATGCTGAGGCGTCGACTCCCCCCTTAACCCCCCCCCCCCAGAGTCGATACAAATGTCGACTACTCTCTACGTTGCCCTCGGTACTATGGACTATCTGCCTATCGTGACAATGAAGCCATAGGCTCCACAAGTGCCGGGTACTTCATAGACAAGATGGCCTCTCCCTATAGGGATGCCCTTGAGAATGCCGCCTCCATTTACCAGTTACCCCTTAATACCAATTACCTGCAGCCACCACTGTCTATACAAGTATCCAACCATGATGATAATTTCTCAATCAACATTTAATAAATATATAATCAGCTGGAGTAATTAGATCTAGTTATGGCGGTGCTGTGGCAAAACATGGGAAATTGAAGATAGTTTTGTTAATAAAACACATTTAGAGAGGCCCGCTGTATTAACATGATATGAAGCTGGTGAGGGTGGTGTTGGTACGCCTGCATGGTCACGCTGCTCCTCCACACAAACCACAAAGTGTTTTTTTACCACTCTCTGGTCAAAAAGGTGTCCAGCAGCTGGAGACCCTCATAATACTGCCAAGCAGTACCCCTCCCCCGCGATAGCAGCGACGTAGTAAGGACTAACAATATAAATGCGAACACAGCACACAGTATATCCTTTCACGACCACAGATCACATTC